>JALMQS010000225.1:7655972-8044406 GCA_024734495.1 Forficula auricularia
GTCTAAAGAAGTAAGTAGAAAGTGTTGTACCATTTTAAAATCTTGACAAAAAGAGCCAATTTTTTAAATAACTTGCCATTCTTGTTTACAAGATTTTTTTTCATCAAAGACGATTCAAAGTTAGCTGTATATTTTTTTCTCCAAAAGGTAGTACTTATGGTTTTATTTTAATTCTGGTCAATAGCAGGATTATTCAGGATTGCGCGACAAAAATAAGAATAAAAAATATGTAAATTTGTAGCCACAGCATCTTTATATTTAGGGCAGGGTAGCGATTTTCATTATTCTCATAAAAATGCCTATAACTCGAAAACTATGAGACTTTTATTTAAAAAAATGTTATGTTCAGGACCGTCGTAAATTGCCCTATCCCCTGTTACGGTTTATCGTTGTGGTATGGGACACCCTGTATTTTAAACCTTTCAACAATACTTCTGTACTCAAAAGGACTGACTTTTTATAAATTTAGTGTCCTCCTTACCTCCTTTTTTACTTTACCATACAGGGTATGGTCAAGTATTGTAATCGTGCATGAAAAAAGTGGCTTTTTTCTTTCTTTTTTTCAAAATATCTCAAAAACGACTTAAACTATTTCGATTAAAAAAATTGAGCGAAACAATGGCATTTTGCTCTACAAAAAAGCTCTGATAAGTTAACAACGAAAAAATTATATTTTTTGAGATAATAATTGTTTTGTCCAAATATCTGTTAGTTAGTTAGTTAGTCTGTGCGTTACCAAATTTGTGTACGAGCTAGCTCAAAAACTAGTGTGAATATCGAAACCAAATTTCACACGTAGTTTTGGTCCATTGAGGTTAAGAGCTGATTAGATTTTGGTGCAAATCGACCCAAAATTAAGGGGGTGGAGGGGGGGGGGTTAAAAATTACAAATCTAGGTCGTTTGAGCGAATTCAACCAAATTTTGTATACATAATCAGTGTCCCTCTAGAAGTCTAAAAATGCAAAAACTAACCGCCCAAAATGGGTGGGGGGAGTCAAAAAATGAAAATCTTGGCCATTTACCAAACTCAATCAAATTTTGTATACATAATCAGTGGGTCCCCAGAAGTCTAAAAATGCAAAAACTAACCGCCCAAAATGGGGGGTTGGGGGTGGTGGTGGAGGGTCAAAAAATGAAAATCTTGGCCATTTATCAAACCCAACCAAATTTTGTATACATAATCAGTGTCCCTCCAGAAGTCTAAAAATGCAAAAACTAACCGCCCAAAATGGCTGGGGGGGGGGTCAAAAAAATGAAAATCTTGGCCATTTACCAAACTCAATCAAATTTTGTATACATAATCAGTGGGTCCCCAGAAGTCTAAAAATGCAAAAACTAACCGCCCAAAATGGGTGGGGTGGGGGGTCAAAAAAATGAAAATCTTGGCCATTTACCAAACTCAATCAAATTTTGTATACATAATCAGTGGGTCCCCAGAAGTCTAAAAATGCAAAAACTAACCGCCCAAAATGGGGGGGTTGGGGGTGGTGGTGGAGGGTCAAAAAATGAAAATCTTGGCCATTTATCAAACCCAACCAAATTTTGTATACATAATCAGTGTCCCTCCAGAAGTCTAAAAATGCAAAAACTAACCGCCCAAAATGGCTGGGGGGGGGGTCAAAAAAATGAAAATCTTGGCCATTTACCAAACTCAATCAAATTTTGTATACATAATCAGTGGGTCCCCAGAAGTCTAAAAATGCAAAAACTAACCGCCCAAAATGGGTGGGGTGGAGGTCAAAAAATGAAAATCTTGGCCATTTACCAAACTCAATCAAATTTTGTATACATAATCAGTGGGTCCCCAGAAGTCTAAAAATGCAAAAACTAACCGCCCAAAATGGGGAGGAGGGGGTGGAGGGTCAAAAAATGAAAATGTTGGCCATTTACCAAACTCAACGAAATTTTGTATACATAATCAGTGTGCCCCTAGGAGTTTAAAAATGCAAAAACTAACCCCCCCTCCCTACATGATTATAAATAATTTTATTAAATAATAATTTAAGTGAGGGGACAGGTTGTATGGTAAAGTCAAGTGGATGGCCACATCAGAACACGTCAGCTTATTTTTTACTTTACCATACAGGGTATCTTCAAGTATTACTTAAAATTAATTGAAATGCCTATTAAATACATCATTATAATATACATTTTATAATTATTTTAATGCTTTCTAATTTCTAAAATATTCTCAATTCAACTGCCGGTGAATCAAATCCGATCAACTGAATTATTAGAATTGCTTATTAAGAGTCTTGAAGCAACGGATTCTCAATTAAAATTTGGAAATAGGAGCCCAAACCTCCTCGCTCATATAAATTAGAAAATTTAATTAATCTACCTTTACAATTTTTGAAATGTTGTTGAATTCACTTGTGCAAAGGAATAAGATTTTCTAATCTAATATAAACTGAACAAGTAAGTATATATATTATATGCTTGAGTTATAAAATAAAATATTAATTTAAGTAGTATATGTATATAAAGACATTAAATTTGAAATTATTTGTCTGCCCAGTTTTATTTGTTTTTCAAATGGCTATATAGCTACAAATGTTCATAAATTTTCCTCGTTTAGTTTTCTAAAGCTTTTACAACAACTGTAACAATTTTATATTTACTAATCTTTTAACTTAATTGAATTATTGAATGGAAATATAGATATACCGGGTGAGTTTTTTTTTTATTTTGAGATAGTCTTATAACTCAAAAACAATGCATTATATGGAAAAAAGTTTCAAATAAAAGTTTATTTATATCAAAGGGGAAACTAAACTACGCTATTGTTTGTCAACCTAGAACAAGCTTTCCAAGGTATTTCAAGGTCAATTACTGGTTTTTACATAGAAACCTATATATTTCTGTACATATTCTTAATCTGAAAAAAAAAACTGAACAACTTTCAGTACAACTGTTTTTTATACGACATCAAATAAAAAAATATTAAATCAATTAGATCTCAAAAAAATCCTAATAATTATTTTTAACAATCATTCAAATTAATTATCAAATATTTAATTATTAAATAAATATTTTAATAATAATTAATAATTTTGAGACACTGTTCTGATACATTCCAGATGGTATGACTATATCGCAAGTCTTTTGGATGAATTTCAGTTCCAATTTACTTTTTTATAATAAGTTTCTTCGTAAACTTTACATTTCCTGTATTTCCTTTTTTTTTTGTTTTTGTTTTTTTTTTTTTAAATAACACGATAAAATGAAGCTCCTGGGGGCAAAATTATTTTATTTTTTATTTTTTTTGCGTTTGGATCCTTGGGATCACGCAAATCTTATTGTTTCTTGCAAGGCCAGGATCTTGATTTTTTGTTTACCGAGTTCCATGGTCAGGCTATGTAATTTTTTTGGCCGGATGAGTCTGTTGATGTTAAAGACCCAGGTATGTATGGATTTTTGGCGTTATTCTTCCAGTGTTTCTTCCTTGACTTCGTGATGGTCCGGGTCCCCAAGAATCTGAATGCCCGGTTTCCACTCGAGGGTGGGTGGATTGGTTACCACCTGAGGTAATCTTGTTTTGCCTCTCACGATTCATGGTTGCTTGTTATGAAATTTTGTCCTGCGCATGCGCGAGGTTTTGTTGAACCAGAGATTGTCAGTTTCTGGAGCCGAGGGGCCAATTTTTTTTAATAAATAAATTCACTTTATTTCTTCCTAGGATCGAACTGATGAAGTCTAGGTTGATGTTCTCCTATCGGATTAGAAAAGTTGGTGATCTAACCGACTGCGCTACCGGCCCCACAATTTTATTCAATTATTAATTATTATTAAATTATTTATTTAATAATTAAATATTTGATCATTCTTCTTCTTCGAGTGCCATACCCGAAACGGGCGTCGGCGCCTCTCCACATATACCTGTGCTGAGTGTGTTTAGTTGTTTTACACGGATATAAGGGACCTACTTTTTAACGCCGGTAAATTTGGAGAGGTTGACTAGGCAATTATACTCTTGGTTAATTGCCATTACTTTCCAAGAGGAGGCGACTGCAAAAATCTATCTGCCGAGACTCGGTCTCGAACCAGCGATCTTCGAGTAAGCGACCCGACACTCTATCCACTGACCCACAGTCACCTTGATCATTATTATTTTATAATTAAGTTGAATGATTGTTAAAAATAATTATTATAATCTTTCGAGATATGATTGATTTAGTATTTTTTTTTTATTTGATATCGTATAAAAAATAGTTCTAATGAAAGTTGTTCATTTTTTTTTAGTTTTAGGATATGTAAAGAAAAATATAGCTTTCTACTTAATAAACAGAACTTGATCTTGAAATACCCTTGAAAGCTTGTTCTAGATCCACAAACAATTCGCTTTATAAAAACATCTTTGAATTTCTCTTTGAATTTCTTAAGATTAATTTAATTAACAAACAATAGTGTACTTTAGTTTCCCCTTCGATATAAATAAACGTTTATTTGAAACTTTCTTTCATATAATGCATTGTCTTTGAGTTATAAGACCGTCTCAAGATAAAAAAACTCACCCGGTATATAATATTTCAGAATCAGGCGAGTACCTTCCTATTGAATATTTGATTTTCTCGAATAACAAATAAATTTTTATTAAGGCGCCCCCTTTGTCTCGGTTTTTTCCTTAACGACCCAAACTCGTCAACTTTCCTATTAGAGAGATGAGAAAGAGAGCGACTTAAGTCTAGATTTATTATTTGTTTTAATCAGTTTGAGAAATTACGAATATAAAATGACTGCAATAATAGAAGGGAGGTGGAAAGAATTAGCAATCTCGCTAATTTTGAATATCTTGATAAGAATTGGTGAAAAACTCTTTTAATCTTAATTGATTTTCTACATTTTTCAATTAAAATAAACTTTATGACTCGAAATAAAACTTTATTAATTATGCAATTGGATGTTGATGAAAGCAGTCCACGGTGGTTGTAAAAAATAAGACTATAGAGGTTTTATTATTTTACATTTATTTGTTAAACCGACGTTTCGGAGATTTATTCTCTCCTTCTTCAGGGTAACAAAAAGTCAATGAAAGTAGTTCAAAAAATAGTTACTTTCTGTCTCCTTTGACAATGCCAAAAAAACATTATAAAAATTTTTTGTTTTCATCTCGAATAGAAAACAAAGTAAAAAGCAATTAATTTGTTTTCTATTCGAGATGAAAAAAATTTTTTATAATGTTTTTTTGGCATTGTCAAAGGAGACAGAAAGTAACTATTTTTTGAACTACTTTTCATTGACTTTTTGTTACCCTGAAGAAGGAGAATAAATCTCCGAAACGTCGGTTTAACAAATAAATGTAAAATAATAAAACCTCTATAGTCTTATTTTTTACAACCACCGTGAACTGCTTTCATCAACATCCAATTGCATATTTATACCAGTCCGTCTCCTAAAGAAAATCTCTATCAATTTATTAATTATGAATGTTTGATAGAAATGGGCAATGAATTTGGTTTAACAGATTCCCCACCGTTTTCCTTGCAGCAGGGGCCCTATGTCGGGACTCTTTTTTTTATTATTCTACTTATTATTTATTATTCTATTATTATTATTATTATTATTATTATTTTATTATTCTTTTATTATTCTACTACCCAGCCACTTCAACTATTTATAATCTAATCAGATTTTGTATATCCAAAGAAAAATGTTGGCCCTTTTACGAACTTTCTACGATCTTCCATTCTAGATTTATCATAGGTACGCAGGGATGTTGCGGATGCAGATTTTTTGACATCAGCAGATGCGGATGCGGATTTTTGAAGGCTTTTGAAACTTCGTATGGGTGCAGAAATAAAATAAAAAGATAGTAATCATTAATATTTTCATTAAATAATATTTAGTAAGTAAATTAAAAGGCGACTGTGGGTTAGTGGCTAGAGTGTTGGGTCACTGACTCAAAGATCGCTGGTTCGAGACTGAGTCTCGGCAGATCAAATATTTGCAGTCGCCTCCTCTTGGAAAGCAATGGCAGCCTACCAAGAGTATAATTGCCTAGTAACCTCTCCAAATTAGCCGTTCGGAACCGGCATTAAAAAGTAGGTCCCGTATATCTGTGTAAAACAACTAAACACACTCAGCACAGGTATATGTGGAGAGGAGCCGACACCCGTTTCGGGTATGGCACTCGAGAGAAGAAGAAAATTAAAAATTGGTGCATTATATTTAATAAAAAGTAATATCGCCGCCTTTTCAGATTCAAGACCAGTATCATGGTAAGATCCTTTTTTAAGCATGGCTTTCCGACCGTACCAGACGTCCCTGGGTTGTTCAGGAATCTCGCATTCTTATTTTTTTAGCCCTTTCGGAATTAAGGGAACCTGAAACGTCATCCTCAGAGCTTCTCATCTTCAAAGTATATTCCTTAATCATTTCCTCGGTCACTTCTCTAATAAACTTTTGCTTATAGCGAGTGTCTAAGTAGGTGGCGATGACATATAAATTGTTCCCTTCCAACAAAGTAGAAAACTTTCCTGAAAATTCAGTTTTCAGAGTTGTGGCGGCCAGTCGAATTAAAATCGTGTGATCATGTTAAATAGTTATAAAGGTTTTTTTCCAAGAATTTAAATTATTGGAATTACAGATGAAATAAGTTGGTTCGTGGCTTCCTCGAAAGTCTTTTTTGTTGCGACCTGCGCTACATCTGCATCCACATGAAAATCCGCATTGATTATTGCGAATGCGGATGCGAATATCCGCAACATCCCTGATAGGTAGGTATACCTACACAGTAGTGAGCTATAAAAATGTTAACATAGGGCTCTGCTCTTAGTTTGGTAAAAAAAGAATTCTATGTTGATAAATTGATATATTTTGATACATAAGATACATTTATAATTTAGTAACAACAATATAAATATTATATTTAATAATTCCTGACTATCGATTATCTATTGACATGTAAAAACGTGCAAAGACCTAAAAACAAGTCCTGGCAAATTTTAGTCCAGGAGAGAAATTATCAATTAATTGTGATTGTTCTAGAAAACCCCAATTCATTGTCTCCTTTTACTAGAATGTTATAACTACATATATAGACATGGTTAGAATCGTGCCATATAAATTACTGAAATAATAAATATTTTAGAAAATGAAAATATGAGAAGAAGAAGAATTTTTAAATATTCGAAACTTCATTATTTTTTTTTATCTTATAAAGTTGAGCTTATAATTTTGCTTTTAGTGAATTTTTTCTTGAAAAAAGCTTCACGTATTGTACAAATGTACATTCCTATTTCGAAAAAGAGAATAAACATATCACTACATATAAATCTCAATGTTTTAAGGAAGTTTATGATTTTATGTTGGGACAAACTCATTGCAGTGCTGGGTCGCATGCGGGCCACGGGTTGGACACCCCTGCTCTAGATAATATAAGATTATTATATTCCATATTTTCGGACAGAAGGAATATAATTTTTTTTACTATACACAATCTTGTAAATTTCCTATCTATTTGTATTATAGGAAATGATTAAGATAATGGATGATTTTTATTATGATTGGCTCGAAGGGTTAGTTGGAAGGAGATTTGCCGGGCTTGGATGGGGAATGATCTTCAGAGATGATAATCTCTATTGGCGGCCTTTGAGCCAGTTAAAAATGCTATTTTAAATAATAATTCGCACAAGGCAGTTGAAAATATGCTTTTAACAAAATAACGGCACAATGCCCGCATTTATTGATTCTTCTTTACAGAACGTGTATACAAATTACTTCTTCAACACAAGCCATTTCGTTCCAAATCGTTCCAAGGTGATCGCAATTACCCCGGAGAGCTGCTCATTCAATGAGTTACAACAAGTGACAACTCACACATTACAACTGAATGATAACAACTGAATTCGCTTCGAGGAGCTGGCTTCTTTTATAACCTAATTAGCTCTAATTAGCAATTAAGCTGATTGGTTAATTCTCCCCGCGTTTTACGTGACGTATGGATAATTTTTCCCGCGCTCGATCCTTTTATAAAAGGGGCGTGTCCTTGCTGCTCACCTGTCATTTTATCGAAAGATTTTGACGGGCAAACAACAAACGTCTTTCTCAAGGCGAAAATGAATCCCTATTTTCAAAAGCACTTTACAGCGAAAGAGCGGAGAATGAAATCCAGTATTGTAGACATATATTAAATTTACAATGTTTTTTAACAGTGTATGGCCTCGAAGAAATAAAATGAAGCTCTTTAGCTTCTCCCCAAAAATGACTAATAATAATTGTAATAAATTTTTTAAATGTTTTTTAGCATATTACAAATTATAACGGAAAATTGTGATTTTGTTAATTAAGAACGAGAAATGGCTTAACATGAGTAACATTTCAAAGAGAAATTCATTTTAAACACCTGAATTATCTAGATCTTTAGGTTTATATATTATCCTTGTAAAACATGCCATGCTTTGTTAAGCTACATTCTATTTTTTCTTTCAAATGATTATTTATTTTCCCCCTATGGACTGATTTTCATTCACCTCTTAATTATAAGCACTAATTTCGTTGTGATTCATCTGGTGTGCTAACTGGGCAGTTATCTCTTGGCTGCCGGATGCATCACAATACAAATCCATGCGTATTCACCATTTATCCGAATTGTTCAAATGGTAAAACAATTAAAGGGCATATTAGTCTACCAGAGAGAAATTGCTCTATATTAAAATTAAACAAAAAATGGAGATTTTTCAAGTCCGCACGCTTTCTGAAAAAACCAAAAAAAAAGTCATTGACAATTTAGAAATAGACACCCTGTATAGACAAATAATGAAAGTGTTAAAGGTAAAATGATACCAAAAAATGAAAAAAATAATTTTTAGAAAAAAAACGACTTCAAAAAAATTATTTTATTTTATCACTCTTTGTCAAAAAACAATTTTTTGGGTGCCTTGGTAATTTTTTGAGATTTTAATCCATTAATTGAACACTTCTATTTTGAATTATCATTTAATTATTTTTTTTTTTATTTTAAAACCCTTAAATAATTTAATATAAAATATAATTTAAAATAGATTAAGAAAATTTAGAGTTTTTTTTTTTTTTAAATAACGGCAAAGAGGATTTTTTTATTTTGTAAATTTTTCCTCTTATCACAAACACGGACTAAAAACATTATCGCAAGCCCGAGAAGTTCAAGAACAGTCGATGGTGGGGGATGTAATCTCCGAAGTCGAAGCTCAAATAAAATGTATACGTTAATGCATGTAAAATAATTGGTTCAATAAAATTTATTATTATTATTATTAGAACATTTTTAACAAAAAGTGATAAAAAGAGACATTTAGAAAGTAAAAATAAATTGACGAAACGTCTGTCCCATTTAACAAAAGCTCTATGTTAATTTAGAATTCCGCGGAGTAAACTCGCGAGCAAATCCACTCAACTGAATTTTTAACAAATTATAAGTAAATTTGTTTTTCTAGTATATTTATACAAATATAGAAAATTATCAAATTAATTAAATTAATCTTAAGAAATTCAAAGATGTTTTTATAAAGCGAAATTTAGAGAATACTTAGCGAGACTAACGTTTTATAAGAACCATTGAGGTCCAGCTGATTCTCCATCCTGAACCAAGAGAGCGAAAAGATATGGTCCATCTAGATGTTACCGGTATCAATCCGGTATAGCCCGCATGATACCCACCCCGGACCACCCAGAGGGACATGGCATCTCAAGTTCTTATATATTACTCTCTCGATTCAGACGCCTTTTACAAGTCTATTCTTACATAAAGAGATGATACAAATTAGGTAAAAGGCGTCTGAATCGAGAGAGTAATATATAAGAACTTGAGATGCCATGTCCCTCTGGGTGGTCCGGGGTGGGGTATCATGCGGGCTATACGCGGATTGATACCGGGTAACATCTAGATGGACCATATCTTTTTCGCTCTCTTGGTTCAGGATGGAGAATCAGCTGGACCTCAATGGTTCTTATAAAACGGTAGTCTCGCTAAGTATTCTCTAAATTTCGCTTTATAAAAACATCTTTGAATTTCTCTTTGAATTTCTTAAGATTAATTTAATTAATTTAAAGCTCTATGTTTTTAATTTTATCCAATTTTCGTACTATTCCTGTTATATATTTTCAATTATATTGTTTTAGATTTTAGGTTATTATTATTCCAACATTAAAATATTAATACAATAAATTTAGACAAAAATTGTAAGCAACCATTAAGGGTATTAAAGAAATTATGTAACGTCACAATACAGGGGGGCTCAATGAAAATGTGATAGAATATGAAACAGGGGGAGTGGTGGGAGGGTCTAAAAATCTTGAAATTAGTGTGACTTAATTTATGGACGGCTATACTATAAGGTATATATACCATATATTTATTTATTTATTAAATAATTTATAAACTTCGAGCCAGGGATTCTTCCAATACAAAAAGAATTAAGTACTTAGTCAAATAAAAACAAAACTAATTAAATAATTTGGTAAAAATAAATTTAGGAGGGTCTGTCTTGTGAGTATTTTGTTTGTCTTAGACAAACCAACAAGATGTTTAGACCTTGGAGGCCCGTCTGGCTCACGCTGCGCTGGTCAAACTCTCCTCCGGGACTCGGACCAGGCATTTCCAAATGGCAGGAAACATATCAGGTCGATTCTATTAAGTTGGATCGTTTATAAGAGCGATAATAGTCCTACAAAGTTGTCTATACCTTTGTGAAGGAACTGCGGGAGCAAACATTGACTTGCCGAGGCTGAATAGATTCGAGAATAAAATTAGATTCCGAAACTTATGAAATTTATCAAATAAGCAGAAGTTAAACATGACATTTTATCTACTATCTACAAGTGCTCAACTAAACTCAACTTTGTGAAAAGATGTTCGAAATATTTGTTAATATTATTAGGATTATATATAGTGTGGTATGAATTATTAACTTTCTCTTTAACTTCTCCTTTTTATTATAATATAATTTATGAAGAGGATGTAATAGTACAAATTGGTACATGACTAAATAAGATAATAATTTATTAAGAACGGTAAATTCACTCTCTGGAACAGTGCATTTTCGATAATAAGTTTCCGATCAAGAAATAAAGTTTATCTTTTTATATTCTTATTTATCTACTCTTATTAAACGAGCAAAAATTGTTTGTTTATATATATATATATTTGTATCTTAGTTCTATTTTGAAAACGGCTCTACCGATTTTGATGAAACCAACTCTATTAACAAGTTGTGAGGATGAGAAAACGATCTGGCTAGGTCTGGACCTCGACAAATTTCATCTTAATTGATCTTTTCTTAATTAAAGTAATTATTGATAGATGAAAATCTCAATAAAAAAGTTTGTTTACATTTTTTTCAATTATCTTTTATTTTTAATTGGATTTTTAATTTTAAAACCCACAAATAGGTTATAGCAAATATTAATATATATATTAAAATTAAACAAGAGTTAATAAGGAGGAAATGACCAATCGATTTGATTGGGGAATAATGGAATTTAAATAATTATCGGAAAAGAGGTTTTTTTATCTAATTAGATTTTTCCTCTTATTAAAAACACGGACTAAATATGAATAAGGACACTCGATGGTGGAGAAGAAATCTCCGAAATCGAAGCTAAAATACAAGGTATACATTAATTAATGTAAAATAATTGGTTTAATAAAATTTATAAAAAAAAAAAAAAAAAAAAACAGAGTTAATATGGACGGACGATGAAGGGAGTGACCAATCGACTTGATTGGGGAATAATGGAATTGAAATAATTATCGGAAAAGAGGTTTTTTTATCTAATTAGATTTTTCCTCTTATTAAAAACAAGGACTAAAGATTAATAAGGACACTCGATGGTGGAGAAGTTATCTCCGGAATCGAAGCAAAAATACAATGTATACATTAATTAATGTAAAATAATCGGTTTAATAAAATTTATAACAAAAAAAAAAAAAAAAAAAAAAGAGTTAATAAGAAATATGATTATATATTAGAATTTGCCAATTTAATTGATTATTCTAAAACTCGATAAATAGTTATTTAATTACAAAAAATAATTAAACGGAATTTATTTATATACCTATATATATATATATATACATAATCTGTGGGCCACTGGAAAATTAGAAATGCAAAAACTGGGGGTTGGGGTGGGTGGTGCAGGAGGTGCGGTGCAGGCTTGCTGGAGTGGCGGGTTCGGGGTGGTCCAAGGGCATAGCGGGGGTGCGGTGCCCGGGGACGGTACGGGGGTGGTTGTCCAGGGGACGTGGCGGGGGTGTGGTGTGCTGGTGCGGTATGGGCCGGGGGTTCAGGGGGTGGGGTGCCGGGCTGGTGTGCAGTGTCGGGGTGGTTTTTATCAGAATTTTAAATTAAAAATAATATTAATATATAACTTTTAACTGAAGCAAAAAGTTGCCGAGCATTGCTCGGTAGCTTCAGATACTTTTAACTTAATTCAATAAAATTACTTTTTTTTCATTATAAAACTAATATCTTATCTTATTATATTAAACGAGCAATTCTTCTATATGGGTTTCTCGAAAACGGCTCTAACGATTTGGATGAAATTCACGGGTTAAGGGGTTTTTGGGTTGATATTTCAATCTATCACGGTCATATCTTTGGATAAGTTGTTTTTGAGTGGTTTTTTTTTTATTGAAATAATTATTCAGAGGTGGTTTTCTCAATAAAAATGTTAAATTACATTTTTATTCAATTTCCTTTTAATAATTAATTGGTTTTTTCATTTTAAATCCCATTAATAAATCATTATAAATATTATTATATATTAGAATTTATCAATTTAATTAATTAATGAGCGGGAGAGGAGATTAATTGGATGGATTAATTTCCGCAATATGGTATTGGAATAATTATCGGAAAAGAGGCTTTTTTTTCTATAATTAGTTTTTTCCTCTTATTAAAAACAAGGACTAAAGATGATCAAGGACACTCGATGGTGGAGAAGCAATCTCCGGAATCGAAGCTAAAATACAATGTATACATTAATTCATGTAAAATAATTGGTTTAATAAATTTAACTTAAAATTAATTAATTAATATATTTCTATAAAATAATTTATTAGAATATCAATTTCATTTTCTTAAAAAATCCGACAATTCGAAGGATCCTACCTCCTTCTTCAGGATTTGAAATGGTCAACTAATGAACCTCCGTATATATTAATATTATTTTTAATTACAATTACATTCAAAACTTTGTGGCCAGTGATACGTCTTGATGATGGCCAGAGCGGTTCAAACGTTGGTAAAAATTTAAATTAAGTTTTATTTCAATTTTATTTTATTTTGGATGAGATTAAAAATCGACCTTTTTACCTGAATTTAAAATTAAAAATAAAATTAATATATCGCTTTTAACTGAATCAAAAAATTACCGAGCATCGCTCGGTGTTCCAAGCACTTATTTAAAATTATCATTATAATATTTTTAAATATAAATATTATTTAAATTTATTACTTGCAAAATATTGGGGGAAGCTTTTATTTAGATATATGGACATATTTTATTAAGATATAAAAGAATCGATTTATGTAGCGGTAAAAAAACATAAATCCAGATAAACATAAGATTTATAGTATAACTATATAATGCTTATCTTTATGGAAATGAATAATATTCTTTTCGATTTAATTAGTAAAATAAATAGGAAAATTATTAAAAAGGGCGGGGATAAAATCATCTCTCTCACCTCTCTCCCTTTCAAGCCTCGCCAAATACAAGTTCAAACCTGTTTAAGACTATTAGATATTAATTTTTAAATTTCTATAATTCTAGGAATGGCCTTTTTTCTTTTGCGCTTAGACTAAAAAGATATTCGTTATATAACGGGTGAGTTTTTTATCTTGAGACAGTCTTATAACTCAAAAACAGTGCCTTATATGGAAAAATGTTTCAAATGGAAGTTTGTTTATATCGAGGGGGAAACTACACTACGCTATTGTTTGTCGACGTAGAACAAGCTTTCAAGGGTATTTCAATGTCAAGTTCTGTTTTTTAAATAGAACCCTATTTTTTTCTCTACGTCTACTTAATCTACACAAAAAACTGAACAACTTTCATAAGAACTATTTTTTGGGGGGTCAGATAGGCTAGGCGGTAGCGTGAGAGCGAGCTAACTAGGGGACCCGGGTTCGAATCCGACTCGAGGCATCCAGCTAAAATCTGACTCCCGGGGAGTAGAGACAAATTTTAAAAAAATATAACTACTATCGTAATTAGGCTTATGACTAGAAAGGCCGAAAAGCTAAAAAAAGAACTTATACGACATCAAATAAATAAAATATTAAATCAATTATATCTCAGAAAAAAATATATGATAATTATTTTTAACAATTATTTACCTTAATTATCAAATAATAATGATTAAATCATTAATTATTAAATAAATAATTTAATAATAATTAATAATTTAATAATTTTTCGACACTGTTCTGGGACATTCCAGAGTGTATTGCAAGTCTTCTGGATGAATTCCAGTTCCAATTTCCTTATTTTGTCCTGTTCCAGTTTCTTCGTAGCCTTTAAATTTCCTGTTTTTGTTTTTTTAAACAGATTATACATCAGAATAAAATGAAGCTTGTGAGGGTGTATTTCTATCAGGAAAACGCCCGGCATTCATTTCAATGGCAGCCCCATAACACTTCTTCCACATTCACAGCATAAATGAAGACCATTTTAATTCTGTCATAAACAAAAAATGCTCCATTTTTGTTTTGGGAATACAATATAACTATCTACTGGATTGACACGAAGAAATAAACTTTTTTAAACTCAAGAATTTTAACTAGTTCTATTAAGTAGAAAATAATCTCTTAAATCTGAATATAAAGAAGTTTTAATATCATTATAAGCACTTAATTTCATTGTTGTGACTGTTCAAATTAATAATTAATTATTTAATCATTATTATTTGATAATTAAGTTAAATAATCGTTAAAAATAATTAAGAATTTTTTTGAGATCTAATTGATTCATGTATTTTGTTTGTTTGACGTCGTATAAAAAAATAGTTCTTTATAAAAGTTGTTCAGTTTTTTTTTGTAGCTTAAGTAGATTTATAGAAAAATATAAGATTCTATTTAAAAAACAGAACTTGACATTAAAATACCTGTTCAAACTTAAGAGTTTTCAGCCTTTTTTTTTTATGTTAATTAATTTAATTAAAATTAATTCAAATAGTTTTAAGTTTTCAATTTATCAAAAAAATATTATAGAAATTTGTTTTCATTTTCCTATTGTAAAGGATATTTTAATATCTTTATTTAAAATATTCTAGAAAAAGATTCAATTTCACAACAAAACTGATATCTTTTCAATCAAAAATTAATTATACTGGCAGTAATTCAATACTTTGTCGTTTCAAAGGAAATTTATTTAGAGAAAATACGAATTCCAGTCGCTGTTAAGCAAGTCTTTCGAGAGAACAAAAAATACAGTCATAAAAAATGTGTGACGTTCACCAATCAATATCCTAGTTTTGATCACGTGACCGTCTGGGCCCTCTTCACAGCTAGTGAAACCGGGCGAGCTCAGTTGGTTTTACGCTCTGCCTTCATGTAGACCGAACTCGGGTTGCTCTGCTCGTCTTGTTAAGCGAGAGAGAACTCTATTGCCTGCGCGGCCATTGAACAGCCCATTATACAGGAAAGCTGGTTCGTTGTGTCCTTCCTCTTACACTGGTCGGACCCATAGGATGCTGTTCTTTGCTTTTTAGCGAGAAAGATCTTCATTGCCTTGCGAGGCCATTTTGAACAGCTCGTATACAGTAGCTGGTTCGTTGCGTTTTTTCACCCACGCTGGTGTTAACTGCCATTCTAAACATCTTGCTTGATTAATTATACGCTAATTATCAACCTGAATTGACGGGTTCAAAGGAACTCCAGAGAAAAGGATTTTCAAATTGCTTTGTTTCCAACTAATGCAAGATTTTAGTGTGGAACAAGGACGGATATATCCTCTTTAAGAGAAAGGCTTCATTAACGTTTTCAATTGATTAAAATACTTTTGGAACAATCGTGTTGAAAAACAAGCAAGTAGTTTAATAATTATTTGTAAAACTGTTTATATATTAATCATTAAATATCAGAAATATTTTCTTATTATATTGAAAATAATTCACTCTTTAATCTGTGAGTTGTATTATCAAATTGATATAATTATCAATTAATTCATGAAATATTGCTATGTTACAATTAATATATTAATTATATAAAGCTGTATTTATTTGTAAAACATAATGTTACTATAACATGTGCATTTGATATTTTTCCACTGCTGATTTATTAAAAGAAAATAAAAAGTTGTTATTTTGTTTAAATATTAATTTTGAGTTTTATATTGCTTCCTCCGCCATATTTAACAAATAAGAAATAATAAGGAGTTCTTCCATCTTTTAGATATATATTTTATTTATGTTTAATAACTAACTTGCTTTGATTATTATTAAAAACAAAATCACTATTTATTTGAACTTTAAAAATAAGAATATTTTCCAGAACATTTACCATTTTTCAAAGTAGTTTTGATTACTAGTGGACATTATTCGAACCTGCGGTCAAACCAATCATTTAACGGTTCCTTTTTTGAAGTCTTTTGGATGCGCTACTATTAAGGGTGGTTTTTCACTAACGCTTCCTGGCCCGGTATACATCCTTCTTAGCAAAGCGGGGTTGATATCCAAGAACTGCTTTGCATCAACCAAAGCGTTCGGAGCTAGACTCTTCACGTGAAGCAAGTCCATTTAGGTGTAAACACGTTCTTCGATATTAGTCAATTGATTGAAAAATTAATTGGCCTTAAGAATCCCGACCCCTCAAACATCTGCGACCTGGTGACAGGACC
This sequence comes from Forficula auricularia, assembly GCA_024734495.1. Lineage (NCBI taxonomy): Eukaryota > Metazoa > Arthropoda > Insecta > Dermaptera > Forficulidae > Forficula > Forficula auricularia. The sequence continues at coordinate 7,672,792 of JALMQS010000225.1, forward strand.
AACCCACAATCAGCTAACGACTGCGTGATTGAACCAACACCCAAATAGTTCTCAAAACAAATTTGTTATTAGTATTTTGAAAAATTGGTTATAAATTCTGGTGGCGACCGATAATAAAACAAATCTAATACTATATTAAATAAATAGCTATAAAATAGATATCTCAAGATGACTCTGGAGAAGCAAATAAAAACAAATAGCAGCCAAGTGGGCCTTAATAAAATTAAAGAGCAGTGACTTTTTAGAATTTATGTCGGAAAAGAATTTAGCTCTACAGATTCTTGCAACCAAGGTATAGAAAGAGTAACTCAAACATTTTGGACATAGATAATAGCTTAAAATACATTTATGAGCACGAATCAAAACGAAGCAACCATTATTCCGATAATTACGAAATTACTACAACTTCACGCGAGCTCAATAATCTTAAACTTAAATTCTTAGATAAATTATCTAAATTAAAACTGCTAAATCGTCGAATGATTCAGAAACCAGTTCAGAAGATTCTGAACCAAAAACATACACATAAATCTTTCCAAAATTGAGTTGGAAAAATTTAATGGTGTATACACACGTTATCCTGCTTTCAAACATCAATTTGATGCAGCAATTGATTCAAATAATCTACTCAGCTATCCACGTCAAAAGCTTCAGTACTTAAAAAGTTTTTTGACTGAGGAACCTTAAACTTAATTAGGCACTTAGATTTGACTAATCAAAATTACCAAGTAGCCATTGAACTATTAGAAAGTAAATATTATAAGTATAGAAAAATTGTTTTTGATTTAATAGATAAATTATTAAATTTAAAAAATATCACATCTCCTAATTCAAGGTTTTATCAAAGTTTAACTGCATAATGGTTAGGCAAACCATTGCACAATTAAAAAATTTAAGTATTAATACTGATCAATGGAATCCCATACTGAAGACTAGTGTTTTCCAAATTAGATGTAAAAGTACATCAGGACTGGTTACTCATGTTAGAAAACCATGACGAAATACTGAGTCTAGACACACTTTTTAATTTTCATAGAAAGACAAGCAGATTCTTATTTAGATTCGCACAGTTGAATAATATTAACAAACAAAAAGTACAATTCTAAAGAAAGCAATAGTGCAAAATCTTTAAATGTACATGCATCTAATAAAGACCTAAGTTGCAAGTTTGTTTAAAACAGCATGGCTTGTGGCAATGTGAAAAATTTAAAAGCTTTCTTTAGAAGAAAGGTCAAAGTTTGTAAATCAAACAAATTGTGTAAAAAATGTTTTTCTCCTTCTCATTATGTAAATGATTGTAAACGCTTTAATTGTCGTTGCGGCTTTAAACTGTCTCCACTTTTACATTTTTGCAGTAATTCAAAAACGAACTCTTCACTGAAATCGGAGGGCGGAGTGGTCCAAAAAGACCCAGAGGATAAAAAGGCCGGAGAACAAACTGACACAAAGTCTTCCTCCAAGACATCAGACACTGCGGAGTGGACGGATCCACAAACGTTGCCAAGCTGAGCTCTCATCAAAACACAAGACATTTCTGGACGTGTGGCACACATTCGTGCTTTCATTGATACCGGAAGTGAGATTTCTAATCTCAGAGGAAATTGTTAATCAATTAGGTTTAGAAAAACAGAACGCCCTTTTGAATGTAAAAGGTTTAAAGGGCCAACACGTAACTTCATCTAAAGGTTTAGTAAATTTGAAAATTGGTTCAATTGTCGATGATAGCTATGAATTGATGCACCATTCTATGTTGTAAACAGCCTAAATTTGACTATACCTTCAGTCCCTTTAAAAAGAAGTCAATTTAAATTTATTAGTGGGTTACCGTTATCAGATGGTACGTTTAATACACCCTACACCACTGAGTCCTAATAGGAGCAGATTTATTTTCAAAATTAATGCTAAACGACATTAGGAAAGTCAAGATCAAAATCTGTAGCACAGAATACCTCGTTAGGTTGGATTGTCTTTCGAAAGGAAGGAAGTATTTATACAAAACGATTTCAATTTTAATAATAAAAATACTTATGCAGCAACTACGCTAGAAGAAATTAATTTAATTATTTTAAAGCTTATGGACTTGGATTCGACGCCAGACCATGCAGCAGATAGCATTTCAAATGCAGAGTTACAATTCCAATTTAGTATTAAAGAGAATGGAAGTGGCCAATTACAAGTGGCACTACCTTTCAAAATTGATCCCCCAATTTTAGGTGACTCGCTGCACAAAGCTCTTACCATGTTAAAAAGACAAGAAGTTAAATTAAATAGCAATCCCTCTATTAAAGGAAGAATATTTTCAGTACTTTGATACATTAAAAGAATTAAATTTTTATTGAATTAGTAGGTCCTCTTACTATGCATGATAAAACAAAAAAACAATCAACAATTTTACCTCCCACATATTTCGGGGTATACAAGGGTGAAAATAGTCCCCTAAGAATAGTTTTGAATGGATCAGCTAAGTCTTCTCAAAAATATTCATTGAATGATTGCCTAGAGGTAGGTGACACCCTCCAGAATGACATACGTCTAGTTTTAACCAGGTTTCGCACTTACAAATTTGTAGTCACTACAGATATGGTAAAATGTATCTTCAAATTTTAATCGATCCTGACCACCGGAATTATTTAAGAATTCTGTGGAAAGACATGCAGGAAGATGTCATAAACATCTACAGGTTTAGTTGTTTACCATTTGGATTAGCTCCAGCGGCTTACCTAGCGATAAGATGTTTAATTTGGTTAGCAGAGAAAAATTCTGCAGAGTACCCACAAGTAGAATCTATAATTAAAAAGAATACTTATCTAGATGATTTTTTAATAGGAGTGATTCTCCACAAAAGCCTTTAACTTTTAATAAAAGATTTAAATTATGTTTTAGGTAAAGGTCATTTTAAATTAGACAAAATGGGTTTCTTAATTCCCCTTAATTTTAGATCTTTTGCAAAAAGAAAATATTTTAACTGCTCAGTCTAAATTTATTCCTTTTGGAGACCATTCTACAGTCTTAGGTTTAGTTTGGTTCTCAGATTCAGATCAATTTTCTTTTAATTTCACCTCTTTTTCCAATGAGAATCTCACAAAGAGAACATTTTGTCAGATCTAGCCAAGATTTATGATCCATTGGGATGGATTTCACCATGCATTATAACTTTTAAAATCATATTTCAAAGTTTGTGAAAGCAGGACTCAACTGGGATGATCCTGTACCCCATGCTTATCAGGAGCTGTGGTCAAACTTTAGAAAAGAGATGACACAAATTTCGAATTTCAGAATACAAAGATATTTATTTAAAAATACTTTGTCCAAGTTTAAATTATTTGGATATGCAGACTCTAGTGAATTAGCTTATGGAGCTGTAATTTATTTAGTAGAATATGATTCGCAAAATAATTATATTGACTCAAACTTGATTTATGCAAAATTTAAGGTAGCTCCTTTAAAGTCTTTAACAATTCCAAGGTTAGAACATTAACTGCAGCTTTAACTTTAGTTAACTCCATAAAATTTATCTTAAGGGCCTTTGAAATCAAACTTGAATTCATTTATTTACTTTCAGACTCTACAGTGTTTTGAACTGGATTTCCAGCCCACCTTTACAAATTTAAAACTTTCGTTTCTAATAGGATTACTGAAATACAGAGTTTAGATTTTCCTCACTCCTGGTCACATGTTCCAACCGCAGAAAACCCTGCAGACTTGGGGACCAGAGGATTTCAGTAGAAAATTTTTTAAACACAGAATTTTGGAAAAAGGGTTACAAAGCACACTTTTTATCAAACCCTACCCCATTTAAATTCCTCAACGAGGTTAAAACCCCAGAGGAAGAAAATAAAAAAGAAGTTGTAAGTTTTGTGCACTCACTTCTCAAAAAAGAAGAAGTAATAGATAAATATTTGTCACAATTCTCTTCATTGGAAAGATTAGTTTCTCAAATCTTTCAATACTCAAAAAGTTCTGTATCTATTTAAAAATAAAAAGGAATATCCCGATGATTATAAAGAAAAGTTTAAAAATTTCAAAACTATACGTCCTTTGATAGAGAGAATTCATTATTAAATTTGATTAAATACAGCCAAATAAGTTTTGTCACAGAAATAACTAGCTTAGAAAATCAGAGCCGTTAGATAGAAAATCTAACATCCTAACTTTAAACCCATTCTTGGACAAATTCCACTTGTTAAGGGTAGGAGGTCGTTTAGAAGAAGCTAACATCCCCTACAACCAAAAGCATCCTTTAATAATTTCGAAAAGTTGTTACATAACTAAATTATTAGTTAGGTCTTATCATTTAAAGTACTTACATGCAGGCTCCAATGTTATTTCGGCCTTGCTCAGACTAAAATTTTGGATAGTACAAGGGAGAAAGTTAATAAGAAAGGTTTGCCGTGAATGCATTACACAAGCTCAAACAGAAGCCGCTAACCTACACACCTTTAATGGGAAATTTACCCGGTGATAGAGTCAATCCTTCACGACCCTTTGAACATACAGGAGTAGACTTTTTCGGCCCATTCATGGTCCACTTAAATCTGAGACGAGGTTCCTGCCACAAAAAGGTTTACGTTTCCACATTTGTGTGTTTCGCCACTAAAGCTTGTCATTTCGAAGTTTGTATGATCTCAGTACAGAATGTTTCTTAAATGCTTTAAAAAGATTTATTGCCCGCAGAGGGGTTCCCAAAAGGATATATTCAGACAATGGAACAACATTTGTCTCTGCTTCCAAAGTTGTCAGGTCGGAATTGAACCAATTGATTTCAAAAATGAAAAATAATGAAGTAATGAAGTTCTTATCAGAGAATTCAATCTGTTGGTCTTTTGTACCCACCTACAGCCCTCACTTCGGTGGACTTTGGGAATCATCTGTGCGTGTTTTTAAATGGCCACTCTTAAAAGAATTGTAGGACAGAGCTTTTTAACGTTGTTGGAGCTAGAAACTCTTTTTGTGTCAAATAGAATCAATTTTAAATTCAAGGCCTTTAACCCTCTCTCCGATGACAGTGAAAGTCTTGAATACTTGTCACCTGACATTTTCTAGTTGGCCAACCTCTTTGTACAATTACCAGTATTAGAACATTGTCAAGAAAGAAATTGTAAATTAAATCAAAGATTCAAATTTTTAGAAAATTTAAAAGCCGGGTTTTGGAAAGCTTGGTCCAATAACTATCTAAACACTTTACAACAACGGTATAAAGGTAAAACCAAAATTGTAAACCTTGTTGTAAATCAATTAGTTCTTATACAAGACAAAAATACACTGACTAACCAGTGGAAGTTAGGACGTGTACTGGAAGTTTTTCCAGGCAAAGATGGTACCGTGAGGGTGGTTAAGTTGAAAACCCAGTTGGGAACAATAACAAGACCAGTTGTCAAATTGGCCCCATTGCCAATAGAAATTTAGTTTATAAGTTGATAAACAAAATGATTTTGTCTAACCAAAACAAACACCATTAGTATTTAAGTAATTAGTTTTAAGATCATTAAATTTTTTTTAAAAAAAAAAAAGAAATGTTTATCATATGTAAAGTGACAGTCCATATTCTGAAAACATCTGTGAAATGTCAAAACTCACCCAGCTGTCAAAGACACTTTAAAGACTTTAGTTTTAATTCGTTAAAAGAGGATCTTTTAACAAAAATTGGGGGAGTTATGTTCAAACTTAAGAGTTTTCAGCCTTTTTTTTTATGTTAATTAATTTAATTAAAATTAATTCAAATAGTTTTTAAGTTTTCAATTTATCAAAAAAAATATTATAGAAATTTGTTTTCATTTTCCTATTGTAAAGGATATTTTAATATCTTTATTTAAAATATTCTAGAAAAAGATTCAATTTCACAACAAAACTGATATCTTTTCAATCAAAAATTAATTATACTGGCAGTAATTCAATACTTTGTCGTTTCAAAGGAAATTTATTTAGAGAAAAATACGAATTCCAGTCGCTGTTAAGCAAGCCTTTCGAGAGAACAAAATACAGTCATAAAAAATGTGTGACGTTCAACAATCAATATCCTAGCTTTGATCACGTGACCGTCTGGGCCTTCTTCACAGTTAGGTGAAACCGGGCGAGCTCAGTTGGTTTACGCTCTGCCTTCATGTAGACCGAACTCGGGTTGCTCTGCTCGTCTTGTTAAGCGAGAGAGAACTCTATTGCCTGCGCGGCCATTGAACAGCCCATTATACAGTGGTTGGTTCGTTGTGTCCTTCCTCTACACTGGTCGGACCCATAGGATGCTGTTCTTTGCTTTTAGCGAGAAAGATCTTCATTGCCTTGCGAGGCCATTTTGAACAGCTCGTATACAGTAGCTGGTTCGTTGCGTTTTTTCACCCACGCTGGTGTTAATCCGCCATCTTTAAATATCTTGTTTGATTAATTATACGCTAATTATCAACCTGAATTGACGGGTTCAAAGGAACTCCAGAGAAAAGGATTTTCAAATTGCTTTGTTTCCAACTAATGCAAGATTTTAGTGGAACAAGGACGGATACATCTTCTTAAGAGAAAGGCTTCAGCTAACGTTTTCAATTGACGAAAAATAATTTCTTTTGGAACAATCGTGTTGAAAAACAAGCTAAGTAGTTTAATAATTATTTGTAAAACTGTTTATATATTAATCATTAAATATCAGAAATATTTTTCTATTATATTGAAAATAATTCACTCTTTAATTCAGAGTTGTATTACTCAATTGATATACTATCAATTAATTCATGAATATTGCTATGTTACAAATTAATATATTAATTATATAAAGCTGTATTTATTTATAAAACATAATGTTACTATAACATGTGCATTTGATATTTTTCCACTGCTGATTTATTAAAAGAAAATAAAAAAGTTGTTATTTTGTTTAAATATTAAATTTGAGTTTTATATTGCTTCCTCCGCCATATTTAACAAATAAGAAATAATAAGGAGTCTTCCATCTTTGAGATATATTTTATTTTGTTTAATAACTAATCCTGTTTTTGATTATTATTAAAAACAAAATCACTATTTATTTGAATTTTAAAAATAAGAATATTTTCCAGAACATTTACCATTTTTCAAAGTAGTTTTGATTACTAGCACATTGCCCGAACCTTCGCGGTCAAACCAATTCATTTAACGGTTCCTTTTTTTTTGAAGTCTTTGGATGCGAAGCGCTATTAAGGGTGGTTTTTCACTAACGCTTCCTGGCCCGGTATACATCCTTCTTTAGCAAAGGGGTTGATATCCAAGAATCTGTTTGCATCAACCAAAGCGTTCTGAGCTAGACTTCACGGGAAGCAAGTCCATTTAGGGTGTAAACACGTTCTTCGATATTAGTCAATTGATTGAAAAATTAATTGGTTTTAAGAATCCCGACCCCCAAACAATACCCTTGAAAGCTTGTTTACGTCGGATGACAATGGCGTGAACAGCTTCTTGATATAAACAAACTTTTATTTGAAACTTTTTTCCATATAATGCACCGTTTTTGAGTTATAAGACTGTCTCAAGATAAAATAAACTGCAACGGATCAAGTTGCTAAACTTTTATCCAAATTCATTTGAAATATTAACATGTTTGTTCCTTTATCATTAATCAGATATCACTTGCAATTTGTAGTTCATATTGAAATTAATTCAAAAATACCTTACGAAGAGCCGAGGAATAACCATTCTACAATGGATTTTTGACGTTTTCGGTTTTTATACAACCATTGCTGAAGACATAGAGGAATCGACTTAAAATCAAAATAGTTATCGATTCTCATCTAATACTTGAGGAATAACAATTCTACATTAGGTTTTTGAAGTTTCGACATATTGGTATCCATTAAGGAAGACAGGAGGAACGACATTTAAAATCAAAATAACGATCGATTCTTATCTAATACTAGAGGAATAACCTGATGAATCTCCATTTTTGATGTTTTGACTATTAATGGAAACCTCTACTGAAAATGTAGAAGAATCGACTTAAAATCAAAAAGACTAAATTCTTTTTTGTAAACAACTCAAGATAATCGAAACGTCAAAACCTAATGTAGAATAGTTATTCCTCAAGTATTAGATGAGAATCAATCGCTATTTTTGATTTTAAGTCGATTCCTCTATGTCTTCAGCAGTGGTTACCAATAAAGCCGAAACGTCAAAGATCCAATATGGAATGATTATTCCTCAAGTACTAGATGAGAATCAATCGCTATTTTTGGTTTAAAGTTATTTTCATGTCTTCAGGAATGGTTAATAATAAAACCGAAACGCCAAAATCCAATATAGAATGATTATTCCTCAAGTACCAGATGAGAATCAATCGCTATTTTTGGTTTAAAGTCGATTTCTCTATGTCTTCAGCAATGGTTACTAATAAAACCGAAACGTTAAAAATCCAATATAGAATGATTATTCCTCAAGTACTAGATGAGAATCAATCGCTATTTTTGGTTTAAAGTCGATTTCTCATGTCTTCAGCAATGGTTACTACACAAACCGAAACGTCAAAAATCCAATATAGAATGATTATTCCTCAAGTACTAGATGAGAATCAATCGCTATTTTTGGTTTAAAAATCGATTTCTCTATGTCTTCAGCAATGGTTACTAATAAAAACCGAAACGTCAAGAGAACTCAAACTTGAGTTGTTTACCAAAAAAGAATTTAGTCTTTTTGATTTTAAGTCGATTCTTCTACATTTTCAGTAGAGGTTTCCATTAATAGTCAAAACATCAAAAATGGAATGCAATGTTATTCCTCTGTATTAGATAAGAATCGATCGTTATTTTTGATTTTAAGTCGATTCCTCCAAGTCTTCAGCAATGGTTACTAATAAAACCGAAACGTCAAAATCCAATATAGAATGATTATTCCTCAAGTACTAGATGAGAATCAATCGCTATTTTTGGTTTAAAATCGATTTCTCTATGTCTTCAGAATGGTTACTAATAAACCGAAACGTCAAAATCCAATATAGAATGGTTATTCCTCAAGTATTAGATGAGAATCAATCGCTATTTTTGGTTTAAAATCGATTTCTCTGTCTTCAGCAAAAGGTGGATAAGAAAACAACGCAGTTGCTAGTGGTTACCATGTACCCTCCCAAATTTAGCATTTCACAGAGAGAAGCCTATCCATTCTTACTTAAGCAAGGCTAAATGAGCTATATTAAAACTTTCAAATGAATAGATTTTAAAGAATTTAAAAAATTAAAAGTACCATCTTACTCTAGAGTAAGTACTTTAAAATATAATTTTACTAAAAACTTTATTTAACCTTTTTTGTGGTCCCCAAGGTATTTAATTAGGATATTAAATTTCATCAAAATTGGTTAAGTCATTTTCAAGATATTTAGAAAAACTAAAAAAGTACTGAAATAAAGTACTAATGTTTGTGGGCCGATATGTACCAAAAACTAATCAGCGCTTCATTTTGTTAAACTAATGGTAGGTTTTCAATTTCATTTCAATCGGTGCAACGGTGTGGAAAAATCGGCCAAAAAGTTGATAACATACATCCATCCATACATACATCCATCCATACATACATCCATACATACATCCATCCATCCGCACGCACTAAATGAAAAAATCGCACTTTTTGGCCTCTCGACGAGACCCCATGTAATTTTTGGCAAAACCGTCACGTGCTAAAATTCAACCTAATTGAATACTACAATTTGTGACTTTAATTGAGTCCATGGGTTCCGTAGTCTTTACCTGAGGACCCTTTGAAGCCACGCTTGCCCCGAGAGCGATTACAAATACTTTTACCCATGCTTGCATTGGATAAAGTAAAAACTCACCCGGTATATATGAGGAGAATATATTTATTTGAACTTCACTAAAATTCAGACAAAAAATGTGAAAAAAAAACTTTCTGCGATTTTAATTGGGAAGCTTAATGAGTTTTGAAAAAGTTTTTACTTTTTCATCTAATTATTCTATAAATTGTTCATTTTCTATTTGATTATTTATAGACACTAAACTAATTTAATTCAAAGCAATACGCTCAAAGTTATGCAACCGATTTGGTATGTCTGGATAGAACTCTCGAGGTTCACGGGGCACGAGCCAGAGTAAAATCATTAAAACCTGATTTAAATTTCAAAACAAGTTTCACTAAAGAATATATACATTAATATATCTCAGAGTAATCGTATAAGCTTTCAAATCTGTAAATAGAGATAAATAATAACAAAATAAATAAATAATTAGATAGAGTACTATGATGTTTTATTATTCAATATTTGTTCTTAAATGGTGAGGCTAATTTTTAAAACCATGAGAACAGCAATGTTCTCGTAAGGAGAAAAGAGACTTAAAAAACAAAATCTTTTATGACCTTATCAATCTTTTTATTTTAAAACTGGGGACAGTTTCTGGCCGACACTCTCAAGCCACTTTCATCAGTCTAAAAAGTACAAATACATAAACCTTACAATTGCAAATACAAATCAAGAAACAAATATATATAAAGATCAGTTCACTCACCCTCAGTTTTCAATAGTACATTGGTAATATTATTTTTATTTTTACATTTTCTTTGCAATTCAGCAAAATTCCAACATCTGTTGTTATAGATGAGAGTAACAAATGCAATTCTATAAAATTGAAAAAATATATAAAGACATTTTTTCTTTTTCTTTGTCATATTATTTAAAATTAGGTTCATTATTTGAAATTGCCTTCACCTTGATTACCAATCACACATTTGTTTTTATTATAGCACAAAATTCTTTTAAAATACAATTGTAACATCTAATTATTTACATTCACAATATTCTCCCGTGTCAAATCTTAGGGACAAATTATAATTTTTTCACTCTTTGATCAATTCAATACATTCTATATAAAACTTTTCTATTTTTAATATAAAAAATAAAAATAGTGTATGACGTTATACCAGCTGCCAACACAATTAAATTAAAACCCCAGTCTTTCAAAACAAAAATTCATACAAAACAAGATATACAACATTAACAATTTTCAACAAAGGTACTATAATTATACAGTTATTTCATCAAACAGCAGAGAGCAAAACCTCAGGAAAAGTCAAATACACCACACCGCTCCCCAAAAATCACACTCAGGAAACAACCAACTTATTTTTATGAACATATACAATTCAGCTTATTAGTTTGCTTATTAGGTCGCTATAGTATCGGACATTGTTCTCAGTGTCTACTTTAAAGTTGACTACTTTGTCTCTATTCCTCAGAATGTGTAGGGATTCTTTCATCTTACGTATGAAATCATCCTCTCCCTGCACAATATAGAGACATCATTAAAATCAAACTCATGATTTGAGTCAATTGCGTGAATGGCCAATGCAGATATTAATTTGCCCTTTACTATCGATTTGTCATGTTCAATGACCCTTGTCCTTAGCATTCTCTTTGTTTCTCCTATGTATGTTCTATCACAGTCTTTGCATTTTATCTCATATACGACATTGTTTTCATTATAAACATCCTTGACAGTTGAACCCGATACAAAGACGTGAACTTATCCCTGTAACGTTGGAATTATTTCAACGGCTATAATAGCAATATAAAGTTTAATGCAGAAGTCGAAAAATAATAACAAATACCTTTCTTGGATACCTTACTAATTAAATCAGGCATGAAATTATTACGGATTTATATACAAAACCATCCAAATCCAATAGGATGATTAAGTATAACTCATATCATCCTTTAGCACAAAAAATATCTATCATATATGGTGAAATAAATAGAATATGGCGGATATCTCATTCTTCTTTTCTTCAAAAAAATTTGAATGATTTCACCATTAAATGTGTACAGAATGGTTATCCGAGAGAGTTGGTGGAAAATCTAAGAAGAAGATACTATGTTAAAGAGTGGAAAAAAAGAAAATACAAGAAAATCCATTGAGATTCATGGGGCTTAACATACGTACCAATATTAACCGATATGATAGTGAGAATGTTTAGGGTGGCAGGTGTAATGCTGGCTAAACGCCCTGTAAAACCTCATGCCTTTACATTTGGTTCCAACTGTCAAGGATGTTTATAATGAAAACAATGTCGTATATGAGATAAAATGCAAAGACTGTGATAGAACATACATAGGAGAAACAAAGAGAATGCTAAGGACAAGGGTCATTGAACATGACAAATCGGTAGTAAAGGGCAAATTAATATCTGCATTGGCTATTCACGCAATTGACTTCAATCATGAGTTTGATTTTAATGATGTTCTATATTGTGTTATGGTGAGGGATTTTCATACGTAAGATGAAAGAATCCCTACACATTCTGAGAGGAATGAGAGATAAAGTAGTCAACTTAAAGTAGACACTGAGAACAATGTCCGATACTATAGCGACCTAATAAGCAAACTAATAAGCTGAATTTGTATATGTTCATAAAAATAAGTTGGTTGTTTCCTGAGTGTGATTTTTTGGGAGCGGTGTAGTGTGTTGACTTTTCCTGAGGTTTTGCTCTCTGCTGTTTGATGGTAACTGTATAATTATAGTACCTTTGTTGAAAATTGTTAATGTTGTATATCTGCTTTGTATGAATTTTTGTTTTTGAAGACTGGGGTTTTAATTTAATTGTGTTGGCAGCTGGTATAACGTCATACACTATTTTTATTTTTATATTAAAAATAGAAAAGTTTTATATAGAATGTAATTGAATTGATCAAAGAGTGAAAATTATAATTTGTCCTAAGATTTGACACGGGAGAATATTGTGAATGTAAATAATTGAATGTTACAATTGTATTTTTAAAAGAATTTTGTGCTAGTAATAAACAAATGTGTGATTGGTAATCAAGGTGAGAGAGTATCAAATAATGAACCTAATTTTAAATAATATGACAAAGAAAAAATGTCTTTATATATTTTTTCACTTTATAGAATTGCATTTGTTACTCTCATCTATAACAACAGATGTTGGAATTTTGTTGAATTGCAAAGAAAATGTAAAAAATAAAAATAATATTACCAATGTACTATTGAAAACTGAGGGTAGAGTGAACTGATCTTTATATATATTTGTTTCTTGATTGCATTTGCAATTGTAAGGTTTATGTATTTGTACTTTTAGACTGATGATGGCTTGAGAGTGTCACGAAACTGTCTCCCCAGTTTTAAAATAAAAAGATTGATAAGTGTCATAAAAGATGCAGCCTTTTCCTTACGAGAACATTCTAACTGTTCTCATGGTTTTAATTAGCCTCATTTAAGAACAAATATTGAATAAATAATATTATATACAATTTTTCCAAAATTTTCGAGGTCGCAAACTTAGATTGGCATACCCACGCTATACTAAGCGATCTCAGAAAAATATTTTCCCTAATGTAAGTTGAACCACTTTTTGGATCCTCTATTTACTAGCCTAAATAACAGCGTATTAAACTATTTATTTATTTTTATTTATTTATTTAATTATTTATTTCAATTGCATGTGCTCTTTAAAAACATTACAAAAAGTAATACAAAGAAACACTACTTAGTAAAAAGTAGAGAAAAAAACAATAATGTTAAACATACAAATACTAAACAACAATACAGAGTAAATCAGATATAATAATAATGATAGTGAGTATTTAAATATATGAAAGTGTGTTTATTTTTATAATTCTTAGATATTCTGTTGGTATGTATGGTAAAATTCAAAACGCATGTTTTTTGGGAAAGGGCGTTATAAGAGATGCATAATCTATAAATAGTTGGTTTCAATGACGTGTAAATGGAACTAGTGGATAGAATGGTTGATTCTGTCGTAGTGGGTACGAGGGATTGTTCAGTGGAAAAAGAATTTTAAGCTCAGGACAACGAATAGTATCAGACATAATTTTAAAAGTGAATAAGTTGTCGGAAGCAATCATAGACGAAAGAATATTTATTATTATTTTGTTTAATATTATAATTTACAATAAATTCACTTATTCTTAACTTTGGTAATAATTTGTATTTAAAATATATTTTTCTATCCTCAATTAAAAGAATTCGATTTTTTCATCATGGCTTTTCGAATGCTCGGCTCTGTGTTCAAAAATTCGATAAAAGCGCTTAGAGCATTTGCTTGCTGGGAACGCTGACAATGGATGGTGATTACAATTAGAGTTCATCTGTCGCTCTTTAATTCCTCCTTCCGAGTCACTCTCCATTATTTGCACTTATGAAGAGGATAAATGGATCTGGGCCTTTTCTAAAGTGACTTTTGACTTCTCTGTTTTGTCAGCACAAAAAGTAACCAAAGAGTAAGTGTCAAACTTTTCACTTAACTAAGCCTTTTCCCAGACAATCCAATCAATTTATTGTTTTTGTTCAAATTCATGTAGAAGAAATTTAACGATTATTAGAATAATTTTTCAATATTAAATTGAATTAATTAATTGATACAAATAATTCTAAGAACAACAAATACAGCAAGAACTAATTTTGCGCTTTCTCGATTTTATACTCGTATCACAACAATAAACCGTGAACATGAGAGATTGGACAATTTACGACGATCCTGAACATAATTTTTTTTTTTTAATTAAGTCTCATAGTTTTCAAGTTATAGGAATTTTTTTGAAAATGGTGAAAATCGCTACCCTGCCCTAAATATCGAGATGCTGTGGCTACAAATTTACATATTTTATTATTCTAATTTTTGTTATGAAATCCTGAATAATCCTCCTATTGCGGAGAATTCAAAATAAAACAATAAGTACTATACTTTTTGATAAAAAAAATATTTTTGCACGACTTATGTTTTAAAAAAAATTTATCAGGTAACTTTGATTCATCTTTAATGTAAAACTTGCTGATTCCCCTCGAGTGGAGGTCGATGGAATTGAAATTGTTTACTCGAGATCTGCTGCAAATCTAGGTGTCATTTTTGATTCCTCCCTCAAATGGACTGAGCAGATAAATGCTACATCACGGCGGGTCTTCTGGGGTCTCATCGGCTCATAAAAATAAGGCATCTCATTCCCGTGACTACTCCCGTGCACCTGGTATATTCATTGATCATGCCATTATTTGATTATTGTTGTCTCGTTTGTGGGGACGTCTCTGGGGTCCGTGCGGCCCGGCTTGATGTTGCTATGAATTCATCTTGGCTGGCTTAGGGCCTCCCAGAGACGCCTTTACGTGCTTGGCAGGTTCATTTTCAAACTATTCAGCACATTTCACCCCAAATACATATACAACATGTTCACTTTCAGATCATCCATCCATAATCGGGTATTAAGAGCTGACGACAGACTAATCCATATTCCAACTCATCGTACTGAGATCGCCACCAGATCCTTTGTCGTCAGCTCGGCTCGGTTGTTCAATACATTGCCATTACATATCCGAACATCGCTTTCAACATCATCTTTTCATCGATCACTCAGGGTGCATCTTCTCGGGTGGGGGGGGGGCTGGGTTGGAGTAATGTGTCACTGGTTTATTCGCCTACTTGTGCTGACTCTGGGTTGAGGAGAGTCTTGCTCATTTAAATCTTACTATATGTATGTATTCTTTCTGTTTGCTTACTTAAATGTTACTATTTGTATATATTCTTTCTGTTTCTGCTCTACGAGGTAGCCACCTCAGAGCATTGTTTTAAATAAATAAATAAATAAAATAAAGTCTAGTAAACAAGAATGGCAATTTATTTAAAAAATTGGTCCAATTAGTTAAGATTTCAAAATGGTACTTCACTTTGTACTTCCTTCTTTAGAAAAAAAAATATTGATATATTGATTCTGATCAATAAAAGACTTTTTACTTGCAAAATTTCATTTTTTCTAAGATATTGTGCCAACGTAAAAAAGTATATTATTGATCAGAATTTAATTTATTTAGTTTATTTAAACCATAAAATATAGTGTGTTTATTTTAAATATTTTAACTAATAGAAAAAAATTACAAAAATATAGTGATTTTTGAAATTTTTCTTAAGTTTAAAATTCGATGCGCGAGCGGAAGATGTTAAACGATTTTAATTTTTTGTATTCCGTTTTTCTTCTTATCACAATAGGCAAATTGTCCGTACTCTATTGTTGATGTTTTTCCAAATTGCTATACTATCTTAAAGATATTTTTAACGTTTCAAATCACTAGCTCTGAGGCGGAGCGCTCTTTCTCTAGGATTTCATATATAGAAAACAAATATAGGACAATAATTAGTGAGCAAAAGGGAACTCCGGGAAGATGTGGATGATATTCCATCACAACAACAAAGAATTGTAATTTATTGCTAAATGTGTATCCCTATATTAAAATAATGACAAAATCTCAAATATCAATATAACCGGATAAATATAATTATTTATTAAAAATGAGACAAACTATATTTCATTAATTAATATCTGACCAAAATCATAAATATGAAAAAAGGGGCCAAGTTCGGTACAAAGAATTTATTATTTAAATAAATCTACTTACGATAATACTGTGTTGTTTTACAAAACGTTTCTTACCTGCAACAAAAAGAAAAAATATATTATTTAATTAAACAGATAAAATTATATATTATACAAATATACAGGGTGATGCACGGTCGGTGGCACGTTAGACGTTTATGAATAAAAATTTTTAAGAAAAAAATAAAAACCGACTTCAAAAAATTAAATGCAACAAATAAAATACACTAAAAGGTATAAAATAATTATTATCTTATTTAGTTACAACTAAACGACGAAATATTAACATGAAATTACTTTTTAAAGTCGGTGCCAAACAAACTATACCTATAAGCGAGCGTACCCGCCAAACGTACTAAGTAAGATCCGTCGAGTGCGATTCATAAAAGGTATATGTTTGGCACCAACTTCAAAAAGTAATTTCGTGTTAATATTTCGTCGTTTAGTTGTAAGTAAATAAGATAATAATTATTTTATACCTTTTAGTGTATTTTTATATTTGTTGCATTTAATTTTTTGAAGTCGGTTTTATTTTTTCTTAAAAATTTTAATTTTCTCTTTTTAGTGATGTTATTAATAGTGATTATATCATCAGAACTTGACCAAATTAATATGACACCATCCCTAAGACACCCCCTTTCGGATAAAAAAAGAACCATCGAAATCGGTTCATAAACAAAGAGGTTAGGTCTAAACAAACCTAATAAAAAAGATCTAATACCTATGAAAAAAAATCGAAAAAAAAATGGGACCAATCGGAAGCTAGACTGGACCCAATGCAAAAAAAAATTTTCAAAATCGGTTGACAATTGGCGGAGATATGAAGTAACATAGGCACAAAAAAAAAAAAAAAAAAAAAATCAGTCGAATAGAGAACCTCCTCCTTTTTTGAAGTCGGTTAAAAACGGAACGCAGGATTTTTCTGAAAATTTAGTTCCTTACGTTTTCTTACCCGTTCTATCGATCTAAAATATTTTTAGCATTGCGACGTTTCGGCTTCCATCGAAATATCGTAGCAACTTTATTTTTTAAATGGAACACCCCGTATATTAACACGTTTTTAGAACCGCGCTTTTATTAAAATACTTTTTTGTTAATATTGTCCTATACCTATCTCTATCGGGTTTTGAGATAAAAAATAATTTATGATAAATTTGGTCTAAAACATGGCCCTAATTAAACTTAAATTAATTAGTGCTCTCAATTCATGAAAAGTTGATATTTTGGTGGTAGTTTAGACACACCCGAAGTATTTAATTTACGTCGAAAAATCAACTCCATATTATACAGAGCGTGCTAAGATTACTATTATTTCCGTTATTCATAAAAGAAGTCAAAAGTTCATTTTTTCAAATGAGACCCCCTGTATATTACTTAATAAATTGAAAGACGAAGAAAAATGCTTTAAGACGATAGGTATATCATGTCCCTATACTCTATACCTAAAACATCAAGTTTAATTAATAAAACCGCTTTTTACTTTTTAATTAATTTAATTTTATCTAACCATGGAAATATCAAGCTTATGACAGTTTGTTGATTATTTATAAGTAACTTATAAACAGTTTATTAACGATGTTCAAAAAAATCTCCCAAAACGATCGCAAATATTGATTATTCAAACGAAGTTCTTATAGTACAAAATAAATAATTTCATATCAATCACTCTGTATAGATCTGCCAAAAACATAAATATGATAAAGGGGCCAAGTTCGGTACAAAAGTGTATGTAAAATAATTGGTTTAATAAATTATTTTTTCTTTGTTTTTAATTAACAGATGTCTAAATAATAACATTACAGGTGTGTTTACAAATAAAGTGGTTTAAGTGGCTTTTTTTATAACTTGGAAACAAATCTTATTTAATTTTATGTTTTTATTTCAGATTCTATACGATTATTTTTTTATTATTATTTTCCGATTTATTTTGATATAATAATTATCAATATGAACGAATGTGGGTATACGAGTAAACAAATATACACGTAATATGTAGACCACTAGAAAGCTAGAAATTCAAAAACTGGGTGCGGAGTGGGATGATTGTGGGAGGTGCCGGAGGTGGGGTGCAGTTGTGGGGGATCCGGGGTTGGGAGGCGTGGGGCAGAGTGAGGGTGCAGTGGTGGGGGCGAGGTGTGTGGTTTCGCGAGGGGGGGGTCAGGGGTTACCGTGCATCGCTCGGTGGCTCCAGGTATTTGAATATTAAATTATTAAAAATAATATTAATATATCAAAAAATTTCCGAGCAACGCTTGGTGTTCCAGGTCCTTATTTATTTATTTATTTTATCGTTAAAATATTTATCGATTACCATTCCTTATTCTATTCTAATTAATGAACCTGTTTATCTCTAACTATGATTAATTGGATTTCAGGTCTTTTGTTTGTAGAAAAGAGAATGATGAACTTCATTAGTATATTTAATTAAATTTAGGCTAGTAAAGTGAGAAATTTAATTTCATCCCATTACAAATAATAATATATCGAAGTTTTGGCAGCCATTTTGCAATGCAATTACTCGGATCTAAACTCAGACAATTAAGTTGCAATCAATAGTGGAGGGGGCGAAAGCATAATCGCGATCGTCTAATTGGAAATCCACATACATATATCGCTTCCTCAATAACTAAACTGGGGGGGGGGCTATTTAATAGTAATCATCCTTGGAATTAACGATTGCTAACAAATGCTGAATAGAAATGAGACTCTATCCGATTCTAAGGTCCATTAAAAAAATTTCGAATTCATTGAAAAAGGTTCTCTCTTTTTTTTTGTAATTAATTTAATTACTATTAAGATAAGGCCCTTTTAACTTTTTTTTTCAAAATAATTGATACGAATATAAATGTCTTAATTTGTTCAGGAAAAGCTTTATTAAAAAAATAGAAATTGCTTTAAGGTTTGAAAAAATAAAAATAATTAGATCCAGTTTTTTTTTTTTTAATTTATCCAATAGGAATCGATGGTTATTTTGATTTTAAGTCGATTCCTCCATCTTTTCAGCAATGGTTACCAATAATAATCGAAACGTCAAAAATCCAATTTAGAATTGTTATTCCTCAAGTATTAGATGAGAATCGATCACTATTTTTGAATTTAAGTCAACATGGACTTCAAATACCCAATGATATCTGATTAATAATAATGGAATAAACATATTAATACAGAGTGGGGCATAAAGATCTACTCTATTTTAAAAATGAAAAAATTTAACTAAAAAAAAAAAACTGAATATATTTTTGAAAAGAATATAAAATAATTTTTTATTTAATGTGTTATAAACATTATATCAGACGAAAAAAAAGGGGGGGTCAAAAATGAAAATTCTAGCCCTTTGGAACAAACTCAACCAAATTTTATTTAGATATTCTATGGACCCCTAGAAGTCTAGAAATACAAAAACTAACTTAGAGGGGAAGGGGTCAAAAATGAAAATTCTAGCCCTTTCGACCAAACTATCGATACAAAATTAGGTTAGTTTTTGCATTTTTAGATTTCTGGGTGTCCACAGAATATCTATATAAAATTTGGTTGAATTTGGTCAAAAGGGCTAGAATTTTAGAATTTTCCCCCTCATTTGGAGTGGTTAGTTTTTGTATTTCTAGCCTTTTATGGGGCCCACAGAATATCTATACAAAATTTGGTTTAGTTTGGTCGAAAGGGTTAGAATTTTCATTTTTGACCCCCCCCCCCCTCCTTTTTTGTCTGGTAATGTTTAAAACACATAAAAAAAATGTATTTTATGTTATTTTCAAAAATATATTCAGTTTTTCTCTAGTTAAATTTTTTCATTTTTTTTTATACCTCTTCAAATTGTGGTAGATCTTTATGGCCCCACCCTGTATTTAAAATGGATAAAGTTTAGTATCGATCGGTTTAGCATTTATTTATTTATTTATTAAAAAACATTGTATCTGTAGGGCCATCTATCGCCCCTTTAATGTACAATTTTCGGCCAATTCAATTACATAAAAAAAATTTTTAAGCCGATTCCTACATATCTTCAGCAATGGTTACCAATAATAACACTATTAAACGAAAATTTCTCCCCGTAAACCTAACAATGGATTCCAGTAGAGTTTATACGCTGATTACCATGCAACTTACAGATTTTTTATAACATGTTAGAATTTTGAGATATTATCGGTAAAAGTGACGCAAAAAGTCTATTTTAACCTATTTTCGAGTCCCATTAAATATTAAACAGCAATATTTGCAATCAAAATATTTTGTTGACGTAATAGAAAACAGCTTCCTCTTTGATTTTCAAATTATCAATTGTTTTTAGCTTAATTATAACTCGAGTTATAACTAAAAAAACTAAAACTACGTGATTATAAAGGATAATAAACATAGATAGAAATATAAGGTCTTGGTTTTTTTTTAGTTATAACTCGAGTTCTAATTGAACTACAAACAAGTGGTAATTTGTTTTCTATTATGTTAATAAAATATTTTGATTTCAAATATTGCTGTTTAATATTTAATGGGACTCGAAAATAGGTCAAAATGGCCTTTTTCGTCATTTTGTTCGATAAAATATCAAAACTCTGATGTCTTGTAAAAAATCGGGAAATTGCATGATAATCTGTGTATAAAACTCTACTGGAATTCATTGTTAGGTTTACGGGGGAAATTTTTGTTGAATAGTGTAATCGAAGCGTCAAAAATCCCATGTATGTTTTTTTTTTTTTTAATGCAATCGAATGCAAGAAGGGGTGTACCAGTAAAGATGCAGCCCCTATGGATCTCGAAAGACCCTTGCATTACCGAAGAGAAGAGAAAGTTGATTAAGTGAGAGGGTGTAGACGTAGGTGTCTATGCACTCCGGTTTTGAAGGTTTGAAGATTATAAGTGCTGGGAAAGATGGAGGCTGGGAGGGAGTTCCAGTTCCTTGAAGTCATGGGGATATATGAATTGGTGAATGAAGTGGTCCGGCACTTTTCCAATTTGACCACGAAAGAGTGTTGGGAGTCGGCAAAACGCGTGCTACGTGCAAAGCATGCTTTGGGGGAATTATTGATTTGATCTCATCAGAGCACCTGCCGTGATAGTATCTATAGAAAAGGGAAAGGGCAGAGACATTTCTTCGATGAGCCAGCGAGTCGAGGGAGTCGGTGAGGGTAGAATCGTCAATTAGCCTGACGGCTCGTTTCTGAATTGCATGCAAGGGTAGCAAGAGAATATTTTGAGGCTCCCCTCCATAGATGAGAGCCGTATTCGAGACAGGGGCGGATTTGGGCCTTGTAGATGGTGAGAAGTTGTGGGGGTTTGTAAAATCGCTTGGACCTGAATGTTTATTCCTTAAGTATTAGATGAGAATCGATGGCTATTTTTGAATTTAATTCAACATGGACTGCAAATAGCCAGTAATATCTGATTAATAATAAAGGAATAAACATATTAATATTTCAAATGACGAACGATCCGATGCACTTTATTTATAAAATAATCGTATCATAATTTTCTAGTGACTAATTGAAAGAGAAACATTAAACCTCATTTACCAGCATGTAGGAATGAGATAAATTCAACAGATATTTATTTACTAATGAAGCATTGATTGAATTACAATTAGAAGATACCGTCAGTTCTTGTATTTATTATTAAAGAGAACTAAAGAAAGAAACAAAAAAATACTCCTTTGAAAGTCTTAACGTTAGTAAACGTCTTAATTGTGAGAGATAAAGATACTCCATTTTTAGGAACATGAATATTTTTCAATTAAGATCTTGAGATTTGGCATGTAGTTAGAGATGAATAAAATCAGCCGGCAGTCGAAAACAAGTTTCACCCAGCATAACAAAAGGCGATCAGGAAAATTTTAATATTCTATTACATATATAGGTATCGTATGCGAGGTATGAATGATTAAAATATTTATTTTGGGACATGACTAATTTACTCTCTTCCCTTGATTCCAATGGGAATTTATGCCTATACTCTTTAAAAAACAAGATATTTGATAAGGTTAGAGATTATTAAAAAATAGCAAAAATCTTCAAGTAAACCTAAACTTCCGGTTCTTCGATTTTAGCCAAAATCTCGAGGTACTTCTTCTACTCTCTAGATAGCTTAAGTTTAAAATCCCATACCTCTGCGACTTACCGTTTACGAGTTATGAACGATTAAAATATTTATCCTAATTTCCACCCTCTTCCTTTATTTATTTCAATGGGATTAAAATTTATACACGACTAACAACTTATAATTTGAAAAAAAAATCGTTAGAGCCGTTGGAGAAAATCACAAAAAACGAAAAATATTTCATATAAATTTCAACTTCCGGTGTTCCGACTTCAACTAAAAGCTTGCTGTACTCATTCTACCCTATATCAAACTTAAGTTTCGAATTTCGTAGCTCTGAGACTTATGGTTGCGAAACGTGCGCACTGACCAATGGAATTTTGGCCACTTTTTGGCCTCTGGGGACCACAATATCAAATTTTATGTTCCAAATCCGGTTTCAATCTATTAAGAGCATTGATTCCTTACACCTAGAAGTCACAAAGTGAAATTAACTTTTTTCACCTCGGAGATAGAAGCTCTCAAAGTGTCAGGACTCCGGCAGGCGAATGCAATATTTCGTTCACATTAAATCCTATATCATCACATGAAATAGAATATATCCCTGAAGAATAAAAGGCAGACTTTCAATTTTTGAAATATATCAAGATTTCCGAAAAATAATCACAATTTTGGCATATTTGGACTTCATTTTTATTATAATACGTACAATTTTTTTAGCTGCAAACGTTCTGATTGAATTTATGGAACGCCAATCAGACATGGAACTGAAAAAAATTTAATAATGTCCCTTTATTAGAATTTTATTTATCTACCCAGTACCTAACAAATTTTCTGGCTGCATAATATTTATTCACTTTTTTGAAATAATTATGAATTTACATAAATACGCGAAGAAGCTATTTACAAGGCAGGTGCTCTGATGAGATAAAATCAATAATTCCCCCCAAAGCATGCTTTGCACGCAGCACACGTTTTGCCGACTCCCAACACTCTTTTGCGGTCAAATTGGAAAAGTGCCGGACCACTTCATTCGCGAATACATATATCCCCATGACTTCAAGGAACTGGAACTCTCTCCCAGCCTCTATCTTTCCCAGCACCTATGATCTTCAAACCTTCAAAACCAGGGTGCATAGACACCTACGTCTACACCCTCTCACTTAATCAACTTTCCCTTCTCTTCGGTAATGCAAGGGTCTTTCGAGATCCATAGGGGCTACACCTTTACTGGTGCACCCCTTCTTGCATTCGATTGCATTAAAAAAAAAAAAAAAAAAAGAATAAAATTCACTAAAAGCAAAATTATATGCTCAACCATTAAAAATTATTCTTTATAACTTTATCTTATATATCCATATTTTCTAATATGTATCATTTCCGAAATCGAAACGTTTTAAAGTGTTAAAAGTTAAATGATTTAAAAACAAAATCTTGAAAGAAAAGAACTCCAAGATTTTATTATACACTATACTATTTTTACCTCTTTGTTATGGTGGATTTCATTATTCTACTATCTTATTTGATTACCAAATATCAATAGAATTAGTATATTTTATATGCGGCCCGATGCAATTTCTTTTCTTCAAATATGGCCCGTGTAAGCCAAATAGTTGGCCACCCCTGTTCGAAAACTTATCTTTGAGGAATGAAATTTATTTGTCATTCAATGTTAAAAAAAAATAAAAAAATAGAGTTTTTTTTAACATTTTATATTTACGAATTCTATTCAGGTAAAATGAATTTGAAGGGGAAAAATTGATCTAATCAATAATCGATTGAAATTCACTTTGTCTATGATAGAAAAAAAATAGAAAAAGTATTCCTCGATGTATAAAATGATAAAATAATAATAATTACATCCTATCTCATTGATAAGAAAATGATTAAATAAGAAATGTTTTACAATTCTTGGGACAATTATATTTGAATAAAAAAGGTATTCCCCAAAGTGAAAAAAAAACAGGACCATCTGTTTGATTAAAGTTTGAAAACTTATTAGAAACCTTGGTAGGAGCGTGGCTTAATTTGTTGGCCCACAGTGGCTAGTTTCAATTTAGAACACCAAATAGCGTATCAGAATTTTCAGTTTCCCAATATATGATATTTTAAATTCATTTATTTAAAATAAATAAAAATTTAAATATTTTATTATGGCATCTCTAACAACATTAAAGTTTTAATACTTATTGGGGACCTTGGTAGAGGCGTGGCTTAATTTTTTGGACATATTGGCTAGTTCCAATTTATGACCATCAGATAGAGCTTATCGGAATTCTCAGTTTCTCATTGGATAATTGGTAAGGGCGTGGCTTAATTTTTTGGACATAGTGGCCAATGTCAATTTTAACCATTAGATAGAGCGTTGCGGAATTCTCAGTTTCCCAATACATATATATTTTAAATTCATTTATTTAAAATAAATAAAAATTTAAATATTTTATTATGGCATTTGATTGAATTGAACAAACTTATAGCTTTTAATTGATCTTTTATTGGAAATCATATCACTTATTTCTCTGATGTTTATTTAATAAAAGAAAAAAAATGCAAGATATTTTTATCGATTCAAATACAAGAGTATTTAGAGAGACCAAATACGCTATTTGTTCTGATATAAAGCGAAAAAAATTAACTTGGACATCCTCGGAAAAATCTGAAATATATAGGTTTTTAACTTCGAATTCGGACTTTTCCATATCAAGTTCAGGATTTAAAAAATCAAAATTATACTTTTTAAAATATAATTCAGAATTTCCATAAAACCATGCATATTTGACATATTAAATTATAACATTTAGGAAAAGCTGTGTTGGTTTATAGGGAAACATATTAAACGTCCGTATTAAATTATAGATTTTTACCTGGAAACGTTTCCTGAGCCTACAAAATGCTAATCTTGAAAGGTTTTAGTTAATGAGTTAAAAATTGGTGACTGAAATCGTTTCCTGAGAGTACAAAATGCCAATCTTGAAACGTTTTAGTTGATGAGCTGAAAATTGGTATGCAAATATATTAGAATGCATCAAATTTTATCTTTTTACCTGAAAACGTTTCCTGGTAGTTAAATTAAATTAAAACTTATTCTTAATTATAACTTTTTTCTATTTTTTCAACTGTTTATTAATAAATTCTGAATTTGATTTGAAAAAGTCTTAAGTCTTGATTGTGATTTTTAAAATCCCGAATTTGATATGGAAAAGTCCGGATTTGATTTTTAAAATCCTGAATTTGATATGGAAAAGTCAGCATTTGATTTTTAAATCCTGAATTTGATATGGAAAAGCCGCATTAGATTTTTAAAATCCTGAATTTGATATGGAAAAGTGAGCATTTGATTTTTAAATCCCGAATTTGATATGGAAAACCTCATTAGATTTTTAAAATCCTGAATTTAATATGGAAAAGTGAGCATTTGATTTTAAAATCCAGAATTTGATATGGAAAAGTCCGGATTTGATTTTTAAAATCCTGAATTTGATATGGAAAAGTGAGCATTTGATTTTTAAAATCCTGAATTTGATATGGAAAAGTCAGCATTTGATTTTTAAAATCCTGAATTTGATATGGAAAATTCAGCATTTGATTTTAAAATCCTGAATTTGATATGGAAAAGTCAGCATTTGATTTTTAAAATCCTGAATTTGATATGGAAAAGTCCGGATTTGATTTTTAAAATCCTGAATTTGATATGGAAAAGTCCGGATTTGATTTTTAAAATCCTGAATTTGATATGGAAAAGTGAGCATTTGATTTTAAAATCCAGAATTTGATATGGAAAAGTCCGGATTTGATTTTTAAAATCCTGAATTTGATATGGAAAAGTGAGCATTTGATTTTTAAAATCCTAAATTTGATATGGAAAATTCAGCATTTGATTTTTAAAATCCTGAATTTGATATGGAAAATTCAGCATTAGATTTCTAAAATCCCGAATTTGATATGGAAAAGTGCGGATTTGATTTTTAAAATCCTGAATTTGATATGGAAAAGCCACATTAGATTTTTAAAATCCTGAATTCGATATGGAAAAGTCCGGATTTGAAGTTACAAACTTATATACAAAGGGTCCCCACCTGTGGTGTGAATTTTTGATTTTCATAGAAAAATTAACTATGAATTCCCAAGATATTTTTATAGATTCAAATACAGGAGTATTTAGAGTGAACAAATAAGGTATTTGTTTTGCTATATGTATTTTTACTTAGGGTAGGGCGCCATGAAAAAATTTTCTTTGAAAAAAGCTCGAAAAAGTTTGGGAATCACTGGTATATTGTACCAAAAAACCATCTGGAAAATTTCTCTCTTTAGTAAAGATAAGAGTAAATAGATATTTTATTTAATATGGATTTACTATGAGTTAGGGATGCTGGGTCACTTATTTCACATTAAAATTAAAAAATTAAAAGATATAAAATTTTTTTTCTTTTTCAATATATATATTTCGGGCTATCAACCCATCTTCAGGAAATACAGAAGATAATTTTTTAATTTTAATGTGAAATGAGTGACCCAGTATCCTTGACTCATAGTAAATCCATATTAAATGGAATATCTATTTACTCTTATCTTTATTAAAGATGTTTCACCTTGCACCAACACCATAATCTCTACTGATTATTCTCTCTTTAGTATGAAGAATAAATAATTATTTGTTAAAGTTTGTTTTTTTTCACTTAGAATGACTAAAAAAAAGGGAACGAGATCTGAAAGGGATCTGAGAAAGGAAAATGTCAAGAATTCAAATAAAAGTCAAAGATAATTAATTAAACTATAATTAGAAGTCTATCTCATTCAGACTTTTGAAGTTTCTTCATCAACCTGGCGCATCATTCTATTCGAATTAAAAGTTTCCGTTAAAACAAATCCAATCAATGAATCAATTCAACGGTTATCTCTCTTTGGAACGATTTCAAAGAGAATTCTTTTACCAGAGGTTGATTTTCAAGAGAAAATATTCCCATGTTATATAACTATTCAAATGAAATGAGGCGAGGCCCGAAATGCCAGTCAGATTCATAAAATAAATATTAAATTGATTTTGCTTTTATATGTTCTGTGCAATATATATTTATCTAGTAAAGTTATTCTTCCATTAGGAAGCCTCTGTTTGAATATAAATAATGTTACATTATATAACCACCCCCTCCCCTTTTTATTGATTTCGAATTAATTTAGTTATTTTTGATTTATTGGTAAATCGTTGTCATTTAAATTATCTAAAAAAATTGGATTGAACTAATGATATTTGTGTAAGTGACATTGATTGTATTGTTATATGTATTTAAAGATACTCTTTCACATAATCAGTTTTTCTAGTCAAAATATAATTATGAATTTGATACAATTTGATGGCTGTATATGTATATAATTAAGTAATGGAGAGGGATTCAGCCAATGGGTAGCCTCTGCTGAATAAAAAACTCCCAATTATAGAAAACGTTTCGGCTTTAATTAAATAATGCCATCATCAGTTCCTAAGAGCTGAAAAAAGCGATAGAGCACACATGTAAAATTACAATAAATTTTTTTTTTTTTTTTTTTACTATACCCAGGTAACACACAATATCCTCAGAATATTCTAAGAAGATTTAAATGTCCTTAGAATATTCTTAGAATATTCTTAGGATATTGTGGTTACCTGGGTACTGATGCCCAGGTATAATAAACATTGAGAAAGGGGCGAAAGAATTGTAAAAAAGGTAGAGAAGGAAAAAATTTATTTTTTATTTTTATTTTTATATATTGTCATTTTGAATTCGAATTTTTGTTATTCTTAATGTTTGTTAATTATTTTGAGAAATCTTTTAATTAAGAGATGTTTGTGAGGGGTCAGTGATCCTAATTAGATCAATGTCCTCATAATTATTATTATTATTAATTGAATGAAATTGAAATTTGCTATATTTGTACTTGAGACGTTGCCCATATCAAGTGAGAGCACACCAAGATTTATGTACCATTTTGTAATTCATATAATTTTGTATATATTATGATAAAATCCACAACAATTCTGCCTGCGGACAATTTATTTATAAAATTAATTGTGTCGCTAATACTGTAAGATATAATTTTGTAATTAACAAGTTTGGATTTTTTTTGTAAAAAATTTTATTGTAATTTTACATGTGTGCTCTATCGCTTTTTTCAGCTCTTAGGAACTGATGATGGCATTATTTAATTAAAGCCGAAACGTTTTCTATAATTGGGAGTTTTTTATTCAGCAGAGGCTACCCATTGGCTGAATCCCTCTCCATTACTTAATTATATAATTATGAATTTGATATCGTTTCAGGGCCGGATCAAGCCATTTAGAGGCCCCTAGGCAGGGCGTGGGTTGTAGGTGCCCCCTCCCCCACCCCTCTACAGTACGTCTTAACTTTCATATAACAGGTCATTCAATAAGTCCGTAGGATAAGTAAGAAAAAAACAAAATTTTGACAAAACTCGATTTTATTATTCAACATAGTTGCCTTTTAGGGCTACAACGAGTATAGCGATTTTTCAACTTTTCGATACCACTTTCATAGTACAATTTCTCTTTCTCGTCAAAATAGGCCTCAGTTCCACTCAGCTGTCTTTTGGATTCTGGTGAAGCCATGTCTCATCCATTGTCACATATCTAGGATAGAATTTCATTTTAACAGCGCCAAACACTCCTCTGAAGCATCGATTCGTTGTTGTTTTTGGTCGACTGTGAGTGAGCTCACGTGGCACCCACTTTGCACAGAGCTTTCGCATACCCAAATGTTCTTGTAAAATGGTAAAAACACTACCATCTGATATCTTTACAATGTCAGCTAGCTCGTGCACCTTCAATTTCCGATCGTTCATATAACCTATTTGTGGATTTTTTTTGTTTTCTGGAATTACAGCCTCTTTTGGGCGTCCACTGCGCTCTGCATCATGTGTGCTGGTACGACCACTTTTAAATTCAGCAATCCACTTCTTTACCATTTGTCTCGATGCAGCAGAGTTCGGATAATGTTTATCAAGCCATTGTTTTGGTTCCGCTGTATTTTTTTCATCAAAAAGCAATGCTTTATAAAAACTCGAAATCACTTTTTCCCATTTTTTTTTTCAATAACAAAAGTTGATTCACACAAAATGCTTTAACTCACGAATCAATAGTCAGATTGCTGTCAAATTTATACACGTATCGTTTGAAGGTTAGTACTAAATAAAAATCATATGGAAAAATTCTAGTAACGCCATCTATGTGTCATCCTATGGACTTATTGAATGACCTAATATAATGTCATTCTTGGCCGACGGCCGTGGTGTACTGACTGACACTAACCTCAATGAAAAAGTCTGTAAATTAATATTGTGTAGCGGATCAAAAATTGCTATATAAAATTTCAATGTATTTTTGTGAAGCGGCGAATGCATTTTTTCCTTTATAATAATTATAATTGTTTGTGGGTGATATTTTGGCAAGGCAGCTGGTAGCGGGGCGGATGAGCTTCTAAGACCTGGTTCAGGGCTTTTATGGGGGAAAAATGCCTATTAACAATAGACCAGTGGGAAATACAATTTACCACTTTTACTTTCTTATGAATATCAATAAATTTAAATTGACTTGTTGTCATATTTGGGCTATTAAATAATTCCTGTCGGATGGCTTTTACCACCAGTTGTCAAGAAATATGTCAAGTGAATTTATTGGATTTCTTCCGAAAGATATGTACAAACCACTTATAAATAAAAAACCATGCATTCTTTTTAAATCTTTGCTTAGAGAGTAGAAACCTTTCATCCACAGGAGACACAAACCTCTGGCAACGGCGTGCGAGACAGCGAATTCCACGAATCTGAAGGCTTCACGTTACCCTTAGCCAACCATTATAATCCGTCAGGAGTATAATACGGCCAGCTATAAATAATGAAATATAATTTGTTCGCAGCCATAACTACAGGTCGCAACATAATTTGCTGGCAAGTGGTGGGTTGCAACAATTGATCGACTCCCACGCTCACCATTACTGATACTGAAGTCATCACCATCATAACTGTCATCTAGAAGCTAGTAAAAATATTTTTCTAATCATTTCATTAATCTTGGATCTATGTTTGCTGAAAACCTTTAATTTTATAAGATTTAATATTTACAACTGGGGAGTCGGGTAGCTCAGTCAGCTAACGCGCTGGCCTCGCTTCGGCATCGATCGATTATGACGATGTTGGAGTGGAGGTCAGGGGTTCGATCCTGGCTGGCAAATAAAAATGTCTACCGGCTGAAAACTCCTCTCCCTCACTAACCCTACTAACACTCTACTTATGTGCTGTCTAAATGGGCTTTGTTCTCGGTGACATTAAATAAATAAAAATAAAATAAAATATTTACAAATCTAATTTTTTTTTAAGTCGCGGTGCCCCCGAGTCCAGGGCGATCCTCCGTACCTACTCTCTTTTTCTAAAACTTGACTTATTTCAGGTTCTAGGCATCGAATTGGAATAAAAAAGGTGTCATAAGTTAGGGAATTTATTATAGTTTAATAAGAAATAAATTGTTACCTTTTGTACACACATTTTTTTGATATATGGAAAAAAATACGAACATGAGCAAACTTTGTAATTTTAAGATATTGGAAATAAAGTGTACCTAATAGTAGTTTTAAATTTCTTTATTAAATTAAATTAAATTTATTAAGATAAATTTGAAAAATAATGAAATTATTCTTTATCTTAAAATTACAAAGTTTGCTTATGTTAGTATTTTTTTCCATATATCAAACAATGTGTGTACAAAATGTAACAATTTATTTCTTATTAAACTCTAATAAATTCTCTTACTTATGACACCTTTTTTATTCCAATCCGATGTAGAGAACCTGAAATAAGTAAAGTTTATAAAAAAGACATGATAGGTGGCTTGATTTTTTTGTCCTCAATCCACATTTCAATAATTTCACATTAATAAAAAAAAATCTTAACTTTTTTTATTGTACCTACTAGCTACGACTAAAATATAGAAAATAAAAAAAATAGCAATAATTTTCTTTACTTTACCATACAGGGTATGGTCAAGTATTGTAATCGTGCATGAAAAAAGTGTTTTTTTTTCTTCTTTTTTTCAAAATATCTCAAAAACGGCTGAAACTGTTTTGATTAAAAGAATTGAGCGAAACCATGGCATTTCGCTCTACAAAAAAGCCCTAACAAGTGAACGTCGAAAAAATTATATTTTTCGAGATAATAATTGTTTTGTCAAAATGTCTGTTAGTTAGTACTGGTTGTTAGTCTGTGCGTTACCAAATTTTTGTGGACAGTGAGAATATCGAAACCAAATTTCACACGTAGTTTTGGTCTAGTGAGATTAAGAGCTGATTAGATTTTGGTGCATATCGACCCAAAATTAAGGGGGGTGGAAGGGGGGTTAAAAATTAAAAAAAGATCTGAGCAAACTCACCCAAATTTTGTATACATAATCAGTGGGCCCCCAGGAGTCTAAAAATGGAAAAACTAACCCCCTCCCAACATGATTATAAATAATTTTATTAAACATTAAATATAAGTGAGGGGCCAGGTTGTATGGTAAAGTCAAGTGGATGGCCACATCAGAACATGTCAACTTATTTTTCTATAATAGAATTGCATTTTCTCATTTTGATATTTTCCCATTTATGAAAGTGAATTTCATTTTTATAAGTTAGGCCCTTTGTTGTAAGAATAAGAATATTATGCCATTCACTGATTTTCTCCCGCTCAATCAGTAAACGAGAATACTTTTCGAAAATTTAATGATGAAAAATCGGTGGTTATTGTTTGCTTTGTTCAGCTACTTCCTATCTAATGGTCGTGGCCTCATTTTGTCATTTCCTGCGACTCAATTTGACCTTTGATCTTCGAAAGTATATGGTCTTTTTGCTCTCTCTATTGTTCTTTTTCCTTACCCGCGGGTCGTTTAAGTTTATTGCTAAAAATTAAATAAAATTGGCTTATTCCCAGGACCACTATTTAAATATCTTCATTTGAAACAACTAGTAAAAATAAATTAGTACGTTTGTATTTAGGTTACACGATTATAGAATCTCTATTATTCAGATTTAAGTTAGTTGTATCACCATATGGGTTTTCTTAGGATTTTTTTTTTTTGAAATTTAGACAGATTATTATTAAAGACTTCTGCATCTAGTGGTGGCAAAACGAAATTCATGAACAATACAGTTTCGGAGATATTAAATTCCAAAAATAGAGTTCTTCAGACTATTATACATTGCACTATATGGGATATCGGAAAGTTTACATACATCTACTCTTATTAAACGAGCAAAAATTGTTTATATATATATTTGTTTGTATATATATTTGTATCTTAGTTCTGTTCTATTTTGAAAACGGCTCTACCGATTTTGATGAAACAGATTATATTAACAAGTTTTGAGGATGAGAAAGCGATCTGGCTAGGTCTGGACCTCGACAAATTTAATCTTAATTGATCTTTTCTTAATTATAGTAATTATTGATAGATGAAAATCTCAATAAAAAAGTTTGTTTACATTTTTTTCAATTATCTTTTATTTTTAATTGGTTTTTTAATTTTAAAACCCACTAATAGGTTATAGAAAATATTAATATATATGGTATATTAAAATTAGGAATTTTTTGTTTGTTTTTAATTAACAGGTGTCTAAATCATAACAAAACAGGTGTGTTTACAAATAAAGTGGTTCAAGTGGCTTTTTGTTTATATAACATGGAAACAAATCTTATTTAATTTTATGTTTTTATTTCAGATCCTTTACGATTATTTTTTTATTATTATTTTCCTATTTATTTTTTTATAATGTTTATCAATATGAACGAATGTGGGCAAATTGGTGTACGAGTAAACAAATATACACATAATATGTAGACGATTGGAAAGCTAGAAATGCAAAAACTGGGTGCGGGGTGGGTTGGATGTGGGAGGTGCAGGTGGGGTGCAATTGTGGGGGATCCGGGGGTGGGAGGCGCGGTTGGGGTGAGGTGGGGCGGAGTGTGGGTGCAGTGGTGGGGGCGTGGTTTGTGGTTTCGGGAGGGAGGGGGTTAGGGGCTACCGTGCATCGCTCGGTGGCTCCAGGTACTATCTAATTATAATTAAGAAACTCTTCTTACTATTGTTATAAGAAAATAAACCAACATTAAACAATAACTAATAGATTTTTTAACAAAATTTTAATTCATAGTTACAACACAGTTTTGCCATCAGAGAGCTATGCGAAAAGGCCTATGAATTTAACAAGCCGGCGTTTTTCTATTTTATCGATATCGAAAAAGCGTTCGATAAAGTACAACTGAAGCAAATTATAAAAATCTTGGAAAAGTTTAAAATCCCAGACAATCTCATAAATCTAATACAAGATATTTATTCCAACAACACCGCCAGAATAAAAACCGAAGGAATACTGTCCCGAAGCATCCCAGTGAACCAGGGCATTAGGCAGGGAGACTCTCTTAGCCCTCTGCTTTTTAATATACTAATGAATGAAATCATTGTAGAAATAAAGAACCTAAAAGGATATTCCCTAGGGGACGAAAATTTAACATGCGTTTGCTATGCAGACGATGCAGCAATCGTTGCAGAAGATGAAGATTCCCTCCAGCGCCTCCTGTATCAATTCAGTTCAACTCCCACAATCTCTAAAATACCACTCCGGTGTAAACTACAACTATACGATACGATTGTCGAACAAGTCATGTCCTTCACTTACCTTGGAATCCAAGTGGCCCCTCATCAAGACCTAGAATCAGAGGTAAAACGTCAAGCAATAAAGACCTGCCTTAATAGTGCAATCTGGTCAAACCAATATTTAAGAACGGAGGCCAAGGTATGAGTCTACAAAACCGTGGAACGTCCAATATTAACATACGCAGCTGAGACAAAACCCGTCACTGCAAAAACTTCTCAATTATTGGAAACAACTGAATTGAAGTCATTGCGAAGGATAATGAACGGGACCAGGCTCGATAGAATGAAGAGTGAAGATATTAGAGAAAAATGTGGAATACAAAAGATGGGAGAATGGATCAAGAGAAGAATAACAGAATGGTACGCGCATGTGGGAAGAATACCAGAAGACCGACTGGTAAAGAAAGTGATGACGAACAAGCCGGTTAGAATAAGAAGTAGAGGTCGTTCCAAGAAGAGATGGTATGACGATCTGGAAGAAACAAACCTATAGGTTTAAAAACAAGAAGTAGAAGAACACAGTTTCTGAGATAATAAATAATGAAAAATTTACACTGGCAACACATTTATTTAACCTAAAAAGTGGGTTAATTTTAGTACTTTTTTCGGTTCAGCCATTGTCCGCAACAGCTTTCAATCGCTTATTAAGAACTCTTTATTTAATAAATCGGCCTTTATAATGTATTTTAACTGAAATTTCTATGATAAAATATATACAAGCTCGGACAGTGTTGCCAGATTTGTCAAACGAGCAGGGAATTGACTAGTAGTGGTAGATAAACATCAAAAAGTTATTGTCTTTTCTATATACTCTAGCATTAACTTTTTGCTAGTATTGTCTGGATACAACTACATTAAAGTAGCCTTATATTAAAATGCAAGTATTAGCTCCAGTAATTGCGGAGAAATTGTGAAACCAGGTTTTTGTAATTTGTGGGTTTTTAGGTCTTCTATTTTTTCTATACTACAGGAACATATTAATATATTTTTTAGAGATTTTAATTCTAGACATCTTTTGTAATATATTTACATGTTATTTTAAAATTAATAAAGAAAAATCTATAAACAAATTATTTTTACATTGGATTTCTTATAATAAATAAACAAATAAATAGTAATAATAATGAATTTAATACTTTGGCCATCTGGCATGTTTTGTTGAATTCTGTTGATGAACTCGAAAACTCAAGTAGGTACTTTACGGTAGAGCCTAAATTTTACGCAGCCTTGATGAAGAGGTGACGAATAGATTGCCTATATTCGGGCGTTTAGTGCGAACAAGGCTAAAATTGTTCTTTAGGAATAATCAAACATTGCTTAAAAATAACCTATACAAATTTAACTATAGGTATAATATATCTATACGAATATGTATGAGCTGTTCAGAAGCCAATTCATTTAAGGAGGAGAACGGGCTTTGTAATCCCCTACAATCTGGTTTCCGTTCTAACCACAGCACTCAGACTGCGCTTCTCAAGGTCAGCGAGGATATTAGGTGGGCGATGGATCGGGGAAGAGTTACTCTTTTGGTTCTCTTTGACTTTAGCCGGGCTTTCGATTGTGTCGATCATGGTTTGTTGATGGATAAGCTTGTCAGATTTAATTTTTCTGCGAGTGTCCTTCAGTGGCTTTCTTCATACCTGGAGGGTAGATGGCAGAGAGTTTCTGGGTCTTCCACTGAGTTGTCTGGGCGCCTTCCGGTTTCTACTGGGGTTCCTCAGGGCTCGGTTTTAGGGCCTCTTCTGTTCTCTCTATTTATTTCTGACATCTCTGACTGTCTTGATGGCTGTAACTATCATCTCTATGCTGATGACCTCCAAATTTACCTCTCTTTTTGTCCAAACGAGGTGGAGTCGGCTGTGGGGGTTGTCAATGGGAATGTTAGGGCAATATGCGACTGGGCCCGTAAAAATAAATTAAAGATAAACCCGGAAAAGACTAAGGCTCTCTTTATTGGTGGCCCTTCCTATATTGAAAGACTGCTACTTGCTGATTCCCCTCGAGTGGAGGTCGATGGAATTGAGATTGTTTACTCGAGGTCTGCTGCAAATCTAGGTGTCATTTTTGATTCCTCCCTCAAATGGACTGATCAGATAAATGCTACATCACGGCGGGTCTTCTGGGGTCTCCATCGGCTCATAAAAATAAGGCACCTCATTCCTGTGACTACTCGCGCGCACTTGGTAAACTCATTGATCATGCCAATATTTGATTATTGTTGTCTCGTGTGTGGGGACGTCTCTGGGGTCCGTGCGGCTCGGCTTGATGTTGCGATGAATTCATGCGTACGGTTCATTTTTGATGTCCCGAGACATGCGCGTATTACGCCATATTACGGTCGGCTTGGCTGGCTTAGGGCTTCCCAGAGACGCCTCTACGTGCTTGGCAGGTTTATTTTCAAACTATTCAGCACATTTCACCCCAAATACATATACAACATGTTCACTTTCAAATCATCCATCCATAATCGGGTATTAAGAGCTGGCGGCAGACTAATTCACATTCCAAATCATCGTACTGAGATCGCCACTAGATCCTTTGTCGTCAGCTCGGCTCGGTTGTGGAATACATTGCCATTAAATATCCGAACATCGCTTTCAACATCATCTTTTCATCGCTCACTCAGGGTGCATCTTCTCGGGGGAGCTGGGTTGGAGTAATGTGTCACTGGTCTATAGGCCTGCTAGTGCTGGGTTGCTCACTGGGATGGGAGAGTCGTGCTCATCTATATCTTACTATATACCTATATTCTTTCTGTTTATCATTTAAATCTTGCTATATACCTGTATTCTTTCTGTTTCTCATTTAAATGTTACTATATGTATTTATTCTTTCTGTTTGCTCATTTAAATGTTATATATGTTATATCCCTGTATTCATTCTTTCTGTTTCTCATTTAAATGTTACTATATGTATGTATTCTTTCTGTTTGCTCATTTAAATGTTATATATGTTATGTTTGCTTACTTAAATGTTACTATTTGTATATATATTCTTTCTGTTTCTGCTCTACGAGGTAGCCACCTCAGAGCATTGTTTTAAATAAATAAATAAATAAATAAGTCTATACACCAAAAATGTATGTTTTTTTAAATCCCAAATTCATTAGAAAACAATTTCAGAATAATTAAAAAAAAAAAATATCTACTGATGA
This sequence comes from Forficula auricularia, assembly GCA_024734495.1. NCBI lineage: Eukaryota > Metazoa > Arthropoda > Insecta > Dermaptera > Forficulidae > Forficula > Forficula auricularia. Next base: position 7,709,998 of record JALMQS010000225.1, read on the forward strand.
AAATCAGAGCCAGCAGTTTTGTAAAAAATAATAAAATGTTGGTTAAGAATTTACGCAAACATATTCAGTGGTCATTTACCCCCAAAAACGACCAGATTAGGCAAGTAAGAATTTCACTTTAGGGGTGTATGCTAATCACACTACAGATTTGTCAAACGAGCGCGGGATTGGCTAGTAGTGGTACAAAAACAACAAAAAGTTTTGGTCTTATGAATTATGAATCCTTATTGTTTGTACTATACCGGGTGAGTTTGACAGACTTATAACTCAAAAACAGTGCTTTACATGAAAAAAGTTTCAAATAAAAGTTTATTTATATCGGGGGAAACTAAACTACGCAATTGTTTGTTGGCTTAGAACAAGCTTTAAAGGGTGTTTCAAGGTCAACTTCTGTTTTTTAAATAGAAACCTATACAAGTGTCGTTTGCTTAAAATACATTTAATTTTGATTCCAGTTTCATTAATTTTAAGGAATTATAAAATAGAGGAAATAATAACATAAAAAAAATAAAATAATAAATTTAAAATATTTTTTCATATATCCAGGGAAATTACGATTTTAAGAGGAAAAAATTCCCGGTAGAGATTTTATTGCTGGAATACCTTTATTGGTACTCCAATATTACTACCCTAAGTTTTCCCCCAAATCTGTGTTGTGGAAATTTTTCTACGCGGCTCAATAATGAGAAAATTTTGGAGTTTTTTCAGTTTTTTTTTAATAACTCTAAAACGGCTTATCAAATCAAAAAGATATTTATTAGATAAATTAAAGCTCTTTAAATTTGACGTAACATGTTAACATTTTCATTTAATTAGAGTCAATAGAACCGGTACTAACGCCTGTCAAAAAACAGCCCCCGGGATCACTTTTGAATATCACTAAAACTTGTACATTTTTGACCATGAACGAGCACGTTTTCGACAAAGACGACTCTATGCATTTTTAAACTATATTAAATTTTCTACACTTTAAACCAAGTTTCATCTTAATTGGATAATGGTAACCCGTGCCGCAATGAGGTTAAAAATTGCCTAAATTTACAAAAAAAAACTGAACAACTTTCATTAGAATTATTATTTTATACGACATCAAATAAACAAAATATAAAATCAATTAGATATAAAAAAATCCAAATAATAATTATTCTTAACAATTATTCAACTTAATTATTAAATAATAATGATCAAATATTTAATTATTAAATAAATTATTTAATAATTTTTCGTCATTGTTCTGAGACATTCCAGAGTGTATCGCAAGTCTTCTGGATGAATTCCAGTTCCAATTTCTTTATTTTTTTAAACAGATTTACAATATGATAAAATGAAGTTTGTGAGGGTGTATTTCTATCAGGAAAACGCTCGGCCTTCATTTCAATGGGAGCCTTCTTCCACATTCCCCGCATAAATTAAGACCATTTCAATTCTGTCTTCAACAAAAAATGCTCTATTTTCATTATGGTAATACAATATAACTATCTACTGGATTGACACGAGAAATAAACTTTTTTAAAATCAAGAATTTCAACTAGTTCTATTAAGTAGAAAATAATCGCTTAAATCTGAGTATATTGAAGTTTTAAAATCATTATAAACACTTATTTTCATTGTTGTGACTTTTCAATTTAATAAATATTTATTTAATAATTAATTATTTAATCATTATTATTTGATAATTAAGTTAAATAATTGTTAAAATTAATTATTATAATTTTTTGAGATCTAATTAATTCATGTATTTTGTTTATTTGATGTCGTATAAAAAAATAGTTCTCATGAAAGTTGTTCAGTTTTTTTTGTAGAATAAAGTTACTTAAAGAAAAATTTAGGGTTATATTTAAAAAAACAGAGCTTGACCTTGAAATACCCTTGAAAGCTTCTTCTTAGTCGAGAAACAATAGCCTAGTTTAGTTTCCCCCTCGATATAAATAATCTTTTATTTGAAACTTTTTTATGTAATGCACTGTTTTTGAATTATAAGACTATCTCAAGATAAAAAAACTCACCCGGTATACTCTAGCATTAACTTTTTGCTAGTATTGTCCCGATACAACTACCTTAAAAAAGAAAAAATAAGAAAACAATTTTTTGTACTCGTAATTCAAGTCTCAAATTAGTTTTCTAGATCTGGCTTGATTTTTTTCTTTTGAAATAATAATAGAGCGATATTGTTCTCGGTAAATGCTGAGAATAATCAAAGCGAAGGTAATAAGAAAATGAAGAATGAATGGATGAATGAATGAATGGAAGAACTGAATGAATCTTTATGCGAGACAGGTTCATCTTAGTTGAGATGAGATGAAATGAGATGAGGTTTTCCGCTTGGAATTTTAAAAGAGTGTCCACCTCTATTCAGAGAGTCAGGCGGTTCAATCATCATCTCTGCGCAATTTCTAGCATTCTCTCTCTGGAGACAGGCAGAGTGCAAATAAGGCATTAAATGTAAAGTGAATTCCTCTAATCATTCGGCCTCTATTAATAATCCTATTCCTATTCATTTTGAAAGAAAAGGCCTTAGGTTGGATCTTTTAGAGTCCACTGAAATTAAAAGAGCCCTTTCAAATAATAGCAACATCCTTAATAACCAATTAGAAGTTAATAAAAATACCATTATAGATTATATTTTATAATTTAAATAACCCAAAAAATATTATTTTCCATTCTCAAAAGTTCTATTTTAATATTTTACTATTGTTTCTTTCAAATTCTTAACCCCCCCCCTCCCTTACCTTATTCTACTTCTTCCTTCCTTTATTTCTAAGTCCAGGTATAATTCTAAGCCCTTAGTTAAACTCCTTTGTTCATTTGTCTATTAATACAATAACCAATACTGCATTCTTTCCCCCTACCATGTACGTTCTTCCCAAATGAACTTTACTTATACATTTGTTTCCAATTTTATATTTAGTTTTCTTTTGTAACTCCTGATGATGGGCTCATAACCCGAAATATATATCGAGATAAAAAACTCAAAACATATATTTGTTTTATTTGTGAAACCCACCTAGAAAAATATATTTTTACTTATTATCTAAATGAATTTATTTTAAGTCTATTATTCCCTGTCCATAACAAAATCATATCGTCTACATAACTACTATGGGATACATAAGGCATCCTTGGAAAGGATCCAGAATAAATTTTTGAGGATGGTTAATTATAAACTAGGCATAAGTATTTTTTTTTCACTGTGAAACTACACACCCTTTACTTTATTAATTAGCCATAAGTATAGCTGAAACTCAACACACTGGAACAACGACGTGATTACAATGACATTTTCTTCCTGCTTAAACTTATTTCTGCGAAAATTGTGTGTCCAAAAATTCTATCTAGGCTAAATTTTAGAATCCCATCACATAGCACGAGATCCCAAGATATGTTTGTAATTCCACATCACTCGACTAACTTCGGTAAAACCAACGCCATTGACAGAATTCAAACACTAGCAAATAAACACTCGACCAATCTTGACCTTTCCAGCACAACTCCTCACCAACTTAAAAAAATCATCTTAAAACCATCAGCCACATTGTAAAAACCACTTCAGTGTAATAAGTTCTTTTTCCCTGATACCTACCTGTTATTTTATTATATCCATATTGTTTTAATATTGTATCCTGTATATGTTTCTTTTTCTGTATTGGACATCTTGTCCGTAAAACTAGCTAAACCAGTAAATAAATAAATAAAATAAGGAAAATAGTAAATAATAACTATTGGACAGGCAGTGGCGGATTTAGGTTCGACAATGCCATAGGCTCCGTCTGATATTGCTTTTTAGTAGTAATTATTATAATCAAACATGTAACATCTAATCGTGTCTGAAGTCATGTCTATATACCTGGCATATTAGTGCATTATCATAAGAATGATCACGACAGTTCATTATGTCAAGACCATTGTTTTTAAGCTTTTAAACACCATTCTCAATAAATTTAGCTATTTGGAAATAATTCTAAAAATCTCTCTTCTATTTCACCATTTTCACGTATTTACAGTATAAGCTGATCGAGGGGTTAACCGCGACCTAATATGCTGTACACCTACTTCCACTTGTATAATACTTCCAAACATTTCCAAGTAATTCCAAATATTTTTCAAGTACTTCCAAATATGTCCAAGTACTTCCAAATATCTCCAAAGCACTTTCAAATATTTCCAAGTACTTCCAAATATGTCCAAGTACTTCCAAATATCTCCAAGCAATTTCAAATATTTCCAAGTACTTCCAAATATCTCCAAGCACTTTCAAATATTTCCAAGTACTTCCAAATATGTCCAAGTACTTCCAAATATCTCCAAGCAATTTCAAATATTTCCAAGTACTTCCAAATATGTCCAAGTACTTCCAAATATCTCCAAGCACTTTCAAATATTTCCAAGTACTTCCAAATATGTCCAAGTACTTCCAAATATCTCCAAGCACTTTCAAATATTTCCAAGTACTTCCAAATATGTCCAAGTACTTCCAAATATCTCCAAGCACTTTCAAATATTTCCAAGTACTTCCAAATATGTCCAAGTACTTCCAAATATCTCCAAGCACTTTCAAATATTTCCAAGTACTTCCAAATATGTCCAAGTACTTCCAAATATCTCCAAGCAATTTCAAATATTTCCAAGTACTTACTTCCAAATATTTCCAAGTACTTCCAAATATCCAAATAGTTTAGTTTTCCCTCGATATAAATAAGCTTTTATTTAAAACTTTAATATAATTCACTGTTTTTGAGTTATAAGACTGTCTCAAGATAAAAAATCACCCGGTATATTTTATATATTATTCTTTGATGAGTTGTGTAACTACAAATTTTTATAAATATTGACAAATTCCCGGTGAGCAGATGACTTTGCAGTGATTGATTGATTGCATTGATGTAGATTACTTAGACGAGATTAATCTAATCTCATGTTTATTATTGTATTAGCTCCGAAGATGGCTATAACCAATAGCCCAAACGTCAGAGGGCATTAAGAAATACCTGCATAGAAAATCCTTGTTAAATATATATTTAAAAATATCATTGAAAGGGATAAAGGGTGTTAAAAGGGTATTGTATTATTAAATAACGAAGAATTTTATTTTAATTTGGCTTAAAGTTTTTTCCAAATAAAATCAAAACCGTCCATTTGATTTGGAAAAAGCCGCGGCATTAAAAGGTTTAATGGGTAAAAATGTGTCCAATGAAAAATTTTCAATTTGGTGGTTGTCAAGTTGAGTCTTTTTTGTTTTAATCGTGAAATAATTCTATCAAGGGATAAGCTCCAATTTTCCACAAAGATAACAATTTGGAAAAACATCTGAGCCCACACTAAACAAAAAAAAAAAACAATTAAATTAACAAAGAGAATTATAGAGAGGTATATTTTATATAATTCTGGTAGGTTCTCTATTGTGCATGTCATAATTAATTTCAAGAGAGGAAATTTCAGTCATTTAGAATTTATTTTCCCCAGCTACAAGGATTATCGCCGTCTAGATAATCCCCAATTAAAATCTTCGTAATTAAAACGAATCTTATTAAAGCTTGCGGTATATACACATTTATAAGAAACAAATGAAAAGTGTCGTTTGCTTAAAATACATTTAATTTTGATTCCAGTTTCATTAATTTTAAGGAATTATAAAATAGAGGAAATAATAACATAAAAAAAAAAAAAGAATAAAATTAAAATATTTTTTCATATAGGTAAATATAGTCCAGGCAAATTACGATTTTAACAGGAAATAATTCCCGGTAGAGATTTTATTGCTGGAATACCTTTATTGGTACTCCAATATTACTACCCTAAGTTTTCCCCCAAATCTGTGTTGTGGAAATTTTTCTACGCGCCTCAAAATGAGAAAATTTCGGAGTTTTTTCAGTTTTTTTTTAATAACTCTAAAACGGCTTATCAAATCAAAAAGATATTTATTAGATAAATTAAAGCTCTTTAAATTTCACGTAACATGATAACATTTTTATTTAATTAGGGTCAATAGAATCGGTACTAACGCCTGTCAAAAAACAGCCCTCGGGATCACTTTTGAATATCACTAAAACTCGTACTTTTTTCGATTTTTCCACATTTTGACCATGAACGAGCACGTTTTCGACAAAGACAACCCAATGCATTTTTAAACTATATTAAATTTTCTACACTTTAAACCAAGTTTCATCTTAATTGGATAATTGTAACCCGTGCCACAATGAGGTTAAAAAATGCAGTTTTCCCTTCATAAAATGAAAACCACTCATCCTAGATACTTGATTCTTATCTCATTGTCTAGTAAATTTTGTTGACTTGAACGTTTACTTGGACCACTTTTTTGATAAAACTCTTAGATTTATAGATATCCTACATTTTCCGGACAGGATATGATCCGAATCCTCAAAAGCGTCATGGAAAATGCTGGATATCTATAAATCTAAGAGTTTTATCAAAAAAGTGGTCCAAGTAAACGTTCAAGTAAACAAAATCTGCAAGACAATGAGATAAGAATCATGTTTGTAGGATGAGTGGTTTTCATTTTATGAAGGGAAAACTGCGATTTTTGGCAAAAAAATTGCATTTTTCAACCTCATTGCGGCACGGGTTACCATTATCCAATTAAGATGAAACTTTGTTATAATTGTAACAAATTAAATCTAGTTTAAAAATATGTAGAGTGGTCTTTGTCGAAAACGTGCTCCTTCGTGGTCAAAATTAGGAAAAATCGAAAAAAGTGTGAGTTTTTGGGATATTCAAAAGTGATCCGGGGAGGGGGGGGGGTTTGAATCCCCATAAGAAATCGAATTTTTTTTAATCGACCTGAAACTTTGTCCTCTTTAATTTACTATAGGACGGTTATTTACAAAATATGAACCGTTTTCGAGTTATAAGCGAAAAACTAAAAAAAGGGAACTTTAAACCCCCACCCTCGGGGACTTTTGACACACATTAACCCAAGTCTAAGGGAAGCGTTTAAGACCATTTCCAAAAATTCTGGGATTTTTTTCCACCGATTTGTATAATTTGACTGGGCTATTTAAGCAGGTCGAGGTATAAAGATTTATTTATTTATTTTAATTTTTTTTATGAAAATGATGAGAGAAGGAGTTACACCAAAAAGTTGGAACCCCTAAAGGCCTGGGTTGGCCCCTCCATCCTGAAAAGAAGAAGAAAGAATTTTATGGGCTGGGCAGGGGTCGAAGGTATCTGTGGATACGGGTCTTAAATAGCTGAAGGTTATAATGTAACCAAAATAAATTTGCCGCGGTTATATTCCGGGAGCCTAGTGTCTGAACAGTGAATTAGTCGAGTGAGTGATGACTGAATGAACATGTGGCAAGAGAGATGACATATGGGTGTCGAGGTGGCAAAGGTGTCAAAGTAAACTTGCTCTGATCTGTTTTCGTTTCGTTTTTTGTTTATCGTGTACCGTGTACCGAAATTTAATATTATTGTTTATCGATGTGTTTGTTAGTGTTGTTGTTATTGTTGAAAAAAATTCAACAATAATTTTTTTTTTTTTTTTTTTTTTTTTTTTTTGGCTTTTCGGCCCTGCTAGCCATAAGCCCAATTACGATACTAGATATATTTTTAAAATTTGTCTCTACCCCCGGGGGTCAGATTTTGGCTGGCTGCCTCGAGTCGGATTCGAACCCGGGTCTCCTGGTTAGCTCGCTGTCACGCTACCGACTAGCCTATCGACCCCCCTCAACAATAATATATATATATATATATATATATATATATATATATATATATATATATATATATATATATATATCTTGTATATCGTAAATATCATCAAATATTTTAAGTTATTTATTTATAGAAATGGGCGATTGCCTAATTCAAATACAAATATTGTTTTAATAATATAATTATTTTGTTGTTCAATTTTAAAATTATATAACTATATTTAATTAGTAAAACCCAAGATTGTTAACCAAATTGTTATACATATATACCAAGACCCGGTTTGAATAATTATAATATTTTAAACAACAAACATTTAACTATTTTGTTTATTTTTGCCTTCAAAGGGCGAAAAGTGATTATTGGTAAATTTTCCAGCCAGCATAATAAGTCGCGGGAAAGATTGTGGCAGGGAGCGAGTTCCAGGCTCTGGAGGTCATAAGGATAAAAGAGTTGGCGAAAGCGCTAGATTTGTGTGTCTTTTTTGAATAAAATCAAAACTGATGGAAATGTGGATTTTATCCATCTATATCTATGTGATTTAAAAACTTGAGATTTAAAGATTTTATCTAAGCAATTCTATATTCTTACAGCAATTATATAGCGCAGATGAAAAAAAAGACTAGTTGCCCGGAAAGCATACTAGTGCTTGGGTTCGACTCCCGAGGGACAAAACCCTCCTACATGCAATATAAACTTATCTATTAATATCTTTGATAAATGACCAAAACATGTTCATAAAATTAATTGATTCATGTCACAAGTTGATTTTGAGAAAAAACTCAATCTTTCTTTCTCAAATAGATACTCAATTCTTTACATAAATTTGCCTTCGCATTGGTCCGATGCTGAATCTTTATTTCAGTTAAGCATTAATTTTTACTATTCCAATCGAGTTGAATGGAGTGAAAATGAGTGGCTTTCGTTATATATTGCATGTTTGGAGGTAAGTGTCTCAAGGGTCTGGACTAGTTGCCCGGAAAGCATACTAGTGCTTGGGTTCGACTCCCGAGGGACAAAACCCTCCTACATGCAATATAAACTTATCTATTAATATCTTTGATAAATAGCCAAAACATGTTCATAGAGAAAAAAGAAGTTTGCAAGCCCTCGGGGGGATTTCATTTTCTTTGCAAAAATAACATTATCATAAAATAATAATATTATTCAGAGGAATAGAGACAATAAAAACTAAAGACAATTAAATTATTAAAACAGCTTTGTTTGTTTCGTTCTATTATTTAGGTTATATTCCTTCTTTTTAAAAGCATTACTTTTATATAAATATCCCAACCTAATATGAATCCAAGTAAATCGATATCGCCCTGCCTGGGTCATTTTACATCATTTAAGAGAAGGTGCGTTGTGAAAATGAGAGCCCATTTTCTTCAGCATCGACTATGCTAAATTATTGATTTTGCTGCAACTTAACATCAATCTACATAGTTTTAACATTAGTGGTAAATTGTATTTAATTATTAAATTTTTATTCGACGTTTTATTTATATTCTGTAAAATTGCGATGTTTACATCAACATTTTGGAAGGGAGTTTTAACAACCTCCCGCGTTTGTAATGCGTAGGAAAAATCTTATCTTATTATAATAAACGATCAATTCGGTGTATACTATTGTATACTGCATTTGCGGGAGGTGATGTTGCACTATTTTTTAATGAAGAAATCGGCTGCGGAAACGGCACGTATTCTCGGGGGCGTTTATGGGGACCATGCTCCATCTGAAAAACTCTGCCAACGTTGGTTTGGACGGTTTCGAAGTGGTGATTTTGATGTGAACGACAAGGAGCGGCCTGGACAGCCGAAAAAGTTTGAGGATGCTGACCTGGAGGACTTGCTGGCAGAAGATCCGCGCCAATCGCAAGGAATGCGCTACAGACAACAATTGATCAATTTGAATCATGCATTGATCGAAAAACTACCGCAATGGAGGCTCGAAGACATGGACGTGTCATTTTGCTCCACGACAACACAATTTTAGATATTATAATTTTGAAGTTACAGCAAGATAAAATACTTCTATTACTTAGTGTTAGTAAGTTATAGACTTCAAAATTATTAAAGCTGAAAATCCGTAAAAGTTCTGAGGGATAGCTACTATTATAAGGATAAAGTCTACAGAGTTACATATTTCTTGAACCATTTCTTTGGACGGAATAAAAAATTGATCGTTCAATGCCAAACACCCCATATAACAATAATAAAAATTGGGTAAAATTGCGAGGTAGGTTTCATAAAAAAGAAATAAAACAAAAATGAGTTTTGAATTCGACATATTTCGGGTTTGTCAGCCCATCTTCAGGAGTCAGAAAAAATTGAATATAAATTGGAAATTTGTTACAAATAATAAATGTTGTAAATCATGAGTAAACTCTTAAATTGGAAAGATGTAACAGTAATCTCTGGTTTATTACCTCATGTAGAAAGAAACATCTCACTCCTATTTAAATAATCTCTTTCAAGGTATATTTATTTCAAAATTTTCTATTAAAAATTCCCTAAAGCTACTCATGATTTACAACATTTATTATTTGTAAAAAAATTTCCAATTTATATTCAGTTTTCTCTGAATCCTGAAGATGGGCTGACAACCCGAAATATAGCGAATTCAAAACTCATTTTTGTTTTATGTCTTTTTTTGTAAAACCTACCTCGCAATTTTACTCAATTTTTATTATTATATAAAAATGTTTTACCTAGAACCAATACCTCTCTCCTTAAAAGTTATCCCATGTTATATTTAGACGGGAAACTTGTATTCATGTGCGGCACAGGTTAAAATTGAGATAGAGACTTGAAAATTAAAGAATATATTTTTTTTTAATTATTTACTAGCTTTACGGCCCGCCTTCAGCGGCCCTCTTGCTAGCCAGGAACACGTCCCCTGGACCACCAACCCACGAACCCCGCACTCACACTCCACTCCCCACCCACCATACCCCCGAAACCCACCCAGCACTCTTACCCCCCGCACCATGCACCCGTGCCCAATCCCCGCCCCCACACCACCACCCCAACACTCCATCCTGCACCCCACCCACCCCGGACCCCCACCCCCGTACCACCCCACTACGCCACTGGACCCTCACTTGAACCCCCCACTCCACCAACCCAGCACCACCACACCGCACCGCCCTGAACCCCACCCCAACCCTCTGGACCCCCCGCTCCACCCCCCTGCACCCCATACTCCCTCACTCCACCCCCCATTCCACCCCGAGCATCCCATGCCATAACCCACACCGACTACATCCCCCACCCCCCACGCCCACCCCCACACCCACCCCCGCACCCACCCTCGGCACCCAGTTTTTGCATTTCTAGCCTTCTAGTGACCCACAGATTATGTATACAAAATTTGGTTGAGTTTGGTCCAAGAGCAAGAATTTACAATTTTTGACCCTCCCCCATTTTGGGTTGTTAGTATTTGCATTTCTAGCTCTCTAGAGGCCCACAGATTATGTATACAAAATTTGGTTGAGTTTGCTCCAAGGGCAAGAATTTACATATTTTTCACCCTCCCCCCCTTTTGGGTGGGTTTTTGGGGGAATTTTTTAAACTAAAGTTGTCAGAAATCATAACCCCTACAACTTTGCTCATTATAAAATTTGCCGTAGAGTTAATAGTTTAGGAGTTATTTCATCATTTTCATTCAGTGCCCCCCGCCCCCCAAACCCCCTTTTGGGGTCAAAATATCAAAACGTTATATAGCTAAAAACGTAAGTTAGAAGATATCTGATACAAATATGAAATTTCATAATAATCCCTTCAGCCGTTTTGACGTGAATCGTGAGCAACTTTTCGCGGAAACCACGGAAACATACAGACAGACAGGAATTTTGTTGAGGGTGTTTTCGTTCATAACTTTGCTTGAAACGTGTGCAACCAAAATTTGGCGTGATTTGGAGCAACGTACAGACAAAACCTTAATTTTGTATATATAGATTTCGAACCATATGAGCCTCTGTCAGCGTAAAAATTCAAAAATACCCAAAATAAGGACCACCCCTAGTGTGGTAAAGGATAAGTATTTTAGTTTTAGTGTTCTGTGAGTCCTCACCATAAATTCGGTCCAAAAATATTTAAGAAGTTGATGAATATTTTCAAAATAAATAAATTTGTATGTATTTCAATAATTTAAAGGCATCTAAATTTTGTATATGTATGAAAGTGATGTTCTTTAATGAAATATTTAGTCTTTTTGTTCATTGTTATTCTGCTCTTTTTCTCTTTTTAAAGAAAGAAAAGCCAAAATGCCCAACTGTGTGTGGAAGAGCACAAAAAATGCATGCACTCATCAAATAAATATAATATATGATAATTTAAGCAGATCAAGACGCAACTCTGCAGTGTTTCTTAGCCATATTCTTCTTTCCCAAGATGGCGACACTTTATTAATTTTGCATTGAGGGCGGGCGACACCAGTGAAAACCCACTATGATTTTATTGACTTCAAAATAACGGATATATTTTCGTTTATAAAATAATATTAAACAAATTTCAAGTGAAATATGTATTGTATATTTAAACATGAAGTACCTGGATTTACTTTAATACATTTAATTAGCAGTCCTGGAGCCACCGAGCGATGCTCGGTAACTTTTGTTTCAGTTAAAAGCTATATTAAATTGAAAGTTTTTTTTCCGAGAGTAGCAGAATTTTTATAAATTGAAGGAGACAATAATAGATATATATTAATATTATTTTTAATTTAAAATTCTGATAAAGAACTGTTTATGGGATTTAAAACTCGCTTTTTATAATCAATTAAATTGTTTAATTTTAATACATATTAAAATTTGCTATAAAGTATTAGTGGGTTTTAAAATTAAAAAAATCAATTAATAAATAAAAGATAATTGAAAAAAATGTAAACAAGCGTTTTTATTGACATTTTCATCTATAAATAATTACTTTAATATTAGAAAAAGTCAATTAAGATGAATTTTGATCAGGTCCAGACCATGCCAGATCGCTTTCTCATCCTCAAAACTTGTTAATAGAGTTGGTTTAATCAAAATCGGTAGAGCCATTTTCAAAATAGAACTAAGATACATATACATATATATACAGGGTGGGGCAAAAGTAATCACCCGATGTTCTTTTGCTGTATTTTTTTTAATGATAAACTTTGATTCTGCTTGTGAAATTTGTTTATTTAATCCATTAGAATTTATTCCTTCAAGTCGAGAAAATGATATCGGCCAAGTGGCCGCCGCCAGAGTTGATGACCATACGGGCCCGTTTTATGGCATTTTCCATCACTCTTGCCAGAACATCGGGCGACAGGCTCTCGCATTCCTGGCGAATATTCTCCTTAAGGGCTTCAATAGTCTGAGGATTGTTGACGTAAACCCGCGACTTCAAAAAACCCCATAAAAGAAGTCTGGAACGGTTAAATCGGGTGATCTGGCCGGCCAGTGCAAATCACCAAAACGAGAGATTAAGCGACCCGGAAATGCTTCCTTCAGAATATTGGCTGTAGCTCAAGAAGTGTGCGCCGTTGCACCGTCCTGTTGGAACCACATGTTCTCCAGTCCCAAATCATCCAATTGAGAAAGAAAAAATTCGGTAATCATGGCGTAAAACTCTCAAACCCACGCGGAGAAACCCGAAAAACATCTAATGACATAGAACCTATCCGCGGAAGCCTCACTGGATATATATATATATTTATTTATTTATTTATAAACAATTTTTGCTCGTTTAATAAGAGTAGAGTATGACTACTACGGGCGCGTCGGTTAGTTTTCAACTATGAAAAAGAATTGAAATATAACCAGAAGCAGCTGAAGTGCAGATAGACTATCCGCTCTGTTTAAATATCAATTGATAAAAAAAATCTAATGTAAAATTTGAAAAATAAAAATTCTATGATAGGGTTATTTTCCAAAATAGAGCAGAGGTTAAAGTAAAATTCAAGAATTCTTTTTTGGTCAGCATCCCTGGCTGAAAATTCATCGTCCGCCACTGCTCCCTACACATGTCCATATTTACAACAATGTCTTTTTTTTATAATTTCAACCATTTTTTAAATTATGGGAAAATTTTAACAAGTACGGTTCAAGAGAGTTGCTAAACTATTTACTTTTTTCATTAAATTGAAGGGTTGGGAGAAATTCTAATAAACTATTTACCTAGTTTGTTTTTTAAAAAAATTTTTGACTTAGGTATATAGTTTAAGACAAAATGTTGGGATAAATAAATAATATTTAATAAAATTCATCATGGTGGTCTAAAATAATAGATCTTCCATTTAAACTTCAATTTTTATATTTTTCTAATTATATTTTTTATTTTTTACTAATTTTTGAATTTATTATTTAAACATAACTACTTACGATCATACTGTATGTTGTTTTAAAAAAAGGTTTCTTACCTGCAACAAAAAGAAAAAATATATTAATTAATTAAAGAAATAAAATTATATATTATATAACACAAATATGATTGAATAGATTATGGATCGAGAAAAATAATGGAATTGGAATAATTATCGGAAAAGAGGTTTTTTTATTTAATTAGTTTTTTCCTCTTATTAAAAACAAGGACTAAAAAAGATAATCAAGGACAGTCGATGGTGGAGAAGTAATCTCCGAAGTCGAAGCTCAAATACAATTTATACATTAATTCATGTAAAATAATTGGTTTAATAAATTAAATTAATTAATTAGATAGCTGGTTCAAAAAATTGTCATTTAGATAAAAAATAATAATTAGAGATATTGAAGATGGGAAAGGTAGAGATATAATGCTGAATTGATGGAAAGGCTGCCCAAAGATAAAGAAAGCTACTAATTCCGATTAAATTGAATTGAATTGGAATTAAAATTGTTGACATTCGATTATTATAGGTAACATGGAAGAATCGATTTAATACCAGGTCTCACTTTTGGGAGAAAAAAATTGATAAGTTTTTTATTGAAACTACATATTTATTAAAAGCTGGTTGAATCAAAATTAAAACAAGTGGTTGTTTAAATAAAAAACAAACACATGCATTACCGAGGATCGCTCGGTGTTCCAGGTACTACTATAGTATGTAAGAAAAAGTAAATATCAACTAAATTCATAATTGATTTTATTGTAGCAAGAAAAAAGAAAAAGAAAAGTAATTTTTATAAAAAACATAAAACCGACTTCAAAAAATTAAATGCAATAAAATAAGAATAAAATACACTAAAAGGTATAAAATAATTATCTAATTTAGTTACCAATTAATTACAATTATCTTAAAAATTCAAAAGAAATTCAAAGATGTTTTTATAAAGCGAAATTTAGAGAATACTCGCTTTATAAAAACATCTTTGAATTTCTCTTTGAATTTCTTAAGATTAATTTAATTAATTTGATAATTTTCTATATTTGTATAAATATACTAGAAAAACAAATTTACTTATAATTTGTTAAAAATTCCGTTGAGTGGATTTGCTCGCGAATTTACTCCGCGGAATTCTAAATTAATTTAATTTAGTTACGACTAAACGACGAAATATTTATATGAAATTATTTTTTGAAGTCGGTGCCAAACAAACTATATAAGCGAGCGTACCCACCAAACGTACTAAGTAAGATCCGTCGAGTGTGATTCATAAAAGGTATATGTTTGGCACCGACTTCAAAAAGTAATTTCATGTTAATATTTCGTCGATTAGTTGTAACTAAATTAGATAAATATTTTATACCTTTTAGTGTATTTTATTCTTATTTTGTTGTATTTAATTTTTTTGAAGTCAGTTTTACTTTTTTTTATAAAAATTATTTTTCTTTTTCGCTTTTTACTGACGTTATTAATAGTGACTTAATATAATACCTTGCATGCATCTCGTAAGAGAAAGCGTCGGGCGAATGAATCAAAGAATTATAAATTTATTATTATTAAACCAATTATTTTACATGAATTTATGTATACATTGTTTTTGAGCTTCGATTCCGGAGATTATTTCTCCACCATCGAGTGTCTTTGATCATCTTTTAGTCCTTGTTTTTAATAAGAGGAAAAAACTAATTAAAGAAAAAAACCTCTTTTCCGATAATTATTCCAATTTCATATTCTCCCCTCAAAAAATTATAATAAAATTCAAATCATAAATATAGAAATTCTCTCGAGACGTTTGCGGGTTTTAAATGAATGTTTTAAGATTTTTTATAAAAGATTTTATTCATTATAATTTCGATTATTTGGTCATAAGAATTGAAGATTTGCGTTATTTCATCTTTGATGATATCTTCAGAACTTGACTAAATTAATAAGGCACAACCCCTAAGGTACCCTCTTTCTAATAAAAAAATAATCATTAAAATCGGTTCATAAACAAAGAAGTTATGCCCGAACAAACATATCAAAAAAGGTCCAATACCAATGAAAAAAAAACGTGACCAATCGGAAACTAGACTGAACCCAATGCAAAAAAAATCATCAAAATCGGTTCACAATTGACGAAGATATGAGGTAAACATAGACACACACAAAAAAAAATCAGTCGAATTGAGAACCTCCTCCTTTTTTGAAGTCGGTTAAAAAACACATTCAAAGAAGTCATCAGAAAGATTTATTTATGAATTAAAACAAATAAAATAGAGATATATTTATTTGATCCGAGAATAAATGCTTATCGAATTGAATCTGTGGAATTATTTGAAATCAATAATTAATTCGATAGAAAAACAGAATACTTGAAATATATTATTTCTTGAAAAAACGTCTGGTAGACATAAAACATTACTTTTTCTCAAGTGCATATTAAAAGGGATTATAAGAAGAGATGAAAAAAGAATTGTCGAGGTTACTTTGAAATGTCCAACGGAGAGAAAAGGTCACGTTTCAAGGAATTATGCTACGTGTGTGTTTGTGGGTGTGTGGGCTGAAGAAAGTTCAACCACTCGTAAACGAAAAAGCACAAAGTTAAATATTTGACTGAGATCTGTGTGTGGGTAATGTATCCGCTAAATTCGGATATTAATTAGATATTTTATTTTATTTATTTTCTTAGAAAGACGGACTGGTAAGCTGAAATAAGTAGATTATAATAAAAGGAAGTCCATAAATTATTTATTTTTATTCAATTTCCGACGTTTCAGAGACGTATGGTATATTGTTGGAAAATACTATATATATTGATCTAGATTAATTTGTAACAACGCTTAGAGAAATTTCTCTAAAAAATTTCCCTCTTGACTAGAATCGAACCTACGAACTCTTGAACTAAGGTCCTCTGCTTTATCCACTAGACCAATCTGACATTAATATTTATACCATGATTTCAGTTACTAAAACTATAAATTTTTGATTTAGACTTTGTGTCGAGATAATATTGTATTCATTTGAACTCGAATGAAAATGAAAAAACACCAATTGATTTTTAAATTAAAATATATATTTATTGAATATATATTAATTAACAAGGCAAATTTGAAATATAATTGTCAGCTAGGATTTTAAACTGACAGCTCGAGTTGATTTTCATTAACCAGGCAAATTTGAAATATAATTTTAATTTGCACTCAAATTTTGAGATGAAAGACTCTAAAAGACTTTAAATTAAAAAACATTAAATATATCGATAATTATTCCTCACCCCCCCCCCCACCCGCCCCTCCACTCAAAAAATGTAATATTCAATTCGCTTTTCTTTGCGCACAGAAGAAATTATTCACATCTTATTTGATTTATATTTTATATATTATTTGTTTATTTTTTAATAATTTGCACTATTATTTAATTTTTTATATTAAATGACACACAAAAAAACCTAAGCAAAAAAAAATCAAGTCTTGGCGATTTTTACCATCTGGATTTGGGGATCCCTATCATATATTTACTCTATACACGATTTTCTTCATTGATTCTGCTTTGAATATATCATACAAAATTATTGTTATATAAATCTCTAATAGAGCCTCACTTCACTTTTTGTTCAACAATATTAAATATTCTTCCTGATTTTCTGATTAGAGAGTTGCAATTAAAACAAAATGTATGCATGAGAATAATTTTAAAATGTAATAGATACACCAGTATTAATATGATGTTAAATACGCTAAATTTTCTCAATGTAAAAGAGACAATATATTGTAATTCGCTGATTATGATTTTCAGGATAAGGAACGGTTTGGCACCAGAATATTTAAGGGAAAAATTAAAATATACGAATGAAGGTGGTTATTATGATTTGAGAGGTGGGGAAAATTTCAGGATTGATATTTGTAGGACAAATAAAAAATTTAGGACTTTATTTTATAGGGGTTTGTCCGATTACAATAAAGTGCCGAGTGAGATAAGAAATGTCACTAGAATCCAGGAATTTAAGGAGCGATTGTTGGAATTCGTAATTTCGAAAAGATAATCTTCTTGTGGAATCTCCTCGAAAATTATAATGTTGTATTGTGATTGCGTCATTATTGCATTGTATTGTTAAATTGTATTGTGTTGTATTGTTTTCTTTTGTTTTTGTGATATTATCATTGTATATTATTATTTTTGTGATGTTAACATTGTATGTTCTTGCATACTATTATTGTATATGTTATGGCTGAAAATAGCTAATAAAGATTATTATTATAAAGATTATTATTATATTAATAATCAAAAAGTATATCATTAATAATCAAGAGTTATAACCACAGTGCCGTGGTCAAATAATTTAATACACCATTATACAAAAGCAAGTACATTTTTCTCATTTTATTTTAAACGTGGTTTTTTAAGAGGAATAGAATTTTGGACCGAGACTCTGCCCGGAGGGCTGAGCTTCGAGGGCGTGCCGAAGGCAGGCACGAAAACCTCGTATTGTAATATTGTTGCAATCACTGAAAGGAGAGACAAATGGGAACCGAGTTATACTCACCCAACAATAATTATTCAATACCCTGAAGAAGGAGAAAAAAGTCCCCGAATCGTCGGAAATTGAATAAAGTAAATAATTTATGAACTGCTTTTCATTATAATCTATTAATTAGATATTATTGAAATGGAGAGAAATTGAGTAAGCGAGATTGATTTAAAGCAGGGGTGTCAACCTTTTAGCATCCTTGGGTTATATTTGAAAAAAAAAATTGTCTCGGGCCGCACATAAAATATACTGATTTCTTCCTAACAATAGTTTTTTAAGCAAAAAACATAGTAAATAATGTACAAAAATTATATCCGTTTTGACAAATATCAATGAATGACTTATAATATTATATGTGGAAGCCCAAAGTAAACACACAGACAAAAAGAAAATAATAATAAGCAAGCAATTCGCATTCTTGAATTGTTATCTATCTATCTATATATATCTACTCTTATTAAATGAGCAAAAATTGTATATTTATTTGTATATATATTTGTTATATATTTGTTTGTATATATATATTTGCTTGTTTATATATTTGTATCTTGGTTCTATTTGAAAACGACTCTACCGATTTTGATGAAATTCACGAGTTAGGGGGTTTTGGGGGTGACAATTCGATCTGTCACGGTCTCATCTTCGACAAAAATTGTTTTTGATGGGTTTTTTCGTAATCAAATTAATTATTCTCAGGTAAGACAAATCCCATTCTTAGGGTTTTAAAAAAAGGTTTCCCTTTTCCTTTGTGCTCAGACAGACAATGGGTCGGGTAAATCTTTTATTCTCAAAGGCCTTGAAGAAGTATTGTGATTGTGGTTTTTAACATATTTTGTTCAACCTAAACGTTAGAAATATTAATAAACGTTTTATAATTGTTTTTATAAAGAATTTTATTTATTTAATAAAATATAAAATAATCAAGAATTTATTTAAAAATATATTTCGCATAAGCAGGTCTCAATTTTCTGAAAAAACAACACATTTTGATAGGTTTTATTTATTAACAATTGGATGAATAAAAATGAATCATATGGTTGAATCAAAACAGGTGCAGGAGGTGGGGTGCAGTGGTGGGGGATCCGGGGGTAGGGCGAGGTTTCGGGGGTGGGGTCAAGCGGGGATGGGGGTGGGGGTACAGTGGGCAAATACTATATATATTTGTATTTTTTTTAATTTGAAAACGGCTCTCAAATAAAAATCGACCTTTTTATCAGAATTTTAAATTAAAAATAATATTAAAATAAAGGTTTTAACTGAATGAAGAAGTTACCGAGCATCGCTCGGTGCCTCCAGGTACTCGACTCTTATTAAACGAGCAAAAATTGTATAATATATATTTGTATGTTTTTTTATTTTAAAAACGGCTGTAACGATTTTGATGAAACAAACTTTATCAACAAGTTATGAGGATGAGAAAGCGGTCTGCCTAGATTATGTATACAAAAATTAAATTTGGTTGAGTTTGCTCAAATGGCCTAGATTTTTAATTTTTAACCCCACCCCCCTCTATCCCCCTTAATTTTGGGTCGATATGCACCAAAATCTAATCAGCTCTTAATCTCAATGGACCAAAACTAAGTGTGAAATTTGGTTTCAATATTCAAACTAGTTTTTGAGCTAGCTCGTCCACAAAAAATTTGGCAACGCACAGACTAACAGACAACCGGACTAACAGACATTTTGACAAAACAATTATTATCTCGGAAAATATAATTTTTTCGATGTTTACTTATTAGGGCTTTATTGTAGAGGGAATTTAAATTTGAAAACAAACATTTTTTTTTTTTTATTTTTTTATAAATTTTATTAAACCAATTATTTTACATTAATTAATGTATACATTGTATTTTTTGCTTCGATTCCGGAGATTACTTCTCCACCATCGAGTGTCCTTATTCATCTTTAGTCCTTGTTTTTAATAAGAGGAAAAATCTAATTAGATAAAAAAAACTCTTTTCCGATAATTATTTCAATTCCATTATTCCCCAATCAAGTCGATTGGTTATCTCTCATTCCTCTCGAAAACAAACATATAAATTGGGTATTTTTAAAAACTTTTTATATGTGTATATTTACGGGATTTTATGACAATTTTTTTCGTAATAAAAAGTATTATAAAAATTTCAAAGTTTTTAATAAGTTTAAGATTTTCTGTCGGGCACATTCATCTTAGCGCTGGGCTGCGGGTTGGACATCCCTGATTTAAAGTAACGATTTTGTGTAGACACACGTTCAAAGGCGTAGCCACAGTGGAGGGGGGGTCAGAACCCCCTCCCCCAAGGGCAGGGCTCATGGGATGAGTAACGGCAACGACAAACCGTTTCTTATTGCAAACTAACCGTAATTGAATATATTTCATATATTTAATCAAGAATTATGTTCTTTTTTTAATTTCGTGAAGTACCTACCTTTTTAGTCCAGTTAAATTGTTCTCTAAAGGGTCCCTCGTGGGAAAGTTTTAATTTCTTGATCCTATATGTTTTTGGGTGTGCTGAATCCGAATCTGAGTTTTGGTAACAAAATTTCGTGACGGAACATTGTCAAAAATGCAAAAAAAGATTTTAAAAATCTCATTTTTTGGCGGTTTTTTGCTTATAACTCGAAAACTATCAACTTTTTGTAACTAACATTCCTTTTCAAAATGAAAGTTCATAAAATTTTCTAAAAAGGAATCATCAAAAGTGTCATGTAAAATGCTGGATATCTATAAATCTAAGACTTTTAACAAAAAAGTGGTCCAAGTAAACGTTCAAGTCAACAAAATTTCCTAGAGAATGAGATAGAAATCAAGTTTCTAGGATGAGTGGTTTTCATTTTATGAAGGAAAAACTGCGATTTTTGCAAAAAATTGCAGTTTTTCAAAAATTCAACCTCATTGTGGCACGGGTTACCATTATCCAATTAAAATGAAACTTTATTTGAATTGTATCAAATTTTATCTAGTTTAAAAATGTATAGAGTGGTCTTTGTCGAAAACCTGCTCTTTCAAGGTAAAAATGGGAAAAAACTAGAAAAAAGTTTTTGGGATTTGCGGAAACAGAAAAAATATGCCAATTTTCAACTTGCGTTTGAGCCCGAACGGTTGGCCGGAGAAAAAACCTAAATAATGAAATGTGTAGAAAATTATATGAACTTTTATTTTGAATAGGAAGGTTATTTACAAAAAGTTGATAATTGGTAGTTGTAATTTTTTGATTCTATGTGTTTTTGGGTGTGCTGATTCCGAATCTGAGGTTTGCTAACCAAATTTCGTTCCGGAACATTGTCAAAAATGAAAAAAAAAAAATATAAAAAAAAATCTCATTTTTTTTGGTGGTATTTTGCTTAAACTCGAAAATTATCAACTTTTTGTAAATAACCTTCCTATTCAAAATAAAAGTTCATATAATTTTCTACACATTTCATTATTTAGGTTTTTTCTCCGGCCAACCGTTCGGGCTCAAACGCAAGTTGAAAATTGGCATATTTTTTCTGTTTCCGCAAATCCCAAAAACTTTTTTCCAGTTTTTTCCCATTTTTACCTTGAAAGAGCAGGTTTTCGACAAAGACCACTCTATACATTTTTAAACTAGATAAAATTTGATACAATTCAAATAAAGTTTCATTTTAATTGGATAATGGTAACCCGTGCCACAATGAGGTTGAATTTTTGAAAAACTGCAATTTTTTGCAAAAAATCGCAGTTTTTCCTTGATGAAATGAAAACCACTCTTCCTAGAAACTTGATTTCTGTCTCATTCTCTAGGAAATTTTGTTGACTTAAACGTTTACTTGGACCACTTTTTTGTTAAAAGTCTTAGATTTATAGATATCTAGCATTTTACATGACACTTTTGATGATTCCTTTTTAGAAAATTTTATGAATTTTCATTTTGAAAAGGAATGTTAGTTACAAAAAGTTGATAGTTTTCGAGTTATAAGCAAAAAACCACCAAAAAATGAGATTTTTAAAATCTTTTTTTGCATTTTTGACAATGTTCCGGAACGAAATTTGGTTAGCAAACCTCAGATTCGGATTCAGCACACCCAAAAACACATAGGATCAAAAAATTACAACTACCCCAGAACTTTCCGGACTATTTGTTTTAATAACAAAAAATTCCTACTAAATTGGATTGACCCCCCCCCCATGAAAATTTTCTGGCTACGTTTTATAGAAATGAAAAGAAAAATGCTCGAATATTTTATTTATTTATTTATTTTGTTTTCATTAATCAATAGGTAGCTAAATAAAATGAGTGGAAGTTACTTGAAACTCAATTATTTATTTCTTGAGTTCGATGATACTTAGAGAGATGAGGGTAGAGAAGATCCTATTATTAACTTTTAGCCTCTATAAGTATATTTAATAAGTGAGTGAGAAGTAAACATAAAGAAGGATTTTCTAACTCAAAAAGTTTATTTCAAATAATATGCTTTTAATATATTGCAAATACAAATGTTAAACTCGTATTTTAATTTAGAGATAAAGATAAGTACATAATTAATCAAGTATGTTGGCAGATATTTGGACTGGAAAGTAGCAAATCAAAAAATTCTCATTAATTTATGTGACACAACAGTTCGCAAATTTTATTTTGGCTTCATCAGGCGTCTCAATGATTATAATTCGCTCTAATGGCGTGGATTATGATTAGAATGATTGTTGTTAACGTCAGATATATTTATTTAAGTGAATCTTATAATAATCCTGTCATTTTTTTTTTTTTTTCTTTTTTATAATGATATTGATACAAGAAGAAGTTGCACCAAGAAGGTACAACCTCTGAAGTCCGTGGTGGACCCTTGTAACGTGAAGAAAAGGGGAGATTTAGGGATTGGGTAGCAGTCGAAGGTATCTGTGGATGCTGGTCTTGAAAGATTGAAGGTTATAAGTTGCTGGAAAGACGGTCGGGGGAAGAGAGTTCCAGTCTCTAGATGTCATAGGGATAAATGAATTGGCGAATGCGTTTGTTCGATTAGTATCTAGTTTAAGCGCGTAGGGGTGTTGAATTTTAGAAAATCGTGTATTTCGGGCAAATGAGGCCTTTGGTGGGATTATCGATTTTATTTCGTCAGAACAAAAGCCATGGTAGTATCTATAAAAAAGGGAAAGGGCGGAGACAGATCTACGATGGGCTAGGGAGTCGAGAGTGTCAGTTAATGTAGGATCGCCTATCAGTCTGATAGCTCGCCTCTGAATTGCATCTAAGGTATTAAGAGAATACTTGGAGGCTCCTCTCCACAAATGCGAGCAATATTCAAGACAGGGGCGAATTTGAGCCTTGTATAATATAAGGAGTTGAGTGGGGGTGAAAAATCGTTTGGTTCGGAAAAGAAAGCCAAGCTTACATGCTGCAGCTTTTGCTACTGAGATAATATGGTCATTCCAAGAGAGGTCAGAACCTAAGGTGACACCTAACATTGATATTTTATTACGGAATTCCAATGAGCTCGAATCAAAGGAAATGTCCGGAAGGTTCCTATCTGCGCGCCTAGAAATTAGGCAGCATTGTGTTTTGCCAGCATTAAAGTTTACCAAATTGTGAGATCCCCATTTTTTAAGCATGCTTAAATCTGAATTTATTGAGGAGGCTATGTTTGCGCGATTGTCTAGTAAGGATTGAGCGTTGTGGAGGGTGCTATCGTCAGCGTAACAATGTATTGGATTGGAGGGCAGATTTAATAGGTCATTAATATAGATAATAAAGAGCGTGGGAGAAATGACTGAGCCCTGAGGAACTCCAGCATTAGTATTAAAGGACGAGGATGATATTCCGTCAACCTCGACTTTAATAGAGCGGTTTGAGAGAAAGCTCTCAAGCAACTTGCAGAGGCTCGGGGGAAGGCCAAATGCCTTGAATTGAATCTTTCTTATATATAAATAATTGTTCGGGCCATAAAAATAATCAATTACAATTGAGTTAATTCAGAAATATGTGCACATCTATTATATCTAAAAAGTAATTATAATCTTTGAGACATATTATGAAGCCAAAATAAAATTGGTGAAACGTTTTTTTTTATACTTTCCTGTCCAAATACCTGCCAACATAGGTACTTGATTAATTAAATAATATGGATGCTATGAACTTTAATAACAATTATATCATTTTTATCTAATGAGAAAGTTAAGGTCTTAGGACTGTTCTTTAATACGTTTTTTAAAACATTTGAAATTTGTAAGCAAATTAATTCCCCCCCCCTTTGAAATAATAAAATTCCTCCTTGGAATTCTCTGGCGATTAGTTTTTTGGAACATATCGGCCCACAAACTTTATTCAAATACTACATATTTTACTTTTTTCTAAATATCTTGAAAATGACCTAAACAATTTTGATTAAATAGGAGACACTTTGATTAAATTTAATATTATAATTAAGTACCTTTTGGGGACTACAAAAAAGGTTATATAAAGTTTTTACTAAAATTATTATATTTTAAAATACTAAATATTTTTCTTATTTGAATTATCTATTGTTTTACTTTCCAAGTTAAAATGAGCCAAAGTTAAGGTATTTAGTCATTATGAATGTACACCTCTCGTCGGCCTCTTTTACTAAAATCAGGAACCGGAAGCGACCATCAAGTCGCCACGATTGAATTATAAAATAAAAACAAATATCTGTACTAATTAAAATCATCAAATTGTAGGCTGAATTTAAACTTGATTTATGACGTTGGTACGCCTGTATTCAGGCAACAAATTTCGCACCCATGAATGAAAGCTGCGTAAGAGCTAGGCGAGTCGTGTCGTTGATGGAATGCTCCTATTTATTTTTATGTTTAAATATACCCAAACGTTTCGGAAGAATTTCTCTCTTTTTCAATGGAAAATTTTCATTTAAAAAAGAAAAAAGTTGCTTTTTCTAAGAATCAAAAAGCAAAACTAAAGAAATTAAATATTTTGAATATAGACCAATGATACAAATTCTCTTGGTGACGAAATTACTTTCAATTCTTTTATATCTTATCTTATCTTATTAAATTAAAAGAGCAATTCTTGTATATATATAAAGAATCGGGTTCTTGAAAAAGGCTCTAACGATTTGGATGAAATCCACGGGTTAGTGGGTTTTGTGTAGACAATTTGATCTGTCACGGTCTCGGACTCATCTTCGGCTAAGTTGTTTTTGATGGGTATTTTTGTTAATTGAAATAATTATTCACAGGTGGTTGTTTTAATAAAAATTTATAATTACATTTTTTCAATTTTCTTTTAATGGGGGGGGTCGGGTAGGCTAGGCGGTGGCATGTCAGCCAGCTAACCAAGAGGACCCGAGTTCGAATCCGACTCGAGGCATCCGGCTAAGATCTGAGCCCCGAGGTAGAGACAAAATTTAAATTAAATAATTAGTATCGTAAATGGCTTATGGCTAGAAAGCGCCGAAAAGCCAAAAAAAAAAAAAAAAAAAAAATTTTCTTTTTAATAAAATTAATTGGTTTTTTTATTTTAAATTCCACTAATAGATCATTATATATATTATTACATATTATAATTTGCCAATTTAATTAATTAAAAGTATTTTTCTATAAAATAATTTATTTACTTTTAATTACTGAATTCTTCGGAAAACTGAAAGACGATCAAAAATTTATTTCTCACCGGGATGTAGCATCTAGTATTTCCGAAGAACCTAATACTATTTCAAAAAACGGGGCAACAACTCAAATCCAAGGGAAAAAAATAGAAATATATTACCAGAATGTCAGGAGCATGAGGGGTAAGCTAGACCAGATCAGAATATCTGCGGTGTCTCTTTCACTTGATTATGATGTCATTGTTTTGACAGAAACCTGGCTTAACGATGGCATTCATGATTCAGAAATTGAGATTGGCCCATTCATCATTTACAGAGACGACAGATCGGAAGCAGTCAGTTCCAGAGGTGGCGGAGTTCTCATCGCCATAAAAAATTCCTTACGTGGAAAAACTCTTCCCTCTTTCGATAATGACCTACTCTCATTTAATCAACTTTTTGTAATTCTTCCAGACCTAAAAATTATTATCGGGTCTATTTATCTACCCCCAGTCTCTAACATCTCATTATTTCAAGAGCACATCATGCACGTTGAAGATATCCAAAATACATATTTAGATCACCATCTGATCCTGGTGGGAGACTACAACTTGCCCGAAATCATCTGGAATTATTCCTCTCCTGGTGCATCTCATCGTTTTAGTGAAAATTCAACCTCTTCTCTACAATCTTGCGCAGCTACATTAATAGACAGTTTTAGCTCCTTGGATCTCCATCAGTTCAATTTGTTCACAAATAGCAAGGGTAACACCCTTGATTTATGCTTCTCTAACACTAAAGCTGCAGTCAGCCTCAGTAATGACATATTGTCCAAAATGGACGAGTTTCATCCCGTTTTGAATATATCTGTTCCATTCACTGATAATACTGGCCGCGAATCTCCAATATTTAGACCTCTAAGATCTGAGTGGGATAGATATAATTTTAAAAAATGCAACCTCGAAATGTTCAATCAACGACTAAATGAAATTAACTGGCAAGATATCCTGTGTAATTTAAGTTTATTTTCCGCGGTAGAGAAATTTTATAATATTATTAACGCAATCATAGAGGATACTGTACCTAAAAAACATTGTAATAGCACAGGTTATCCGTTATGGTTTTCTAAAAAACTTATCTCACTCTTAATTAGCAAAAAATTAGCTCATAAATATTATAAAAACAATCAAAGTGAATCAAGTTACGATAAATTTAAAAATTTAAGATCTTCGTGTAAAACCGAAGCGTCAACATGTTATTCAAGATACATTTCAAATATTGAATCTAACTTATCTAGCAATATAAAAGTTTTCTGGGATTTTATAAATAATAAGCGAAATACTAATGGCTATCCATCTAATATGTTTTTAGATGATATTAACGGCTATGATAATGTACAAATGTCCGACCTTTTTGCTGAATTCTTTAAAGAAGTCTACGGCTTGGCCTCAGCAAATACAGTGTTTAATCCTGATACTATTACTAAAAACTGCGCGAATGTTCTCGACATCGGCGCCCAAAATAGGAATATTTCAATCTCTGAGGAGGAAATCATCTCCGTGATTAGGGACTTGAAACCATCTCTCTCTATAGGAGCGGATGGGGTCCCAGCCTTCCTGGTCAAGCGCTGCTCTTCCTCACTTATTGAGCCTCTGCATATTTTATTCAACCTTTCACTTATAGAAAGTTCTCTCCCAGAATTATGGAAAAAGACTTCCATCACTCCAATTTATAAGAACGGCTCTCGTAACAATATACGAAATTACAGACCAATAGCTATTATAAGCGCTATTCCGAAACTCTTGGATAGGATTATGTACAATAAGATTCTTCTACTTTGCTCAGAAGCTATCTCAAGTAAACAGCACGGATTTGTGCCTTCTCGTTCAACTGTTACAAATCTTACTCTCTTTATAAACAAAATCTTTTCCAGCTTCAGTAAAAATAAGCAGCTTGATGCTATTTACCTAGATTTTAAAAAGGCCTTTGACCTCATCAACCATAAAATTTTGTTATTAAAGCTAAGACATTATAATTTGCCTATTAATATTATTCTCTGGATTGAAAATTATCTCTCTAACAGATTTTCCTGTGTTCGGATTAATGGTGCTGAATCCCGAGAATACCTAGCACCTTCTGGGGTCCCTCAGGGTAGTCATCTCGGCCCTTTACTATTTCTCTTATTTATTAACGACTTGGCCCTTGTAAATCTTTATAGCAATATGCTTTTATTTGCTGATGATATTAAATTGTTCTTTGAAATCAGTGATGTTCAAGATTGCACAAAAGTACAAAATGATTTGAATAAACTAATTGACTGGTGCAAGGAAAACTTATTCTTTCTCAATTTTGATAAATGTTTCTCGATTACATTTTCCAGAAAAGACGATTTTATTTCTTTTGAATACCAGCTAAATAGCAATTCATCCTGTATCCGAGTCACTTCCATCAAAGACCTCGGGGTCACATTTGACGCTAAACTAACGTTCAATGAACATATAACCAAAGTGGTTAGTAAGGCAAACCGAATTTGGGGATTCATCATTCGCAACACTAAATTCTTCACAAACACGACTAGTATCAAACACTTGTACATAAGCTTGGTTAAATCTATATTGATGTATGCATCAACCATTTGGAGACCTAATTTGAAAATGAATATAGCAAGGCTTGAGAGAGTTCAGCATAAGGCGTTGAGACATCTTGCGTATCTATCTGGCAACCCTATGTCTAGATTCGACCACGATTATACAGCAATTAGTGAAACCTTTAGTCTACCAACAATTCTATCTTCCATGGTTGCTTCTGACAATGTATTAACTTACAAAATTATATCAAACAGAATCCATTGTCCAGAACTAAAGTCTCTTTTTACTTTAAATAATCCCACATATGTACTTAGACAAAACCAGCCTTTCTACCCTAAAGTACCAATCACGCGCCACGCCGAGAATAATCCAATTTATAGACTCTGTGTTTGCTATAACGCTCTTTCCTCAAGAACTAGTGTAATAGATTTGGCTTCTCATCCTAATAGAGTGACTAAAGAAATAAAAGAAAATACGCTATGTTATAATTAAGCTTTAAAGTTCAAAGTTCATTAGTTTGTTATTTACAGAATCTATCTTCACTTAACATATTACCTATTGTATCTCTCTGTTCCTTCTACATTATGTATGTATAATATTATGTTTAAACCAATTTGTAAAGGCCTCTTGCCGTCGAAAATAAAATAAAAAATAAAAAAAAATAAAAAAAATTAGAATATCAATTTCATTCTCATAAAAAATCCAACAATTCGAAGGATCGTGCCTCCTTCTTCAGGATTTAAAAGGGTCAACGAAAGAACCTCGCTCTATATTAATATTATTTTCAATTGCAATTACATTCAAAACTTTGTTGCTAGTGATTCGTCTTGAATGATGGCCATTGCGGGTCAAAACGTTGGTAAAAATATAAATTAAGTTTTATTTCAATTTTATTTTATTTTGGCTGCAAATAAAAATCGACATTTTTACCTGAATTTAAAATTAAAAATAATATTAATATATCACTTTTAACTGAATCAAAAAATTACCGAGCATCGCTCGAAATAGAGAGAGAGAGAGATTAAGCCCCCAAAAAACTATATATGAATAATTTTCATTTTTTTTTCAAGCCAAATGGATTATCAATAGATGAAAATTTAATCAGACCCATGAAATAAATGTTAGATTGTATTTTTGGATGGAATCAAATGAAGAAAAAACACGGTAAAAAAGCAACGTATAGGCATAATAACAATAATAATAGTATGGCGTGAGTAAAAGCAATAAAAGCTAAAAACCTAACTCCCACAAATAGGGTATTTCAACTGTTTAACATTATCATTTATAGAGAAGCTAAGCTATTACGTAGTTGAAAAAAAAGCAAATTTAAAGTTTTATATAAATAGAGAGTTTTGATTAAACAAAGAGGTTGTCCTCTGCTTGATGCAAATAAACATACACACATATATATCGAGATGATATATATATATATAAATTACTTTCGTATTTCCCGCTTCCTACTCACTTTGGATTTATTCCAAAGTTGGTATTAATTTGTTTATTCTCAAATATGTTATAACCTTACCAAGACAAATGTTTTCTATATGTCAAAACACACTATTGTATAATTGTTATATTAATATTATAAACTATATATAATTATTGACTATAAAAATCGATTTGTTTTAGGTAAGATATTTTAATTAATTGTAAATCTCATTTGTAAATATATTTTAATTTAATAAATTAATTGTTTTAGCAACACATCCATTTATAGTCATTTCAAAAACCTCTTAGGTTAGAAAGACACATTATATATATATATATTATTTATTTGTTTGAGACTATAGTTTCGAAGACTTGGTCTTCATCATCAGTCTTTTTAATTATAAATGTTGTTTTTCATGGAGTCAATACCGTAAGGATATTGAAAATTTATTGAAAATTTAGAATTAAAAACATTTTCCTGGTTCACACTCAAATATAAACATATGTTTCCTTTTTCTTTGTTTGACAAAGGGACAGGCTGACAATGGAAAGGGGGTTTGTTTTTCTTTTTTCTTTTATCTAAAATGGTATGTTTTGTTAGCAAACATCCTAAGCAAATTGCTATTTGATAATTCACTTTGGCTGTTCAAACAAAGGTCTGAATTTTTATTGAATGATTTCAAAATTTCTAATGATTCAATTGGGCTAATTAATTTTGGGTTTCTTTCTCCTTTTATTAATTTATTAAATTTGGGTTCAATATAGTATTCAAAACTCCAATTACTCTAGGAAAAGATTTAGGTTCAAATAAAAAAGACAAATTATACCCAATATAGAAAAAGAAGGGGTTTATAGTTTGAATTGCAAAGATTGTGACTCAATCTACGTAGGGAAAACAGAGAGGAATCTGAAAATTCGATTAAATGAACATGTCAGAGATTTTAGAAATAAAAAAAGAGAAAACTCGTTAGCGGAACATTTAAATTCAAACAATCACTCTTTCCCAGAAGGCACAGGTATTAGATTAATAAAAGGAGAAAGAAA
Organism: Forficula auricularia; assembly: GCA_024734495.1. Classification (NCBI taxonomy): domain Eukaryota; kingdom Metazoa; phylum Arthropoda; class Insecta; order Dermaptera; family Forficulidae; genus Forficula; species Forficula auricularia. The sequence continues at coordinate 7,741,076 of JALMQS010000225.1, forward strand.
CCCAAAATTAATTAGCGCAATTGAATCATTAGAAATTTTGAAATCATTCAATAAAAATTCAGACCTTAGTTTGAACAGCCAAATTGAATTATCAAATAGCAATTTGCTTAGGATGTTTGCTAACAAAACATACCATTTTAGATAAAAGAAAAAAGAAAAACAAAGCCCCTCCCTTCCATTGTCAGCCTGTCCCTTTGTCAAACAAAGAAAAATGGAAACATATGTTTATATTTGAGTGTGAACCAGAAGAATGTTTTTAATTCTAAACTGACCACCAGTGAAGGAACATCAAATTTTCAATATCCATACGGTATTGACTCCATGAAAAACAACATTTATAATTAAAAAAGGCTGATGATGAAGACCAAGTCTTCGAAACTATAGTCTCAAACAAATAAATAATATATATAATATATACAGATATATCATCTCGATATATATGTGTGTATGTTTATTTGCATCAAGCAGAGGACAACCTCTTTGTTTCTCTTTGTGGACAAAGTTTGCAAGTAGAAAATTTATTTCTAATGAAAATGGAGTCGAAAATAGACCAAAATGATGATTATTTTTACGGAAATCTTGAAATCTAGTTCCAGATTTAAAATTTAATATTAGCACTTTAATTTTTCGAAAACTTCACAGTAGATTTTCAGATTTCTTTCTTATTTTAGAGAAAAAAAATTATTAGGCCAAATTGTTGTGTGTTTTCCAGTATCTACATCTACATATAAATCTCAATGTTTTAAGGAATTTTATGACTTTATATTGGGCCACGGGTTGAACAGCCCTGGTAATTTAAATCAAATTGGATTAAAGAAGGATATGAGGAATGATAATTTATTTTCTAAAAGGGTCACGGATATAATAATCTCTTACTATCCATTATCTATTGACATGTAAGATCGTGCAAAGATCTAAAAGACAAGTCCTGACAAGTTTTAGTCCAACAGAGAAATTATCAATTAATTGTGATTGTTCTAGAAAGCCCCAATTCCTTGTATTAGAATGATGTAACTATAGACTTGGTTAGTGTCGTAGCATATAAATTACTGAAATAATAAATATTTTAGAAAATGGAAATATGAGAAGAAGAAGAATTTTTAAATATTCGAAACTTCATTAGGTATTTTTTTGTATCTTATATAGTTGAGCTTATAATTTTGCTTTTAGTGAATTTTATTATTGAAAAAAGCTTCCCGTATTGTACAAAGTACCTGGCCACCGAGCGATGCTCAGTTACTTTTTGCTTCAGTTAAAAGTTATATATTAACCCCCGCCCTCACCTTCCCCCCTTACACCCACCCACCGCCACCTCTACGTCACCATCGAAACCCCGAACCCAGTTTTTGAATTTCTAGTATTCTAGTGGCCCACAGATTATGTTTATATAAGTAATAAGTTAATGGAGACTCGTGGAAAGGTCCACAGTGATCTTGTAGCCAAAGTTTCCGTTTGTATGTATTATTGTTGTTGTAGAATGCTGAGGTATTTCGGAAAAAATATATATTCATACCTCAGCATTCTACAACAACAATAATAATTTATATAAGTATATAAATAAATACCGTATAATTATTTTTTTAATTAAATAACAATTAGTCGAGTTTTATAATTAATTAAATTGGCAAATTCTATTATATAATAATATTTGTGGGATTTAAAACTTGACTTATAATCAATTAAATTGCCTAACTTTTAATATACTTATAATAATATTTGTAATCTGTGATCTTTTTGTGGGATTTAAAATTTAAAAAACAATTATAAGAAGTGCTCGTTTAATATAATAAGATGATCGTACAATCATATTTCGAAAAAGGAAATAAATAAATCTCAATGTTCTAAGGAACTTTATGACTTTATGTTGGGTCACACTCATTGCAGTTTTAGGCCGTATGAAAATATCAAAATGTTTCTTCATTATAGATTTTTAATATATAGAATATCCAAAGCGCTAGAACAGTATTTATATAACTTTCCATATAAATTTCATCTTTACTGCCTAACCCCTTGATTCGGGTCATGCGCGGATCAGGGGGGAGAGTAGTGGTCGACCCCCCCCAAAGCATTGGAATACAACATTTTTTATATGTTTATTTAAAAAAATGTTTTTTTTTTAATAACATTAAATTAAGTTCTATGGGGGGGGCGCCCCCCCCCGCTTGACAATTCGATCGCGACACACTTTCGAGATAAAAAGTAGATCTTATATACATCGGCCACCCTGAACTATATAGTTCAATTGAACTAGTTCCATATAATAAACGAACTAAATAAAATTCCCTAAAAAGAACGATTTTTCCCATCTCTATTAAAAATGTTGAAAAAGGAAATGAATTTAAAAATATAATGCTCTTTTTATTTAGTTTGAGATAGGATCCATTTTTCATTAAGGGGGGGGGTAAAACTCAGTGGCTGCCGACCGCCCCCCCCCCCCCCAAATCAGAGGTCTGTATCCGAGCCTGATTCGGGTAGATAATTGATCTCCTGGGACGTATGTGGAGTTAAACAAAATATGTAATAGGAATCCGGTCTCTACTTATAATTCACATGTAAAATTTCATATTTCTTACTTTTTTATTATCAGCTTACATTTAGTAATTCTATGCCTTTAAAAATCAAAAAACTGTGTAACTTTTTTATTCATTCATCACATGGGGAAAAAAGTACATATTAATAATAACAAAACAATATTTTATGCCAACTTATGGGTTGTTCATTCATTTAAAACTGCATTTTTTTGGCTTTTCGGCCTTTCTAGCCATAAGGCAATTTACGATACTAATTACTTTCTTAAAATTTGTCTCTACCCGTCTACCCCGTGGTCAGGTTTTAGCCGGATGCCTCGAGTCGGATTCGAACCCCGGTCCACTTGGTTAGCAGGCTAACACGCTAACCCCTAGCCTACCCGACCACCAACTGCATTTTTAGAATGTAAGATTTTACAAATTTTCAGGGACAACGGAATACCATAATGATCGTTGACTGTGACCCCCCCCCCCCCCCCACTCATTTTCCAAACCCGGGGCCTCTGGCTGAAAGATTAGTCAATTATTGATTTGCCATTATTGAATAATTTTTCGAATGTAGTAGATCTTTAAATAAAAGTTTAATTCGGCTTTAGGTGAAATTATTTAAAGCGGATTAGCGGCCCCATGCATGTGTACTATTTATTTATGAGTTTAAATCTTGCCTATCACAGACAGGGCTGCTTTTGTGTTTTATAAACAACACACACTCGCCCCTAATAGGGATCTCCACTTTCACGCCCTTCGCTACCCTTAGCGTTAACCCCCGAAACCATATACAAACATATACAACGATTTACTTAATAGACTTTACAGTTTCTCTTGCAAAGGCACCCAAAAAAGAAGTAGAGAGTTAAGAAAAATAGGGTGAAAAAGTAACAAATGAGCATCATTTAGTTCAGACTCAAAACTGCAATAACAACAACCATAACAAACAAGCACTTGTTCTCTTAGATCTTTTCTTGTTTGTAAAATATTGATATTATATAGTATATATTTTCAAAATAAATGAAATAAAAAATAATTTTTTAAGAAAAATAAAACCGACTTCAAAAAAATTAAATGCAACAAATAAAATACACTAAAAGGTATAAAATAATTATTATCTTATTTAGTTACAACTAAACGACGAAATATTAACATGAAATTACTTTTTGAAGTCGGTGCCAAACAAACTATACCTATAAGAGAGCGTACCCGCCGTCGAGTGCAATTCATAAAAGGTATATGTTTGGCACCGACTTCAAAAAGTAATTTCATGTTAATATTTGGTAGTTTAGTTGTAATTAAATAAGATAATAATTATTTTATACCTTTTAGTGTATTTTATTTGTTGCATTTAATTTTTTGAAGTCGGTTTTATTTTTTTCTTAAAAATTATTTTTATTTTTCTCTTTTTAGTGATGTTATTAATAGTGATCATATAATCAGAACTTGACCAAAATAATATGGCACCATCCCTAAGATACCTCCTTTCCAATAAAAAAAGAATCATCGAAATCGGTTAATAAACAAAGAAGTTAGGCTTGAACAAACCTAACAAAAAAGGTCTAATACCTATGAAAAAAATGGGACCAATAGGAAGGTAGACTGAACCCAATGCAAGTTTTTTTCAAAATCGGTTCACAATTGGCGGAGATATGAGGTAACATAGAGACAAAAAAAATCAGTCGAATAGAGAACCTCCTCCTTTTTTGAAGTCGGTTAAAAAGAAGACACGTTTTATAAAGATATAATACAATTGAAATTCAAAAACCATATTAATTTTTGGAACTATTATCCTGAGTGTATAAAAATTTAAATCTTAGTATCGATAGTTTATTAATTAATAATATTGAATTGTTGCGATTTTAAAGACAAATATAGCAGAAGCTATCGGAGTGATTTTTATATTCGCGTGGCATAATTAAACAGTAAATCAATACTCGGTATTAATCACAACTTACACTCACGCACTATAATTGACTTTGAAAAAGTCGGCAGCGAAAAAATTTGAACCTTTTAGACAATTTAAACAATTTGGACACAGAATCCCCATCTAGACCACCAAAAAGTTGACTCTACGATCGCGAAAGATGTACTGAGGGAAAATAGCGATTACAGTTGACGACTATAGTGATAGAGCAATTATTGAAAGCGTCGTCGTTGTCCAGTGAATCTTCCAAACTTTCTTGAGAGGACTTCGGGACTCCCTCACCAGATTTTAGTCAAAATTGTTGCTATATATTTTTATTATTTTGGGGTGTTTTGGGGTGTTGGGGAAAGAAAAGGGGGATCACATTTGTGGAATATGTAGAAAATCAGTTAAAAATTGATAAAATAAAGAAGAAAAAAATTATCATTTTGTCTACAATTTAAGGTGGAATATCCCCAAAAAATCTCTATCTTTGCTGCAAATGTTAATGTTTTTGAACTTTTTCACCTCTCTAGCTCCTCAGAAGAAATTCAACGGTTAAAATAATCCTTTTCCCCTCTCAGAATCAAATCATGGCCATAAAATTATCAAAAATTGAAAAATTGAGGGGGGGGGGGGCGTTCTCAGAAAATGGTGGGTGATGGGTGAAAACGGAAGTCATATTCGGATTCATAAGGAATGGTGTCATTCATAATTTTTTTTCAGACCAGTGTAATTTTTCACAATGTTCAAATCATTGTTAAATGTAAAACTTTGTATTAAAAAAATCTATTGTATGGAAGGACAAAGATAAATAAATATATAAAAGAAAAAAAATAATATAAAAAAAGAAGATGGCAAATGGATGAAACGTCTCACGGTTATTTTTTTGTTTTCCTATGTTTAGCTACGGTCAAGATTTTCCTTTTCAGATAAAAGAAATAAAATCGTATTAACATACGATTTTCATAATTCCCTATACATTCTAAGTATAGGGTGGGGCAGAGCATCTTGCTTATTTAGAAATTCAATTAAGAAAAAAGTAACGCAGATATAGAATTATTTCTTTGAACAGCATCAAGTACAATGTTTAAATTTTATGTTTACACAGTTTTAAAGATGATAATTTAATCAGGCAGATGGCGTTCATTATTCTCAATACACTGCGAAAATCGAACTAGGATCGTTCAACTCTTTCCAGAATATCGACGGTTATGTTGGCGACAGCTTGATATTGTTCTTCAGGTGAGCAAGGGCTCTAGGACGATTGCTGTAGACAAGTGATTTTAGATAGCCCCATAAAAAATAGACGAAGGGAGCTAAATCAGGCGACCGTGCTGGCCAATGCAGATCGCCCCTCAAGGAGATGACGCAGTGTATGTACGCCATCTGCCTGATTAAATTATCATCTTTAAAACTGTGTAAACATAAAATTTAAACGTTGTACTTGATTCTGTTCAAAGAAATAAATATATATCTGCGTTACTGTTTTCTTAAATGAATTTCTAAATAAGCAAATCGCTCTGCCCCACCCGATTATGATATCAGATAATATAGTATCAAAATTTGATTTGAGTTAGGTGGATGTTATGTTATTTCAACTAGTTTAATGATATAGATTGATGATAAAAGTCCTTTTAAAACATCTGATCAGATTAGCTGTCAATGTTGTTTAATCCATAATAGGACGCTTGGTTATATAAAACGGGGGATATTAACCTTTTTTTAAAAAACCGTTTTCGCATCGTTAATTAGAAATATCAAATGAAAAATATATATATATATATATATATCAACGACAGAGCTTTTATTATTTTGCATTTCATCATAATAAGCGAAGTATAAATATTTATTAAAGTAAAGATTCAATATTTTAATTATATTTGCATTTTTGTAAATATTTAACAAAGCATTAATTTTACGTTATTCAAATTAATATTTTAATCCCTCTCTTTATATATATATATATATATATATATAGATAGATTTAAAAGAACTAGATATGATAAATTTAATTAAAACAACGTAGATTAATAAAGAGCAGTCAACCTCTGTCTATTTATATCAAAGGAAAAGATAATTACCTGAATTTAATCTCCCATCAAATTCATTCACATTTATAAATAAATAATCTTAAAAATATCTACAACCCTAACGACCCCTGATAATCTATATATGTTATATTTAAAATTAAAATGAGGTTTGAATTGGAATAGAGAAAATATTTGAAACGGAGTTTAAAGGGGATAAAAGTAATGAAAGAGAGAAGAATTGGAATCTTTGGAACTAATTTTGATTGTAATTCTCATAAATATTAATAAATTGAAAATTATTTAAATTTTCTTTTGAGAATGAATACCTCCATTTTGAACGGCATCACGAAAAAATAATAACTATAACACGTGAATTCAATTATTTTTAAAGGGTACGGTCAAGTATTGTAATCGTGCGTGAAAAAAGTGGTTTTATTTATCTTTTTTTCGAAATATCTCAAAAATGGCTGAAACTATTTTGATTAAAATAAACTGCAACGGATCGTTGCTAAACTTTATCCAATGTACTATCTTATTCTAGAGTAAAGTACTTTAAAATATAATTTTACAAAAAACTTTATATGACCTTTTTGGTGGTCCTCACGGTATTTAATTACAATATTAAATTTCATCAAAATTGGTTTAGTCATTTTCAAAATATTTAGAAAAAACTAAAAAAGTATTGAAATAAAGTACTAATGTTTGTTGGCCGATATGTACCAAAAACTAATCAGCGATTCATTTTGTTAAAATAATGGCAGGTTTTCAATTACATTTCAATCGGTTCAAGGGTGTGGAAAAAATCGTGGACGAAAAAAACGATAACATCCATCCATCCGAAGGCACTTCCTGAAAAAATCGCACTTTTTGGCCTGTGGACGAGACCCCATGTAATTTTTAGCAAAACCGTCATGTGCTAAAATTTAATCTAAATGAATACTACAATTTGTGACTTTAATTGAGACCACGGGTTCCGTAGTCTTTACCTGAGAACCCTTTGAATTCGCGCTTGCCACGAGACCGATAACAATACTTTAAGCATGATTCGCTTTGGATAAAGTAAAAATCGAGCGAAATTTCGGTCTACAAAAAAGCTCTAATAAGTAAACATCGAAAAAATTATATTTTTCGAGATAATAACTGTTTTGTAAAAATGTTTGTTCTAAGAGTTCGTGGCTGTGATGAAACTATACTAGATGAAGGAGGAGATATCAGCCAAAGATGGAATCACTGGGTTCAATAAATCCCAATATCCAACTACCTCTCCAACATACCTTTCCTATATAAGATCAATAGTCTGAACTATTTTTTGAGGAGAATTTTTGTTTTGTGTGATGATGAGTTTAGGCAAAAAAATATTGAGAACTACATAGACATGGCTGTATCGAATAATTACCCTATGCACATTATTAATAGGACAATCAGAGAATTCTCAAATAAACAAAATAATTTAAATGACAATGTTAACATTTTAACAAATAATAATAATTCAAATAACCAGGTCGGACCATACTATTCTGTTGCTTATATTCACGGCATATCCGAAAAAATAAGAAAACTTTTTAAAGTTTACAACGTGAACATTGCCCACAAAAATATAGACAATATTCAATTTTTATTTAATAATAAAGATCCAACCCCTAGAGAATTATGTAATAATATTGTCTATCAAATTAACTGTCTAGATTGTCCATCAAATTCTAGCACCTATATAGGGCAAAGTTCACGTTCACTAAAAATTAGGGTATATGAGCATAAATTAAGTGTTCGAAATAAAAAGACCAACACTGCACTCTCCACCCACGCAGCCGAACATAGTCATTCTTTTGATTACGATAATGCGAAAATATTGGTCAAGATTGATAACTTCTATAAAAGATCCATAGCCGAAATGCTATATATAAAAATAGCAGGTGATAAGGCTATCAATTTTAAAAGAGATTGTATGTTTCTTTCCAATATTTATACATCTATCCTGTGTGATATGAGCCAACAGTTGTTTTCTTGAACTTAATGTATAGAAACTTTTTTGAAAATTTTTTTAATAAGAATTTGTATAATTTGATTGAATGAAAAAATGCATGTGATTTAAAAGTGATTAGATTCTAATTTGGATTTTCTGTTTGTAAATAAATAATGATGGGATATATGATGACCTCACATAAGGGTCAAATATCTAATTATAATGTAATATATAGAAAAGATTTATATAAACTCATTACTTTCATTCTGAAACTTTTGGGTCCAGGCACGTTAAAAAATCGCATGAAGCTAAAAGAAATTTTTATTTTTGACAAGGCTTGGTTCGATCACATATGTGTACCGCATTTTGTGTATAACTGTAAGTCTAAATAACCAACTTGGTCAACTTATAATTTTTTATAAAAAAATATATCAATTAACATCCATTTGTAAAAAAATTTTTAGCCTAATTGACTGAAGATGGCCAAATAAAATTTAGGCCGAAACGTCTCATTAAAGGTGTTTTATTGAACCCAGTGATTCCATCTTTGGCTGATATCTCCTCCTTCATCTAGTATAAAATGTTTGTTCGTCTCTCTGGTTGTCTGTTAGTTAGTCTGTGCGTTACCAAATTTTTGTGGACGAGCTAGCCTAAAAACTAGTGTGAATATCAAAACCAAATTTCACACGTAGTTTTGGTAGATTGAGATTAAGAGCTGATTAGATTTTGCTGCATTTCGACCCAAAATTAAAGGAGGGAGGGGAGGGGTTAAAATTTAAAACTATAATTATTTCAAACTAAAAAAAAAAAACAAGAAAAATGAATGAATGAAATGAAAATGAACCTAATAATAATGAAAATATTTTTTTTCTGGGCCAAAAAATAAAAATCTAGGCCATTTGAGAAAGCTCAACCAAATCTTGTATACATAATCAGTGGGCCTCTAATAGAAGGGGGGGGGGATCAAAAAATGGGGGGGGTCAAAAAATGAAAATCTATGCCCTTGAAATAAACTCATTCAAATTTTGTGTACATAATCACTGGGCCCCCAGCAGGCTAAAAATGCAAAAACTAACCCCCTTACATGATTATAAATAATTTTATTAAATCCTATACTACTAAAGCGCATTTGTGCCTGCCTATGTATGTATCTATGAATCTATGTTTTAAATGAAATTATCTATATATATAAAAATTAAGGTTTTGTCTGTACGTTGGGGTGGTGGTGTGGGTGGAGCTGCTGGGTGGGTTTCAGGGGGAGGTAGACTTTGAGGGGGGTTCAGGGGGCGAAAACCCTGGCCTGCAAGAAGGCCGCCGAAGGCGGGACTTGCAGCTAGTATTAAATATGAGAGGGGCCAGGGTGTATGATAAAGTCGTGGATGGCCACATCAGAATGTGCCATTTTTTTTTCTTATCAAAATAGTTTTAGCCAATTTTGAGATATTTCGAAAAAATTAAAAAAGTAATAATGTTTGTGGGCTGATATGTAATCAGCGCTTCATTTTTTAAAGTAATCGTAGACTTTCAATTTAATTTTAATCGGTTTAACCGTGTGGAAAAAATCGTCCACGAAAAAAAGGAATCCATTCATCCCTACGGACTAAATGAAAAAATCTCACTTTTGGGGCTCTGGACGAGACCCCATGCAATTTTTGACAAAAACGTCACCTATTAAAATTCAATCTAATAGAATTCTACGAATTGTGACTTTGGTTGAGACCATGGGATTCTAGGCCGTTGTATGTCGCAAAGTAAATGCTTTTTACCACTAACCAAGGTAGATGGTAAATGTGGCCACTGGGATGGCCAATCAGATGACAGCCACTGAATGTGCCTGTCATCTGATTGGCCATCCCAGTGGCTCCATTTATCATCTACCTTAGTTAGTGGTAAAACGCATTTACTTTGCGACATACAACCGGGCCTTAGTCTTTACCTGAGAACTCTCTGAAGTCGCGCTTCATTTTAGTGCCTGAAGAAGGGAAAGTTCGCTTTTTCGATTTTTTTCCTTTAATTGTAGTCCAAACTCTACAAGTATGCCAAATTTCAGCATTCTGGGATCATCGGAAGTACTCTAGGTTTTTGATATCTGAGTGAGTGAGTCAGTGTTAAAAATAGTACTTTTCAGACCTTAATAACTCAAGAACTATAATAAGTTTATTCATGGAATTTGGGATTCTAGGTGTTCCAGGGGACCTTATTAGACATGCAACATTTCAAGGGTGTAGGTCTAATATATTTTGAGTTATGGGGTGGTCTATAGTAGCTCGAAATGGTCCGTGTAAATATACACCTGGCCGTTTTTCCGAACTTGGCTGACACACTGCCGTGTGTCTTAACTTATAATGGATGAAGTAAAAAGTTCTGAGCCTTTTCTATTAGATGGATTTAATGAGTCATATCTCACGATATATACGTCGCATCTGGTCATTCTTTTTTGCAATTTAAAGGTGACATAATGCTTTAAAAAAAAGTTTTTTGACAGTTTTGTGTTTGGTGAAGCCAGTTGTGTCTTAGAGCGTTCCAAAATGGAGGTAAAAAAAGAGAAAATTCTATACATTCTTCAGTATGATCAAGGGGAAAAAGCGGAGCAGGCGGTCAAAAAATGTGTGCTGTTTATGGACCCAATACAGTTTCGAATGCAACAGCAAAGCGGTGATTCCAACGATTCCGTTCTGGTAATATGGACGTCAAAGATGAGACACGCTCTGGTAGGCCAATCGTCGAAAAAGTCGATAAAAACATGGAAATTATCTAGTCGGACCAGCATGAGAGCACTTATTCTATTGCCCGGGAACTGAAGATTAGGCAGAAAACCGTTTGGAACCATTTGCATAAGGCTGGTCTCAAGAAGAAGCTCTATGTATGGATGCCCCATGAATTGACGCAAAATAAACTTTTGGACCGAATTGATGCCTTCGATTTTTTGCTGAATCGATGGCGATGGAGATGTGAATGGTGACTGTCGATGAAAAATGGGTCACATACGAGAACAACAGGCAAAAAAGATCGTGGTCCAAGCGCGGTGAGCCGGCCCAAACGATCGCCAAGCGCGGATTAACAGCCAAGATGGTTTACTGTGTGTTTGTTAGGATTGGAAGGGAATCATCCTCTATGAGGTGCTCTCATCGGGCCAACCACTCAATTCAGACCTATACTATCAACAACTGACAAGATTGAAGCAGGCGATCGACGAGAATCGGGCAATAGGAAGGGTGTTGTGTTCCATCAAGTGGACGCCAGGCCGCACACATCGTTAACGTCGCACCAGAAGCTCCGAGAGCTTGGATGGGAGGTTATATCGCACCCGCCGTATAGTCCAGACCTGGCACCAAGCGATTATCACCTTTTCAAACATTTACAAAACAGCATTGTCTCTCCATGAGAGAGTTTGATCAAACTCTACGCCCAAGTTTCTTATAGTATCCGAAAACTCGATGACACTTCCATACAGGAAGAGGGATGGAAACATAGAAATATTGTTAAGATAAACTCTGGAGCCAAACATGATTGCTTTGGTTTTGCCAATGTTGAAATCCAGATTTCGACCCTCAGCCCATCGACAGATAGTATCTATGTCAGAGTTAATTTTGGAAGTGGCAGAATCAATTTCGTCTGGCTTACATGACAAGTATATTTGAAGATCGTCGGCAAAAACATGATAGTTTGAAAAAGCAATATGCTGACCAATATCTGAGATATAAAGGGAGAGAGATTCTGAGGGTGTTTTTCTATTAATATTAATAAATATACACCAAATGGTTGGCTTTCTTTTTAATTAGCCGATTCTCACCCTTGTCTTGGTCATTACATGGGAAACAGCACTTTCGAAATTCCATGATCATAGTTTTATATATATAGTTAAATAAATTGAAAAAGTGTCTTGAAGAAAAAAATTGGTTGTTGTATAGATACTTGAGAATTCTTGAAGAGTACAACGTGGACGGCGTCATCGATAAGAAGGGCTAGGTTTTATATGACCCTATAGCATATAACTAGAGGCTTTCTCTTTCGTTTTTTTTAACTCGTTCTTTCCTCTTAGATGCCAAAAGTTCTCAATATTGGTCCCTTTGCTCACTCCAGAGCCCCCGGTCCCCCAAAGAGTCCTTAAAAAAATGCGTTTCAACACCCCCCGTGCACACATCTCCACCTTCTGACAACATCTAGCCATTCACATAAAACTTTATGACACAAAATTGATTTCTCTCTCTTTTTCTCTTCTGGTCGCATATACTTTCTATTTCACTTAAATTTTTTTTCAATAACACCTACACATCAATAGTGTTCTATTTCGTTATTTAATTTAATATTTAATAATAATTATATAAATCTTTAAGATCTTGGTTTATTGGAACTTTACAATTAAGGTTTTTTTCTCTCTACCCCTTGGCCTAGGAAACTAAACGACCTTACAGATTCCTTAAGCAGAAGTAAAACTATAATTAATTTGAAAGTTTATAATATGAAAAATAATTTTTATAAAAAAAACCGACTTCAAAAAAATTAAATGTAACAAATAAAATAATAAGAACTCAAAAATCGAATAAAATACCCTAAAAGGTATTAAATAATAATCTAATATAGTTACAACTAAAGGACGAAATATTAACATGAAATTACTTTTTGAAGTCGGTGCCAAACAAACTATACCTATAAGCGAGCGTAATCGCCAAACGTACTAAGTAAGATCCGTCGAGTGCGATTCATAAAATGTATATTTGGCACCGACTTCAAAAAGTAATTTCATTTATAAGATTGGATCTGAGAATTTTATTTATATTAATTTATTTATTTATTTTCCGAGGATCTTAATTCACTTTTAGAATAGGTGTTGATTTTCTTTGTTTCCAAAAAATAATAACACGGTTACATTTTTTTCATTTATTTTTATTTTATTGAAGGAGACAATAAAAGAGTGTGTCTTCTGCTGGAATTATACATTTTATTTATTTATAACGAGACTACAGTTTCGAGGGCTTTGCCTTCTTCATAAATTAATTCCTGTGAATCCATTGTAATAGACTGATGAAGAGGGCAAAGCCCTCGAAACTATAGTCTAGATATAAATAAATAAAATTTATAATTCCAGCAGAAGACACACTCTTTTATTGTTTCCTTCAATATATAAAAATTCTGCTACTCTCGGCAAAAACTTTCAATTTTTTATTTTATTGTTATATCAGGACGTTTCGACATCTACATTTATGTCATCATCAGCCTAAAAATAAAACCATCCTTTCATTATTTCCAATATATATAATTTTACAAACAAATGAACACACATCACATCTTTTACATTTTTAACATTCTTTCTTACATCAAAAAAGCATCAAACATACCTTGAAACAATCTTAAATTTAATTGAATCCAATCAAATCACATTCTCTATCATCTGAATACATATTACAAGTTATTAATTATTTATTTCTACTTTCTGTAATATGTATTCAGATGATAGAGAATGTGATTTGATTGGATTCAATTAAATTTAAGATTGTTTCAAGGTATGTTTGATGCTTTTTTGATGTAAGAAAGAATGTAAAAAAATATGTGATGTGTGTTCATTTGTTTGTAAAATTATATATATTGGAAATAATGAAAGGATGGTTTTATTTTTAGGCTGATGATGACATAAATGTAGATGTCGAAACGTCCTGATATAACAATAAAATAAAAATAAATGAAAAAAATATAACCGTGTTATTATTTTTTAGAACACCTATTCTAAAAGAGAATTAAGATCCTCGGAAAATAAATAAATAAATTAATATAAGTAATTTCATGTTAATATTTCGTTGTTTAGTTGTAACTAAATAAGATAATTATTTTATACCTTTTATGGTATTTTTTATTTTTTTATTTTTTTGTATTTTTTTAAATTTTGTCATTTTTTTGGATTTTCTATTTTATTCTTCTGGAAACTACAATTGTTTTTATTGTAGTTTACGAAACGTAAGGGGCAGTGGGAGTCGTAGTTGTCAGGCATCAGACCACAGTGTAATTTATTCGATTTTTGAGTTATTATTATTTTATTTGTTGCATTTAAGTTTTTTGAAGTTGGTTTTATTTATTTTTTTTTTTATAAAAATTATTTTTATTTTTCTCTTTTTAGTGGTTATTAATAGTGACTTAATATAATACCTTGCATGCATCCCATAATAGAAAGCGTCGGGCGAATGAATCAGAAAATGATAATAAAATTCAATTCATAAATATAGAAATTCTCTCGAAACCATTACTTTGGCCGGAATAAATAATTGATCGTTCAATACTAAAAACCATGTTATTTAGATGGGAAACTTAATCGCTGTGTAGCAAGCACTAGGTTATAATTGAGATAGAGACTTGAAACTTGGGGGATATTTTTTTTTTATTTATTTCGAACCATATGAGCCTCTCTGTCCGCGTAAATATTCGAAAATAACCAAAATAAAAAGCATCCTAATATACGCGTATATATAATAAAATCACGTGTTCTGATGTGGCCATCCACTTGACTTTACCATACAACCTGGCCCCTCACTTATATTTAATATTTAATAAAATTATTTATAATCATGTAGGGGGGTTAGTTTTTGCATTTTTAGACTCCTGGGACTCACTGATTATGTATACAAAATTTGGTTGAGTTTGGTAAATGGCAAAGATTTTCATTTTTTGACCCTACCCTACGCCCCCCCCCCCCCATTTCGGGAGGTTAGTTTTTGCATTTTTAGACTTCTTAAGACCCACTGATTATGTATACAAAATTTAGTTTAGTTTGGTAAATGGCCAAGATTTTCATTTTTTGACCCTACCCTACGCCCCCCCCCATTTCTGGCGGTTAGTTTTTGCATTTTTAGACTTCTGGGGACCCACTGATTATGTAATACAAAATTTGGTTGAGTTTGGTAAATGGCCAAGATTTTCATTTTTTGACCCTCCGCCCCCCCATTTTGAGAGGTTAGATTTTGCATTTTTAGACTTCTGGGGGTCCACTGATTATGTATACAAAATTTGGTTGAGTTTGCTCAAACGAGTTAGATTTTTAATATTTAACCCCCCCTCGACCCCCTTAATTTTGAGTCGATATGCACCAAAATCTAATCAGCTCTTAATCTCCATGGACCAAAACTACGTGCGAAATTTGGTTTCGATATTCACACTAGTTTTTGTACACATTTTGGTAACGCACAGACTAACTTACAGACGTTTTGACAAAACAATTATTATCTCAAAAAATATAATTTTTTCGATGTTTACTTATTAGAGCTTTTTTGTAGACCGAAATGCGATGGTTTCGTTTAATTTTTTTAATCGAAATAGTTTAAGCCGTTTTTTAGATATGTTGAAAAAAAAGAAGGAAAAAAACCACTTTATTCATGCACGATTACAATACTTGACCATACCCTGTATGGTAAAGTAAATATTGTAATAGTATGATCAATTTTCTTAGAGTAAAAAGGTCGTTTGATATCAAATCTTCCTTTCTTTATTAAATAATAATTAACGACTTTTCAAAATATCCAAATAAATCATCACCCTTTCTATTCTCTTTTTCTGGCTTTTCTAACTCCTGCCGCTCTTTCAACCGAGTTTAATTTTTAATTTAAAAAAAAAAAATCATATGACAAAAAAAAAACGAAACTTTTACCAACTAGATTCATTATTTGCTTTTTTTTTGCAGGAAAGAATGACCAAGTCAAAGGGTGGGGGTTAAACAAATTAGTAAAATGTCAAAAAAATTTTATTATTTTGGCTACCCATAAACTTTTTCCACTCTAACGTTACTAATATTAAATTAAAGAAGCGAGGGAGAGAGAAAGGGAGAAAGAATAATGGATGATGTGCATCGTGGGCTTCATACAAATCTTTTTCCTTAGCCCAAAAAAAAAAAAAAAAAAAAAAAAAAAAAGTTTTCTTAAAGAAAGTTTGAAAATTTTCCAATTATGCAGGCAAAAAGCGAATCAGCCACCTTTGTGGTCACCTGACGGGAATAGAAGAATTTCTTAAACTACTATTGCTTGAGAAGTGATTAGATTTACATAATCCCAAAGAGAAACAAAAAGGTTGTCTCTGCTTGATGCAAATAAACATACACACATATATATCGAAATGATATATCTGTAAATATATTATTTATTTGCTTGAGACTATAGTTTCGAAGACTTGGTCTTCATCATCAGTCTTTTTTTAATTATAAATGTTTTTCGTGGATTCAATATCGTATGGGTATTGAAAATTTGGTGTTCCTTCGTCACTGGTGGTCAGCTTAGAACTAAAGAACATTCTTTTGGTTCACATTCAAATATAACAATATGTTTCCCTTTCTCCTTGTTTTACAAAGAGAAAGGCTATAGTTTGAAATGCAAAGATTGCGAAGCAATCTATGTAGGGAAAACAGAGAGAAATCAGAAAATTCGATTAAATGAACATATTAGGGATTTTAAAAATAAAAAGAATGAAAACTCTTTTGCGGAACATTCAAATTCAAACAATCACTCTTTCCCAGTACAGGTTTAGATTAATAAAAGGAGAAAGAAACCCAAAATTAATTAGCGCAATCGAATCTTTAGAAATTTTGAAATCATTCAATAGAAATTCAAAACTTTGTTTGAACAACCAAATTGAATTGTCACATAGCAATTTGCTTAAAATGTTTGCTAACAAAAGATAAAAGGAAAAAAAGAAAAACAAACCCCCTTCCATTGTCAGCCTTTCTCTTTGTAAAATAAGGAGAAAGCGAAACATATTGTTATATTTGAATGAGAACTAAAAGAATGTTATTTAGTTCTAAGCTGGCCACCAGTGACGGAGGAACACCAAATTTTCAATATCCATACGATATTGACTCCATGAAAAACATTTATAATCAAAAAAAGACTGATGATGAAGACCAAGTCTTCGAAACTATAGTCTCAAACAAATAAATAATATATATATACAGATATATCATCTCGATATATATGTGTGTATGTTTATTTGCATCAAGCAGAGGACAACCTCTTTGTTTCTCTTTGTGAATCAACAACTCTGCTACTCTCGGCAAAACAAAAACTTTTCAATTACATAATCCCTTTTAAAAATTAGCTAGTATTAATACTTATTACTTTATAGATTTAAATCTACTCTTATTAAACGAGCAAAAATTGTATATATACCGGGTGAATTTTTTTATCTTGCGACAGTCTTATAACTCAAAAAGAGAGCATTATATGAAAAAAGTTTCAAATAAAAGTTTATTTATATCGAGGGGGAAACTAAACTACGCTATTGTTTGTGAACCTAGAACAAGCTTTCAAGGGTATTTTAAAGTCAACTTCTGTTTTCTAAATAGAAACCTATATATTTCTTTACAGATTCTTAATTTAAAAAAAAACTAAACAACTTTCATAAGAACTATTTTTTATCCGACATCAAATGAAAAGAATATTAAATCAATTAGATCTCAAAAAAATTTCTAATAATTATTTTTAACAATTATTTAACTTAATTATCTAAATAATTAATTATTAAATAAATAATTTAATAATAATTAATAATTTAATAATTTTTCGACACTGTTCTGTGACATTTCAGAGTGTATCGCAAGTCTTCTGGATGAATTCCAGTTCCAATTTCGTTATTTTGGCCTGTTGTAGTTTCTTCGTAGCGTTTACACTTCATGTTTTTTAAAAGATTTACAACATGATAAAATGAAGCTTGTGAGGGTGTATTCCTATCAGGAAAACGCTCGGCATTCATGCATTCATTTCAATGGCAGCTCCTAACACTTCTTCCACATTCACCGGATAAAGTAAGACTATTTTAATTCTGTCTTCAACAAAAAATGCTCCATTTTTATTATAGTAATACAATATAACTATCTACTGGATTGACACGAGAAATAAAGATTTTTAAACTCAAGAATTTTAACTAGTAGAAAATAATCTCCTAAATCTGTGTATAATGAAGTTTTAGATCATTATAAACACTTATTTTCATTGTTGTAACTTTTCGATTTAATAATTATTTATTTAATAATTAATTATTTAATCATTATTATTTTATAATTAAGTTGAATGATTGTTAAAAATAATTATTATGATTTTTTTTTGAGATCTACTTCATTTAATATTTTTTATTTATTTGATGTCGTATAAAAAAATAGTTCTAATAAAAGTTGTTCAATTTTTTTGTAGATTCAGAATATGTACAGAAACATATAGGTTTCTATTTAAAAACAAAGTTGATCTCGAAATACCCTTGAAAGCTTGTTCTATGTCGACAAACAATAGCGTACTTTAGTTTCTCCCTGATATAAATAAACTTTCATTTGAAACTTTTTTTCATATAATGCACTGTTTTTGACTTATAAGATTGTCTCAAGATAAAAAACTCACCCGGCATATAAATAAATATACAATTTTTGCTCGTTTAATAAGAGTAAATAGATAATGAAATTCTTCTTATGGTAAAAGAAAAGGCTTGGGTTGAAAAAACATCAAGATCAATAATGTATAAAAATTTTGAGAGATATAAATCTATTTATAAACAAGTTGTTTTTTTTTTTTTTAATTAAGAAGATAAGTACCCTCTGATTTTTTAAGTGGCTTAACTTTTGATTAAAACGAAGAAGTAAAAAGTTCTAAGCTACCCCAACGCTTAGTTACTACTTTATCTATAATGTTTATCAAAATATATATACTCGTACATATATATATATATATATAAAAGAGAAAAAGAGAAAAATATTAAAGAGAAGAAAAACTGTTAAATTAAATAGGAAAATATTTATATGAAATTATTTATATCTCTAAGATCCTGAATGTATTAAAAAAATCATTAAGTTTAAATAAAAAAACAACCTAATTTCAACCTAAAATTATATTATTTGATTTTAAAAGTATTTAACAAAGTATTTCATTGGAATTTCGGTTATTTAAAAAATTTCATTTAACGAAAATATATACTATGTATACTATAATATATTATTATATAATTTGGGGGTTGGAGGGTGGTATGAATTCATAGTTAACAGTGGCGGCGCGGCACCAGGGGCGGGTGCGGTTGGGTGAGCGCCCAACAAGAATTGTTGAACCTATCACTCACACAACCTGCTAAATTAAGGATTTAAGGAAACAATAATGTTTATAAAAAAAAAAAAAATAAAACCGACTTCAAAAAAATTAAATGCAACAAATAAAATAATAATAACTTAAAAATCAAATAAAATACACTAAAAAAAAATTATGAATGAATCATAAATTAATTCCTGTGAATCCATTGTAATAGACTGATGAAGAGAGCAAAGCCCTCGAAATTATAGTCTCGTTATAAATAAATAAAATTTATAATTCCAGCAGAAGAAATACTCTTTTATTGTCTCCTTCAATTATTATTATTGTTGATAGGGCCTCCACCACACCCCTCTTAGTTAATAGAGTAAAGGGTGTGTAGTTTCACAGTGAATGAAATAAAACTCAAAGAGGTTTATACAAACTCAATATATTTCGGATTATTAGTCCATCATCAGGAGTTTACAAGACAATACTAATAATAATTGAACGAGTGGTCGCCATTCTTGACATTCAAATCATGGTTCCCAACCCTCTTATTATGATCTCATCACATGGTTACATAATTGACATACATAACACTGCGTAAAAGCCAAGTCTTAGGGAAATAATTTCAACTAAAAATGTGAACACAATAAATATAGATGGACATGTAAAATGAAAAACATGCGTTTTAATTGGAGTTACTATATTCTTGACTCATTTATTAAATTGATGATATTGAACTTGGCAGCACATTATAACTCGCTACTTTTTTTGGTAAACGGTTTTTATTAATCGAACTTAGACTTTTTTACACAAGTGTTTTTGTTGAGATTGCTTTTAACTAAATCCAAATATTACCTAAAGAATAGTCTATGAAAGCTGTCCGCCTGTATCTATGCAACCGATAGACGCCTCTGGATCGTTCTAGCCTATCCTACAGGCGTCCTTGTTAAATGAATATTTTTCATAAAGTTTAAAACTAGACGGCCAACTCCCATGAGCTTATTTCCTATTTTTCTAATTAGCAGATGTTTAAGCAAATATATTTGCTTTAATGGCCTTAATTTTACTCATAATATAATATAAAAATATATTATTAATATTATTATAAATTAGTTCTTTGGCTGCTTGAACATGTATAAAATTTTAATTAAATAAAAAAGTAAATTATTATAGATTAAATTATATTAGAAATAGATTAGGAATAAAAATTTATTTATTTATTTAAAATGACTAGTTGGATACGTTGATTTAGTGAGCTATTCATTTAGCAGAAAACTTAAGTAGTTAAAGCGCAAAATAAATAAATATCAAGATTCAGAACGATTATAGTTATATTATTTAAACACGAAAAAAGAAAATTTTAATTATAATCATATAACACGAGAAATCAGGAGTTGAAAGAAAAGTAGGTAGGTATATCAAGAAATCTAAAAAATTATTTAATTCCCTCATAACTAACGTTCAATTATTATATTAAAAAATATATATTATACTAGTATAAATATAAAAGTCTCTGAATTAACTGTTTTATTATTTAAATTTTTCAATGATCCGTGTTAAAACTTGTATGAAATGTCAGAAAGAAATAGAAAAGCTCTAAATCAAAATAGATCTATATCTAAACTTGCCCTCCAATCCGGTACATTGTTACGCAGATGATAGCACCCTACATAACGCCCCTGCATCGCATAAAAACCGTGCAGACATTGCTTCCTCAATTAATTTAGACTTATGCAAAAAAAACTGGGGATCCCAAAACTTAGTTAACTTCAATGCAGGGAAAACTCAGTGTTGCCTTATTTCTAGACGCGTCGACAGAAACCTCTCAAACATATCATTCGACTCAAACTCACTAGAATTCAGGGATAAAATTTCAATGCTAGGCGTAACTCTAGGGTCTGACCTTTCATGGAATGACCATATCTCAACCACTGCTAAAGCTGCAGCGCGCAAGCTTGGTCTCCTATTTAGGTCTAGACGCTGTTATACTCCCAGTCAACTTCTTACACTGTATAAGGCTCAAATTCGACCCTGTCTCGAATATGGCTCTCATCTGTGGAGAGGGGCCTCCAAGCATTCTCCTGCTACACTGGATGCAATTCAACTAATTAAACTAATAGGAGACCCGGCTCTAACCAACTCACTCACCGAAGAACCGTTTCTGCCCTTTCCCTGTACTACAGATACTATCACGGTGTCTGTTCAGTCGAGCTGAAATCAATTATCCCCCCTAATGCCCTCTTTACGAGAAACACGCGGTTTTCAAACGCTCAGCACCCCTTCGCTGTCAAATTAGATAAAAGTCGAACAAGCGCTTTCGCCAACTCTTTTGTCCCTATGATCTCCAGAGACTGGAACTCGCTCTCACCCACCGTCTTCTCCGCGACTTATAACCTTCAGCTGTTTTAGACCCGTATCCACAGATACCTTTGACCCCTAGCCACCCCATAAAAACCCTTATTCGCGATGGAGGGGCCAACCCAGGCCTTTAGGGGATGCACCTTTTTGGTGTAACTCCTTCTCTCATCATTTTCATTAAAAAAAATATATATACCCGAGTGTTTTGAAGAGAATATCATATCTTTGCTTATGATTTAAAATTGTTCATTTTAGAAGCTTAAGATATATTTTCAAGGCAAAATTAAAATATATATTACTTTTAAGACTTAATAATTAATAATCAAGTTTGGATTGTTTTTGAGGTTTTTTCCAAAATTATAAGTTTTACTTGGTGTGCAGTAAGAATTAATTTATTTCAAAGAAATCAATTTTACTGTGTATTTTTGGTGGACAATACAATTGTAGGGTTTCGGTTTTTTAAACTACGATAACCATCATCACACCTACAAATACATAATATTCTTAATTGCGTTAAGTTTTGATACATAGGGGAAAATGTGTTGAGACAATGATATTTTTTATATAACAAGTACAATTATAGTAGTTTAAAAAACCGAAACACTATAATTGTATTGTCCACCAAAAATAAACATTAAAATTTTCTTGAATTCAATTAATTCTTACTGCACAGCAAGTAAAACTTATAATTTCCGAAAAACCACAAAAACAAATCCAAACCTGATTATATTATCTTATTATATTAAACGAGCAATTCTTGTATATATTATATAGAATTGGTTTCTCGAAAACGGATCTAAACGATTTGGATGAAATTCAGGGGTTAGGGGGCTTTTTGGGGTTGACAATTCGATCTGTCACGGTCTCATCTTCGGCTAAGTTGTTTTTCATGGGTTTTATGTTAATTGAAATAATTCTTCACAGATGGTTGTTTGAATAAAAATATATAATTACAACAACATTACAACAATTTTCTTTTAATAAAACTAATTGTTTTTTTTTTTTTAATTCTATTAATAGATCATTACAAATATTATTATATATTATAATGTCCAATTTAATTAATTAAAGGTATTTTTCTATAAAATTATTTATTAGAATATCAATTTCATTTTCTTAAAAAATCCGACAATTCGAAGGATCGTGCCTCCATCTTCAGGATTTCAAAGGGTCAACGAAAGAATGAACATCCGTGTATATTAATATCATTTTTAATTGCAATTACATTCAAAACGTTGTGGTCAGTGATACGTCTTGATGATGGCCATAGCGGTGTAAACGTTGGTAAAAATATAAATTAAATTTTATTTTAATTTTAGTTTATTTAGCCTGCAATTAAACATCTACCTTTTTACCTGAATTTATAATTTAAAATAATATTAATATATCGCTTTTAACTGAATCAAAAAAGCATCGGTACTAAATTTTCATGGAAGCATCGACGACAAGTCACGTCGGGTCCACAGGCTCTCCAAAAAACATTCTTAATAATTAAAATCAACTGGTGTGTTCACCACACAACTTACGCATTTTCATTTAATTGAAGTTCGCGAGTCACTATCAATTTACACCCCATTCCTTAATTTCGTTTTTTTTTTTTATTTTCTCAAAAACGGCTCAAAAGATTTTTTTAAAAATTTGACACAAATAATAACTCACGACACTTGATAAATACACTAATTTAAAAAAAAATCGTTGAAGCCGTTTTTGAGAAAATCAAAAAAAAAAAAATGTAAATGTCCACTTCCGGTCTTCCGATTTCAATGACTGATTTATTGCGCCACACAGAGGGGGCAGCCCTTTACAAAAAGAAAACAGATTTTTTTACAGATTAGAGTGCAACTTCTCATCAGCCGTCCAAATAATAATGCCAGAGAGTTGGGTGCGCCAAATGCGCCCCACAACTGTGCACTACGATTAATACAATATTACAAAAAAAATAATTGAAACAAATATAAATAAAAGTTAACATTATTGTTAAAAAACGTTAAATTCGTTTAAGATGTGCTGGCCACTGCAGAAAAGCTTGCTGTACCCCTTCTAGCTTATATCGAGCTTAAGTTTAGAATTTCGTAGCTCTGAGACTTGTGGTTGCGAAACGAAGGGGGGTACATACGTACATACGCACTGACCAATGGAGTT
Source organism: Forficula auricularia (assembly GCA_024734495.1). Taxonomy (NCBI): domain Eukaryota; kingdom Metazoa; phylum Arthropoda; class Insecta; order Dermaptera; family Forficulidae; genus Forficula; species Forficula auricularia. The sequence continues at coordinate 7,765,018 of JALMQS010000225.1, forward strand.
TGGACCTCTTTTTGGCCTCTTGGGACCACAATTTCCGCTTTTATCTCCTAAATTCCAACTATTAAGGGCAACGATTCCTTCCATCTAGAAGTTACAAAATGAAATTAACCTTTTTCATCTCTGAAATACAAGCTCTCAAAGAGTCAGGACCCAGACTGGCCATCGCAATACTCTCCCATTATATTCTATAGAATATACAGGGTGCTTCAAAAAAATGTATACACACTTTGAACTTCCATAGAAAATTTATTTACCGTTCTACAAAGTTAAATTTCAGGAAAATAGAAAGCTGAAAGTCCAATGTAAATGAAACATAAATAACAAATGTTAATACTGTTCAAATTGGTGACCTGCAGCATCAATACAATTCTGAGTACGAGTCACCACTGATTCTGTACATCGTATCAAAACGTCCAATGAGATTTCTCTACACACTGCTTGAATCTCATTCCAAAGAATGTCTAGGTTACGTGGTTTACGTTTGTACACCTCATCTTTTACTGTGCCCCACAAGAAGAAATCCAGTGGTGTAAGGTCTGGAGAGCGTGCTGGAAACTCGATTGGCCCCCTGCGTCCTATCCACTGGCCCGACAAATTTTGATCCAGGTAAGCTCGTACGTCCCTGTGATAGTGCGGCGGGGCACCATCTTGTTGAAAATAAAAATCATCATTACCGTATAATGCACGAATGGCAGGAAATATGGAATCAGCAAGCATTGTTAGGTAATTAATACCAGTTACAGTGCCTTCAAATCGAAAAGGTCCAATGAGTCCCCTTGAAGACAAACCGCACCACACATTTACACCAGGCAAATTTACAGCTTTTTCAATTGTAATGTGAGGATTACAAACGTAAACCACGTAACCTAGACATTCTTTGGAATGAGATTCAAGCAGTGTGTAGAGAAATCTCATTGGACGTTTTGATACGATGTACAGAATCAGTGGTGACTCGTACTCAGAATTGTATTGATGCTGCAGGTCACCAATTTGAACAGTATTAACATTTGTTATTTATGTTTCATTTACATTGGACTTTCAGCTTTCTATTTTCCTGAAATTTAACTTTGTAGAACGGTAAATAAATTTTCTATGGAAGTTCAAAGTGTGTATACATTTTTTGAAGCACCCTGTATATGTGAAAGTTCTAGCTACGCCCCTGTAATAAATGTATAATAATAATATGTATATCGTATTCAATGTTCTAACATACATCGTACCTTTAAAAAATTATCTGAAGGTTTTCTACATTTTATTCGATCGCGACTCTAATGTAAGGAATTTTTGTAAAATAATAATGGGATATCGAGTATATAACATCTGAGATTTCAAATTCACTCGGTGATCCATCCAGAATGCTAGCGGGCTATACGCGAAATGACGTTGGATTGTAGCTAAGTGGATTACATCTTTTTCTCTCTTGGTCCAGACTTAATACTCCGCAGACTCCAATAGCGTAATCCGCAGTAGTCTCGCGAGATAAAAATATCTTTTTCAAATCAGCGCGGTCAAAATAATTCTTGTTGACGTATCAATTATTCTTTGATATATTAATGAGAAAATTAAAATTTATTTAATATCATTATTTCAAGTTAGAAATATATAAGTTCAAATATTATTTTCACTCAATATTTGACAAAAATTCCCTACATTAGAGTCGCGATCGAATAAAATGTAGAAAACCTTCAGTTAATTAATGGCAGGCATCTAACATACATGCTAATAGATCTGGCGCTCTGGACTGGGAGATCGAGTATATAACATCTGAGATTTCAAATTCACTCGGTGATCCATCCGAATGTCTAGCGGGCTATACGCGAAATGACGTTGGATTGTAGCTAAGTGGATTACATCTTTTTCTCTCTTGGTCCAGACTTAATACTCCGCAGACTCCAATAGCGTAATCCGCAGTAGTCTCGCGAGATAAAAATATCTTTTTTCAAATCAGCGCGGTCAAAATAATTTTTGTTGACGTATCAATTATTCTTTGATATATTAATGAGAAAATTAAAATTTATTAAAAATTATATTAGTGGTCCGTGAAATTTTAAATTGCGAATTTTGTGGTCGAGAAATTTTTAATTGTGAATTTTAGTGGTCGTTAATATCTAAAAAGTTTTGCCGACCGCTGTCCACCCCTGTCTATTTATATTATTATTTTCACTAATAAATTTAATAATACCTTTTATGGAGGATTTTTTTATGTACTTTCATTGAAAAATAAACTGCAACGGATCGTTGCTAAACTTTATCCAAATTCATTTGAAATATTAATATGTTCTTGAGTAAAGTACTTTAAAATATAATTTTACTAAAAACTTTATTTAACCTTTTTTGTGGTCCCCAAGGTACTTAATTAGGATATTAAATTTCATCAAAATTGGTTAAGTCATTTTCAAGATATTTAGAAAACACTAAAAAAGTACTGAAATAAAGTACTAATGTTTGTGGGCCGATATGTACCAAAAACTAATCAGCTCTTCATTTTGTTAAACTAATGGTAGGTTTTCAATTTCATTTCAATCGGTGCAACGGTGTGGAAAAAATCGTGGGCCAAAAAAACGATAACATACATCCATACATCCATCCATCCATACATACATCCATCCGCACGCACTAAATGAAAAAATGGCACTTTTTGGCCTCTCGACGAGACCCCGTGTAATTTTTGGCAAAACCGCCACGTGCTAAAATTCAACCTAATTGAATACTACAATTTGTGACTTTAATTGAGTCCATGGGTTCCGTAGTCTTTACCTGAGGACCCTTTGAAGCCACGCTTGCCCCGAGAGCGATTACAATACTTTCTCCCATGCTTCGCATTGGATAAAGTAAAAATGAAAAATCCATTTATTTAAATGGGAAATAAAGATAAGAGTAAATAAATATTATATTTAATATTGATTTACTATGAGTTAAGGATACTAGGTCACTTATTTCACATTAAAAAAAATTTTACCTTACACCAACACCACAATCTCTACTAATTATAAATGGGAAATGTATAGTCTTTAGAATTTTAGTTTTAATATGAATATTATGAGGTGTTTTAGTCAGATATTTTAGACCATAAGCTAAGTGGGGGCATTGCGAAAAAATCAACTGGTGTGTTCACCACACGACTTTCACATTTTTATTTATTTGAAGTTATCACGACACTACTAATTTACACCCCCTTCCTTTATTTCGTTTTTTATTTTCTCAAAAACGGCTGTAACGATTTTTTTAAAAATTAGTGTATTTATCAAGTGTCATGAGTTAATAGTTGTGTCAAATTTTTAATCCGATTGAATTAAAGGAAGGGGTTGTAAATTAGAAGTGTCGTAAAATAAATATTTTAATCGTTCATATCTCGTCTTCGGAAAGTCGCAGAGCCTTGAAATTTGAAATTTAAGCTATCTAGAGGCTACAAGAAGTATAACAAGATTTTGGCTAAATATGGTCTAATATGAATATTAAGAGCTGTTTTTGGTCTGATTTTTTTTTTTAGAACATACTTACGCTAAAAATTTAGTGGGCGTTGGAAAAATAAATCAACTTGGTAAATAACGGACACCCTAATGGATATGGATATGAATTGAGGATGAAGGAATCTTCAACTCTAAAAATAAACAAATTGAGGAATATATTGGTTTAATTTATTTTCAATTTGAAATACATTTATAATACACTTACATGATATGAATAGAAATACGAAATAATAATTAATTAAAATCAAAAATAATCCGACGGTTTATGTACAAATCTAATATGAGTTTCCATGTTACTTTTTCTGATGGAATCTTTTATTACAGATATCGCATTTGAATCTTGGTTCTAATTCACACTCATATTGAAGATGATGATTCAAATGACATTTTTGTTTGTATGATCGTGGACATCGAGGACAAGCGTGTCGAATTGTGCTTATTGCTCAGAAGTCCTTTCGGGTAAAAAACTACGAAAAAACATTTTTGAAATAAAAAGTTACGATAGAAATTATAAACAGTAGTTCATAAAGCAATTTACTAAACACTTAAAAAAAAATTATTTGAACCTACATATACCATAGAAAACATTTTGCAACTCATTATTTTTTTTAATACCTACCATAATCCAATTAAGTAATATTACAAAAACATTTAAAAGCGATATCAAATTTACAATAAATATCACTAGGTGTTCCAAATTTACTCTAGTAGAATTTAACAAAGTCAAAGAACCAAAGAAAAAATCAAAGAGTCAGGACGGTACCGCGACATTTCATCTCCCGACAAAATATCCCAAGGACAAAATATCCCCGGCACTAATATCTTCTACGGCGAAATATTTCCCCAGTATAAGGGAGGAAATACAAAAGTCTCACCCTGCCCGACGATTGGCTGGTTCGGTTTTCAATGTGTGTTTAATTAGAAAAAATAAACTGCAACGTATCGTCGCTAAACTTTATCCAAATTCATTTGAAATATTAATATGTTTTGCTGGCTTGGTGTGTACTGGATATATTAATTATTTATCCTTTAACAATAAAAAAATAATATGTTTATTCCTTTATTATTAATCAGATATCACTTGCAATTTGCAGTTCATGTTGACTTTAATTCAAAAATAATGATCGATTCTCATTTAATAGTCGAGGAATAACCATTCTACATTGGATTTTTGACGTTTCGGTTATTATTAGTAACCATTGCTGAAGACATGGAGGAAACGGCTTCAAAATCAAAAATAACGATCGATTCTTATCTAATACTAGAGGAATAACCTTATTGCATTCCATTTTTGATGTTTTGACTATTAATGGCAACCTCTACTGAAAACGTGGAAGAATCGACTTAAAATCAAAAAGACTAAATTCTTTTTGATTTTAAGTCGATTCTTCCACGTTTTCAGTAGAGGTTGCCATTAATAGTCAAAACATCAAAAATGGAATGCAATAAGGTTATTCCTCTAGTATTAGATAAGAATCGATCGTTATTTTTGATTTTAAGCCGATTCCTCCATGTCTTCAGCAATGGTTACCAATAATAATCGAAGCGTCAAAAATCTAATGTAAAATTGTTATTCCTCGAGTATTATATGAGAATCGATGGCTATTTTTGATTTTAAGTCGATTCCTCCATGTCTACAGCAATGGTTACTAATAACAACCGAAATGTCAAAAATTCCAATATAGAATGGTTATTCCTCAAGTACTAGATGAGAATCAATCGCTATTTTTGATTTTAAGTCGATTCCTCTATGTCTTCAGCAATGGTTACCAATAAAACCCGAAACGTCAAAAATCCAATATAGAATGGTTATTCCTCAAGTACTAGATGAGAATCAATTGCTATTTTTGATTTTAAGTCGATTCCTCTATGTCTTCAGCAATGGTTACCAATAAAACCCGAAACGTCAAAAATCCAATATAGAATGGTTATTCCTCAAGTACTAGATGAGAATCAATCGCTATTTTTGGTTTTAAGTCGATTCCTCTATAAAGGTAACGGATAAGAAAAGAACGCAGTTGCTATGGTTACTTATAAACTTTCCTCCCAAATTTTTAGCATTTCACAGAGAAAAGCCTATCCACTCTTACTTAGTTAGGTTAAATGAGTCCTATATTAAACAGATCAAATGAATAAATTTTAAAGAATTTAAAAATCTTACTTTAGAGTAAAGTACTTTAAAATATAATTTTACTAAAAACTTTATTTAACCTTTTTTGTCGGCCCCAAGGTACTTAATTAGGATATTAAATTTCATCAAAATTGGTTAAGTCATTTTAAAGATATTTAGAAAAAACTAAAAAAGTACTGAAATAAATAATGTTGTATAATACTAATGTTTGTGGGCCGATATGTACCAAAAACTAATCAGCGCTTCATTTTGTTAAAATGATGGTAGGTTTTCAATTTCATTTCAATCGGTGCAAAGGTGTGGAAAAAATCGTGGACGAAAAAAACGATAACATCCATCCATCCATCCATCCATCCGCACGCACTTCCAAAAAAAATGGCACTTTTTGGCCTCTCGACGAGATTCCAGGTAATTTTTGGCAAAACCGTCACGTGCTAAAATTCAATCTCATTGAATACTTCAATTTGTGACCTTAATTGAGTCCATGGGTTCCGTAGTCTTTACCTGAGGACCCTTTGAAGTCGCGCTTGCCGCGCGACCGATTACAATACTTTCTCCCATGCTTCGCATTGGATAAAGTAAAAATGGGTTCCCGAAACACACCCCGCCCGGGCTAACCTTTCTGAGGTTCGGTTAATATATATCCAATTCGGCTCGGTTGTTAGTATAAATCTTTTCGGGCTGACGCCAACCGAACCGTCTAAAAGCTAGCCCGAAAAGAAGCTATACGAACCCAACCGAGCCGAACTGAATATACATATATTAACCGAACCGGAGTCGAGTTTGCATTACTCATAAGATTCACGCGGGGAAGGGTTATTTTGTCATGAGATATTTTGTCTGAAGGATATTTTGTCGGGGGATGAAATGTCGCGGAATCGTCAGGACCCAGGCAGGGGATCGCAATACTTCCCATTATGTTCTATAGAATATAAATGTGAAATTAAAAATAAAATGGTATAAGAATATTTAGGAGGTAAAAAAATGACTGTGAATTTGATTTTTGATTCTTTGATGATTGAGTTGTGTGTCAGTGTTGACTGAATTTAGGGTTTGTACAAAAATCGACTTGAAAAAAAAAGGGTTTCCCAATATTAAAAAAAAAAAAGGATTTCCTATTTTTACAAAATATCATATTTTAAAGAATAAAAAAATATTTGAATATTTTTTCAGTTTATTGAATATTTATATTATAGAATTACAAAAATATATTCTAAATTAACAACAATAATAATAATAAAAATAACTAGAATCTAAGAATCTATATAAAATATAAATTATAAATTTTAATTTTTTATGATATAGATAAATATCAGTGGCGTGCGTTCCAAGGATACTCTGGATGCGGCGCATCCCTAAAATTTGAAACATTTAGAGTATTTTCATAAATTCAGGAGGATCTTTAAATTTTCAAATTATTTTCCCTTATTTCAAATATTTCTATAAAAAACATTTTTTTGTTTTTAAAAGTATATTGGTTTTCAAAATGAAATAAAATTGTTGCATAGTTTCAAGGGGCAGTTAAAATAAATGATTTTTCCGAAAAGGGTGCTGATAGAAGGTTTAAAGTCCTTGCCTGGTATATCTTCCAGTTCAAGCATGTCAAAGACAAGTTCAGAGGAGATTGTTCTTGCTGAGGAACTATTAAAATAGAATTAATACAAAAAAGGAATACATAAAGATTATTCGAGAATCTTTGGAATAATCCGTTTCAAATAACTCTCAATATGTAAGATCGGAAATAACTAAGAGTGCTATATACAAGTCATAGGTTGAAATTCTGCCTTATATTCTTAGAAACTTTTTGGGAAGATTTTCTAATTTTTTCTAATTAGGTCAAATTGTATCAGATATCTAGTGGGTTTATAATTTTGATCTCAGTAAATTTAATTCCTGGTCGACTGGACTATCTCGATTCAATTTTTTTAAGGGAAAATAATTTTTTATAACTACATTTTTGTCTTCTATCTTTTCCAGTAACATAAAAATCTTAATATTTTAAGGAAATTTATAATTTTATGCCGGGTCGTATTAATTGCTGTACTGGACAACAGGTTGGACAGCGCTGGTTTAGATAATGGACGAGTGGTTATCTAAATGGGAGAAAAGAGACATCGTAACAAGATCCGAGAAGACACGAGACCGAGTTTGACTTACACGACAATATATATAGCCACTCATTTATGGGAAAATCTTATTGTGATCAGAAATTTTTCAACAGCTTAAAAGTTGCCTATAATTAAATACTCTTACCCGAGGGGTGAACCGGGACCTAATATGCTGTACACCTAATTCCACTTGTACTTCCAAATATTTCCAAATACTTCCAAATATTTCCAAATAATTTCAAATATTTCCAAGTAATTCCAAATATTTCCAAGAACTTCCAAATATTTCCAAGTTCTTCCATATATTTCCAAGTACTTCCAAATATTTCCAAGTACCTACTTCCAAATATTTCCAAGTACCTACTTCCAAATATTTCCAAGTACTTCCAACTTCCAAAGAGGTGTACACCTACTTCCAATCGAGGATCACCCCTCGCTTCTACCTAATGATCAAAGAAAGAGCTCTATGCAGAAATCCAATCTCAGAAGTCTCATCAACTTTACATAGTGGGTTTATGATTTTGATCTCAGTAAATTTAATTCTTGGTCGACTGGACTATTCGATTCAATTTTTTTTAAAGGAAAATAATTTTTTATAACTACATTTTTGTCTGAGAGCTCGAAACGAAAGGTTGTTATAATTATAAAATGATTGTATTTCTAAAACAGATGGGCGAATAGCCCGAAATATATATTGAGTTTTCATAAAAAAAACTGTTATTTTATTCCTGTGAAACCTCACATTTTTTATATATAATTTTATTTATGAATTAATAATATTTCACTTAAAACCTACATCGTTTTCGTAATTCTAAAACAAACAGCTGAGTAGATTTTGGACTTTCTAACTTTAAAAGTCGTCGTGAAAAAAATTCAGAAATTGTTCATATCTTTTTTCCCACTGTGACGCTGAATAGATTTTGAGTTGAAATGGCTTTTAGGTCCAAAAAGATCAGCGATCCCTACCCTAAGACGTCAAATAAACGAAAAAGAGAAGGAGCTTTGGAAAAATAATTTGTTATTTTTTAAATAAACAGCTCTTATGACACATTTATACATTATTGCACAATACAATACAATGTGGACTGCTAATATTGGCCTCTTTGATAGTAGTATTACTATTAACAATATTTACACTTTTATCATTACTTTTTTCTTTTTTTAACATATATATAATTCTTAGTATAATTTACATATTTACATTCAAACAATCTTAAGTCAAAACCAATACAATTAAAATATTTACTTCTTGAATAAAACTATTTACGTCAGATAAATAACTTGAGAAACTTTATCACATTTCCTAATATCAAAAATAAATAAACTGCAACGGATCGTTGCTAAACTTTATCCAATGTACTATCTTATTCTAGGGTAAAGTACTTTAAAATATAATTTTACAAAAAACTTTATTTGACCATTTTGTGGTCCTCGAGGTACTTAATTACAATATTAAATTTCATCAAAATTGGTTTAGTCATTTTCAAGATATTTTGAAAAAATTAAAAAAGTACTAATGTTTGTGGACCGATATGTACCAAAGTCTAATTAGCGCTTCATTTTGTTAAAATAATGGTAGATTTTCAATTTCATTTCAATCGGTTCAACGGTGTGGAAAAAAATCGTGGACGAAAAAACGACCACATCCATCCATCCATAGAAGCACTAAATGAAAAAATCGCACTTTTTGGCCTCTGGACAAGACCCCATGTACTTTTTGGCAAAACTGTCACGTGCTAAAATTCAACCTAAATGAATACTACAATTTGTTACTTAGTTTGAGGCCATGGGTTCCGTAGTCTTTAACTGAGGACCCTTTTGAAGTTGCGCTTGCCGCGAGACCGATTACAATACTTTAGCCATGCTTCGCATTGGATAAAGTAAAAAATGATAAATCCACGTCCAAAAAAATTCATTAAAAAAACATTTTATGGACATATTTTAAATGTGTTTTCATTGAACTTTTCTGGTGAAATCTTCTATAACAGATAAAACATTCGAACTTTGGATCCACTCCACATTCATAACGAAGATGATAATTCAAAGTCCTTTTGTGTTTGTATGTTCGTGTACATTTAGGGCAATCGTAACGCACTTTGCCAGGAATTTCGTGGAGAAGTCTTTGCAGTTCAATAACTACGAATAAAACATAAAAAAAGATATGTTATGTTAGAAATTTGTAGAAAATATGAAAAAAAAAATAATTTAATTTATTTATTAAAATATATACAGGTATGCCTCTTATAACTCAGTAGTTGCGTTTCACCAACATATCATATTATATAAAACTATGTTACTGGAATTTAGAATGTCATACGAAATTAAGGGCCGTTCCTTGACGTGCTGTCATTTGTAAAGATCCTCTTTGTCAAGTTAACCATAGTATAATGTAAATATAAATTAAATTACATTATTTAATAGATGGAAACATTGTTAAAATTATATGAGATTTAAAAGCCTTAAAACATGAGGTTGACGGTATTGAAGCAAAATCGTGTTATATTAGTACCATATTATAAGAGGTCTATCTGTATTATGTATATATATATATATATATATATATGACGGTCATACGACAAGAAGTATGATTATATAAATATAATTTTAATTATTTAAACCAGGAGTGTTTATTTTGTTTTTCTAATACGTATAGAAAATCCACTATTAAAAATCCCTATTGATATGAGAACAAAATTGAAAATAATAAATATGTCCCGAATCAGGGACGTAGCCACGGGGCTACGCCGGGGCAGAGCTCACGGGAAAAGTAACACCAACGACAAACCGTTTCTTATGGCGAACTAAACGTAATTAAATATATTTCATATGTTTAATCAAGAATTATGTTCTTTTTTAATTTCTTGAAGTACCTATTTGTTTTTATAATTTTTTTTTGTGGGTTGACACCCCTCCCCCATGAAAATTTTCTGGCTACGCCACTGCCCCGAATTAAAAAACAGCATCAAATTCACTTTTACTTTCCTGTGGGAATATTATGAACAGAAAGGGAAAAGCTATAAAATTAAAAATTAGACAAATATGGTTTCATTTTAAGATATCACTATTTGTCCTGAATTACAGGAGATAATATCCTGAAATTTGCTATTAAGGTTAGTTTTAAGGCGTAAATATTTGATAAGAAAGTTGTTTTTTCAAATTTTAAAAGGCGAAACTAAAATAAAATTTCTAAATTCACGTTTTCATCTGGGTTCATCACAATTTTACGTCTAAAAAGTATTCTATATAAACGATTTCAAGTTTCAAGATGATACCAAATAAAAATGTGATATTATAAATTTTTCTTTATTTGGCTCCCTTAAGGTAGTTCTTTCACAAATTCAAAAATTCAAGAAGTCTTCGAAACTTGGAATATAAGTCATTAAAAGCATAATAAAGACACTGTTAAAATTTGAAGACGATTTACCACACCAAACATGAAATAATTGAAATTAAAAATGAAATTTTTTACAAATGATAGATTGGGAAAGGGTGGGAAAAATGATCATTATTTTATTTTATTTTCATTGAAGGACTTTCATCATCTTGATGAAAAACTAATATTTGTTAGAATAATATATTCGGAGTAACTTAAAAAAAAATTGAAATTATTTACCACGTAGTTTTGATAAAAAATAAAATAAAAAAAAACATATTTGGGGGATTATTTTTAGTGGAGGGGATATAAGTACAATGGCTTGGAAACGACCCATTCATAAAGAGGATATAGTAGTGTGAGAAGTACAGTCAAGTTAAAAAAACATAACCTAAAATTTTAGGACCATTCATATGTATAGAGTGGTTACGAGGGTAAAACTTTTTGTGTGGATTTGTGGATTGTCGCGAAACAACTACCTTAAAATTTGAATTAAAAAAAAAATTATTACCAATTTACATCTTAAAACCAATCTTCATACCAAATTTCAAGTTATTACTAATAATCCAGGAGAAATCATGAAACATATCTTAAAATGAAATAATTCTTCAGTTTTTAACTATTTTCTATTTTTTCATATTATATTCTCATAGGAACCTACAATTAAATTTGATACATTTTTTAATTCTGACCATCTTTTCAATTTACACAATTGTTCTAAAATTAAAATGAAAATATTCTAGTATATCGCTATATGAAAATTCTATCATTGTATTTCTTATAATATAACAAAAAAATAAACAGACCTCCAGTATAATTAATTCATTGTTTTTTCTAGTTCAACGAAAATATTTATTCATGCGAAACTCTGAATATCTTTATTCATTAAATATAGAATAGGGGAAATTCAAATCGGTCCTCTCAATGTGATGCTTCAGGATTACGAATTTAGAAGTGTTTACTTTACCATGAGGTATTTAACATTTTCAAAAGGCATAAATCACATTTTGGGGACCAGGGCAATAAAATACACAAAAATATAGATAAATACTATATATAAGCATGAATTTTTAAATTCCACATGGGACCGTCACATATATATGTATATATATAATGCAATGTTGTATTAATACTAGTATTATTATAAAGTTTAGTCCTTTAAAAGCAATCTCAAATTTACTATTAATTTAGTTTAATAAATACGATTACCCAAGACAAAATTAATTCGTGAAAGCAAAATTAAAGCAAAATGAAAATATTAGTATAATGAAGAAGGTAAAAAAAATAATAAATAAAACCAAAAAATACTTATCCATCTGTCGAATAAATTCCTAAAAAAAAAGATGGAATCAGGAAGAGTGTTCGATTCTTTAAAAGAATAAATTAGTTTGATTTCTTTTTATTTATTTAACATGTTCATTTTTGAGTTGGCAAGAAAGCTTCAGCATTACGAATTTATAAGTGTTTACTTTACCATGAGGGATTTAACATTTTCAGAAGGCATAAATCACATTTTGGGGACCCGAAAAATAAAATACACAAAAATATAGATAAATATTATATATAAGCATGCTTTTTTAAATTACAAAAATAGAATGAAAAAATATATAGGTCTGCGATCAGTGGCGGATTAGGACAATATAAGGCACTAGACGCAAAAAAAAAAAATTAGGCCCCGAATAACAAAAATGTCTTTGAAAATTAATTAATAGGTATTATAAATATAAAACGTAATTTTAATTACTTACATGTAATATATTAATCTTATTTTTATGTTTCAACAATTTATAATACTATTATATATATATTATAATATAATATTTGTGATGCGTACATACTGGGCTAAAATAAAATCCCCACAGTTGAACAAACGTGGTCCTCAGTAGGCCCATCCGAAAGAAGAAGAAGAATATAATAATTATTAACATTATAATTATATGTGTTTTTTCTAGATTTTTCTTTAGCAAATTTCTCAATAATAAGCTCGCAATTCAAACTATTTAATAGTTAGTCTTCAATATAAATAGTAGATAAATAATTTAACCTATTTTCAGAAATTTTGTTTCTAACGTAATTATTTTATCTTTTTAAAGCAGAAAAAGAACGCTCCCCTGAAGCATTCGATATTGTCAATGTCATCAACAAGTGATCAACAAAGTATTAATCAAAAAGACTTCTCAATAGATATTTAATTTTTCCTTTATTATAAGGTCATTTTTTTATATAAATATTTAAATTAATTTTTTTGCAACGAACTTATTTTATGTGTTAATTTTTTCTTTCCTCACTACCTCTGGGCTGCCTTCCATTACATTCAATTTAAATTAGTACTTTGTTGTCAATTATCGTTGAAAAATAATATCTAATAATATTTGGAACAAAAATGACTATTGAATTATGTTATTTGTCTTTTTACATAAAATTGATAGCTACACCTAATATGAGAGGAAATATAATGTTACAGGAAACATTAAAATAATGATTGAATTTCATAAGTCAATTGATAAATTTTTTATAAAAATGAAATGAAATTTTATATCACGATCAAAATTAATATGATAATCAATTTTGGGGCCCCCATATTCGACGGGGCCCTAGGCGCGCGCCTAGTGCGCCTTGCTTATGATCCGCCACTGTCTGCGATGAAAAATTTGTTTGAATAAATTTATGTGATTCTTATAAATTTTCGATAGCTGAAAATGAATTTATTTTTTAAGTATGACATGTTTCACAAGAATTAATGAGGATCAATGTTGTTCACACTATCAATTTGACCTGTAAAAATACAATATATACTTTTTTTCATGTATAATTTTTTTTAAATCTTATCTATTATTGGCAAATGAAGATTAAAGAAGAAAAAAAATAGCAAAATTATAATACAATTTTTGAGTAAGTTTTGGGGCTTTGAAAAGTGAAGAAAAAGCAGTGGCGGATTAAGACAATATAAGGCCCTAGGCGCAAAAAAAAAAATTAGGCCCCGGATAACAAAAATGTCTTTGGAAATTAATTAATAGGTATTATAAATATAAAAAGTAATTTTAATTACTTACATGTAATTTATTAATCTTTTTTTTATGTTTCAACAATTTATAATAATATATATTAAAATATAATAATTATTAACATTATAATTATATAAATTATATTTGTGTGTTTTTTTCTAGATTTTTCTTTAGCGAATTTCTCAATAATTTTTTTTTTTTTTTTTTTATTTAATGCCTCGGTTTCTCAATAATAATTTTAAACTATATCTAAGAAAGTCTTTACTAGGCTTAATAGACTAGGAAAGCGATGATATCACGTTAACCAGTTCACTTTAAAAATAACTTAGAGCTCTATTTAAAATATCTTGAAGTTTTTTTTTTAATTTATTAAAAAAATACAAAAAGAAATTTTAAAAAGATTTTTTAATGGAAAGTGATCAACAAAGTATTAATCTAAAAGACTTCTCAATAGATATTTAATTTTTCCTTTATTATAAGGTCTTTTTTATATAAATATTTAAATTAATACATTGTTGTCAATTATCGTTGAAAAATAATGGACTATTGAATTATGTTATTTGTCTTTTTACATAAAATTGATAGCTACACCTAATATGAGAGGAAATATAATGTTACAGGAAACATTAAAATAATGATTGAATTTCATAAGTCAATTGATAAATTTTTTATAAAAATGAAATGAAATTTTATATCACGATCAAAATTAATATGATAATCAATTTTGGGGGCCCCCATATTCGACGGGGCCTAGGCGAGCGCCTAGTGCGCGCTTATGATCCGCCACTGAGAACAAGTACAACCTCTATTTTAGTCTGTAGAAATACTTGTATCTGTTTTTTTAATCATACATACATTGAAGAATAAAAAAGAGAAAATACCCAAAAATGAATTTTTGAGTAAGTTATAGAGGTTTGAAAAATTAAAAACGAGTAAAAGGAAGAGGTATAGAGCTTTTTCTATTTTACCATATAAAAATACTTGATTTTTTAGAAATTTTTAAGTCACACTTATTTGTCGGTGAAGTTAATTAAAAAAAATGAGCGAGTTATTGTGATTTGAAATGAATTGAAAATTTCAATCTTTACCGAAAAATTCTAATGGGATAGAATTTTTTTAGATAACAATTTCTACTAAATCATTTAAGAAGCAGAGAAAAAGACGAATAACGACACGAGAGAATGTTTAAGAAAGAAAAGCAAGAAAGGCTAAGGGCCAGTTGTATGTCGGTTGGTAAACTCTTTTTAAACGTTGACAAAGGGTAAAACCTTAGAATTCACCTTGTGCCCGGTGGGGTGGCCAATCAGATGAGAGAGGGGCGCTTTCATCTGATTGGCCGTTCCCACCGAGAGCAAGTCGTAAGGTTTACCCTTTGTCTAATGTTTACAAAAGAGTTCTTCGACAGGCTACTTTCATCTGATTGGCCATCCCACCGGGCACAATGTGAATTCTAAGGTTTTACCCTTTGTCAACGTTTAAAACGAGTTTACCAACCGAGACTGAGCTTTCATCTGATTGGCCATCCCACCGGAAGCTTGTAATGTGAATTCTAAGGTTTTACCCTTTGTTTAAAACGAGTTTAACAACCGACAGACACTTTAATCTGATTGGCCATCCCATCGGGCACAATGTGAATTCTAAGGTTTTACCCTTTGTCAACGTTTAAAAAGAGTTTACCAACCGACATACAACTGGCCCTAAGAAGTTAAAAAAAAAAACAAACAGAAAAATCTCAAAATTCACCAACGATTTATGGATGCATCATATAATTCATAATTCCACTAAATATTTTAAAATATGTAACCAATAAGTAATTAATTATGAATAAAATAAAAATAATAAATACACATAGGCATAGCTAGTTTTATAACATTTTATTTATAATTCAACATAAATAATAATTATACATACATAGGCATACATTTTTATATAAAACATTTGATTTATTTTAATAATTGCACTTTTCTATTTTTTCATCATATTATATTATTCAGTCCTAAGAGTGATTTGACGCAACCATCGGCCTCGATTCGATTCTATCCCATGCCAACTCATTTTTTCTATGAAAATCAAAAATTCAAACTGCAGCGGGGGACCCTTTGTATATATTTCAGATTTTTTCGAAGGTTTTAAAGTTAAATTTTTTCACTTTATATCAAAACAAATACCTTAGGTCGTCTCTCTAAATACTCTTGTATTAGAATCGATACAAATATCTTGAAAATTCATAATTTATTTTTCTATGAAAATCAAAAATTCATAACTTTTGTATACATTACAGATTTTTTCAAGGGTGTCAAAATTATATTTTTCAGTTCATGTATGTCTAATCATAAGTAAGAGATAAAAATGAATAATAAATAAATTTTTAGCTTCTCACTTTGTTTTTTGTCTAGTTAGTCCAAATGGCTTGCTTCAATTAATTATGAACAAATACTGTATATACCAATACAGGACAGTCTGTCAAAATACAATAGAAAAGCAAACCGTTTTTGGTCTCATGAATTTGAGCGCCACCATGCGAGCAAAATGGAAATCTTGCAGTCAAATCCGACTTTCGGCTACCGGCAAAATTAAAAAAAAAACTTGAGCGTCATGGAAAAAATATATATTGTGTCCGTTTAATGTTATATATGATTTAATAAGATCGATTTTAAATAATTTACGCATTTTAATATTATGCGCTTTATGTAGTTTACTTTTTTCTCGCTAGAGTGTGCTGTTTTCAGGGTACCATATTTTTGACAGGCTGTCCTGTATTGTTATATACAGTATTTGTTATGAATTAAGAAGCTTCACGGCGCACCTGTGAGAAGAGTCCGCGGCGCACTGGTTTGGGAACTTCTGTTATACAGTATATACTTTTGGATTATAAAAAATTTCATGATATATTAATATTTTTTTTATTTATGAATCCTTATTCTAGATTTAAGAAAAAGGAAAACATTCCAGCCTCATTTAAATGATATAAAACATGTTGTAACACATGCTTTCGGGAAATAAACTGTACAATCAAATGGTTTTGACAAGTATCCAATTAAATTAATAAATACCAATTAAAAAAAAAATATGTCAACAGGAAGTTTTTTCTCAAAAACTGCTAAACAGGATGTTTCCCCTTTTCAAATGACATGAATCAAATATGTTATTAATATTTTCATTTTTTAATTGTAGCCAATTTTTTAGGCTAGCAATTTATGGTAGATGTACACTGTATACACTCTTCAACATTTCGAACCCAGCTTCTGAAATATTCAGCAAATGCGGGAGTAATTAAGTTTAGGCTAATGGTGAGACGTTGCCAAGCTGGGAAGTGCCGTGGTCTATTTACCACCCTATTTTCTCTATGTTTAATATGTACAAAGCATATAACATGGATTCCTGATCAGTTCAATTTTAATGTACTTATCAAATTACTTTTTATAGAGTCAATAATACATTTAAAGCCTAAAATATTACCTTTTCACATTTAATTAGTCAAGTTTTGGGACGGAAACTTAGTCTTTCCCTGCATCAGATATCCAACTCTTTTTATCTTTTCTAATTCTTGTGAATAAGAACATTTTAAATTCTTAAATTTCGTGGAAAATTCTTTCGCCTGAAACCATCGACAGACACATTTTGTTGCTAGAGATCGCGATTCACGGTTTCTGTTGTTTTCGAAAATGATGTCATTTTAGACAAGGCTCCTTCCCTTCCTGACACCGTCTCTCCCGCGACATAGCCTTCTGCTGTTTAAGACCCACATCCATAGATACCTTCGACTCCCAGGCCATAAAATCTCCTATTCTTCTTCTTTTCATGATGGAAGGAGGGGCCAATCCAGGTCTTTAGGAGCTTCACCTTTTGGTGTAATTCCTTCTGGCAAAAATTGCATTAAATAAGATGACGTGTGGCCAGGTCTTTAGGAGCTGCACCTTTTGGTGTAATTCCTTGACGCAAAAATTGCATTAAATAAGATGACGTCTGGCCATCCACTTGACTTTACCATACAACTTGGCCCCTCACTTATATTTAATATTTAATAAAATTATTTATAATCATGTGGTGGGGTTTGTTTTTGCATTTTTAGACTCCTGGGGGCCCACTGATTATGTATACAAAATTTGGTTGAGTTTGGTAGAAGGGCCTATATTTTAATTTTTTGACCCCCCACACCCATTTTGGGCGATTAGTTTTTGCATTTTTAGACTTCTGGGGTCCCACTGATTATGTATACAAAATTTGGTTGAGTTTGGTACAAGGGCATAGATTTTCATTTTTGACCCCCCCCCCATTTTGGGCGGTTAGTTTTTGCATTTTTAGATTTCTGGGGTCCCACTGATTATGTATGCAAAATTTGGTTGAGTTTTCTCAAATGGCCTACATTTTTAATTTTTAACCCCCCTCCACCTCCCTTAATTTTGGGTTGATATGCACCAAAATCTAATCAGCTCTTAATCTCAATGGACCAAAACTACGTGTGAAATTTGGTTTCGATATTCACACTAGTTTTTGAGCAAAAATTTGGAAACGCACAGACTAACGGGCAGAAATTATTCTTTTACAAAATATATTGGGTTAGAGTTGATGGTGTTTCACAAGAGGAAAAATAAAAAATATTTTTTTTTAATTACTCAATATATTTTGGGCTGTTAGCTCATCGTCAGGAATACATCAACTTTTGATGTACTCCTGACGATGAGCTAACATTGAGTAATTAAAAAAAAAAAAATTATTTTCCTCTTTGTGAAACACCACCAACTCCAACCTAATATAATTTGTATAATGTTTCACTATAAACCAACACCGCGTTCCCTAAGTTTGATATTCTTTTACAGAGTATATACAGGAAAAATAGAGAAAATCTTCAGAAATTTTGAGAAAGTTTTAAAAAGTAGTGAATTAAAAAAAAAAAAAAAACTACGATAGGATGTCATGTACCCGTTCTGCAAATGTTATCAGAGCTATCAGAAAGCCTCCACATCTGCAAATACGTGTGGTTTTGGCAAAATAATCAAAAAGGCTTGATTTTACATACGGCTTGTAAGAATGAGACATCGTATTCGTCCTCGCAATCACGTCCGATGTGTTAACATGGTCCGAGATTACGCCTCACCTATTTTCATCCTGTTTTCAGCCGTTGTTACACGGTAATGTAAACACCGTTTCAAGTCAACACGGATGAAATTAAAAAAACATTTTATGGACAAATTTTATATGTGTTTTCATTGAGCTTTTCTGATGAAATCTTCTATAACAGATAAAACATTCGAATTTCGGTTCTACTCCACATTCATAACGAAGATGGTAATTCAAGTTCCTTTTATGTTTGTATGTTCGTGAACATCGATGACAAGGGTAACGGATTAAGCCAGTACTATCGCGGAGAAGTCTTTGAAGTTCAATAACTATGAGAAAACATAAAAGCAAAAGGTATGTTATGTTAGACATGGTAGAAAATTTATGAAAAATATTTAAAAAATATATACAATGAAACCTCGCAACATCGTTTGTGACGGGAATCGGAGAAATTCGATGGTTGCACTAGTAATATTATTTATGGTATATCGAGACAAATTTGTAACAAATCAAAACAAACGATACTAGCTGGTAAAATAAAGTAACGGGAATGAAGTATCGAGGTTTCACTGTATCATTAAAACACATTCGCTATAGATTATATTTTTGATATCTAATTAAAAATATTCTTCCAAAAAAGTTTAGTGCAATCATAAATTTGTTATTAAATTACTATACCTTTACCCAAGTCAAATTAATTATTGGAATTAAAAAAAGAAAAATGAAAATATTAGTAGGTATATTCAAGAGGGTAAACATAAAAATTGTTAACCAAGTGACAGGAAATGTGGAGAAGAACTCTTAAAAAGATGGAAGTAAAACTAAACAAACTGGTTAGATTTCGTATTATTTTAAAATAAAAATATCAATTCATCTGTTTAAATTTTAAATAACCGACTCTCAACCTTTTACACAGTGATCCTATAATGTTTTGTACTAGTATCTACAGTCACCTATAACTAACTATGCTAGTTCTTAAAGTAAAGAAAATTTTGAAAAATTTAAGAAACTTTTTAAAATTTAAAATATAAAATACTAGGTAGGTTTCACAAAAATAAAAGATAAGATCCTTGTTTAGCACGACTCTAGGTATATATATTTCGGAGTATAACCCCATCTTCAGGAGTTCACAGAAGAAACTCTAGTATTTATAGTATATAATTTTTCTATCACTTGTAGAAATTTCGAACAAAAAGTTGAGAAACGCTGGCTTAAATAATGCACAACTACCTACTAAATTAATATCAATGAAATTAAACAAGTATTTTATGGAGGAATTTCATTTGTAGTTATTAAGAATTTTTGAAGAAATCTTTTACTGAATTGGCGAAAATCAAAAGTGCTAGTTAACGAAGAAGTAAATATATTAAGTAAAATATTGTCGCCTTAGAGTGTAAGCCTGCTAACTCACAACAAGGAATTTTACAGGACATGCAAAAAACAAACAAAATTTAATATTGTTGTTATGGAAAGAAACTATTTTTCACATTTTTTCTACAACTTACGATCGTAATTTTAAGTAGCAGTTTTACTTGGACGATGCAGCATTTCTTTTTCTTTCGAACGGTATTAATACTATATGTCATGTATGATGAAAAATAGATTTAGCAGGTTTACACTCTAAGGCGACGATATTATTCTTATGGAAGAATAGATTTTGTTTCCCCTTACTTTCTATCAGTGAATTCGCTATATTTTACTTGTAGTTATTAATTCTATGTATCTCCAAGAGATAACACGCCAATGATTTTTTCGAAAAACTGATTAGATACTTGAGAACGATCGCAGAATAGGTCGAACCGAGATTGGAAGTAGGTGTACACACCTCTTTGGAAGTATTTTGGAAGTACTTGGAAATATTTGGAAGTACTTCGAAATATTTGAAAGTACTTGGAAATATTTGGAAGTGCTTGAAAATATTTGGAAGTACTTGGAAATATTTGGAAGTACCTACTTGGAAATATTTGGAAGTACAAGTGAAAGTAGGTGTACAGCATATTAGGTCGCGTTTCACCCCTGGGGTCGAACGAAACGTCGTAGTTATTGTATTATATATGTTCAATAAATAATTATAATTAATTATGTAGGATTTTATTTAATAAAATTTCAACTTTTTTCATTTTAATTTATATTTTTAAAAATACAGTGCTGTAGGTAATCCTGTAATGTATCTAGATAGTTAATTTTTAAATATCTCTATTTACTATCTAATTACATCAAACATGTATCTTTTACTATTTTTTAAAGACACCCATACATAATATTTATTTCGCAATTTAATTTTTTAAAATCTATATTATACTTAGGTATATATTTAATATAACATAAACTTATCAAAAAATCTTAAATTATCTCACTGATGTTTTCAATAAAAACTCTTGTATAGAATATTTTATATATAAGTATAATATAATATATATATATTATTATAAATTAATATTTTATATTAACCCTTTGATAAATTAATTAATTCATTATATATTTTATTTGAGATGAGATTTAAAATATTAATTAAGTATTAATGTTTAAAGTTAATATATCCTTAATTATTATTATTAAAAATATAAAATATTGTTTTTTTTTGACAGGAACTACATTAACATAACTGTATTATAAGTACAGTACCTAATACTCAGCTTAACGTGAAGGATTCGTTACAAATTACGTTAAATGGGGTACGTCTTTGCAAAGATATGGGATCGGGGAAAAATATATACAATTAATTACATTTTATGAATTTAATTTAATTTATAACTTAGAATTATTACATAAATAATATAAAAGTTTGTAAATAAAATTAAATAAACATAAATTTTTAAGATTGAAAAAAAATTCTATAATTTTTTACAGAAAAAATATTTAAAATTTTAATAACTTTATAATGAAAATTATTTAAACGAGGTAATACTGTATGGTGTATATAGATTCTTGTGTTAAGTTAGGTACCTACTTGAATCTTGAATCTTTTTCTAAAATCTAATTTTTGAAATGAAACTTCTTTAGCGACATTTCTGTTTGAAATTTTTTTGTTACAGGAAAGGGGAAATGACTCAATAGAGGAGAAATGAGAATAGCCTAGAAAGATTTGCAAAACGCCAGCAGTAATTTTTTTAAAAAAATGATACCAGGTGGATTCGTGAAGTGGCTGGTGATCAGAGCCGGAAGAGGGGGTCTCGGGATTGGGAAGAGGGTCGGTGGGGTTAAGGGTGGAAGAGGGAGGGGATTCAGAAGGGGGCTAGCAAGTGGCCAGTCGAAGGGATGACAGAAAAATAAATTTAATCCATACTCGTGGTTAGCTCCTTGAAAGTGTATCAGAATCTGCAAGAGATCATTCACTCGAGCAGAAAGTTAAATTAGGGGAAGTCACCCCTTTAGTGGGTGAAGGGATGTTCAGAAAAATAAATTAAATCAATATTCGTGCTTAGCGCCTTGAAATTGTATCAGAATCTGCAAGATATCATTGACTTGAGCGGAAAGTGATATTAGGGGTAGTCCCACCTTTAGTGGGTGAAAGGATGTTAAGAAAAATAAATTATATCCCTATTCGTGCTTAGCGCCTTGAAATTGTATCAGAATCTGCAAGATATCATTGACTTGAGCGGAAAGTGATATTAGGGGTAGTCCCACCTTTAGTGGGTGAAAGGATGTTAAGAAAAATAAATTATATCCCTATTCGTGCTTAGCGCCTTGAAATTGTATCAGAATCTGCAAGATATCATTGACTTGAGCGGAAAGTGATATTAGGGGTAGTCCCACCTTTAGTGGGTGAAAGGATGTTAAGAAAAATAAATTATATCCCTATTCGTGCTTAGCGCCTTGAAATTGTATCAGAATCTGCAAGATATCATTGACTTGAGCGGAAAGTGATATTAGGGGTAGTCCCACCTTTAGTGGGTGAAAGGATGTTAAGAAAAATAAATTATATCCCTATTCGTGCTTAGCGCCTTGAAATTGTATCAGAATCTGCAAGATATCATTGACTTGAGCGGAAAGTGATATTAGGGGTAGTCCCACCTTTAGTGGGTGAAAGGATGTTAAGAAAAATAAATTATATCCCTATTCGTGCTTAGCGCCTTGAAATTGTGTCAGAATCTGCAAGATTTCATTCACTTGAGCGGAAAGTGATATTAGGGGTAGTCCCACCTTTAGTGGGTGAAAGGATGTTAAGAAAAATAAATTCAATCCATATTCGTGGTTAGCGCCATATAAGTTTTAGACCCTTTGATCGATTGTACGTATCCATATGCACTCTATACGACCTTATGAAAATGGCTCACTATGTGAAATTGATAGTGACCAAAAGAAAGATGGAGGGGGGGTCAAAATATTTTCAAACAAAAATCAAAGAAAGCTGATATTTCTAATAGAATAGTCTCATAATTAAAACGAGATATTATTAATTGCTATTGGGCCCAAAATTAAGAGGAGGGAGTGGGTTCGTAAATAATTAAAAATTATTTTATTAAATATAAGAGAGGGTCAGGTGTATGGTAAAGTCATGTGAATGGCCACATCAGTTTAATGACATATTTTGCATCCCTGTCCAGACCATGGGAACGCCTGTAAGGTATGCAACCGGAAGTGAAGTAGGGAAGTATGCACGCCAGGCTGCCCAAAAGGAAGGGAAGCCTTTTCGTACAAATTGGTGAGAATGAAAATACAAAACTAAGTTTCTAATTTAATTCAAAGACAAAATTTATCCAATAGGCAGAGAGTAGAGCTTTTTTAAGCTTCCCTACTTAGTAGAATCTTTTTAGTTTCGACAGGTTCTTCTCTCAGTCTTTCTGTCTGTATATTCGTAGTGTGATAAAGTTTAATATTAAGTATGTCACAGAGATACTTAGTGAAATTGAAAATTACCGGACAAGTCACACTAAAACATTTGTGAGCAAACTTTTTTTTCCACCCCTACAGTTTCTGTAAAATTTCACCACGGCCTATTAATAGATAATGGGGGTCCAAAATTAAGAGAGGGGTTCTTTGGTAAAAAATTAAAAATTATTTTGTTAAATATAAGAGAGGGGCCAAGTGTATGGTAAAGTTATGTGGATGGCCACATCAGTTTAATTAATAGGTAAGTATGTGATTATTTTTTTTTCAGTCAATTCAATATTCTGCTTATCCAGCAAGTCGTGTTGTTTATAAAGAAATTTATATGAAAAGTATATTGTATGGCCAGGGCGTAAGTGAAATCGAATATTCTCTCTTTCTCTATTACGAGTATCGTTTTAATCCGAGTGCAAAAGGGCATTCCTAATAGAAATTAAGAAATTAATCTCTAATAGTCTGAAACAGGTCTCGACTTGAATTGGGCAAGTTGTATCTTGTATTTGGCACCCTTGCAATTCACCTTAGCTCTAAAGAAAAAGAGAACATTCTATCCGTGTTTTTTGTAGTTATTTTTCATCGACCAGATTCTAATGAAAGAATCGCTCAACCGCACATTAGAAATTAAAAAAAGTGAAAACTTTTTCAAGACTCGGTACACTAGAGTTGCCCTGGTAATTATTAATAAACTAAAATATAAATTGTTAATTTATTATTAGATATAGCTGCAGTTTAAGCACTGGACCAAGCAGATATCAAAAAACTTAGTAAATTGGATTGTATCTAACTTTCTAAGATTTGGCTTGTGATCCCTTGGCTTGTGCTTCCTTCCTTCTACTCTGTTCTTTTCACGATGGAGGGGCCATTCCATACAGGCCCCCATACATCCCCTAAGATGCACCTTCTGGTGTATTTCCTTCTCACATCAATACATTAAAAAAAAGGTATTAAAATTTTTTGCTTAAAATATATAATTTAGGCTTAATATATATGTCTAAGGAGTGTGATTTTTTTAAGGGCGATACACTTTTTGGCATTTATATACAAATAATATCTACGGCTAGAGAAGTTTCACTTCCCTCATGTAACCTTATGTGGATGAGGCTCACACATTTTAAATATAAAGCAGTTTTAAATTTGCTAATAGGTTTAATAAATAGAGGTTTATCCAAGTCAAAATTAGTTCTTGCATTAAAAAAAAATAGTATATTCAAGAAGATAACACTTAAAAGATTAAGCGTATATGTGAATTAAAAATTTCGTAAAAATAAAATAAAATAAAATAAAATGGGATCAGGACGAGGTTTTATTTTTATTTTGAAATATAATCTTTGAAATGGCATACACAATATGTTTTAACAGGAATAAATTTATCATAAGATTTTATGGACACATTTTAAATGTGTTCTCATCGCACTTTTCTGATGGAATTTTTTTTTACAAACAGTACATTGGAATTTCGGATCCAGCCCGCATTCATGGCGAAGATGATCTTGCAAATGCCTTTTATGCTTGTATGTTCGTGAACATTGATGACAAGCGTGACGAATTAAGTTAGGATTTTCGGAGAGAAGACTTTCCAGGTCAATAACTACTTCTAAAACAAACAAAAAACAATAGAATATGTCACGTTACTCGCGTTAGAAAATATATGAAAAAAGTTTGTCTTAATTTATTTTATTATTCGGTATGCCCGGCAGACAGGCTACGTTGGCCGGGCGGATCTAATATTGAATTTAGGCAAAAATTAAAAAAAAAAATTGCTTATTGTTTTGAAAAATTCCTGGAACGTGAAGAAAATGATTTTTTTCTGTCTGTGTGTATATTCTCGTGTCTGTCTGTCTGGTCTGATGGAATCAGATACACACAATGCCACGATAACTTAAGAATGAAAAGTCGTAGAAAGTTCGTTCTTGTTCTAAAATATCTAGAAAACATCTTTTAGAGAGTTTGCTAAAAAAATTTCTACAATACATTTTACCAGGTTTTTTTTGCTTATTCTTGTTTAGAAATGTTCAAGACTTGTGGAAAAATCATTTTAAAAAAATAATAAATATTTTCTGTCTGGACTTTGAAAAGCTCGTAGGTTTCTTTTGGTGTCGAAATACATTGTATTTGCAAAACGAAGAGCTAAACTGCTTTAACACTAGAACGCCCGTAGCCGTCAATTTGACGGTTTTCACATTTCATTTATCTTTCATTCCTTTACTATTTAAGTTAGAACTTTGAAACTCGCTGACTTTTAATCATTTTTGAATAGCTTTCTATTAAAAAAAATAGCACCCTATGAATTTTTATTTAGGAGAAAATTATGGATTTACCAAGAACACCCAAAAGCCGTCAATTTGACGGTAACTCTTTTTACCCCAATTTTTATATTTTAAATTAATTTTTGAAGTACGAATAATTCCCATTCTTTTTTGGAACATTTGCATCCTTTTTAACCCTCGGATTATTTTTTGTTCTGGGTTTTTTTTAATTTACAATCTTCCTTGAAAAAATTATGTTTCTTTGTATGTCACTTTTTTTATCTTTTGATGTTTCACTTTATTATTTTACAACATTTCGAGGGAACCTACTGTTTTGAAATCCATATATATATATATATATATGTCGAGCCCCTAGTCTTGCAATTTCAGTTTTGTTCCGCCCTTAGAATTATCAACAACAAATTTCTCTCTCAATTTCTCGTGAGTTTTTTTCGTATATTTGTTTTTTTTTTATTTCAATTATTTATAATGGCACGAGGTCTCAGTGAAGCTGAAATATTAGAAATTTTAAAAAATATTACACCGGATAATTCAGAAGGAGATTCATTAGCTGAATCAGGAGAGGACAATATTTTGGTTGCTCAACATGTAACTTCAGAAAGTAACGATGATATTTTCAGTGAAAATGAGTCCTCATTTCAACCATATTTAGGTGAGTGATTTATATCTAATATAGGTATATTTTATATTTCATTAGACCTATAGTCTATATAATCAATTTTTTTGATAAAGAGGGCGAGGCTGCAAATGTTTCAAAAAAAGGAGAATTAGATCTGATGATTTATTTTCTAATCCCATTACTTCCCATCAAATATTATCCAAGAAAAGCATAAATAAACTAGAAGAGAAGAGAACTAGCGAGACTAACTAGAGAACTAGCATAGAAAAATTAAATATATGTATCAATTGCAACGAAAAATAATAATAAATATGGTGTACATATAATATAGAAACTTGTTTTGTTAACGATAATACTCCATAAATATAGCATGTTAAATTTTCATTTTATATCATAATGATTATTAAAAAATTAAAATGTAATATATTAATTTGTATTTTTAATATATAAATTGATGATAGAATTATATTTATTATTAGAAAAAATATTAAATAAAAGGAAACAGAATGATTTTATTTAGTTTGAGTGTTGAAAAATGCAAGTCGTCAAATTGACGGCATCCGGGCGTTCTAGGGGATCTGAAAGTCCGGGCGTTCTAGTGTTAATTTATCTATACTTAATATATTAATCATTTCACATTTTCGAACAGCAATTTCGAATATATAAATTATGTTTTTAAAAATCTTTTTTAATTAATTTTGTTATTTATTTAAAATAATCTATTTATTTTTTCACACGAAAAAATTTCTTAGGAATTTCATGTAAGTATGTATATGTTGCAGTAAAAACTGATTTTCGTAAAGAATGGGTTCTTACTAGTTAAAACGCGTTTCATTGAATATCTTTGTGGCAACTAGAATTTACTGATGTTGGTTGAGTTTGGTCCAAAGGTCTAGAATCTTCATTTTTTGACCTTCCGCCTCATTTTGGGTGTTTATTTTTCAAAAAAAATTTTAAACAAAAATGTAAAAAAAAATTGAAAATAAACACCAAAAATGAGGCGGAAGGTCAAAATAAAATTCTAGACCTTTTGGATCAAACTCAACCAACATTAGTAAATTCTAGTTGCCATAAAATATTCAGCGAAACGCGTTTTAACAAGTAAGAACCCGTTCATCTGAAAAATCAGTTTTTACTGCAAAATATACATAGCAACAACCATTTTAATTTAAAAAAATGAATAAATACAGTGGCTTATATTGAGTGAGATTCGATACCGCCCTGGGCTATTAAAATTCGCTGCCCTTTTAGCTATACAATTATACATATGAATTATCAAAAGATTTAAATACACTTTGCATAATTTAAAGAAACATTTAATTACTAAAGCTACACATTTTAAAATTATAATTATAATAAAGAATTAAGTGGATATTGATGAGGCAGTCCAAAAAAGAAGAAGATAATTTACACTATCTTTTATTCATAAAACCGACGTTTCGGAGGCTATTCCCTCCTTCTTCAGGGTTTTGAAAAGTCAGTGAAGGAAATTCAGTGCGGCATTCCCCTCTGTCTCCTCTTTAATAATTATATTATAATTCTGCTGAGAATGAAATACAAGATATTATTGTTACTGCCACTGAAAGAGGAGACAGAGGGGAATGCCGCATTGGATTCCTTCACTGACTTTTCAAAACCCTGAAGAAGGAGGGAATAGCCTCCGAAACGTCGGTTTTATGAATAAAAAGATAGTGTAAATTATCTTCTTCTTTTTTGGACTGCCTCATCAATATCCACTTAATTCACTTATCAGTCCGTCTCCAAAAATTACTCCAATCTTATAATAAAGAATTTATTATCTAAGTTAGTAAAAAAAATTATTCGGGACTGCTGTGAAGCGGATGAATCAATTATATCGGAATCTATATTTCTAATCAAGCTGCTTTCTATTGAAAGTAAAGCTACTGAATTTAAACTTGTTTGCTCCATAATACTACGAAGATACGTAGTACAGAAAATGACCTCTCTGCTGTGCAATTAGAAGCAGACATGCACAAAAATATGCGCAACGCGATGTTTACGTACGGATAAATATCTTGGACGCCTTTATTGTGAATTATTTCACATAATTATAGGGATGTGGTGAGAGATTATCTTGAGTTTGCAGGAATCCTGGAAAATATAATCACTCATTTATGAAATTTATGGGATTTTCAATTTTTATTTTTACTTTACCTTACAGGGTAATGGTGCATGAAAAAAGTGGTTTTTTCCTCCTTTTTTTCGAAATATCTCTAAAACGGCTGAAACTATTTTGATTAAAAAAATTGAGCGAAATCATGGCATTTCGGTCTACAAAAAAGCTCTAATAAGGGAACATCGAAAAAATTATATTTTTCGAGATAATAATTGTTTTGTCAAAATGTCTGTTAGTTTGGTTGTCCGTTAGTCTGTGTGTTACCAAATTTTTGTGGACGAGCTAGCTCATAAACTAGTTTGAATATCGAAACCAAATTTCACACGTAGTTTTGGTCCATTGAGATTAGAGCTGATTAGATTTTTTGGTGCATATCGACCCAAAATTAAGGGGGTTAAAAATTAATAAAAATTTTTTAAGAAAAAAATAAAAACCGACTTCAAAAATTAAGTGCAACAAATATAAAAATACACTAAAGGTATAAAATAATTATTATCTTGAGTTCAACTAAACGACGAAATATTAACACGAAATTACTTTTTAAAGTCGGTGCCAAACAAACTATACCTATAAGCGAGCGTACCCGCCAAACGTACTAAGTAAGATCCGTCGAGTGCGATTCATAAAAGGTATATGTTTGGCACCAACTTCAAAAAGTAATTTCGTGTTAATATTTCGTCGTTTAGTTGTAACTAAATAAGATAATAATTATTTTATACCTTTTAGTGTATTTTTATATTTGTTGCACTTAATTTTTTGAAGTCGGTTTTTATTTTTTTCTTAAAAATTTTTTATTTTTCTCTTTTTAGTGATGTTATTAATAGTGATCATATCATCAGAACTTGACCAAATTAATATGACACCATCCTAAGACACCCCCTTTCGGATAAAAAAAGAACCATCGAAATCAGTTCATAAACAAAGAGGTTAGGTCTAAACAAACCTAAACAAACCTAATAAAAAAGGTCTAATACCTATGAAAAAAAATCGAAAAAAAAATGGGACCAATCGGAAGCTAGACTGGACCCAATGCAAAAAAAATTTTCAAAATCGGTTGACAATTGGCGGAGGTATGAGGTGGCATAGGCACAAAAAAAAAAAAAAAAAAAAAAAAAAAAAAAATTCAATCGAATAGAGAGACCTCCTCCTTTTTTGAAGTCGGTTAAAAATCTAGGCCATTTGAGCAAACGCAACCAAATTTTGTATACATAATCAGTGGACCCCCAGAAGTCTAAAAATTCAAAAACTAACCGCCCAAAATGGGGGGGGGGGTCAAAAAATGAAAATCTTGGCCATTTTCTAAACTCAACCAAATTTTGTATACATAATCAGTGGTACCCCAGAAGTGTAAAATGCAAAAACTAACCCCCGCCCCATACATGATTATAAATGATTTTAGAGGCCAGGTTGTATGGTAAAGTCAAGTGGATGGCCACATCAGAACACGTCAGCTTATTATTTTTTGGTATGGTAAAATTATTTTCCCGCCCTCATAACTATGCCGCTCTGGCCCAATTGAACCATAAGTAAATACACTCCTTAATAAATAAATAAGTAAAAAGTAGTTCAATTTATTTAATAAAAAACGCAAATTAATGATTTTTGCTTGAATTTCTAATTCTGTAAAAAAAAAAAAAGAAAAAAATAACAAATAAATAAGTCTTTGGTTTATTCTTATGTACAATAAAAGAAAACAAAAAATTTAACAAAAAAAAATAAAAATAAAAATCTTTTATAATAATAATTAAAGTTGTAGAAATGCTTAGATAAATTAATTAAACATTTATCGTTTTATAAGTCAAAAAATAATATTTTATAAGGACGTGATAAGAGAATAACAATTTTTCCTCAATAATACAATTATCTTTCTTTCCTCAAAATTGAGAAAAAATATAAATTTTTTCTTAATCTTTAACAAATTTGATAATTCAATGTGTTATGTAATAGATACATTTTTTTTACAAAATCAATCAAAAATTGGTATAAACAAATAACAAACGTTTTGAAAAAAAAGTTTCTTCACGAATAAAAAAATTTAATCTGTGTTCAATTTTGAAATAAAAATTTATCAGCCTCTCTTTTAAATATTTATTATAATCTACGTTTCGACAAACAATCATTCCATCATCTCACGATTAAGTTAATAAAATTTAATCATTGCTATTTCATTTTAGTCTTTACTATGAACAATGATAATATTCAAAAAATAATAATATACAAAAGAAACTTTGCCAAAAATAATAATATTATAACAAATATTTAAGGCAGACTGATGCCTTTTATTTTTAGTAATGAGTTAAAAATTACTGAAAATTTGAATGACGTACGCGCCATTGAAAATTTCAGAATTGTTCATTTATCATAAAAAACTACTGTACATATTAGGATGGTACTTATTTTGGGTATTTTCAAATTTTTACGCGGACAAGGGCTCATATGGTTCGAAATAAATAAAAAAAAATATCCCCCAAGTTTCAAGTCTCTATCTCAATTATAACCTGTGCTTCTAGCGATGTAAGTTTCTCATCTAAATAACATGGGGTTTTTGGCATTAAAATATCAATTTTTATTCCGGCCAAAGTAATGGTTCAAAAAATTTGAAACTCTGTAGACTTTATTCTTATAATTCTACCTATTCATCAGAATTATTACAGATTTTTAGCTATTGGTATAATTTTGGAGTTACAGCTAGATAAAATACTGCTATATCTTAGTGTTACTAAGTTGTAGTCTCTAAAATTATAATAGCTAAAAATCTGTAAAAATTCTTAAGGATAGCTACTATTATAAGGATAAAGTCAACAGAAGTCAAATTTTTGAATCATTACTTTTGGCCGGAATAAAAATTGATCTTTCAATGGCAAAACCCCATGATATTAGATGAGAAACTTACATCTCTAGATGCACAGGTTATAATTGAATAGAATGCAATTAGGGGATATTTTTTTTTATTTATTTCTAGCCATATGACCACTTGTCCGTGTAACAATTCGAAAATACCCAAAATAACGACCACCCTAGTACATATCCTAACATACCCCATTTATGATAAAAAAAACTACTGTACATATTATCCTTACATTTCGCCCATTTGCAAAGACACCACTGGCTTGAATTTTATATTTTTAGTTTCAGAGTTATTAAAAAAAAAAAAAAAATGAATTTCATATATATATATCTAGTAGATAGGTAAGTAATATAATTTTATGTGGCATGCTACACATTTTAAATCAAAGAATTCAAGATTGAATGATAAAGTGTTTAAATTAATGAAAAGTAAAAATATTTTGGAAAATTATTATTTATTTAACAATGAATTATTTATTCACTAGGTCACTTGTTTCATGTGTAAGAAATAAAAGAGAGGAGTTTTCTCTAATATATTTGAGAACTATACTATTGAGAAAACTCTCTCTCTCTTTATTTCTTACACATGAAACAAGTGACCTAGTGAATAATTCATAGTAAATAATAATTTTCCAAAAAATATTTTTACTTTTCTTTTATTAAAATATGTTTCATCTCTCACCAACACCAAATTGATAAAGTGTTTAGTGAATCAAATTTTAAAAAATATTTAAATTAGCATTTGCTTGTTTTTTTCTCCTGAGGAGAAGAGAACAAAGAATAAAGAAATTCGAGAAAAATTCTAATTTAAAATATGATTTAGTAAAATATGTGTAGTTTTCATAAAAAATATTTTTATTCATGGTGATTGAGATCAACCGTCGCTGCGATATTTCGCCATCGAAACGTTTTTGGAAAATGGCAAAAAATAAAAATTCTTTATCAAAGTATTTTAACTATATTTTAATGATGAAAATGTTATAATAATAGT
Organism: Forficula auricularia; assembly: GCA_024734495.1. NCBI lineage: Eukaryota > Metazoa > Arthropoda > Insecta > Dermaptera > Forficulidae > Forficula > Forficula auricularia. Next base: position 7,797,857 of record JALMQS010000225.1, read on the forward strand.
TCAAGTAAGCTTTGAGAATTAAATATTTTCCAACACGTTCCGATAAAGGAGTGGCACGGGTTAGATCTTAGACCATGAAATATATAGACAAGCCCTCTGCTGCTCTCACACAGAATGATAGTGAACCAACATCGCCTACAGATGACGTCACGTTCTCGCATGAATATTTTGTAATGTTAATTTAATATTAATTTGCGATTATTGGAATTCAAAATAAATAATCTAAACTACGATAAATTTATCTCAATGTATAATAATTCCTATAGTGGCCATGCTATTTCTGGGTGTTCCTATCTACAGATGACGTCACATTCTCTAGTTGATGTTGGCCTCACCAAATCGACACCAGGGCGTGTCTATATATTTCATGGTCTAAGGGTTAGATAATTATTGATTTGATAGATTTATTAAAGAAAATAATCGACCGCAAATTTTACATTTGAATGTTTCCATACTTCCATCTTCGAAACGGAGGACAGAATTTTCTTGAGTGTATATTGGAGTACATTCAGGACAACCTAATCTCAAATTGCCAGAACTATCGACATCAACCCTTTGAAGACTAATAACTACGAAAAAAGTGTAAAAAACCAAATGTTAGCCGTGATGTGTGAATTTTAAAAATTTTCAATTTTGCATAACATGTAATAGAACTTAGTTTTTTTAAGAGTATTAAATTCCATTTTTTTAGTTTTTTTAAAATATTTTAAAAAACGGCTCTAACAATTTTGATAAAAAAAAATCAGTCAACATAGGGATATAAAATTAAAAATATACTACAAATAAGTGCTTTAAAAACATAATAAATAAATAAAGTTGGCCTTTTTATTTTTTGAGGACAACTTCAATGAATTTTTTTACCTTTACATTACCGAAGAGAAGGGAAAGTTGATCAAGTGAGAGGATGGAGGTGTAGGTGTTTGTGCACCCGGGTTTTTCTTTATGAATCATTTCAATGCAGAATTTTGCCCAGATTTCGAATATGGATACTAAGTACGTATCAATATTTTAAAAATTTTCCCGTGTTATTTGACTTAGAAAATTCGAAGCCTTGATTCTGGGAATAAACTACGAAAAAAATAATAAATGATTAATCAATGTTTACTATAGTATTTATTCTCTATAAATTATTAAACCGATGGTAGTTTCGATATTTCCAATTATTTTCCAGGTAGGCTATAAATCGAAATCATTGAAGCAAAAATGTTCAATTACACTTTCTAGTACATCTATAATTCTATATATATAAAATTAAGGTTTTGTCTGTAAATTGGTCCAAATCATGCCAAATTTTGGTTGCGCAAGTTTCAAGCAAAGTTATTAAAGAAAAAAACTGTCTGTCTGTCTGTATGTTTGGGTGGGTTCCGTAAAAAGTTGCTCACGACTCACGTAAAAACGGCAGAAGGGATTATTATGAAATTTCATATTTGCATCTAATGACTTCTAACTTAGGTTTGTTGCTATATAACGTTTTGATATTTTGACCCCAAAAGGATCCCTTTTTTTTGGGGGGGGCGGCCGCTAATGAAAATTATCAAATAACTCCTAAACTATTAACTTTACGGGAAATTTTGTTATGAGCAAAGTTGTAGGGGTGTCATTTTTGACTTTTGTTTAAAAATCCCCCCCCCCCCAAACCACCCAAAAAGTGTTGAGGAGGGGGGTTGAAAACATGTAAATTCTTGCCCTTCGACCAAACTCAACAAAATTTTATATACATAATCTGTGGGCCTCCAAAAAGCTAGAAATGCAAAAACTAACTACCCAAAATGGGGGGGGGGGGTTCAAAAAATGAAAATTCTTGCTCTTGGACCAAACTCAACCAGATTTTGTACTACATTATCTGTGGGCACTAGAAGGCTAGAAATGCAAAAACTGGGTGCAGGGGGCGGGGATGGAAGTGGGGGAGGGGGGGATGGTGCGTAGTGGGGTGCGGGGTGGGTGCGGAGGTGGTGTGTGAGGGGCTAGGGGGTTCAGGTTGTGTGGGAGAGGTGTGGGGGTTCCGGGGGTGCGTTCGTGGGGGGTTCGAGTGGTGTGGAAGCCCCTTGGCTAGCATGAGGGCCGCCGAAAATATTGAAAATGATTTAAAAGAAGATTGTAAAGTTTAGACCTTATTTCTATAGATATTTTGAATATTTTTATTTTCATTCTTCTTCTTCGGCTTTCATACTCGAATCTGTTGACAATTACCTGCACTGCAATTCTTTTCGACTTATTTACGTTTGGGCTAGCTTCCCATATCGATTTCAGCAGCGCCCCGATCCTAAAGTAACCAGAATAAAAGACCAAGTGCTATAGGGATTCACATTCTGAGGGTTCTGTATCTTATCTATATACGATTGGCCTATATCATTGATAGTCTAAAAAACAATTTTTTTTCTATCCAAACAGACCTTCTCTTGTAAACCTGACCTCCCGTAAACTGGAACTCGCTCCCTGCCACCATCTTTCCCGCGACTTATAGCCTTCAGCTATTTAAGACCCATATCCACGAGATACCTTCGACCCCCGCCCAACCCATAAAATTCTTTCTTCTTTTCACGATGGAGGGGCCAACCCAGGCCTTTAGGGGTTGCACCTTTTTGGTGTAACTCCTTCTCTCATCATTATCATTAAAAAAAAAAAACATTTTCTATTTTATTTTAAGATTTTTTTTGACTGACAGTCCTTATAACTTTTCTAAAAATTATTCAATAAGCTGAAATTTTTTTCTTCTCTTCTTCCTCTGTACTCTTTAAATACTATCGAAATTTAATACCAGATACAAAGCCGTAATCAGAAAACATTTTCAGGTAGGGTTAGTTAATTTTTGGGGGAGGGGGGGGTTATCTACCAACGTTAGGGGAGTATGGATATAGTCCTAGAGTAGGAGACATGAGCCTCCTGAAGCTACGATTGCTTTTGTTATCAGAGTATTTTTTTTGAACGTTTTTTTATAAAATTTTGATGTTCACATCAACATTTCGAGGGGGGGGGGGTAATACCCTAACCCTCCTCTCAACGCTACGGCAATGACTAGTTAGCTGGTAAAATGTAGAAATAAAAGTCATATATTCTTAATCTGGAAAAAATTATGCATTTAACTCATATATTAGTTACCAAAGTACTGAAGCCAAACAGATGTTAGTGAAAATAAACATGAAGATATTAAGCTTACCTCTTTTTGTTGAATTACCTATATGAATACATATAGTTAGATAGTATACATAGGGAGATGATTAGATTATTTATACCAATAATTAAAATAAATAATATATATTAAATAAATAACAAGAGCATAAAAATCTTTTTATTAATTCTCTTAAAAAAATATTACAAAATAAATTTTCTCTAAAACATAAAAATAATAATTGAATCTATGTAATACTAAACAAACTATAGATTAGAATATACATTTTTAAAAACTATTTTCTTCTCTTTCATGAAAATATAACTATATTAATATTATGCAGTTGTATATAAATATAGAAATAAAATTTGTGTAGTGTCTTAGCTCGAAAACCAATAATGGTTTCAAAACAAAATTTCATATTTAATTTTTTTTCTTTTTTTAATGAGTTTGAGAGCTGATTAGATATTAGTTGAAATCGGACACATAATGAGGTCCCATACGGGAAAAAATTTTCAAACTAAGAAAGTTGAAATATACTATGATGGTCTTATTTTTAAAAGATGTCAATATTTTTTAGGGGTACCGAAAAATATAATTTAATAGACCATTTGATCAGTAATGTGGAAAATTTCGCATTCCTAGGTGTCCTTCAAAACGAATGACTATACTGAAATTGCTTGAAATTGCTAGTGACTCAAATTGAGGTGGAGGGTTTGAAACCAAAAAAATCTATTTATATTTTAATATACGAGGGGACACTGGTATGGTAAATTCAAGTGGATGCCTAGATCAGTTTATTATCATTAAATAACAAATTAATCATCTGAATTATTTCAAGAATAAATAAAGTTGCTGAATATATAGATTTCCATGAAAACTACTAAGGGCCAGTTGTATGTCGGTTTGTAAAGTCTTTGTTAAAATTGACAAACGGTCATACCTTAGAATTCACCTTGTCCCACACGGATGGCCAATCAGATGACACGCACTTTCATCTGGTTGGCCATCCCGCCGAGTACAAGGTGAATTCTAAGGTTTGACTCATAGAGTAATATAGAGTGGAAGGGTACCGTATATAGAATAAGTGCTCTCTACCGACTGCACTTAGCAAACTCTTAGTTTTTAAGAGCTATCCAAAGATCATAGAACATTCAAAGCCTTTGTCATAGATAAAAGATACAAACCCTTTATGTTATATATATATATATATATATAAGCGTATTTTTTACTCTGATAATGTCACCAAAATTTGCCCCGAAGAGAGCGGTTTCTGCCATTTGATTGCCCAATGGTTTTGCCCTTGTCTCGCCAGAGAGCTCTGTAAATCGTATACGCTAAAATACATTGGCTCCTTATGGAGCCTTCCACTCTATATTACTCTATGATTTGACCGTTTGTCAACTTTAAGACAGACTTTAAAAACCGACATACAACATGCCCTAAGTCTGATAATGATTTAATGCAAGTTTCGAAATTACCAATTTGGATGCAAGTCAATTTAAATGCAAACTTGTAAAGGGAAATTTATGGTAAACTAAGTTTCGTATACTAGAATCTATGCGAATTTGAGAAAAGTAATCTCTAAAGACCTTATTAACACCATAGGCAAAAATATTAAAATAGCCAGCTTTTAAACAAGAACGTATAGTATTGTTTTTTTTTTTATTTCATCTGCCTGTGTGTATTTGAACAATAAACAAGGAAAATTGAAAAGGCTGTTCAAAAATTGTTGAAAAAATTTGAATTAAACTTAAGCCAAACATAATCCATTTATAAAGTATTCAGGAGCCAATTGATTAAGTAATAAAAATTAAAAAATACTTAATATATATATATATATATATATATAGAGTAATAATTTATGGAATTAACAGATATTTATTTAAGCCCAATTTAAGATTTTTTCAACTGTTTAAGCCAGTTAGTTATTGGATAAAAAATGTTTCACCAAGTATCAACACCAAATTCCTTAAAAACAATTGTTTAAGTCAGGCCTGGCCAACCAAAATTGCACCAGGGGCCTCAGTGACCAGCTAAAAATTTCCAAAGGTCGCAATTTTTTTCCCCCGAGATCTAGCTTTACATTGGATTTCGTAATTAGTGATTTTTCTTGTGATTAATTTGAATGCAGAGGAAAACTGAAAGTGTAAATGTGAAAAAACAATACTACAACGATATATGAAAAAAAACTGGCATTGAGCTAACAATAAAATGTATTTATTTGTAGTATAATAACCATAAAATAAAAATAGTTTTAACTATCAAAATTATTTTTCTTGTCGCATAAACCAAACAATAATTTGAATCTTATTTTAAAATAACAAACAAATATGAATGGCAATTTCTTTGAGTGTGATATTTCCGTTTCTTTTTGATTATTTAATTTTTCTCAATCTATTTCTCTTGTTGAAATTTAATATGTTTTTCATCTTCGAGTAATTAAAGGGAACGCTGTCTTTTAAATAATTTAATGCCATTTACAATACATATTGAAAAACCCGGTACTTAAAAAAAGATACAATTCGTTGTATATGACCGAGGGTCACATGAAGACCGCGGGTTGGTCTTTAAATGTGTATAATATCTCTGTGGACTATTTGGTTATCTAAATAACAATATTAATTGTATGTTGTTTTCGTTGTGAAATAATAATTAAATGTATGTACATAAAAAATGTATGTAAAATTTTCATCAGTAGTGACCCTATGTTCATTTCACATTTTTTTGCTTAAGGTAGTTGTTTCGCCAAATGGGTTTTGTTAGGATTTTTTTTGAAATTTAGACAGATTAACAATAACCAATACATATTTTAAGACAATTTTGATTCATAGTTACAACACAGTTTCAGAGATAATAATGAATAAATAATGAAAAATGTATAAAAGAAAATTTACACTAAATACAATTTGGCAACAGCGCATTTATTTAACCAGCGAAGATATATAAAGCGCGCATTTTTTCAAAATTATAATTTTCATAAGGTGTAACGTAGGCGTTGATTACATTTGTTAAAAAATAACAAAGCGATTTTTATAGAAATTTTTTAACTTTTAAAATATATTTTATCAGTCATTTTAATATAAAAATAATCAATCTCTTACAATGGTGCCAGATTTGTCAAACCATCACGGGATTGGCTAGAATCGGTACATAAACAGCAACAAGTTGTGGGCTTATGAATCCTTATTGTCTGTACTATATACTCTAGCATTAACTTTTTGCTAGTATTGTCGGGAAACAGCTACCTTAAAATGACCTCTCTAACAATTTTCCAAAGTTTTTTTTAGAGTCGTTTTCAACATGTATTTTAAATCGCATTGAATTATTTAAAAGAAATAGGGTTCCTCTAATTATGTAGGTATATGAGTCGGTCCTGAGAAAATCGATAAAAATTGTATAGCTTTGCGAGAAAAAGGAATAACTTAACCATAACTATAGTTAATTTTTTTACTTAGGGAAAGTGGAGTAGGTTTTAGGTGAAACATGATATTAATTGATAAAGTAAAGGGAGTGCAGTTTCACAGTGAATGAAATAAAACTCAAAGAGGTTTATACAAACTCAATATATTTCGGATTATTAGTCCATCATCAGGAGTTTACAGGTTACAAACAGTTTGTAACTACACTTCCTTTACTTTATTAATTAATAACTATAGTTATGGTTAAGTTATAGCTATAGCTCCAGATATTCCTCTTATTAGTTTGCTTTCTACTGCAGTTTGTATTCAGTTCTAAAATGTGAATTACCCTGAATGGATTTATTTGTACAATAGATTTCACCCTTTATTGAATAATATTTAATTTCCAATTAAAACATTTATTATATCTTTAGAGTGATCTTTTTTTTTAATATGTATGAGTAATATATGTGATCTCAAAGTATCATTTCGAGAGAAATATTTTTTACATATAGGACATTCGAATCTTTGTTCTACTCCGCATTCAAAGCGGAGATGTCGAAGCAAATGATAGCGATGTTTATAAGTTCGTGGGCATCCAGGGCAGGCATGACGAGACCCAAGCAGTCGAGGAACTAAGGAACAAAGAAAACAATTTTAACTTTGGTTTTCGTGAGATTTCAAAAACATTGTCTGCTCTACCTAAAAATTTATTTAGAGAATTCGGATAAATTTTTTAGAATTTAAAAATGAAAATACAATTATACTCTGTACCCTCGCAGTGGAGCATTTAAAAATCCCATTTTTTTTTTTGTTGATTTTTCGTTTTTTGAAAAGTTTGAAATGTGGAGAAAAATCATTTTCAGACAAATTTGTTATTTCCAAATCCGATGATAACTCGAGACAGAAGATTGTATCAAGTTGGTTCTGATGCCAAAATATTTGTATTTCTAAAATGAAAAACGGATTAGATTTTTTTTCTAGTTTCAGAACATTAAGATGATAAATAAACAGAAAATCACAAAAAATTGAATGGTTAAACGGAGAACTCTGGAACAGTTGTAGCTAAAGAGCTGAAATTTGGCACCAAAGTTCGTATTAATAGACTACGGCTTTGAGCCAAGTTTCAATTTTATAGTTTAAACCGTTCTCATACAAAAAATTACGTGCTTACCAAGTGTTGGAAAAAGTTTTCATTTTTCCTTCATTTATCTTATTATATTAAACGGGCAAATCTTATATATATATCCAATCGGGTTCTGGAAAACGGCTCTAACGATTTGAATGAAATTGACGGGTTTTTTGTTGGACATTCGATCTGTCACGGTCTCATCTTCGGCTAAGTTGTTTTTGATGGGTTTTTTGTTAATTGAAATAATTATTCAAAGGTGTATATTTACTTTTTTATTCAATTTCCTTTTTAATTATTAATTGGTTTTTTAATTTTAAATTCCACTAATAGATCATTACAAATATTATTATATATATTAAAAGTTAGTCAATTTAATTGATTTAAAATCGAGTTTTAAATCCCACAAATATTAAATATTAGAATTTGACAATTTAATTAATTATAAAACTCGACAAATTATTATTTAATTAAAAAAAATAATTATACAGTATTTATTTATATGCCTAAATACACATAATCTGTGGGTTACTAGAAGACTAGAAATGCAAAAACTGGGTGCAGAGGTGGAGGTTACGGTAGGGGTGGGGGTGTGGTAGGGATTTGCGGGGGGGGGGGTGGCAGGCAAGGTGTGAGTGTGGGGTTCGGGTGGAGGGGGGTCCAGGGGGCGTGTAGTATATATATAGTTTTTAACTTGAAGCAAAAAGTTACCGAGCATCGTGGCCATGCTCGGTGGCCAGGTACTAATATTTATATTTAATAGAGCCAGGTTCTCGAGCGAAAGTGAAAATCCACTAGGACTCTTTTTACCCATTTACATACACTATTTGTAATTTTCATTCCGAAATGCTCGTATCCGCAGGGAGGAAGAATGTATAGTGGGAGAACATTATTTGTCCTAGTGGCAAAGTGGGACTAGCCCGAAAAATTCAGTATATCAGTGAATACTATTAAATTAAAAGTAGAGTATAATGCGATCAAACACAGAAGTCGAAGTGGGTGATTCACATTCATACTTCCAGCAATCCTCCTCATTAATTGAGAAAAATGAAACGAAAAAGTAGATAAAAATATTTATTAGTAATGAAGCTGTTGAAGCTTTTGTTTTTGTGATTAATATGATTAAAGTTTGAATTTTTAGTGAAATCATACATAATTTGTTCGTGTTCAATAAATAATTGTATGTTCTTTCACTCAAAATTCAAAATTTAGATAAAAGTTTATAATGAAACATCACTTTTACAATAAAATGAAAAATTATGTTCATTTTTGAAAAGTTCTGATTTATATTGAAAAAGTTTTATTCTGTTTTTCCTAAATACATAGATAGTTTTTGATTAGATCCTCAAAACTAATCTTAGGTAACATATCTGCTTGAATAGCTGGATACTGACTGAGCGATCAGCCTCGCGAGGCTGCCTCAGGCGTTTGCCACAGAACCGTCCTGAGTGAACGCAGGAACGACCCGAGGCACCTTTGAGCATTCACAAAAACCGACAACCGATGGATCGGGCCGATGCAGCCTCAGACGAGGCAACGGGCACTTTTCCCTTGGGCGAGGCACGTACTGACCGACCAGGCATTTGCCTCAAGGGGCTGGCCTCGCGAAGCAAACACTCAGTCAGTATCCGGCTAATGCGTAGTACAGTTAAGGAATCCAGCCTGTATTGAGGCAGGTGATATTTTAAATATATTTCTACTGAGAAAATGAACGCTCATTTAGCAATTTGTGACGTTTAATGTTAAAAATATACAAACCAAAAACCAACATTTGAAAAGGCACATTCTCGTATTCTACAATTCATTTCTAAAGTTAAGAAAATTAATCTTGTTTTTTCCATTTGTATATATTTATCAATCGAAGAACGTAGATTTAATTTCATTTATAGAAACGAACGTGTTGATGATATTTTTGTATAATATCAAAGCATAATATTTATTTATTCTCTTTTAGAATTTATTAGATAAATTCAAGAGATTGGTTCACCATGCATTCAACTTATGATTCAGAGATGAGTGAGCCTAACTGAGAAATTCGAGGTCATGTTCTCTGGGTAAGAATTTAACAACATTAAAAATGCTTTTCAATTTCATGAGATGATTGATTTTAAATAAATTTCTGTGGCGTCTTCTTGCCCTAGGCACGTATTTATTTTACTTAATTGCACGGGCTGTATGATTAGAATTTTGGGTATTGGCGAAAATCAAAATGGAATATTTCATTATTCGTGTCCATGATTAATAATTAAAGGAATTGTAGGGAGTTGGACAAGACTTTAAATTAAATAAAAGTTTTTATTTAAATACGCCAAACGCTTCGTTGCTGGTTTGCAACTTCTTTAGTGGCTGAAATAGGGAAACAAAGCCGTTAGACATCTTTTTATTAATCAATTATTTAATTTTTACTGAAGAAGTTGCAAACCAGCAACGAAACGTTTGGGGCATTTAAACAAAAACTTGTATTTAATTTAAAGTCCTGTCCAACTCTCTACGATGCCTTTAATCAAAATGGAATATTTACAATTATATGATGTGCAAGAAAGAATAAATAAAGTTGCTGAATATATAGATTTTCATGAAAACTATTACGTCTGATAATGATTTAATGCAAGTTTTGAAATTGCCAATTTGGATGCAAGTCAATTTAAATGCAAACTTGCAAAGGGAAATTTATGGTAGACAAAGTTTCGTATACTAGGATCTATGGGACATTCAGAAAAGAAGTAATCTCTAAAGACCTTATTAACCACAGACAAAAATATTAAAATAGCTAGCTTTTAAACAAGAACGTATAGTATTTTTTTTTTTTAATGATATTGATGAGAGAAGGAGATACACCAGAAGGTGCATCCCCTAAAGGCCTGTATGGGATGGCCCCTCCATCGTGAAAAGAACAGAGTAGAAGGAAAGAAGCCGGGATCACGAGCCAAATCTCAGAAAGTTAGATACAATCCAATTTACTAAGTTTTTTTAAGGGCTTCGAGCAGTGGTAAATTCTCCGTGCGATAAATTGGGTTTTGAACAATTAACAACGAAAATTGAAAACGTTGTTCAAAAATTGTTGAAAAAAATTGAATTAAACTTAGGCCAACATAATCTATATATGAAGTGTTCAGAAGTCAATCGATTAAGTAATAAAAATTAAAAAATACTTAATATATAAAATAATAATTTATGGAATTAACAGGTATTTATTTAAGCCCAATTCAAGATTTTTTCAACTGTTTAAGCCAGGCCTGGCCAACCAAAATGGCACCAGGGGCCTCAGTGACCAGCTAAAAATTTCCAAGGGTCGCAATTTTTTTTCCGAGATCTATCTTTACAATGGTATTGGCGAAAATCAAAATGGAATATTTACAATTATATGATGTGTAGATGGAGACACCGTTGAATTTTTATATATAATAATTTAGGAAAAATAGTAACAAAATTCTGGCCGAAATCTCGGTGTAATATATTTACTCATGCCTTTCGTCGAACCTTCAATGGTATCATTTGTCATGGCAGACAGAGGTAAGTCAATAAAAATCAAACCCTATAAACTTTTGCCATTCAACTTGAACACATATCTTCTTCTTTAAGTGCCATATCAGGTCCCCCTGACGTTTTGGCTCCTCTCCACATATACCTGTGATGAGTGTGTTTAGCTGTTTTACACAGATATACGGGACCTACTTTTTAACGCCGGTTCCGAACGGCTAGTTTGGAGAGGTTACTAGGCAATTATACTCTTGGTAGGTTGCCATTGCTTTCCAAGAGGAGACGACTGCAAATATCTGCCGACTCACCAGCGTATTTCAGGCCAGCGGACCGACACTCTAACCACTGACCCACAGTCGCCTACTGAACACATATACAATACTCAATCCCTCTTTAATTAGTATTTCAATTCAAATTAAACGCCTAACATTTTTGGGGGCTAGTTAACGGTCAATAAACAAATAAACAAACATATCCTTTTGGGAGAATGTTTTTACCGATAACGAGCCCCTTTCTAGCTGTTGTTGATTTTTGCCAATGTAATTACATAATTATTTAAGTGTTTATAATTTTAGGTTTTTCAGATTTTAAAATGTGTGTTGTCCAAATGCTTTTTTTACAGTTATGATATTCGAATTGCGGTCCGACTCCATATTCATAACGAAGATGACCAATCAAATTTCTGTTATGTTTGTACATTTAGGACAAGCATGGCGCAGAAATACGCAAGTTCTTGCTAGCACCTACGGCAAAATAAAAACAATAAATATGTTATTTTAAACATGTTAGAGAGTATATGAAAAAAAACATATATTACTTACCCAGGTAACACACAATATCCCCAGAATATTCTAAGAAGTTATTTAAAGGACATTAATATATTCCAATTATCTCTAGGAGATCCACAGAATATTTGTATGCGAGTTAATCTTCTGAGAATATTCTTTCCGAATATTCCAAGAATGCGCAACTAGGAATATTCCGAGAAAGGGAATTTAATGTCCTACACGATTATTTTAGTTCTAAGAAAATTCCCAGAATATCTACGAAGATTGAAAGATTATTCACAGGATATTCCAATATCCAGAGAAGATATTATCATAATATTTATAGATTATTCTTGTGCTACCTGGGTAGAAATTTAGATTTCGAATATATTTATATACTATTAGGTACATAAGAGGAGATTTTATTGGAGGGGGGCTCAAAGCTTAATAAAAAAAAAAAAAAAAAAAAATTATTGGAATATTTTAATATAAAAATTTAGGAATAAAAGTGATTTTTAAAAACTTTATAATATAACATTACGTTTTGGTGGATTTACATTTTTTTTAATACAAATCTAATCAGTGATATTATAAAACAAATATGATTGAAATATAGTAAATGATATTTATATAAAAATATAGAATATGCGGGATGAATAATACTTTAATAATACTTATTTGAGTCTTGTACATTTAATTCAATAATGATGATGTTTTAAAATATGTAATTTAAAATTGCATTTTTGATGGAATCTTTTTTTACAGTTTGGACATTCGAATTTAGGTTCTATTCCACATTCATAACGAAGATGGCGAACCAAAGTGTGTTTGTGCCTGTATGATCGATTACATTGAAGACAATCGTACTGCGCTTTGCCAGGACTATCGTGGAGACTTTGCAGTTCAATATCTACAGATTAAAAATAAAAACAAAGAGTAATGTTAGAAATGTTAGAAAATTGAACAAAAACGCATCTTAATTTAAATTATTTTTTTAATTTAATTTCTAGAATTATATTATTTAATATATAGCTATATATAAATTTCTAAAGTAATCTATAATAAATAATCCTAATAGAAGAAATCAAAATGAAAATAAACAAGAATAAAACCAAGGCCTAGTATGTACAAAAAAAGAATAAACGAGACAGGAATGCATCAAAATTAACCAAGAAAACCTAGAAGGAGTTAAGGAATTCCGCTACCTATAAAGTAAAATAACATGGGATGGGAGAAGCGAAAACGAAATTAAATCAAGAATTGCCAAAGCAAAAATGGGGTTTAATTCAAAACAAAAACTACTATGCTCCTCCTCAATTAGCTTAGAAAACAGGAAGATGCTATTGAAGACATATGTATGGAGCATAGCCATGTAAGGGTGGGAAACCCGGACAATTAGAGAAGCGGAGAGAAAGAGATTAGAGGCTTTCGAAATGTGGTGCTACAGAAGAATGATGAATATCAAATAGATGGATAAAATTACAAATGAAGAAATTCTTGGAAGAATCGGAGAAAGAAGAACCTTGTGGAAGAGTCTGAAGAAGAGAAGAGGTCAGATGGTGGGGCACACACTGAGACATGTGGGACTGCTTAGGGATATCTTGGAGGGGGAGGGCAAGGGTTACCCTTGAAGGGTAAGGCCCAGATTAGAATATTTCAACCAAATAATTGGGGATATGGGATGCCAGACATTTAGAGAGGTCAAACAGTTGGCGGGAGACAGTCGAGTGGAGACGGGTTGTTGCATCAAACCAGTCTTAGGACCGTATACTCAATGATGATGATATAAATTTCTAAAGTAATCTATATACGAGGATAAGTCAAAAATTACCTACACTTTTCGTTCAACAACTTTAGTAAACTAAGATGGGAGGCGGCCGCATGCGCATTTACGCAATTTGGTTGAGTTTGGTAAATGGCCAAGATTTTCAATTTTTGATCCCCCTCCCCATTTTGAGCGGTTAGTTTTTGCATTTTTATACTTCTGGGGTCCCACATTATATATACAAAATTTGGTTGAGTTTTCTCAAATGGCCTAGATTTTTAATTTTTAAACCCCCTCCACTTCAACCAAAATCTAATCAGTTCTTAATCTCAATGGACCAAAACTACGTGTGAAATTTGGTTTCGATATTCACACTAGTTTTTGAGCTAGATCGTTCACAAAAATTTGGTAACGCACAGACTAACTAACAGAATAACAGACTAACTGACAGACTGACTAACGGACATTTTGACAAAACAATTATTTTCTCGAAAAATATAATTTTTTCGATGTTCACTTATTAGAGCTTTTTTGTTTAGCGAAATGACATGGTTTGGCTCAATTTTTTTAATCAAAATAGTTTCAGTCGTTTTTGAGATATTTCGAAAAAAAGAAGGAAAAACCACTTTTTTCATGCACGATTACAATACTCTGTATGGTAAAGTAAAAAAAGAACCGAAACGCTTGAAAAAATTAGAGTTAATTCATATTCTTTATCATCATTATTGAATACACAGTCCTAAGACTGGTTTGACACAACTATCCGTCTCCACTCTCTCATATTCTTTAGTATTCTTAATTCTCGATTGAGTAAAAAAGAATCAGAACGCCGTTAAGCCCTGAATATATAAATATTCAGCGAAATATTACTTTTATTTCTTCAAAAAAAGTATTAGTTTACTTACAATTTTTACATTTAGCTAAACAAAACAGCTAATAAAAAAAGTAAGAAAAACAGGTTTTATTTACAGAAATTTTTTTTTATTACTTTTTGTGAAATTCCTTTAAACAAGTTGAGGTCCGGAGATTGAGAAGACCACAGGAAAACGACCATGTATTTTTTTAACAATTATAACACAAGCAGAGCATTGTTCTGAAAAAAAATCAAGTTAGGTTCGAATTTTTGGGGGGAAAAACATCTAGTTAAATTAAAAAAAAATAATATAATGTTTTATCCTTTTATCCTTCCTAATACTCTTGGATTAGATTGCCAATTCTAATTTATCTCTCATGAAGTTGCAATATCTCATAAGTAGAGACCAGATTCCTATGCAATTGCATATTTTGCTTGCCGCTACATACGACCCAGGAGATCAATTATCTAGGATACTGTGGGTTAAATTTTATACTGTATATTTTTGCATATTTGAGTAATATTGCATATTGCATATTTGAAAAATATTGCATAAAATTGCATATTTGAAGGATTTTTTTTGTCAAATATTGTATATTTCTCTCCAAATACAGTTTTTTAAAAGTAAATTTTCGGAGAAAGAATGAAAAAAAATGAAGAAATATATGAAACAAGAGAACACTAAATTAAATTCGAAGAAAACTGAAATAGGCCTCAACAACAAGAGTGTAGTGTTGAATTACGAAGTAGGAGGTTGGATTACAAAGGGTGTAAACGTAGCTACTAAACAACAACGCACTCATTTTTCTTTTTATTCAGTTGTGCTTTGATTTGACTTTCCTCTACACGAAAATGACGAAAAGTTTCCAATGTTTTTCTTCTAAAATATAAGTGGGGGTTTTAAGTTCCTTTAAATTTGCCCCCATGACATCTAATGAGCGCTATATTATTAGTTTATTATTTGTACATCAATAAGCAAAGCTTGATAATATAAAAAATGAAAGCAATACAATACAATCGTGTCTGTTAAATAAAACTACCCCCCCCCCCCATCCCAATATTTTTTCGTTCACATTTTTTTAAAAATTATTATATTTATTATGTTGGTTTTATTCAAGTACACCTATTATTTCTTTGAGTTTAAATAATAGTAATTTTGTCTTCAAATTTAATTTTTTAGTGCATAAAAAAATTTATTTTGCCATCTTTTACTGGATATATTTGCATATTTCAACATATTCTGCATGTTCCAGCATTTTTAACTGCATATTTTGGCAGTTTTTACTGCATAAAAATCCGGTCTCTATTCATAAGCCCGATTTTCAAAAATCGAGGTTTTTGTTGTTTAGGATAGAAGCGTGCACTAGAGACAGGTACAGTTTTGTAAGCTTTCAGCCACGCCAAGCGACCCTATCTGTAGCTGTAAAAACTCGCAAGTCGAACGTTATGTATCTTTCTATTCCAAACAATAAAAAAAACTCGATTTTTTGAAAAATTGGATTTACGAGGTTTTGCAAATTCATAAGCTATATTATATGTATATTCTTTTTTTATACCTTAATCGTTTTTCTTCAAAAATTTCATTTTCTTCATTTCCAAATTAAAAGGATGTCTCTTTCTGGATAAATTGGATCCTTATACATGTAAGTTGTTGTTTGAGATTTCAACAACATGTTTTTAGACTTAGGATTTAGAATCTTTATCTCTTTTCGCTTCTGAAAAATTAAATAGCATTATAACAATGTTTCTGAAAGATTATAACAATTTAAAAACTAAAGGAAAGTCTAATCTTAGCATATCATACAGTGAAATTGTGGGCTTTAGTGTAGTAAGCAGTGATCTAGGGTCCAGAATTCACAAGGTGTTCAAAAGTCAGGATAGATTTTTTGGGGCTTTAGCATATGAAACAAAATTAAATGGAGGGACCTATTTAAAATTTGATATTTTTTGTCATGTGTGATAGTATAATAGAAAAATTAAAATTACAAGCTCACTCTATAACGTATAGAAATATATACAAAATTTTCAAATGTCTTTTTCAAGTTGATCGATCATTATATTTAGATTCAAGCATGAGCAACCTGAAAACAAAATATACAAAAAATTATGTTAGGTGATTATTTAGATACCCAAAACATTTATTTAAAATTAAAATGAAAGAAAACTCCTGATTGTGAAGATAATATTAGTTGGAGATCTTAATCATATTACACTGGGATGTAAAATGATTCAAAAACAAATTGATAAATTTATTTACAAAATTCGACATCACATCGAATAACCTATCAATTTGGAATTCCTTCTATTCTACATTTTCAATAATAAAGATGAATTATCTAAAATAATTTTAAAATTTATAATATCATTAAAACTTGATGTTTAAGGTAGTTGTTCCGCCAAATGGGTTTTCTTAGGATTTTTTTGAAATTTAGAGAGATTATAATTTAAATATTTGTGCATCGTTTGGTGGCAAAACGAAATTTATGGACAATATAGTTCCGGAGATATTAAATTTCAAAATAGAGTTTTTCAGACTCTTATTACGTATACGGGATATCGGAAAATTTACATACATATTTAATTATAATTAAGAAACCCTTCTTACCATTTTTATAAAAAACTAAACCAACATTAAACAATAACTAATACATATTTTAAGACAATTTTGATTCATAGTTACTAAACAGTTTCTGAGATAATAATGAATAAATAATGAAAAATGGTTAAAAAATATTTACACTAAAAACAATTTGGCAACAGCACATTTATTTAACCAGTGAAAGATGTATAAAGCGCGCATGCGATAGATTTTTTCAAAATTATAATTTTCATAAGGTGTAACGTAGGCGTTGATTACATTTGTTAGAAAATAACAAAACGATTTTTATATAAATAAATCGACCTCTAAAATGTATTTTATCTGTCATTTTAATATAAAAATATTCAATCTCTTACAATGGTGCCAGATTTGTCAAACGAGCACGGGATTGGCTAGAATCGGTACATAAACAGCAAAAAGTTTTGGCCTTATGAATTTTGAATCCTTATTGTCTGTTCTATATACCTAGGATTAACTTTTTGCTAGTATTGTCGCGAAACAACTACCTAAATTATTTAGATGGAGAAATGCATTTTTTTTTTAATTTAGCCATTGATATTACAGCGATTGAGTTGGTTGGTGTAAATAAGCTATAATTAACATTTATTTAAATGGTATATGGGTTCGAATGCTTTCAATATTCTTGCTGTAATATAATCTATATGCAGCTGTGATGTTCATATATAAAAATGATAATTAAAAATATGTAATCAAATTAAAAAGAAATATATAGTTACTCTTAATTTAGGCCTTGGATGATTGGAGAGTATTTATTTTTGAATTTGGAGATCTTTCAGAAGATCAGTTTTCATATTAGCTTTAGTAAGATTGGAATTCCCTCATAGTCAGATCCACTTTATAAAACTGGTCTCAGTCTGAATGCCGTTTCTGCTAAGACTATTGGTAACTGTAGAAGAAAACAAGATTTATTAAATGATGCGAAATAATATATTTAAAATAATAAATAAAAATAAATATAAATAGGGGAGATCAAAAATAGGATCTATGAGTAAATATTGGTGTTTTTGCTTTGTTAGAAATCCTTGTTAAATACACATCTTTTATAGAAAACTATCATAAAATAAGTTTATTTATAATCCAAACGTGTCCCCCTTTATCAATGGAATTTTAAGAAATTTTAAATTAGAAAAGAGAAATTCAGCCAGTAAAGAAGCCTCTGTCGAATAAAAACTCCCAATAGTAGAAAACAGTTTCGGCTTCAATTAGATAATGCCATATTTAGTTATAATGAGCTGTAATGAGCATAAAATGTAAGAATATCAATACAAAACAAAATAAATCTGACGAGGATGGTTTGATAAGTTTCGCTCTGATATAGAAAAAAATTGGATTTTTTTAAATTTTATTTTTCAACATATAGGCCAGTCAAAATCAACACAAAAAAATGGCTAAATTCGCAAAACATGATGTATTTCTGATTTTTAGTATGTTGTTTGGACCCATTAGGAGTATGTATGCCCAAGTTTGCAATTCTCAACAAGTTGTGGAAAAAAATTTTGCACACGAAAAATCATGGAAAATTTTCGGACTTTTTTCAGATTCTGCTCTATATCTCCTAATCCATCCATTTTTTTGTCGAAAGCTATTCTATACGTTTTTTAAGAGCAATAAATTTGTGAGAAATTAAGCTCAACCGGAGCTCTCTAGATTAATTGGTTACCGAATTATGGCACTTTCAAAATAGGCCAAAATTTTGAAAAATTGAAAATTTTAGTTTTAGACCCTATTTGGACCGGAATTCCACCGAAACCATTGATCCTACAAGTAAAACTTATATAATATAATTTGTAGGCAATTTGATTAGCTTTAAATTCAGTGCAGTGGTGAGGTAAAATTTTTATTTAAAGTGTGTTGATTTGGCACGGAATTACTCTACGCATTATTTCTAGTTGGGTCAAATCCGTAGTCAAAATGTGTCACCAGCTCTTGGACTAGTATGTCAACATGGTTTTCCAAAGACTATCCCGAAGCCTGGCTCGAACAACTCGAAACCCAATTCGACCTCAACCATATCACAACGGAGAGAACAAAATATCTCAACCTCACAGTCAACCTTGAAGTTGTACCAAGAGAGGTGGGAAACCTTATCATGAACCCTCCAGCTGATTCAACTTATATTCACGACCTAAACCGAAATACTATCCAGTCACTCACTATCTCTCAAAATCGGCCCTTGCCAGGCTCCAAAATCAACAATCAACCCATCGTGCTCCACCCCCAACACTTTATACGAACGCACCCGAAAAATCCACTTTCAATTTCACTTCCGCCACTTCTCAACCGACCTCAAGCCACTCTGGCCCAGAAATTCCTTGCGAAACGTAACCAGTCCACACACTCACCTAATATTTAAAAATGTTTGATAAAGATTAGGAAAAACAGTCCATATCTGATCTATTGTTATTTGAATTTATGCGGTTTAAACTTTCGATCATTTCTAAAATTAATCTTTTTTCTAAATTTCAATCTTTATCTAATATTTTGGGATTAGAAAAAGTCGTTTTAAGATTGTTTTTATAAAGGACATGTATTTATTTATGTGAAAAAATATATCAATTTTTAATCTATATATAACAATAAAAAAACAAAAATAAGAGTTTGTTTCATTAATATATATATTTTATGGAAAAATGAATATTTGAATAGCTAGTTGTCAGTAATGAGGTCAGAGAGCTAATTTTGACATTATTCATTATTTAATTTAATGATTATATAAAATTAATACTCACCGACTAATTCCTTATTGAATTCTTGTTGAATTGACATTATGAACAAATTAAATTTCTATTAATTAAAGTTATTCTATAATAGTTAAGAATGTCAGAATTTTGACAAGAAATAGTTTGTTGTATACTTTCTGATTTGTTGTTGTCATTTGGCCAGTGATGCCAACGCAAAAAACTTTCCCCTAAAGGGCTTTTGCCATAAAGCCTGAACATGAAAATTAAACCTGGATTTTCGTAAAGTAAAATCCTTTAAAACGTACAATAAAACCTCAATCGTGCAAAATTATAAAAAAGTATATTTTAACTTAATATAGTTTTTATTAATATAATAACAAACAAAATTAGATTATTTTTACGTATATATAAACAAATAAAATCAAAGAATTATAATCAGGACAGCCCAGAGAAATTTCGGGCCTTTGGGTAAACAGGTGTATGGACTCCTTCTAAGCGCATGTAATTATAAGTATTATAATCAGAGCAGCCCAGAGAAATTTCGGGCCCTTGGGTAAACAGGTATAGACTCCTTCTAAGCGCATGTAATTTTAAGCAAAATTGCCAAAGCTATTGCAATCTATAACTATAAATTTGTCAGATTGTTGTTACGCAGACGATAGTATCCTTCATAGCGCTCAATCCTTACTAAACAATTGCGGAAACATAGATTCCTCGATAAATTTAGATTGAGGCCTATTGAACCCAGTCCATTCCCGTCCCGCGTCCAGCCCGCGCACAGACCACGCGTGGGTTGTTTTGTAAAACAAGGCTTGAGACGGAGTGGCGCATAATGAACCCAATACACGGCCAGCCCACGTTTAATCTGTCTCTGCAACTAAATTGTTGGGTCGACTGAAAATCGACTGTGTGTGTCTAGCCGAGACCATATAAGATATAGACACGCCCTGGTGTCGATTTGGTGAGGCCAACATCAACTCGAGAACGTGACGTCATCAGCAGGCAAGAACAACGAGAATAGCATGGGCGCTATAGGAATTATTATACATTGAGATAAATTTATCGTGGTTTAGATTATTTATTTTGGATTCCAATAATCGCAAATTAATATTAAATTAATATACCAAAATATTTATTTATTTTTTAACAAAATGTTTTATTTAAATTACATATTTTACAATAATTCGGGCATCGAGCAACACTTCCTTCCATGTCCATATATATACAACAATATATTTTATTATTTTAATCAATTGTAGGTTACCAAAATATTTATTAATTTCGAATGCTAAATCAAGTATCCCTGCCATTCTCATTAAAAAAAGTGCGCCCCTGAACTTTGCTCCTATACTATCCAAATTATACAATCTCTCCTATAACTCACGGAATAACGCAAGCCTGAAGCCTGGAAATAGCCAGAATCAACCAATTAAGAAAAAGGCGATTCTTCCAACGCTAAAAAAACTATCGACCCATAGCCGTCGCTACATGTCTCCATCCAAAAAAATCATGGAAAAGGCCATCAACGAGCGAAGTTCTACGACACTTAGAGTCAAATAAATTTATCCACGATAGGCAATACGGCTTCAAGGAAATTCCGGTCGACTGGTGACATCTCGCATACGCCGCTTCGCCTCCGGAACAAAACCCTGGAGCCGGGAATGAAGCCTCGCGGTAGCTTTAGATACATAACAGCCGCTTCGATACGGTCTGGCTGCGAAAATCTTCTTGCCATGATCGACCTCCGTCGGCCTTGCACCCGAAACTCTGTAGATTCGCTGACAGTTTTCTTTCAGACCGTAGTAGTAAGGTTGTCATCGATGGAATATCATCTTCCCCCTTTACCACTGCCAACGCTGGGGTTCCTCCATGGGATCGGTTATCTCCCCTACGCTTTTTCTTATCTATATCAACGACCGTCTAAACTTGCCCTCCAATCCGGTACATTGTTACGCAGATGACAGCACCCTACATAACTGCCCATCGCATAAAAACCGATGCAGACATTGCCTCTTCAATTAATTTAGACTTGGCCACGAAACTTAAAAACTGGGGATCCCAAAACTTGAGTTAACTTCAGTGCGAGGAAAACTCAGTGTTGCCTATGCTTTCTAGGCGCGTCGACAGAAACACTCCCAAGCATATCATTCGACTCAAACTCACTAGAATTCAGGGATAAAATTTCAATGCTAGGCGTAACTCTAGGGTCTGACCTTTCATGGAGCCAGCCATATCTCAACCACTGCTAAAGCTGCAGCGCGCAAGCTTGGTCATCCTGTTGAGGTCCTGAGACGCTGTTGTAACTCCCAGCAGTCAACTTCTTATGCTGTATAAGGCTCAAATTCGTCCCTGTCGCCGAATATGGCTCTCATCTGTGAGAGGGGTGCATCCAAGCATTCTCTTGCTACACTGGATGCAATTCAGAAGCGAACAAAATTCAAACTAATAGGAGACCCGGCTCTAACCCAGCTCACTCGACTCCCTGGCTCACCAGAAGAACCGTTTCTGCCCTTTCCCTGTACTACAGATACTATCACGGTGTCTGTTTCAGTCGAGCTGAAATCATCTTATCCCCCCTAATGCCCTCTTTACGAGAAACACGCGGTTTTCTAACGCTCAGCACCCCCTTCGCTGTCTATTCATTGGATAAAAGTCGAGACAAGCGCTTTCGCTTCAGCCTCTTTTGGCTACCTATGACCTCCAGGAGACTGGAACCTCGCTCCCTGCCACCATCCCTTCCCGCGACTTATAACCTTAAGCTATTTAAGACGCGTATCCACAGATCACGCCTTCGACCTCCGCCCAGCCCATAAAATTCTTTCTTCTTCTTTTCACGATGGAGGGGCCAGCCGGAGGCCGCTTAGGAGGTTGCACCTTTTTGGTGTAACTCCTTCTCTCATCATTATCATTAAAAAAAAAAAAAAAAAAAAAAGTAAATAATTGGGGGGGTCGGGTAGGCTAGGCGGTAGCATGTAATCAGCCAAAGCTAGCAAGAGGACCCGGGTTCGGGAATCCGACTCCGAGGCATTCGGCTAAAATCTGACCCCCGAGGTAGAGACAAATTTAAATAAATAAAATAATTAGTATCGTAAATGGCTTATGGCTAGAAAGGCCGAAAAGCCAAAAAAAAAAAAAGTAAATAATTATTCATTTTAAATACAGTTTTTTGAATCAATTGAGGGAACATTCAACCAAGTTCATCATTTGATTTTGCAAATATTTTGTCAGTATAAAAATCGTAATAAAGTAAGTCGAAAAAAATTCGCAAAATCATATTTATTAATGAAAAATATTTGAAAAATTGAGTTTTGAGAATTCGATATATTTAATTTATTTAATTTATTATTTAAAGATTTAATGACCAAATTAATAATATTTTATTATGGGTAATGTTCGGGACTCGGTATTTGAAGCATACAAAGAACATATATGTACGATAATGATGTTGAATCAAATCCTATCATTAATTTGATTAAAATGATTAGTTTTTATTATTGTAACATATAAGATTATAACACCAAGGAGAATGTTTAAACACAGATTCGAACAGGATAAGGAGTAAATTTACTAAAATGATTTTGTTTAGTAATCAATGATTTTATTATAATAATAAAACTTGAGCAAGATGCGAGGTAAGTTTCACAAAAAAAGAAATAAAACAAAATTGAGTTTTGAATTATATATATTTCAGGGGTGAGCCCAAACTCAGTTTTCTTTGACTCCTGATGATGGGCTCACCCCTAAATATATCGAATTCTCAAAACTCAATTTTTCAAATTTTTTTCATTAATAAATATGATATTGCGAATTTTTCGACTTACTTTTAATTACGAATTTTTATACTGGCAAAATATTTGGTAAAATCAAATGATGAACTTGGTTGAATGTTCCCTCAATTGATTCAAAAAACTGTATTTAAAATGAATAATTATTTACTTGATTTAGCATTCGAAATTAATAAATACTTTGGCAACCTACAATTGATTAAAATAATAAAATACATTGTTGTATATATATGGACATGGGAAGGAAGTGCTGCTCGATGCCCGAATTATTGTAAAATATGTAATTTAAATAAAACATTTTGTTAAAAAAAATCAATAAATATTTTGGTATATTAATTTAATATTAATTTGCGATTATTGGAATCCAAAATAAATAATCTAAACTACGATAAATTTATCTCAACGTACAACAATTCCTATAGCGCCCATGCTATTCTCGTTGTTCTTGCCTGCTGATGACGTCACGTTCTCGAGTTGATGTTGGCCTCACTCACTCTGCGTGGAGAGTGGCAGAGGGCGTGTCTATATCTTATATGGTCTAAGGTGTCTAGCTTTTAGAGTATAAAACCTGCTAAATCCATTTTTTATCATATATGATATATTAATACCGTTCGAAAGAAAAAGAGATGCAGCATCATACAAGTTAAACTGCTACTTAAAATTACGATCGTAAGTATTAGTGAATTTTGGCGTTCTCTTATAAGGATTGACTATTTCGATAAATTGAATCTTGGTTCATTAAGGTAGTTGATTCGAACAATACTAGCAAAAAGTTATTGCTAAAGTATATAGAACAGACAATATAAGGATTCATAATTCATAAGCCCAAAACCTTTTGCTGTTTATGTACCGATTTTAGCCAATTCCGTGGTCGTTTGACAAATCTGCCACCATTGTAAGAGATTGAATATTTTTATATTAAAATGACAGATAAAATTCATTTTAAAGTTCGATTTATTTCTATAAAAATCGTTTTGTTATTTTTTAACAAAAAATCTAGCGCATGTGCGCTTTATACATCTTTCACTTTTTTCACTGGTAAAATAAATGCACTGTTACCAAATTGCTTTTAATGTAAATTTTTTTTATACATTTTTCATTATTTATTCATTATATTATCTCAGAAACTGTGTTGTAACTATTATGAATCAAAATTGTCTTAAAAATATGTATTGGTTATCGTTTAATGTTGGTTTAGTTTTTTATAGCAATAGTAAGAAGGTTTCTTAATTATAATTATTATATATGTATGTAAATTTTCCGATATCCCGTAAAGTACAATGTTAAAGAGCCTGAAAAACTCGATTTTTGAAATTTAATATCTCCTGAACTGTATTGTTCATAAATTTCGTTTTGCCACCAATCGACGCAGAAGTATTTAAATAATAATCTGTCTAAATTTCAAAAAAATCCTAAGAAAACGCATTTGGCTGAACAACAACCTTAATATCGTTCGAAAGAAAAAGAGATGCAGCATCGTACAAGTAAAACTGCTACTTAAAATTACGATCATAAGTATTAGCGAATTTTACTTGGCGTCTCTTATAAGGATTGAGTATTTCGATAAATTGAATTTTGGTTCATTAATGATATAGAAAACAAATTTGGTTTCGGCGCCCCCCCCCCCCCCAAAGATCTAAAGAGTGATGACAGGGAGAAAGAATGTTGACCA
The DNA here is from genome assembly GCA_024734495.1 of Forficula auricularia. NCBI lineage: Eukaryota > Metazoa > Arthropoda > Insecta > Dermaptera > Forficulidae > Forficula > Forficula auricularia. Next base: position 7,823,119 of record JALMQS010000225.1, read on the forward strand.
TTGGAGAAAGTGGTAAAAAAATATTTTAAATGTGAATTCAGTTAATTTTCAAAATAATGAGGAATATTAGATTTAGAAAATGATTAAAATAGAAAACAATTTATACTTAAATACAGTGAAACCCCTCAAATCCGAACTAATTGGGGCTGTAGCCTGTTCGGATTAGCCGACAAAGTTTTTTATAGTGAACGGTGTTGATTAATGTTTTGATTTTAAATTATGGCAAGCAAACGAAAACACAGTTCTTGAACCGTGGAACAAAAACTGAAAGCTTTAAAGCATCTGGACCCTGAGAAAAGTTTGACAAAGTTGTCTGGCGAGTTTGGTGTTGGTTAAACTACAATCAGTGGAAAAAAATTGTGTCAAAATTGAACAGTTTTGCAATGTAACAAGTGATAAAACATTAAAAGAACGCCATCACGTAACAGTTTCCGTAAATGACAAAATTGATGTAGCAGTTTTTTGTGTCAAAACTTACTTAAATTTGTCAAAAAAAAGCGAGAGGACAGATTGGAAAAAGTAGCAAAAAGAATGTCGTCCCGAAGTAAGAAGCAGAGGAAGACCAAAAAAAGATGGAAAGCTGGCCTAAATGTACAACCTGAGTAAAAATCGAATGGAACAATGTCCTTTATTTGGAGAAACAGGCCCAGGCCTATTGAGAAGATTAAGAAGAAGATTTATTCTTTCTAACAGGCTGGATCAAAATATTCAGTCGATTTTTTAAGCCCTTCAAAGAAAGGTTTGAATGGAATATTAAAACTGAATTCATAATAAGCAATGATGAATCCAAAATATTTTAACGTATGGACACAAGTATTATAACCAGTGCGAATTTCCTATTAGGCTAAGTAGGCTGAAGCCTACGGCGGCAAATTTTCGACGGATACCTAATGACTTTGAGGCTTTTATGAATTTTTATTTAGACGGGAAACTTTATTTCTCTCAGCTGAATACTCTATGCTGTTTGCACGTGCACCTATGCTCATGGACCACCCTTGTTGCGGGTGCGATACGTTGATTTAAATTAAAATTCTATGATTCTACCATAAGCTATCGTCCACGTACGTGTCTAAACCAGAAGATTTCTTGACGATTGTTCAGTGTATCAAAAGTCTTTATTAAGGAATGATGAATTCGGCCCTTTGTTCCTTTATTATGGAAGTGTTTAAATTTCATAGGTGAGTTTCCTATAATGTAATGGTATGGGGAAGGGTGGGTTACCGCGTCATTCCCTCCATCTCCTCTCCGGAAGAACACATGTGCAAAACTCAGATGCACAATTTTATTTATTATATGTACTTACCTATGTATTAATTTTTAGCTAGAAGGTGTAAGGGCTGATCATTTTTTTATGTGTTAAATTTTAGTTACAATTTAAGCGGGGGCGCAAAATTTTAGTTTGCACACGGGCGGCCGAATGGGTTGGCGGGGCCCTGTTTTTACGTAGGGGCCCGAATTCAAGATTTTGCCTAGAGCCCAAAAGAGTTTAAATTCGCCCCTGAGATTGAAAATGAGCTGGTACAAAAATTATCTAAAAATAGCCTCTTTCTTACCAAAATAATTGAGATATCAAATTTGTTCCTCTTTGTTGTTGATAAGGAGAGAATAAGGGAATTAGCGAATTTTTTTATAATTTTAATTTAAGATAGTTCGCGACAATCCACACAAGTTTTAGCCTCGTAACCACTCTATACATATGAACGGTGGTAAAATTTTAGGTTATGTTTTTTTAACGTGACTGTACTTTTTACACTACTATATCCTCTTTATGAATGGATCGTTTCCAAGCGATTTATCTTAGATCCCCTCCACTAAAAATAATCGCCCAAATATGTTTTTTTTATTTTTTATCAAAACTACGAAGTAAATAATTTCAATTTTTTTAAGTTACTCCCAATATAGTATTCTAACAAATATTAGATTCATTTTTAATTGCAATTATTTCATATTTAATGTAGTAAATCGTCTTCAAATTTTAGCAGTGTGTTATTATGCTTTTAATGACTTTTATTCCAAGTTTCGAAGACTTCTTGAATTTTTGCATTTGTGAAAGAACTACCTTAAGCCAATTCCAAGCAAAAATCACCTAAAAAGACATCTTTAGGCCTTCAGAACGTCAATTTAAATATACCACTGCCCTTAAGTTTTTTAATTAATATTATTTATTTTTTACCTATGGGTTTTCTTAAAAAATAATTTTGTGGGCGTCTCCGTTCTTGGCCCATAATCTAATCTGAAAAAATATTTTAAAGAAGCGCCCCAAATTAGCTGCGCATGCGCATGAGCTGAGTGCTCTTCGATCAAACCTTTGACGGGGATCATATCTTATTTTGAACCGACTTCAAAAAAGGAGGAGGTTCTCTATTCGACTGAATTTTTTTTTCTTTTTTTTTTTTTGTGCCTATGTTACCTCATATCTCCGCCTATTGTGAACCGATTTTGAAAAAAAAATTTGCATTGGGTTCAGTCTACCTTCCGATTGGTCCCATTTTTTTTCATAGGTATTAGACCTTTTTTGTTAGGTTTGCTCATGCCTAACTTCTTTGTTTATGAACCGATTTCGATGATTCTTTTTTATTGGAAAGGGGGTATCTTAGGATGGTGCCATATTAATTTGGTCAAGTTCTGATGATATGATCACTATTAATAACATCACTAAAAAGAGAAAAATAAAAATAATTTTAAGTAAAAATAAAATCAACTTCTAAAAAATTAAATGCAACAAATAAAATACACTAAAAGGTATAAAAGTAATTATTAGCTTATTTAGTTACAATCTAAACTACGAAATATTAACATGAAATTACTTTTTTAAGTCGGTGCCAAACATATACCTACCTTTTATGAATCGCATTGGCACCGAGTACAAAAAGTAATTTCATGTTAATATTTCGTAGTTTAGTTGTAACTAAATAAGTTAATAATTATTTTATACCTTATAGTGTATTTTATTTGCTGCATTTAATTTTTTTGAAGTCGGTTTTATTTTTTTCTTAAAAATTATGTAGTTTTATATTTCTAATCTCTATCTTAATTATCTTAGCCTTATTGTGACCATATATACATGCCGCACACTTGATAGGAGTTTAGTGAAAGATCTTAAGGTGAATGAATTGAATCTGAATGAAATTGCCATTAAACGTTTTTTTTTGTTCCAGACATTCCAGAGTTTATTTGAACCCGAATCCATATATGTACAAGGTTTTCAAGATCCTTAAAACAGATAATTTAATTGAAAAGATTTTGTTTTGTTGAGAATAGCAGAGTTGTTGATTCATAAAGAGAAATCAAAGAGGTTGTCCTCACTTTGATGCAAATAAACATATATGGTACATATACCTGGTGAGTTTTTTATCTTGAGATAGTCTTGTAACTCAAAAACAGTGCATTATATGGAAAAAAGTTACGAATAAAAGTTGTTTTATATCAAGGGGGAAACTAATCTACACTATTGTTTGTCGACCTAGAACAAGATTTCAAGGGTATTTCAACGTCAAGTTTTGTTTTTTAAAATGGAAACCTAGCTAAGTATATGTTTCTTTACATAAGTATAGGTTTTTAACTTCAAATTCGGATTTTTCCATATCAAATTCAGGATGTTTCAAACCAAATTCAGGATTTTAAAAATCAAAATCAGACTTTTTCAAATCAAATTCAGAATTTCTATAAAACCATGCATATTTTACATATTAAATTACTTATAGCTTTTTCCCTGAAAACGTTTCTTGAGAGTACAAAATGCTTATCTTAAAAGATTTTAGTTGATGAGCTGAAAATTGGTACGGAAATATATTAGAATGCATCAAATTTTAGCTTATTACCTGAAAAGGTTTCTTGAAATTACAAAATGCTAATCTTGAAAGGTTTTAGTTGATGAGCTGAAAATTGGTACTCAAAATATAATAGAATGCACCAAATTTTAGCTAAAAAATTCAGCTTAAAATGAAAAAAGTTTTTTATACAAGACCTTTTATTTAAATGTATAACTAAAGATTTGAGCATCTTTTTTTCGAAAATAGTTGGAATGTTTTTAAAAAATCAGCTCGGGTTAAAATTAACCAAGTTGGATTGGCAACTAAGTAATTGCGGATTTTGTTTAGAAAATCAAAGACAATTCTTTCATGGAACTAAATAACTTTATTCTGTAATGTATTGCCCATTTTGATCAATGACCTTTTGCCATCTTTCAGGCAGCATCATAATCCCACGTTCATAAAACTTCTGGTTTTTATTAGCAAAAAACTGAATCAGGTACAATTTGACATCATCATCATTATTGAAATTTTTACCATTCAAGGAGTTTTGTAAAGATCGAAATAAAAAGTAATCAGATGGTGCAAGGTCAGGACTATATGGTGGATGTGGCAAAACATCCCAACCAAGCTCCAATAATTTTTGCCGAGTGACCAAAGATGTGTGTGGCCTTGCATTGTCATGATGGAATACAACACCTTTTCGATTTGTCAATTCGGCCCGCTTTTCTTCAACTGCATTGTTTAATTTCGTTAGTTGTTCAATGTAGACAACAGAATTGATCGTTCGGTTGGGTGGTAAGAGTTCAAAGTAGACAATTCCTTTGTAATCCCACCAAACTGATAACAAAACCTTCTTTTGATGAATACCAGCATTTGATGTTGTTTGAGCTGGTTCACCTGGCCTGCTCCACGATCTTTTCCGCTTGATATTGTTGTAAACAACCCATTTTTCATCGCCAGTTATCAGTCGTTTTAAAAATGGATCATTTTCATTACGTTTCTTTAGCAAATCGCAGATGTTAATGCGTTGCGTTAAATGCGTTTCTTTCAGTTCGTGAGGAACCCATGTATCGAGTTTTTGAACATAGCCAAGTTGTTTTAAGTGATTTTCAATGCATGTATGTGATACAATCTCTGCAATCTCACGTGTTGTACTGTGACGATCCGAATCGATTATTGCTTTGATTAGGTCGTCATCAACTTCAACTGGACGACCAGAGCGTTTTTCATCTTTGAGTGAAAAATCACCAGAACGAAATTTGGCAAACAAATTTTTTTGACACTGCCGTTCTTTTAAGGCTTCGTCGCCATAAACAGCACATAACTTTTTGTGAGCTTGCGATGCGTTTTTCCCTTTGCGGAAATAAAAAAAGCAAAATATGACGAAAATGTTCCTTTTGATTTTCCATTTTTCAACGAACGCCAAACGAAAACTACGCAACCGATCAAAAAACTTTTTTGACAGCTGAATTGCCAACCATCAAATAACAAAATGTGTTTTACATTTGGACTACGCCAGCAAACCTAAAAATTCAACTGAAGCCATCTATGAGTGAAATCCGCAATTACTTAGTTGCCAACCTTAAAAATTAACTTCACTATTTCAAGTTAGAAATATATCTATTCGGATATTATTTTCATTTAATATTCGACAAAAATCATCTGCATTCGATTCGGGATCGAATCAAATACAGGAAACCTATGATTTATAATATTCGATGTTATATTTGTGTACAAGATTAAGTCCAACAAGGTGAATTGTCCTGATCTTCAAAACCTGTTTCCAATTCATAACTCAAATTATGTACTTAGAAATAGACTACCCTTTTATCCAGAAGTACCATCCACCCGGCACTCTGAAGCTAATCCAATATTCAGATTAAGTAGATGTTATAACGTTTTATCTAAACAACTAGAAAACCCCTTGGACTTCTCATTGAACATTAATAGAGTCGCAGTCTTGTTCAAAATGTTGACCCTAGTCTACAAGTAACTATTCTATTATTATATTTCATCACATTACTATTATCTTATATTATTTTTATATTTCTCTATTGTTATTTAACATATACTCTATCATTATTATATTAATTTAATAATATTACTTTGTCTATTATTGTTAATTTTGTTATATTCAATAATTATTATATTAATGTATTAGGCATTTAGCCGTTGAAATCCTTGTTAAGGTTTTGACCAGGTTTCCTTAACAACTTATGGCAAATGCCGGGATGGCTAATGCGTCGCTTGCTCCTGGTAACGGGTTTTTTGCGCGGAATTTTTAAATTACTTTTTGTCTTTTGATGGAAATTTATGGTCATGTTATTTGTTAATGAGCATACATTTCTATTTTTTTTCTTTTTCTTTTTTTTTTTTTTTTTTTTTTACTTGTTTATTAATTGTTAAATTGTTGTAATTAATTTGTATTGATGTTTGTTAATGTATTGTAGCTAGATTGTATTGATGTTTGGAGGACCTAGCCACCGAGGACTTGTGCCTCTAAGCAGGTCGAGGAATAAAGATTTATTTATTTATTTATTTATTTATTTAAAATAATAAATTAATTAATTAATAAATAAATAAATATGATAAATTGAAAAGTTTCTTTTTCCCGAGAATAGGAGAATTTTTATAAATTAAAGGAGATAATAAAAGAGTGTTTCTTCTGCTGGAAAAATACATTTTTTAAATTTATTTATAACGAGACAGTTTTACACAGTAAAACTCATTTCACACATCAATTCTTGTGGAATCAATTGTAATAGACTGATGAAAGGGGGCAAAGCCCTCGAAACTATAGTCTCGTTATAAATAAATTAAATAAATTTATTTTCCCAGCAGAAGACACACTCTTTTACTGTCTCCTTTAATTTATTATTATTTATTATTATTTGGGGGTTTAAAGGCACATCGACTGCTAAGGTCATTAGCGCCTAGGATTTCTATTATATTCTCTATTTTTTTTTTTTTTTGAACTTCCATATATCTAACGATACATAAATGTATAAAAATCCAACGAGAGATAGACTATATAAGAAATAACAATACAATAATGAAGCTGTAAAGGGGCTTCTAATAGATATGTGAAATAAACTATATCGAAAAACAGAAAACTAAAATAAATGTATAAAAAATTCAACAAGAGATAAACTATATAAGAAATAACAATACGACAGTGAAGCTGTAAAGAGGCTTCTATAACAAATATATAATAAATAGAATAGTCAACAAAATAGATAATATCACAGATAGTAAGACTGCCCATAGTTAGGCCATGACTAGAAAGAATAAAATACAAGCTAAATCAAATTAAGGAGTTGGATTCGATTTAAAAAGCCGAACAAATTCTCAAAATTTTCTTGACTTCCTAGTAGATTTAGGATAGTCTTGTTTTTTATTTTAAATTCTGTCCTAGCTAGACTATATACGGGACAATCAATTAGGATGTGGTCCACTGTGACTCTAGAACTGCAAGTAGCACACCATGGGGGATCCTCTCTCCGAATCAAATATCCATGAGAGAAGAAGCAATGCCCTATTCGGAGGCGTGTTATGATAGTCTGCATCCTTCTAGGCATATTAGCATATAGTGGAAGGGGACTAATTTTAGGTTTGACTCTTTTGAGTAGAGTATTTTCCCTCTCCCATTCTTTGGTCCAGGTGTTCTTGATTAGGTTTTTGAAAAACCTTAAGGAGTCCTCCAGAAAGGTTTGGGAAAAGTCAACAGACGACTTGTTGGCTCCCATTCTAGCTAAAAGGTCTGTAGCCTCATTTCCTACGATACCCTTATGTCCTGGCACCCACATTAAAAGAATTTCACATTGGTCCCCCGGCGGTTCCCCATACAGGGATTGAATTCTCTGGACCAAAGGATGGGGAGGATTAAACCCCTGCAAGGCAAGGCTTTAATTTATAATGTGATAAATGCATAGTAAAAACATTTTTAGCATTTTATATTGTAATTATGTTGACATGCATATTAATTTTTATTTAAATGAAAATTGAATGAATATTTTTTGTCAATGTATCATCTCTTAACAATATATTGGAAATATCTGAACAAGGAATGTCTTCATATTGAATTTATATATAATATATTATATCACTATCTTTCATTATAATGTATATAGTATACGACTTGGTATGCGACCAACTTGTAAAAATATTTTCATTTATATTTATTTTCAATTTTCAAACATTTGTATAATTATTATGTAGTCCAGTCAACGAATGCTCAAAAGGGATTTTAGAAAACATTTTAGAGGAGAGAATTTTTTTCTTATGGAATGTGTTTGGGCTAGTTAGGAGGTAAGAATACTAAAAGTCCCCAGTCCTAGCTACCGGGCTTAGGGGTGGAAGGGGGTGGAAATGTCCCATATTTTGGTTTTTCTCCTTATATTTAAAAAACGGTGGTGCGTAGAGAAAAAGTTACTCTTAGCAAAATAAAAGCTTATAATATTTACTACAAGAATGCTCCTATTTAAATTTTCTCTATTCCTTATGGTTTTTGAGATATTCGACCGAATATGTTTATGTATGAAAAAAATAAAATTTCCTATATTTTTCGATCAAACTTTTGTCTCTATCACCTCAGCCTTTCGTTTTACAGTAAAAGTCCTCAGAAAAGAAGTTGTAGAGCATTCAATTTCCTTTAAAATGATATATACATTTATGATTTTATTTTCAAATCGTCTGGAGTTATAGCAATTTAAAAATTTCAGGTCGATTTATACATTTTGTTAGAAAACCCCGCAATAGCCCAGTATATAGGGGGGTTTCAGCTTACATTAATTGCGGGAAAAGATTTTTTCTAGGATCATTTGGTATGGTGTGGGTATGCCAAATCTAAGTTTGCGACCTCGAAAGTGTGAGAATATAGAATCTCAAAATTGAGTATGTTGGCTACATCTCAATTATTCAATCCTTTATATCTCAATAGTTAGTTTTATCAAATTATCTTTTATTTAATAAAATATTAAGCATTTTATTCTGAATAAAATGACACCTTAATTTTGAAAATCGGTTTACAATTAATCGAGTTATGATGTTTTTTATTGTCATTATTATAGGTTAGTCATAGTTAATTGGATGAGATGAAATCGGCCATCATCGAATTTTGAATATTTGAATTTAAGCTTTATTCATTTTCCAATGCTGCCATCTTACATCGATTTGTTCAACTCGCTTGTCAAATTATGAAAATTCAAACAATCGGTAATTGGAATCCAGCACCATCTTTTTTTTCATTTACTTAAGAATAACTAACCATAACTAAAACCACCATAACTCGGTTAATAATTAACCAATTTGCAAAAATAAGGTGTCATTTTGTTTATAAATAAATTAGTCATTTTGTTTATAAATAAATTATTAAAATTTTATTAAATCAAAGATAATTAAAAATAAACTGCAACGGATCGTTGCTAAACTTTATCCAAATTCATTTGAAATATTAATATGTTTGTTCCTTTATTATTAATCAGATATCACTTGCAATTTGTAGTTCATATTGAAATTAATTCAAAAATAATTCTCATTTAAGAGTCGAGGAATAACCATTCTACATTGCATTTTTGACGTTTCGGTTTTTATTGGTAACCATTGCTGAAGACATAGAGGAATCGACTTAAAATCAAAAATAGCCATCGATTCTCATCTAATACTTGAGGAATAATAATTCTACATTAGGTTTTTGACGTTTCGATTATTATTGGTAACCATTGCTGAAGACATGGAGGAAACGACTTAAAATCAAAAATAACGATCGATTCTTATCTAATACTAGAGGAATAACCTTATTGCATTCCATTTTTGATGTTTTGACTATTAATGGAAACCTCTACTGAAAAATGTAGAAGAATCGACTTAAAATCAAAAAGACTAAATTCTTTTATGGCAAACAACTCAAGCTTGAGTACCCATGCTTTGCATTGGATAAAGTAAAAAGTAACAATTATTGATAAATAAAGAATTAAAAATTGACAGGGCCGCAATTTTAAAAATTTAAGCCTGTATTCACTGTAATTTTTGTGTGAAGATGTTCCTACTTAAAATTACTGAAAAAGATTTTGGGATATACATACCAGATGAAAGAAACAAGGAAAGTTTGACATTTTTTATTAATTTTAATCCGCAAATTTCAAAATTAATTGCAAAAGAACGCTTTTTTGTTATACCCTGTTATTTGTCGCTTTTAAGCATTATAAGTATTATTGTTCAAAAATTTGACCAACAATTTAGTCAGAGAAATTTATATATAATCCAGACCCTCATGAAGAAACACTTTTGTTTTTTAACTTTTAAAAATTTAATTTAATGTGATAAATCAATTTTCCTTTAATTTTTATATAAGATTAGATGATAAATCCGCTCAAAATCCACCATTTAATGGAAAACTTTTTTCAATCTCGTTCCGTTTATTTATTCTAAATTTTGCATTTACTCATTTCAATACAATTACTCTCAAAAAATTGCAGTTTTTCAAAACTTCAAACTAATTGCGGCACGGGTTACCATTGTCCAATTAAGTTGCAACTTTGTTTAAATTGTAGCAAATTTAATCTAGTTTAAAAATGTATAGAATGGTCTTTGTCGAAAACGTGCTCCATCATGGTCGAAATGGGAAAAAAATCGAAAAAACTGCGAGTTTTTGGATTAAAGTCAGAAAATTTCGATGTTTTTCGGCCACCAAAAGTGTCCCTCACACTTTCGAGGTCGCAAACTTAGATTTGGCATACCAACAACATACCAAACGATCCTAGAAAAAAATCTTTTCCCTCGATTAATGTAAGCTGAAACCCCCCTATATACTGGACTATTGCGGGGGTTTCTAACAAAATGTATAAATCGGCCTGAAATTTTTAAATTTCTATAACTCCTACTATTTGAAAATAAAATCATGATTATATATATCATTTTAAAGGAAATTGAATGCTCTACAACTTTTTTTCTAAGGACTTTTACTGTAAAACGAAAGGCTGAGGTGATAGAGACAAAAGTTTGACGAAAATATAGGAAATTTTTATTTTTTTCATACATAAACGATATTCGCGGGCAAATATCTCCAAAAACCATAAGGAATAGAGAAAAATTAAATAGAAGTAATCTTGTAATGGAAGGCAGCCCAGAGGTAGTTATTTTATATGTGTTAATTTTTTCTTTCCTCACTACCTCTGGGCTGCCTTCCATTACTTTCAATTAATAAAAGTTATGCATTTTTTGTCATGATGAGTGTTGGTGTATTTTTTTCTTTTTAAAAAGCATTCAGTTAAACCCGGCAAGAAATCGGCTGAATGGCGAGAACAGTATTCAAATTGCACTCACGTCAAAAAGTCCTAATTTTGAAGTTATTTTAGCGAAAATGAAACAACATCATTTTTCTAAAACGTAAAAGCGTTTGAATTATGTTAATGTTTACAATTTTTATTTACTTACAGAGAGTTTTCATGTAAATTCCAATTAATTCAATAAATAATAAACAAGTGTCTGGAGCACCGAGCGATGCTCGGTAACTTTTTGCTTCTAAATAGCTTAAGTTTCAAATTTCAAGGCTCTGCGACTTTCCGAAGACGAGATATGAACGATTAAAATATTTATTTTCCGACATGACTAATTTACAACCCATCCCTTATTTTGACCCTTTTAAATCATGAAGAAGGAGGTATGATCCTTCGAATTGTCGGATTTTTTAAGAAAATAAAATTGATATTCTATTAAATTATTTTATAGAAAAATACCTTTATTTAATCAAATTGCCAAATTCTAATGTATAATAACATTTGTAATGATCTATTAGTGCAATTTAAAATACCAATTAATTTAATTAAAAATAAATTGAAAGAAATGTAATTATACATTTTTATTCCAACAACCACCTGTGAATAATTATTTCAATTAACAAAAAACCCATCAAAAACAACTTATCCGAAGATGAGACCTTAATAGATCGAATTATCAACACAAAAAACCTAACCCGTGAATTTCATTCAAATCATTAGAGCCCTTTTTCGACAAACCGATTCTAAATATATATTTCAAGAATTGCTCGTTTAATATAAAAAGATAAGATACATTTACCTTGCTTTTTTTTTGCTTTTCATGTAGGGGTAATAGCGACCTATGGAAAAATATTTTGGGGTAATAGCTAAAAAAGTTCCCCGACCTCTGAGCTAAAAAGACAGGGAGTGTTAATAAAATTTTCAGAGCTACAACAGTTCCTATTTGAATACAAAGTATTTTGGCAGAAATAATTTAAAACATCCAAAGATTTCATAGAATATGGTTGGGATACATCTCGTAATTCTTCTTGAAGATCATTTGCATTTATTTTCGACCGAAAGTATTGACTGGGTAAAATAATATCTAGTTTTTTGTCATCTATAATCTTGAGTTTTAAAATGTCATATATATCTGTTTTTATTCACCAGCAATATTCAAATTTTAATATTATTTTTACGGACGGATCAAAAAGGAATGCCTCTAAATATGTATGATGTGCATTTTAGATGAAACTTCAAATACATCGACTTTTTTGGTTGTACATATTAATAAAATTGTATAAATAAGGTCGTATAAGCAATAGGTAAATTTTTTGCAACGAGTAGATCATCGGATGATTTTGACTTCGAAAGTAGCTCATTCACGCACATATTAAGGATGGAGACCGCTGATCTATAGAAATGTATCAAATTAGAGTTCAAGGATAATAAATAAATAAATATATATATGTTCATTGGGGTTTCCGCGGATGGGTTCTTTGTTATTAGAGATTTTTCGGGTTTCTCCGCGTGGGTTTGAGAGTTTTTCTCTCCGCTTCGGTTCTCCTTTTGGAGCCATTTTCAAGAGAGACCAGCCTCCCCCTCTCTTGAAAATGGCTCCAAAAGCCATCTCGACGCCTCGAGAAAAACTCTCAAACCCACGCGGAGAAACCCGAAAAATCTCTAATAACATATATATATATATATATATATATATATATATATATATATATATATATATATATATATATATATATATATATATATATATACCGGGTGAGTTTTTTATTTTGAGACAGTCTTATAATTCAAAAACAGTGCAAGGAAAAAAGTTTCTAATAAAAGTTTGTTTATATCGAGGGGGAAAATTAAACTACGCTATTGTTTGTCGACCTAGAGCAAGCTTTCAAGGGTATTTCAATGTCATGTTCTGTTTTTTAAATGGAACCCTATATTTTTCTATACGTCTACTTAATCTATAAAAAAAAAACTGAACAACTTTAATAAGAACTATTTTCCATATAATGCACTGTTTTTGAATTATAAGACTGTCTCAAGATAAAAAACTCACCCGGTATATATTCTTTAAGGTTTGAGTATCTTTTTTTGAAAATAAGATGAATTTTTTTCAAAAATACAACTCACTGTAAAAACCAAATATATTAAGAAAGAATTTATATTTAAGGTCCAAATCTAAGATTTTAGTAGAAATATTTTTACATTGCAAATCATCGTCCCCTCAGGAGTTGAACTGAACTGAAATATATTAAAATATGTTCTTATTCGAATTTCAATTCATTGCAACATTGAAACATTTATTTGTCTTGAATAGATCCTTGTCATTCGAGAGTAAAATTTTTATAACAAATTACAATATTTCTATCTATTTTGATTTTATTTGCTTCAACGAACCATCCCTTGAGAATTTAAGAAGCCCTTATGCCCTTATGGCGCCATTCCAATTTCTCCCCAATATATAAATAGAGATATAAATGAATAATACAAATACAACAAATGACATCAGATCAGATTTGGCAGTGATAGATGTGGTTTAGTAGATATTTTCATTCATATTTTAGGCGATTTTCGCGGTTTTTGACCTTTTTCTCAAAAAGTACTGCAATGCTGGATATCTATAAATCTAAGAGTTTTGTCAAAAAGTGGTACAAGTAAACCTTCAAGTCAACAAAATTTCATAGAGAATGAGACAGAAATCAAGTTTCTAGGTTGAGTGGTTTTTATTTTATGAAGGAAAAACTGCGATTTTTTGCAAAAAACTGCAAACTTCAACCTCATTGCGACACAGCTTATCATAATCCAATTAAAATGAAACTTTGTTTAAATTATAGAAAATCTAATCTAGTTTAAAAATGTATAGAGTGGCCTTTGTCTAAAACGTGCTCCTTCATGGTCGAAATGGGGAAAAATCGAAAAAAGTACGAGTTTTAGGGATATTCAAAAGTGATCCAGGGGGCTGTTTTTTGACAGGCGCTGGTACCGGTTCTACTTAACCTAAATAGATGAAATTTTTATAATTTTACGCGTAATTTAAAGAGCTTTAATTTATCTAATAAATATCTTTTTGATTTGATGAGCCGTTTTAGAGTTATTCAAGAAAAATTGGAAAAACTCCGCAATTTTTTCATTTTGAGACATCTAGAAAAATTTCCACAACACAGATTTGGGGAAAAACTTAGGGTAGTAATATTGGAGTACCAATAAAGGTATTCCATCAATAAAATCTTTACCGGGAATTATTTCCTGTTAAAATCGGAATTTGCCTGGACTAGAATGTCTTTTTCTTTTTTAACCGACTACAAAAAAGGAGGAGGTTCTTAATTCGACTGAAATTTTTTTTTGTTTCTATGTTACTTGATATCTTGTCCAAATTGAACCGATTTTGATGATTTTTTTTGCATTGTGTTCAGTATATTTTGCGATTGGTCCCGTTTTTACTTTATCCAATGCGAAGCATGGGAGAAAGTATTGGAATCGCTCTCGCGTCAAGCGCGACTTCAAAGGGTCCTCAGGTAAAGACTACGGAACCCATAGACTCAATTAAGGTCACAAATTGAAGTATTCAATGAGATTGAATTTTAGCACGTGACGGTTTTGCCAAAAATTACCTGGAATCTCGTCGAGAGGCCAAAAAGTGCCATTTTTTTGGAAGTGCGTGGGGATGGATGGATGTATGTATGTGTGTGTGTTATCGTTTTTTTCGTCCACGATTTTTCCACACCTTTGCGCTGATTGAAATGAAATTGAAAACCTACCATTTTAGTTTAACAAAATGAAGTGCTGATTAGTTTTTGGTACATATCGGTCCACAAACATTAGTACTTTATTTCAGTACTTTTTAGTTTTTTCTAAATATCTTGAAAATGACTTAACCAATTTTGATGAAATTTAATATCCTAATTAAGTACCTTGGGGACCACAAAAAAGGTTAAATAAAGTTTTTAGTAAAATTATATTTTAAAGTACTTTACTCAAGAACATATTAATATTTCAAATGAATTTGGATAAAGTTTAGCAACGATCCGTTGCAGTTTATTTTAATTGGTATTGGACCTTTTTTATTATGTTTGTTCAGGCATAACTTCTTTATTTATAAACCGATTTGAATGATTCTTTCTGCGTTTGGATCAGTATAGTTCCAAGATAGTCAAGATACCTAGCTATTTATTTATTTTATGTATGTTCTGCGAGAACTTTTTGCCACGTGGACCGATTTCGACGATTCTTTTTTTATTGGAAAGGGGGTACCTTAGGGAGGTCCCATATTAATTTGGTCAAGTTATGATGATATGATCAATGACGAAATAACCAATTCTTATGAGCAAATAATCGAAATTATAATAAATAAAATCTTTTATAAAAAAAAACTTAAAACATTCATTTAAAACCCGCAAACGTTTCGAGAGAATTTCTATATTTATGAATTGAATTTTATTATAATTTTCTGATTAATTCGTCCGACGCTTTCTCTTACATTTTATTAAGTCACTATTAATAACATCACTAAAAAAGAGAAAAATAAAAATAATTTTTATAAAAAAAAATAATAAAACCGACTTCAAAAAAATTAAATGCAACAAATCAAATAATAAGAACTCAACAATAAAATAAACTAAAATACACTAAAAGGTATAAAATAATTATCTAATTTAGTTACAACTAAACGACGAAATTTTTCCATGAAATAACTTTTTGAAGTCGGTGCTAAACAAACTATATAAGCCAGCTTACCCGCCAAATGTACTAAATTAAGATCTTTCGAGTGCGATTAATTAAATGTATATTTTTGGCACCGACTTCAAAAAATGATTTCATTAAAAAATTTCGTCGTTTAGTTGAAACTAAATTAGATAATTATTTTATACCTTTTAGTGCATTTTATTTTATTTTATTTTTGAGTTCTTATTATTTTATTTGTTGCATTTAATTTTTTTGAAGTCGGTTTTATTTTTTTTTCTAAAAATTATTTCTGTCTGATGTTTGTGTTTCTTTTCGCTTACTTAATTTTTCTAAAACTATATCATTAGTTGAAATTTACTATTATTATTTAATATGTTATTTATTCTTCATGTAATTATAGAGAACCTTAATTCTTTTAATTATTTTAATGCAATTTAAAATATATTTTAAAATACCCGATAAAAAACAATTTGTCAAATATGACCACGGGCCCCAAGTATAAGTCTATCGAGGGCCAGATGCGGCCCGCGGGTTGGCCAGGCCTGCTCTATAGACAAAATCGATCTGAACTCACTTCTCCAACATTACATGGAAATAGAATCACTTTTTTGTCTTAATTTATAGTCCAAATATTGATTAAAATTTACCAAATATTTTTTCATTTGGACTTTTAAGTTTATTTTTTACTTTACCATACAGGGTATTGTCAAGTATTGTAATCGTGCATGAAAAAAGTGTTTTTTTCCTTCTTTTTTTCGAAATATCTCAAAAACGGCTGAAACTATTTTGATTAAAAAAATTGAAACCATGGCATTTCGGTCTACAAAAAAGCCCTAATAAGTGAACATCGAAAAAATTATATTTTTCGAAATAATAATTGTTCTGTCAAAATGTCTGTTAGTTAGTCTGGTTGTCTGTTAGTTAGTCTGTCTGGTTGTCCGTTAGTTAGTCTGTGCTTTACCAAATTTTTGTGGAAGAGCTAGCTCAAAAACTAGTGTGAATATCGAAATCAAATTTCACACGTAGTTTTAGTCCATTGAGATTAAGAGCTTTTTGGGGTTGGAGGGGAGGTTAAAAATAAAAAATCTAGGCCATTTACCAAACTTAACCAAAATGTTGTATACATAATCAGTAGACCCCCAGAAGTCTAAAAATGCAAAAACTAACAACCCAAAATGGGGGGGGGGAGGGGGGGGTCAAAAAATGAAAATCTTGGCCATTTATCAAACTCAACCAAATCTCAACTCAATCAAGTGGATGGCCACATCAGAACACGTCAGCTTATTTTCATATCCTGGGGAGGGGGATGAAGCCCCCTGGTTGCGCCACTGTAATCATGAATGGATTTCTCTGTATTAAAAAAAAAAGAAAGAAAAATTATTTATTTAAATATATAAATCTATAATCTATCTTTGAAATTTTTCAATTTAACCTGGTTATAGGTATATCAGCAATCTAAGTTAATATCCACCTTTAAATTGTAATATAATTTTTTTAACATTTTTTTTCATGAATAAAATTGTCCATGTGTGCGTTCTATTTGGTTAAACGAAAATGATTTTTTTATTCTCTGTATAAAATGTTATTTTTTTTCACCATAATATTATATATATACCTATATTATTTTTCACTCCTTTTCATATCGCAATAGGCAATAGAGCAGATTTGCAAGCAAATTCATATGATTTTCCGGACACGGAATAGAAATGAGTCTTATGAAAATACCAACCTATTTGAAATGCGAGCACTCTCCTAAAATAAATCTATATCCTTTTATAGGACCCAAGTGACATTAAATTATACTTCTAACCAATTTAAAAACGAATTGCCTACTATTTTGAATATATACATTTGCAAAATATTCACATGGAAAGAATTTATCTGCTCAAAAAAAAAAAATTAAGTCGTACTTACCTAATTTAACTATTCATTTTAATAATATATAAATATATGAAAATGAGAGAAAGAGAAAGAAACCAAATGTGTTTTCCACTTTAAATATTTTATAGTTTATTTCTTTTTTTATTTACGTGAATTATTTTATGCAAAAGAATTCACTAATCTTAAATTTATTAGAACCTCATCTTTTAAGGTAAATTTAATAATAAAATAATAGAAAGTGTAATTTAGTTTTAAAAATATATGTAATAAGCTAACGTGTTCTGATGTGGCCATCCACTTGACTTTACCATTCAACCTGGCCCCTAAAATTATTTATAATCATGTAAGGGGAGGGGGTTAGTTTTTGCATTTTTATACATCTGGTGTCCCACTGATTATGTATACAAAATTTGGTTGAGTTTGCTAAATGGCCAAAATTTTCATTTTTAACCCCCCCCCTCCCCCCCATTTTGGGCGGTTAGTTTTTGAATTTTTAGACTTCTGGGGGTCCACTGATTATGTATACAAAATTTGACTGAGTTTGCTCAAACGGCCTAGATTTTTAATTTTTAATCCCCCTTCCACCCCCCCCTTAATTTTGCGTCGATATGCACCAAAATCTAATCAGCTCTTAATCTCAATGGACCAAAACTTCGTGTGAAAATTGGTTTCGATATTCACACTAGTTTTTGAGCTAGCTCGTCCATAAAAATTTGGAAACGCACAGACTAACGGACAACCAGACTAACTAACAGACATTTTGAGAAAACAATTATTATCTCAAAAAATATAATTTTTTCGATGTTCACTTATTAGAGCTTTTTTGTAGAGCGAAATGCCATGGTTTAGCTCAATTTTTTTAATCAAAATATATTAGTTTCAGCCGTTTTTGAGATATTTTGAAAAAAAGAAGGAAAAAACCACTTTTTTCATTCACGATTACAATACTTGACCATATCCTGTTTGGTAAAGTAAAAATAGCCAAATGAATAAATGAAAAATATATTTAAATTCAACAAGATTGGTTTTACAATTTTTGACTAATACAATTTTCAAATGCAATAAATTAACCAAGTGTCTTATATATGGCAGTTAACATTTCATAATGTATATGTTAGGCTCAAAGAAACTATGGCGTTTTGGTCTACAACAAAGACCTAATGATTGAGCATCGAAAATATTATATTTCACGATTTGATTATTTTGAATAACATTTAGGGAAAGCATGTTGGTTTATAGTGAAACTTATTAAACACAGGATTTTTTTAACGGGTTAGTGTTGGTGAAACACCAGGCCAGGCCAGCGGCCCGACACTCTTACCACTAACCCACAGTCACCATATGTATTAATAAAATTATTAAATTTCTGAAAAATATGGTAATAATTTCATGATTTAAAATTATTAGTATTTTTGGATATATTTTTTCAAAAATTCAACAAAAAAAACTATTTTTAACCGACTTCAAAAAAAGGAGGAGGTTCTCTATTCGACTGAATTTTTTTTTTTTTTTTTGTCCCTATGTTACCTCATATCTCCGCCAATTGTGAACCGATTTTGAAAAAAATTTGCATTGGGTCCAGGCTACGTTCCGATTGGTCCCATTTTTTCGTAGTTATTAGACCTTTTTTGTTAGGTTTGTTCAGGACTAACTTCTTTGTTTATGAACCGATTTCGATGATTCTTTTTTTATTGGAAAGGGGGTATCTTAGGGATAGTACAATATTAATTTGGTCAAGTTTTGATGATAGAATCACTATTAATAACATCACTAAAAAGAGAAAAATAAAAAATTTTAAGAAAAAAATAAAACTGACATCAAAAAAATTAAATGCAACAAATAAAATAGACTAAAAGGTATAAAATAATTATTATCTTATTTAGTTACAACTAAACGACGAAATATTAACATGAAATTACTTTTTTAAGTCTGTGCCAAACATATACCTTTTATGAATCGCACTCGACGGAACTTACTTAGTACGTTTGGTGGGTACGCTCGCTTATAGGTATAGTTTGTTTGGCACCGAGTTCAAAAAGTAATTTCATGTTAATATTTCGTCGTTTAGTTGTAACTAAATAAGATAATAATTATTTTATACCTTTTAGTGAATTTTATTTGTTGCATTTAATTTTTTTGAAGTCGGTTTTTTTTTCCTTAAAAATTTTTATAATATGAAAATTTGAGTGTCTTATCTTTTTGAAAAATGGATGGAATTCTCATATAAAAAATCTTGATAAAAAATCAGTCTATCAAAATGACTGAGTATGTGGCTATACGATGTGGGTAAAAAAATAAACCCAAAATAGACTTCCTGGCCCATTTTAATTATTGTGATTTTCAGCAATATATCGATAAAATTTTGGCTTAATTCACGTTGAATATATATTATATAATGTAACATACTAACATAACATACAATACAATACAATGGGTGGCCAAATTATTATACTCATATTTGAAAAATTATATCTTTCATACGTTTCCAAGGATTTAGCTTACTATTATAATATATTAAACTCATAATATCGTTTCAATTGTTATCTTTATAGGTTTATTAGCTTAGGGCAATATAAATTCAATAATACAAATACAATTTCAATATTTAGTGAATCCTCCCTTTCGAGCTATTACATTTAGAATATCCGCTGATGCATGCTGGCTTGCAATGCATTTTTTGGCTATTTCTTCAAGTGCAAGTGTACGAGGATGGTTTGATAAGTTTTCGGCCTGATATATAATTTTATTTTTTTTATTTTTTTAAATTGTATTTTTTAACATAATCTTTATCAAACTAATACATTATTCATAAAGGTGCTCTAATGCATGATAACATTTTTATAGTGTGATTTGTCAAGTTCCTCAAAATACTCATTGATGACTCACAAATCTTTTTCATCCGAGTCATTTCTTGAGATTAGGTAACAGATGAAAGTTGCTGGGGGCTAAATCTGGTGAATATGATGATCAGGGGATCAATTCAAACTTCAATTCGTTGATTTTAGTTTTAGTTGCAAGTTAGTAGAGTTTAATACTATAGAATACAAGTCAACAATTACACCTGCTGACGCAATCTCTGGGTCAGGCCGGAAACTTATCAAACTATCCTCGAGTTGTGCCACGCTTTAATAATATTTTCTATCAAGTCCCTTTTGTTTGGAATTATTTTATTTTTGCAAATTTCTTTTTTTAGAGCCGCCCATACATTTTCGATTGGGATGAGGTCTGGGGAGTTGCCATGCCAGTCCAAAAGGGTTATTTGACTTGACTACTATATACTAGATTTTTTGAAAAGTTTGAATAAAATAAATTTACTTGATAAAAATCATTTGAGTATAATAATTTGGCCACCTACTCTATATTATATTCTACAATTTAAATAAACTATGAATATTGTTTTTTAAAGTAAAATATATAACCCTTTTCTTTACACTCTTACTTCATTAAATGAAAAGTTTGGGTTGTTCCAGGAAGGAATAGAGTTATAGTTGTAGTGGTAGTATGTGTGTGTGTGTGTGTGAGGGGCAGGTCTTTAAAAATGTACTTGCGTTTTAATTACCTTGTTCATTATTCATTCATTGGATTGTATGTGATTAAACTTTAGCTTCTTTAATGTTAAATCCAACCATCTCTTAAATGTGATAGAAGAGTCATTAATTTTAAGTTAGAGAAAAAAGAAACAATTCATTCATATTAAGGGTTCATTCATTTTCAATTACTATGAATTGACCGTGTTTTTTATTAACTTTTTAAATCTGATTTTGTTTTTTTTTAATTTTAATATTTAGTATCTTACATGATTTACTTATTCTTGTATTCTTAGGACATTCTTTAAAATAATGATATCGTTTTTTTTTTTTTTTTTTGAAGAAAAGAATGTAAGATGTAATTAAGAAATTTTTGAAACAAATTTAACCATGCTTTGAATTTTTAAATAGAATTTTGGTTTAACATGTATACTGAATACTGTATGTAATAGTTTTTTGAAAAAATTGAAAAAAGTATTTCGTTAATACAACTTGAAATCCAGTCCAATTGTAGTCAAATAAATCCTATGGTGTAAAATTAAAATTTTTATTTTAAATAATCATATTTTTGAGGTAGTTAAAAAAAAGGATTTTAATTTTGAAAGTAAAACTAATAAATTATGCTATTAGTAATAATTATAATTTATACAGGGTGTATCTGTAGCTGAGATAATTCAGGGAGGGATTTATGGGTCAAAATAAAGAAAAGAATTCATATAAACATTAGGGTGTTCCTTATTTCATAAACTTTCTAAAAGTTTAGCTCCCACCCCCTCTATTGTTCCAATAAATACAAAAAATTTTTTTAGCTCAATCGGACAGGTGAGAGCCGACCCTCAAAGGACGTGAAATTTTAAAATTTTCACCTAGAAAGTAACTTTTCCAGAGAAACATTTTTTTGAATTATTTTATTTGTAATCACTTGTAAGAATTAGTAATGGAAATGGAATTAATTGATTAATTCTAATACAATTTTCCTCTTTGCAAAAGCTTGGGAAGTGTTCATTCAATGATAAGAGGATGCTTCTTCCTCCGACAACCAGACCGTTAGCTAACAAAAAGATTCAGAAGGTAGCAGCACTTGACGGCAGCGCCTGAATTTAGACAACTCATTAGGCTGGGCAACACGCAAGTTGCATCTGCAGGCTTGGATTCAACCACTGTTAATAACCTTCAATCAGAGGGTTGGCTAACAAAAAAAGTTTCAGAAGGTGGCAGCACTTGACGGCAGCGCCTGAATTTAGACAACTATAACGGGTCGGCTACACGCAAGTTGCATCTGCAGGCTTGGATTCAACCATTGTTAATAAATTAGAGAATTAGACTTTTGCATTAAATATAAAACTAATCTTAATGAATAAATAATATTTCGAATGGATCCATTTCATTATTTGATTTTTATCATCCACTCTAATTATCATACATGCTATTTCATGTTGTTTGAAACAATTTCAAAATAATGAAATAAATAGGCATGAATATATATATAAATATATATATATATATATATATATATATATATATATATATATATATATATATATATATATATATATAGTTGTACTAGATGAAGGAGGAGGTATCAGCCAAAGATGGAATCACTGGGTTCAATAAAACGTTTCGGCCTGAATTTTATTTGGCCATCTTCAGTTAATTAGGAGTTATACACAAAATGCGGTACACATATGTGATCGAACCAAGCCTTGTCAAAAATAAATTTTTTTAGCTTCATGTAAATATATAACGTGCCTGGACCCAAAAGTTTCAGACACGTTTTTATTTGCTCCGTATTTGACTGTTTTTTTGAGTGGTCTAATTTTTAAAACTTTCTAATTATTTTACATCAAACTATTCGTTAAAAATTATAGTGACATAATTTATTTAATTTTAATCTTCGTAATTTTTGATTATTTGTTTAGCCAATCAAATAATTGGGTAAACATTTCCATTTATTTTATTTTTATTTTATTTCAATTCGTTACATTGTGTTGAAGACAAGCCGATCTCACAAACCATAAGTTTTGAATTTCAATTGACTTTCTTTCTCTCTTTAATACATTGCATTTGAAATAATTTTTAATTTTAATAATAATATTATTTATTTATTATTACATGTTGTTTCTTTTTACTTTTAATTATTATCTAAATTATAATTTTTCTTTTTTCTTTATTCTCTTACGAACTATTATTAAGATATTTATTTATCTTTTAATTTCAATTCTTTTTTTCATTTATTTTGTCATTTTTTTTTATTAAGCATAAGTAGTAATTAAGTATATAAAATATCATTTCTTTCCCTACAGGTACAACCTAAATAATTAAGTGGTAGATAATTTTAACCTAATTATCGCACGAAGAATTACCAATGCTCAAGTTATTAAAACTCAGTAAACTAGATTTTATCTATCTTTCTGAGATCAGACTTGTGATTCCGATTTCTTTCTTTCTATTCAATAATTTACACCCTCTCTCTCATTCTACATCATGTCTACATTAAGCATCCACTATTCCAATATTCGCGGTCTCTTTAGCAATAAAACTTCCGTTTTCCAGCATCTCGAAAACAAAAAACCCTCCATTTTGGCCCTCAGTGAAACCAAATTGACACAAACAAATCCGATACTCCAGATCTCCAAATTCGGAAAATATATTCTACACCCCAAATTTCAATGCTAGGCTTAACTCTAGTAGAGTAAGAGCCCACGACGGCCAGACCTTCGTTATTTTATAAAAGCTGAAAGTTTTTCTGTGCATGTCCCCTATACAGGTAAGAACGACCAGCGACTATAGAGTTTGGGTTGTGGTTACTTTGGCAGGTAACAGGTAATAAAGGTGTATAAAATACTACTTTAAATTCGTTAAAGTATAAAGCTCCATTTTTTTATATTTTCTTCTGGATAACTTTAGAAATCTCGTCATCCATTGCCGGACACTTATGACAGTTGCTACCCCCTGCCAGACACCCCTAAACTGTAACAAATTATAATTATACTTTCGTTATAATATAAAAGCTAAATTTTATATATGTTACTTGGGGACCTATAAAAAAATGTTACCTAAATAGCCGGACAGTTTTAATGGTTGTTACATCTTGCCAGACAAATTGAAAGTCCGCTGTAGGCGCGAGCGCGAGTGCTTAGTCGATTGCGATCTTTTAAAATATCCAATAATAAAATAATTTAATTACGTTCATAGCCATGTTATATAAAGTAAAAAATGTTATTTTAATATTATAAAATACAAAAAAAATATTATTACATGAAAAAAAATATTTAATCGCTTTTATAAATTTCATTATTGTCGTCGATATTTTCATTTTCTTCGTCACTCCAGTCGATGGCATGATCGTCGTCAATATCACCTTCTTCGTCAGTTTCTAAAAAAATAAGCAAGTTTATACAATTATGAATAATTAAAAAATTATGTTCAATAATTTGTCATAATAATTACATACCTGATTGAGTTTTGAGCGAATCACTAACATAACTTGGTAGCTGATCCCCTTCAAACCATTTGAACTGGTATTTATCATCTTTCAATACCCAACCGTTATTGTCTGGTTGATATGTGGTTGGATTTTTCAGATGAGCATTATTCCAAATGGTACATATATAATTTGCTCGCAGCAATTGCTGCAATAGCTCGCTTTTGCAAGGTGGTAGATTGCTAACGTCAAAATTTCGCAACTTCTTTCGGTCAAAAGCTTCATTTACATCGGAGACTGTATACGAGTCGATGAATATTTGAAGTCTAGCTGCATCAACATCAATTACATTAGGGACCTTGTAAACATTGCATATAAATCTCTGAATAATATTAAAGATGTTTTTTTTTTAATTTTCTTCAAAAAATGATGATAGAGTGGGAAATGCAAATAAATTCTCCTCCTGTATTTGTGAACAAAACAGGATTAACTTTCTCTTGAAGGAGTTTATTTTGTCACTGGCTGTGAAGGCTGTTGTGTTTGTTCCCTGAATCCCCAAGTTCAGTGTGTTGAGTTTGCCAAAAATGTCGGCTAGATAAGCCAATCTTGACAACCATTCTTCATCAGCAAACAATTTTTTCATGTCATGATTTTTTCACTTAAAAACATAATTAATAAACACATTAATAGCATGTTGCTCACTCACTCGGACCACCTGAAACGTTCCCGCGTACCACCAGTGGTACGCGTACCACCGGTTGGAAACCCCTGGTTTAATACACCACTAAATGACAGATGATGCGTAGTAAAAGATCACAGCCCTATCAAGTGCCCTATCTCACTCGCACCCGCTTGAACAGTTGTTACCTGACGAAGAAAATGAAAATATCGACGACAATAATGAAATTTATAAAAACGATTAAATATTTTTTTTCATGTAATAATATTTTTTTTGTATTTTATAATATTAAAATAACATTTTTTACTTTATATAACATGGCTATGAACGTAATTAAATTATTTTATTATTGGATATTTTAAAAGATCGCAATCGACTAAGCACTCGCGCTCGCGCCTACAGCGGACTTTCAATGTGTCTGGCAAGATGTAACAACCATTAAAACTGTCCGGCTATTTGGGTAACATTTTTTTATAGGTCCCCAAGTAACATATATAAAATTTAGCTTTTATATTATAACGAAAGTATAATTATGGTTTGTTACAGTTTGGGGGTGTCTGGCAGGGGGTAGCAACTGTCATAAGTGTCCGGCAATGGATGACGAGATTTCTAAAGTTATCCAGAAGAAAATATAAAAAAATAGAGCTTTATACTTTAACGAATTTAAAGTAGTATTTTATACACCTTTATTACCTGTTACCTGCCAAAGTAACCACAACCCAAACTCTATAGTCGCTGGTCGTTCTTATCTGTATAGGGGACATGCACAGAAAAACTTTCAGCTTTTATAAAATAACGAAGGTCTGGCCGTCGTGGGCTCTTGGGCTATAGGGTCTGACCTTTCATGAAATGACCATATCTCAACCACTGCTAAAGGTGTAGCGCGCAAGCTTGGTCTCCTATTTAGGTCTAGACGCTGTTATACTCCCAGTCAACTTCTTATACTGTATAAGGCTCAAATTCGCCCCTGTCTCAAATATGGCTCTCATCTGTGGAGGGGTGCCTCCAAGCATTCCCTTGCTACACTGGATGTAATCCAGAAGCGAGCAATTAAACTAATAGGAGACCCGGCTCTAACCAACTCACTCGACTCCCTGGCTCACCGAAGAACCGTTTCTGCCCTTTCCCTGTACTACAGATACTATCACGGTGTCTGTTCAGTCGAGCTGAAATCAATTATCCCCCCTAATGCCCTCTTTACGAGAAACACGCGGTTTTCAAACGCTCAGCACCCCTTCGCTGTCAAATTGGATAAAAGTCGAACAAGCGCTTTCGCCAACTCTTTTATCCCTATGACCTCCAGAGAGTGGAGCTCGCTCCCTGCCACCATCTTTCCCGCGACTTATGACCTTCAGCTATTTAAGACCCGTATCCACAGATACCTTCGACCCCCGTCCAGCCCATAAAATTATTTCTTCTTCTTTTCACGATGGAGGGGCCAACGGCCTTTAGGGGTTGCACCTTTTTGGTGTAACTCCTTCTCTCATCATTTTCATAAAAAAAGAAAAAAGAAAAAATGTTTCTCTGAAAAAATTACTTTCTGGGTGAAAATTTCATGGCCGGATTGACTAGCACTTGTCCGATTGAGCTAAAATTTTGTACAGATCGTATTTTTGTTGATTGGAACAAGATAGGGGGTGGATTTATTTATTTATTTTTATTTCTTTTTTTTACTTTATAATTTATAACTCTGGAACGGCTCGACCGATTGAAATGACATTTTGCGGTGAACTAATCGATATTAAAGACCTAGTTTAGAAAAAAATATTAATTGAATCCAAGTATCCATTTCAAAATAGCAGACATTTAAAATTGTTAAATGAAAACAACTCAAAAACGGTAAATTTTGATAAAAAATCATCAAGGGTAATTTTTGGTGGCTCGTTGGTATAACTGTCAAAACTATCAGATTTAGGATAGTAGCTTCCATTAGTGTACATTGCTGCGAGCGATAAGCTATAGTCAGATGACCATTAATTTAAATACATTTTTAAACTCAAGAAATCAGCTGTTTTACTGTTATCCTTTGTTCGATAGTTTTGACAAATATACCATTAGAAAGGAAATTAAACGGGCATTAAAGAGTCTTGTCATTTTTTTATAAAAATTTACATTTTTATTTTTTCAGTTATTTTCATTTAACAATTTTAAATGGGCACTTTTTTAAAACGATTACTTTGATCAAATTGATATATTTTTTTTAACTAGGTCATTAAATTCTGAGTTAAGTTTAAAATTTCAATTCGTTCGGCAACCTGTTTCAGAGATACATATAAATTATTTAATAAAAAAAAACCTAAGCAAAATGGGTGATACCTGGTAAAAGAAACGTTATATATGAACTTTTTTTTGTTTTTTGACCCATCCCCTGTATTATCGTCAGATATTACAATACACCGTGTACCTATATTCTATGTTCATAGTCAGTGCTACTATCTAGCGCATTGTTTATCAACCTGTGTGCCGCGAGAGATTGTCAAATGTTCCGCGAGGCTTTTTGGCATATAATTAAAATTGCATGGGTTTTGTACTTTAAAATACATAGTAAGTATTTGTAATTACTTTAATTGTTTTTTTGTATCATACAACTTTTACATTTTTTTTTACATTTAGGTCCGCCGCAAATCATTCCAGATATTTTTAGTGAGACGTCAACCAAAAAAGATTGAAAAACACTGCTCTAGCTTTAAAGGTTCCGGTTCAAAAATGCAAAAAGAAAATTTTTTATTGAGATTTTAATGCAAAGTCATAATATAGGCATAAATAAACAATTTCGTCCGCCTCCCTGTTGTAGTGGTCAGCATGTCTGGCTGGAAACCCGGAGGTCTCGGATTCGATTCCCAGCTAAACCCAGACATTTTTTCTGTAAGTATAGGGTCTGGAAAAAAAATTAAGTGAGAGTTAAAT
The DNA here is from genome assembly GCA_024734495.1 of Forficula auricularia. Taxonomy (NCBI): domain Eukaryota; kingdom Metazoa; phylum Arthropoda; class Insecta; order Dermaptera; family Forficulidae; genus Forficula; species Forficula auricularia. The sequence continues at coordinate 7,851,246 of JALMQS010000225.1, forward strand.
TTAACCTAATTTATCGCACGGAGAATTTACCACTGCTCGAAGCCCTTAAAAAACTTAGTAAATTGGATTGTATCTAACTTTCTGAGATTTGGCTTGTGATCCCGGCTTCTTTCCTTCTACTCTGTTCATTTCACGATGGAGGGGCCAGCCAATACAGGCATTTAGGGGATGCACCTTCTGGTGTATCTCCTTTTCAAATCAATATCATTAAAACAAAAAAATAAATAAATAAATTATACTAAATACTATGGCATACCTAGGGACACGAGTCTTGCAAAAATCTTCAAATTTTGTCTTAATTAATAAATGTGCTGGGGGAGATTCTTTCATTAAAATCCGACCGAGGAAAATATGGTAAATAATAAGGGTGTTGATAGAATTAACTAACTTCTTCCTTTATAGCGAAGGAAATGCAAGTCAAGACCTGTTCAGACTATTATAGATTCAATTTTTAATTTCTATTATTCTAGGAATGGCTTTTGCTCTTGGATCAAAATTATACTCGAGAGAGCAAATATTTAATTGAACTTCAATAAAATTCAGACAACAATGTGAAAAAAATACTTGTTCTAACTGTCAAAATTACTGGGTAGTGAAAAAGTTTTTTTTCTTCATTTGTATCATGCAATAGAAAAATTAAATTCATAAAAAGAAATCGTCTTAGAAGTTTGTTCTGTAGCAAAATTTTTATATTTTCAATGCGGAGAACTGTTTAGATTTTGGGTTCTCTAAGCCAGTGTTTCTCAACCTGTGTGCCGCGAGAGATTGTCAAATGTGCCGCAAACGTTTTTGACAAATAATTAAAACTACATGGGTTTTGCAACTTTGAAATAGTATTTATAATTAAGTACTTAATTTTTTTTTTAATATATTTAAGGGGGCCACAAATAATTCAAGATATTTTAAGTGTGCCGTGAATCAAAAAAGATTGAGAAACTCTGATCTAGTTTAAAACCATGTAATTAGAATTGGAATATTTCAATTTTTTTGTTATTAAATTGAATAGTCATACTTTTATAAGCTAATTATTTATTTAAAATTAATTTATGAAGTTATCTTTTGAAAATTACTACAATATGCACTCTCATTCTGGCTTTGGCTCGGATTATACATATAATAGGAATGAGCCGATGAAATTATATTGCTGACAATCATTCGCAGATTCGCGAATTGGTTGGTTTAAAAGTGCCTCGTTTAAATATTTATATGATACTAGCTGTGAAGCCCGCCTTCACCGGGCATCTTCCTACGGTACGACCGACTGCCATGACCCCTCTATTCCAGCAACTCTATAAATGCCCTCTAGACTCTCTCCTCATCCCCCTCATCAAGCTGATCAACCTGATCAACCTACGAACCCTACAAGCCCGTGAGGAGGATTAATTCTTTTTCTATTGATATATGTACTTCTAATGGGAGGAGGTCCACAAATTTGAATCTCAAAGTTCATGAAGTTCGAAGGGTGATCAGAGTTAGAGGAAAAAGAGAGAGTCAGATCTCAGATTATACATTGAAATAAATTTATCGTAGTTTAGATTATTTATTTTGGATTCCAATAATTATAAATGAATGTTAAATTAATATACCAAAATATTTATTTATTTTTTCATCAAAATGATTTATTTTCCAAATTTAAATTACATATTTATTATATTTACAATACCGTATACTTTTTACACAGAATACTATTTAAATATTTTCAGAATTCTTAAATTTCTACCATTAATATTTGCAATATAATACAACAGGTTCTCTGTAATGGGGACAAATAAATAAATTTATATGATTAGTATACAAGATCAAATCGAGGACTGCAACTTGGTGGTTTTCTAGCAACTCTAATTTATATAGAGGAGTAATTATCTACGTTTCATCATTTCTATATAAATAATTATAATTAACTACTAAAAATTTATTTTAATTTTTTTGACTTTAAATGAAAATTGTTTTTTTAAGTTTACGAAATGATTATTTATTTATTTTATCATAGGTTGGCTTACACCAGAAGTTTTTCAAGTGTAGGTATGGATACAGATTTTTGAGTCATTCTGTAGCTTGACCACATCATATATTTTTTCTAGTATATTATTTTAATTTGATAATTGATTTCTTTTTTTATTTTAATACATAATATTATTAAAATACTTTTTCATTTATATACGAATTCTAACTTATAAAAATTGGTGATCCAGCATTGTTTAGTTGGTTTTCAGAAAATTATGGTTCAGCAATTATAAAATGCGTTGAAGAAAAGGTTTGTTTTTATTTATATATAATACTCATCAATTATTTTTAAATTTCTTTAATACAAATAATGATTAAAATATTTTCTCTAAGACTCTCTCCTCTTCCCCCTATCAACCTAATCAACCCTTGAACACAAACAGCAGATATCAACACTTTGAGGGATAGATCTCGCTCCGAGACAGAATTTTGACGAAATGATTATTATTTTTTTCATAGGTTGGCTACACTAGAAGTTTTTCAAGTCTATGGCTTTTTGAGTCATTCTGTAGCATAGTATAACTTCTACTGTTTCTGTAGTGTATCTTGAGCTTGACCACACATCATATTTTTTCTAGTATTTTATTTGCTCAGTTTCTTATTTTAATTTGATAATTGATTTTTAAGTGAAGTGTTTTATAATTTTAATACATAATTTATTCAAATACTTATTCATTAATATACTAGTTCTAACTTATAAAAATGGGTGAACCAGCATTCTTTAGTTGGTTTTCAGAAAAATATCCTTCAGCAATTATACCATGCGTTGAAGAAAAGGTTTGTTTTTATTTAATATTTATCAATTCTTTTTAAAATACTTTTAAATTTTAAATTTCTTTAATACAAATAATGATTAAAATATTTTCTAATTTTTTTATATTTTAGCCTCAAGTGGTAGATGGTGTAGAAATTCCTGTCGATTCTTCTAATCCAAATCTCAATCTAATTGAATTTGACAATTTATATTTGGATTTAAATGGAATAATTCATTCACTGGCACATCCGGGAGATAGGTAATTATAATATTATTTTTATCTTATACTAATATAATACTAAAATAAATTTGAGAAAAAAATATAATCCCTTCAAAAAATTTAATATTATAAATTTATTTAAATATATCCTTTTTTGATCAAAAATCTTTACAATAATTTTTACATAGTATTTGATGGAATCCGTGGGCATAACCCTCTCCCAAGTGGTATTTTTGGATGACCATTTATTTTACGAGTTTTTAAAATTATACTTGTATGAACTCTTAGGTGGTGCCTCAGTGGCCGCTCAAGTTGAGCGGGGCGGTCGGCGTTTATTACAAACACATGCACTTGTATTAAAGTGTTCAGAGAGGACCCTGGGCATTCTAATGAGGTCAGCATACAAACGCTCACGCTTCACGCATCGAAACCGCCCCGCTGCACGCTCTCCACTGAGTCCGGGCCCTTAAAGAACTGATAATAAATCTAAACTACTAGTTGTTTTTTTATATATATTTATATTTTTTAATGATTCTATTCAATTTTTTTTCTTAGAACATCACCAAAAAACGAAGAAGAAATGATGGTAGCTATCTTTGATGCCATTGACCGATTATTCAGAATTGTTCGTCCACGAAAACTTTTATATATAGCAATCGATGGGGTTGTAAGTATTTTACAAATAATTTTTTTCTTTTATTATAAAAATCGTACTTAGTACCTATAGCAAATTAAACAATAAAGGTGTTGATATTTCTAACTATGTCTACTTTATTTCAGGCTCCATTTGCAAAAATGAAACAACAAAGATTAACAAAATTTCGATATTCAAAAGACATAAATGAAAAAGTTGAAAAAAATAGACGTAAACGTATCAAATTGTTAGCAACAGGGCCATACTTTCCTGCAGACAATACAAAAGAATTTGACTGTAATTGCATTACTCCGGTAAGATAACATAATTATTTATTTATACTTTTATTCAATTTTCTTATTACATACTATTAAATTTTTACTTAATAATTTTGATTATTTCTCTCTTAGGGCACAACATTTATGACGAAATTAACAAATTGCCTTCATTATTATATTTTTTCACGAATGAATACAGATTCAGGATGGCATAAAATTAAAGTACTTCTCTCTGATGCTAATGATGCTGGAGAAGGGAAACATAAAATCATGGATTACATTCGAAAACAAAGAAGTAAGTCGATACAATTAATAACTTTAAACTTAAGACACTATTATGTTATTTAATTTCAAGAGATTTATTTCTTTATTGTGAAAAACTGCTAATTAAATTCATAAGAAATCTAGATATTATCTCTATGATTTTGGTCAATGTTTTTTTTTAAAAGTTTTAGTTATTATCTGGAAAATATAATAATATTTTTTTTGTATTTGTTAAGGTCAACCGGAATATGATGCAAACATTAGACATTGTTTATTTGGATCTGATGCAGATTTAATAATGTTGGGTTTGGCAACTCACGAACCTAACTTTTCGATTATTCGTGAAGAATTGAATGAATATAAAGCAAATGGATGTGAAGAATTCGGGAAAATCGGTAAGTTTAAATTAGTGTTATTTTTGTCCCTGTGGTGGGATGTAAAATAATAATTTAAATTTTAATAAATTTTATTTGTCATGAACTATTAGTGGGTTTTAAAATTAAAAGAATTCACGTTGACGTCGTCGCGCATTAAAATAGTAGAGATTATAAATAATTAAATAAGTAAAAAGAATGAAAATAAAATATAAATATATATAAAACATAATATATATTAAAATTATTTAATAAAAGATTTTTATTTTTTAAATTTTAATTACAATCAATAAATATTTTTTCTTTTCAATATATTTTTATAAAAAATTAATAACTTTTATGAAGATAGGTGTTGGTTCTAGGTGAAACATTTTTTAATAATAAGAAATTAAGTAAAATTAGGAGGTAGGTTTTTATGTTAAATCTACCTCGTAATTTTACTTAATTTCTTAATATTATAAAAAATTGTTTAAATCCTTATTGAAATTAATATCTAAATCATGAAACTAAATAAAATAATAACTCACTTCATATATATATTTTTTTTAATTTTTAGGTCATGAGATGAAAAATTCCTCAAAGCTACCGAGGCAAGAACAAATCGCACAGAGAGCAGTGAATTCCACCAATCAATTCATCTTTGTTCATTTGTGTATTTTGCGGGAATACCTTGAAATAGAGTTGAAAATGCCCAATTTGCCATTTGAATATGATTTTGAGGGTGCACTTGATGATTGGATTTTCATGTGCTCTTTTGTCTACAATGATTTCCTTCCAAATTTGCTATCTCTTGAAATAAAAGAAGGAGGTATCGATCGAGCAATTAACGTCCTTAAAAACACTCTCTATAAGACTAATGTATGTATTTTTGAAAATATTTAATTAGCTGGTTTCATGCCAAATTTATTAATCAGCAATATAACTTGAACCTTACTAATTTTTTTTTTATGTATGTTTAGGGGTATCTTACAAGCAATGGATTTATTAATTTAGATCGATTTCAATGGATAATGTATGATCTTAAAGCAGGAGAGGATGAAGTATTTAAAAAGAGAAGACCAATTACGTTAAGTGCTCAAGAAACAGTACAGAATGAATTTGCTAACCAATGGAAATGCAAAGAGGAAGTTCAAGATGAAGTGCGACTTTGGGAGGATGGCTTCAAAGATCGCTATTACAAATCAAAATTCGATGTCGATGAAAATCATCTCGAATTTCGTAAGACTGTTGCTGCAGAATATATTCGTGGACTCTGTTGGCTACTACGTTATTATTATCAGGTATGCATCCATTATTGTTTTGACATGTTTTATTATTTATTAACTTGTGCATTTTATTCAAATGATTATTTTAATTTTTCTAATAAAACCTGATATATTAGTTTTTGAATATTAATTATAAAAATAAGCACCTTGAATAATTACCATAAAAAGTGATTAAAGTAATAAACTAGAAAAAAAGTGGAAACTTTTTCAAGAATCGGGACGAAAATTGTCAGTGAACGAACGGTTTAAGACAGAAGTTTAAACCCGGGGCAAAATATTAATGCAAAATTTAAGTTCTTATTAATTTTTGATTGTTTTTTCGGTTTACTGCAATTTAAGTCCAAAGTTATAACTAAAGTCTATAATGCTCAAGTGATCTTTCAAGTTTTACCTAAAGAAACCTACGTAAATTTTAGACATGATTTAATTTCTTAAAATCTCAAAATGATTTTATAAAAATATTTTTATTTCTATATCTACTCTTTTATGGAATAGAAATTTATTTGAATCATATTTTATATTGTAATATGTTGAAAAAAGAAATATCTAGATTGTTTTATAATTAACACTAGCTGACGACCGGGCCGGAGTCACCTAGCCCCTGGCGGGGAGCCTCTCGTTCCTGGCGTTTTAAAAAATCTTCGTGGACAAAGATTCAAGCGGTACTACTGCCATCTATATGAAACTAAGTCAAGTTTCTGGTCCTTCTGCCCGACCTACCTACCTACCAAACACTCTATTTTAATAATATAGATAAATACATATATTTAAAAAAATAAACGTTTAACCTTTCGGAAGAATTTCTCTTTTTATTAATGGAATTTTCAATTGCTAAAAAATAAAAAAAATGTTTTTTCTATTGAATAAAAAGTGATCTTAAAGAAAAATAATTTTTCGTAAATATTCATATTTTTTTATCTGAATTAAAGTAATTTCCTCGCCAAGACAATTTGTATCATTATCTCTATTCAAAATAGTTAATTTCAAAAGTGTTCTTTTTATTTATTATAAAAATCAACTTTTTTCTTTTTTACCAATTGAAAATTCGATTGATAAAAGGAGAAATTTTCATTTTTTATTAACATGTTTAAAGAAATCTACTATACATTGAGTTTAATTGATTTATCTTTACCCCACTTTTGTTGAATTTGTAGTTGGTTTTTTAGCCTGTAATTATAATTATTTATTAATTTGTTGCAACTTGTTTTAGGGCTGCGCTGATTGGAATTGGTACTTTCCTTATCACTATGCACCGTTTGTTTCTGATTTTACAGATATTAATAGTTTTTCTATCAAATTCGAAAAAGGAACTGTTCCAGTAAGTATATTTATATAGTATATTTCTATGGAGAGATGTCCATTAATTACCTCAATTGTTAATTAATTTTTAATTTCTATTTTTTTTAGATGTCTCCCCTTGATCAATTGATGACGGTATTGCCACCTTCATCAAGTTCCCATGTGCCTGAATCTTGGAGGGATTTAATGCACAATCCCGTGAGTAAATTTTATTGATCAACTTGCGAATTAAATTTAAAATTCATTTTAATTTTAAATTACTTTTTAATAAATAATATTTTGAATATATTTTATAGTACTTAATATTAAGAGTTGAAATTTTAGTAAAATCCGACATAATTATTTATTGAACACGAATAAATAATACAATAAATTACGACATTTCAAATTCTGCGATAGTTCTCAAGCGTGAGCATCTACTCTGATTTTAGGTTAACTAAAAAGGGCTACCTGTTGCCAAGATTTATATATGTAGACTGGGAGTACAGTCCAGTCAAAAATACAGTAGGGACACTGATGACCTCAGCGCCCCATATCGGAATGAACATTACATATTTTTAAAAACCACAAAGTTAAAAATATTGATAAATTAATAATAATAATAATAATAAATAACATTTAATCCGTTATAATTAATAATTATGTGTGAATATACTAAAATTTTAACTCTTAATAAAATTCATTACAAAAATAAAAGTTTCAACATCTTCATTACTTATAGTAATATTGTTTTCCATTTGTTTATAGAATTCTCCTATAATTGATTTCTATTCACATGATTTCAAAATCGACGTGAACGGAAAGAAAAATCCCTGGCCAAGCGTTGATCGCTTATTATTCACGTCCACGTTGAACGATAATTATCCTTATTTAACCGATGAAGAAAGTAAATATAATAAATTTATCTTTTATATTTCTTTACTATATTTTCTAAAATTGTTGAAAAAATAATATTTTTTTTTTAGGAAATCGTGATAAGTTCTCTAACCTTCGTCTTTATATTATGTCGGCTAGCAAATATGACTTTGAATTGCTTAATGAATTTTATCGTTTAAAATTACCACCCACAAAAGAAATTGATCTTTGCATTGAAGGAATACGTGGGTTCATCACATTGTGTTTAGACAACACACATTATAATGGGTAATTTATCATACTATTTACTTTTTCTTCTATAAAATTTTACAATATCACTATCATACTTATATTTTCAAATTGTTTTTAGGGTTCTTGAAGCACCGATCAAGTTTCTTCCAAGAGTTGAGAATAATCAAGTCTTATAGTAAGTAAAAATCACATCTCTCTTTTTCTTATTTTATTTATTGGCAAACAATATTTATACAGAAAAAGGTATTTTACATGAATTATGGGCTATCTTTAAACGAAGCTTTGGAGATAGAAAAATGTTAAAATTAAAATTGTTTATTCTGATGCATGGGAAGTTAACTTGTAATTTCATATAAAAACTTATATTTTTACTCGTGACATCAAATTATGGGTAAAATTAATTTTGTTTAAAACATTTTTCTTTTAAATGTTGAAAATACTAACCTCACTATAGGTATACCTACATTATTGTTTAGGACAAAGTTTTTTATAAATTCACTCATGACATTAATAAAACACTGTTGGTATAGGAACCGTGCGACACGACTTTAGCGCCAACTGGCGAGGAAAATGTAAGCATTGAGGGATGATTTATTAAACGACCAAGCAAAGAGACTTGTTCACGGCCCCCTAGGCTCCGTGCACTCTTTTATCTATGATATATACTATAATACAATATTTGCTCCAATTCCCCCAAATTATTTGTAAAAATAAACTCAAGAGAGCACTACCATCGGCAGTAGTGCTGCCTCTATGTTTAACGTACAGTCCATATATATATATTTATTTCAACCAGTTATCTTCTACATGATTTTTAAAACGTTATCAAAATAGGATTTAATAAATATTTGTGTATAATTTCTTCTTTGAAAACAACGAAATTTATTTAACACTTTTCAGTTTAACATTTCGTTTCAGAGATATTCTACAATTCATAAATATCTCTCTGGTGTAATATATATATATTCCGTTACACTGTTAAAAAAATTGTAAATTTACTATATGTTTACAATACAAGATTGTGTATAGTAAAAAATAAAATACATACTATATTATATTGGTAAAATCACATTAACTCTTTGAAAAAATACAAAAATAAATTTTTACTTTACTTTTTCTTAGAGATATTAATTAGATATAACGTATTAGTAAAAAATATGTTCTAAGATTACAATACTGGTATGTAATATTACTAAAAAGTTTTGAGACCGGTTTTCTCATCTTTTACAGTAAAATTAGATAAAATATTTTTAACAGTGTACAGTTCATAAATATAAAATAATAAATATTAGATTATATCTTAATTTCATTTTTTTTCTATTTTTAGTGTTCGTTATCAGAATCTTCGCTTTCCAGATACACATGTATTTCCAGCTAAACGACTTAAGAGAGCAATTAAACCGGATAATGTTTTGAATCCAACTGCTTGGACCTATAACCAATGTTATCGAGAACAATTTACTAATGCCCCGGAACATATAAGGGCTAGTATCGGTTATGTTACATTTGATCCGTCTCAAAGCCAGAATAACTATTCAAATAATACTCCTACTTTTCCACCTACAAATATTTCGGAATTTGTCAATAGTGCACCTGTACCACAGACATTTTCGGAATTAGCCAATAGTGTACCCGTACCACACAAATTATCGGAATTTACTAATAGTGTACCTGTATCACACACATTTTCGGAATTTGCCAATTGTCTACCTGCACCACACAAATTTTTAGAATTTCCCAATGCTGGACCTGTACCACACAATTACTCGGAATTTACCAATCGTGTTCCTGTACCAAATCAATTTTTGGAATTAGCCAATACTATACCTGTACCACACAAATTATCGGAATATACCATTAGTGTACCTGTATCACACACATTTTCGGAATTTACCAATTGTCTACCTGCACCACACAAATTTTTAGAGTCCAATTATGGACCCGTACCACACAATTATTCGGAATTTACCAATCGTGTTCCTGTACCAAATCAATTTTCGGAATTTACCAATCGTGTTCCTGTACCAAATCAATTTTCGGAATTTGCCAATAGTGTACCATACCAATTTTCGGAGTTTACCAATAGTGTACCACACATTTATAAATACCAACAGGGAAGACAAAACATACACCCTAACCAAAATAGACCTAATTATATTTCGCGTCAACCATTGTCTCATTTTACGAATAATACATTCCAAAGACCCGTCTCTAATAACAATTTTAAACGATCCGTCAAAAGGGACAGGAAATTTAAATCACATTTTCCATACAACCCAAGCCAATAGAAAGAAAGAAGTTAATCGCTGTACATTTTGGGTACCTGTATTTTATATAAAGTTTAATAATTAAAACTCTAAACTATCAAGTTTGAAAATTACCGTTAACTAATATCCAGATGACATAATCATTGCTGAATTATTACCTTTAAATCTACGAGTATATAATAGTTTAAAAGAACAATATTTTTATTAAATGATAATTAAAAAAAATATATATATATAAAAATTTCATAAATAGCAATAAAAAATAATAATATATGTAAATCTATATCTATATACTATTGATTATATAGTAGGTATAGCTTTTTGAAAATAGTCTTGAACATTTGTATATATTTATTAATGTGCACATATAAAAGTTGAATTGTACTTATATAATTTTAAATTCTCAACATTGGAACTAATTTAAATGTTTCAAATATTATTATTTAACTGATCATTTTTTGTACCTTCATATTCGCAAATTATTTTAATGTATGTTATTTCATTTTTTAAATAAAAAATCCTATTTATTAAAAAAAAGTTTTTTTTTGGAAACAAATTCTTACTCCTTATTTATTCAATTGACTTTTTTCAGTATTCTTTTCTAATTTTCAATATTTCCAAGTTTGAAATTCAATACTTTTTTTCGTCATTTCTTAGTTGCACTCGATTAAATCTAATCAGATCTTAATCTCCATGCACCAAAACTACATGCGAAATATAATTTTGATATTCATACTAGTTTTTGAGCTAGAGCGTATTTTTAAACATCTATTAAATAAATACTTAAGGGGTTTCGGGACTGTTTATCATTTTTATAAGAAAACTCTCAAATTTTTACTTTCGAATCATTGATGTATTAAATATTTATTCACGAATTTGAAGTTGATCGTCTATCCTTTACCGAGATATAAATTGTTGAAAATTGTCCTTTTAACATGGAAGTAAATGGACCGAGCTTTTAAAAAGGACTATAACTTCTATACAAATTATACCATTTTCAACAAATTTATAAAGATCAATAATTCTACTTAGTAAATAATGATAAATAATGATCGAATGATACATTTTTCAATAGATTTGACAGTCTACTTAATTAGTTATTCATAAATGTAAAAATAAAGAGTTAAATTGCAGTCAACAAAATGTAACAAAAGCATTAGTGTAGAATTCCAATTCTATTTCTTGAAATAGTTTTGTGTTAAATAAATGTTTTTATAATGAGAAAAAATTTATCTCAATATTCTTTTTATTAATATTTCAAAACAAAGATTTGTATTCGAAATTAACTTCATTTTTAACAATTTTTTTTATTAAAAAATTTAGTAGGCAGAAGTTGTCAGTCTGCAGAAATAAAAAAGATTTTTCGTAGATCAACCAGATAGAGCTGCTGTCTCAAACCTCCTTGTATATCTCATAAAATTCCCTTTAAAAATTTATTTTGTCCAGCAGAAGGCACACTCTTTTCATTGTCTCTTTTAATTCATAAAAGATTCTGCAACTCTCAGCAAAAAGAACCTTTCAATTTTAATTAATTTAAAGTTTTTAGCTTCTAAAAATGCAATAAATCAAATAAAAATAGTCTTATGGGGAGAATTCGAAAAGTTTTAGCTAAAGAGCTGAAATTGCCACATGAGTGTGAATGAATGAATTAACTGTTCTTTACATTTTTTAGACCAAATGAATATTTAGAAAATTGAGAAAAGTCAATTTTTTTTATAATTTTATCAAAATCAAAAAAAAAAAAAAAAAATATATAAAAACCATTCTTCCACTACTAATAGAAAAAACTTTAAACCATAAAAGCCTATAGACACAGCATGGTGACGATTTGGTGAGGCCAATATCAACTAGAGAGCGTGACGTCATCAAATGGTAAGAATACCCAGAAATAGCATGATCACTATAGGAATTATTATAAATTGAGATAAATTTATAGTAGGTAGTTTAGATTATTTATTTTGGATTCCAATAATTATAAATTAATACTAAAATTGATATATCAAAATGTTTTATTTCCCAAATTTAAATTACATATTTATTATTTTTACATTACCGTATACTTTTTACACAGAGTAATATTGACATATTTTCAGAATTCTTTAATTTCTTCCATCAATATTTGCAATATAATACAACAGGTTTCTCTGTAATGAGGACAAATCTAAATTCGATTCTCTCTCCACTGAAATTAGTGTAGAAGACCCAATGATAACCACATCTGATAATAGTACTGATCCCATGCAGGCTAAAGAGAACATCACTCCGAAACCTCCACCAATCTTCGTTTCTGGGGTACAGCTTATACAACCTCTAAAAACTCTACTCAATAATTTGGTCCCAAATCTCTACGCCCTAAAATGTACTAAGGCCGACGAAGTAAAAATACAACCTTTTAACTCTGATTGTTACAGAAAAATTGTGAAAGCTCTAAACGAAAAAAACACCCAATTTCATACTTACCAGCTAAAACAAGAACGAGCTTTTCGAGTGGTCTTGAGAAATTTACATCCCTCTACAGATTGTTCTGAAATAAAAGATGCTCTACTAAATCTAGGGCATGAAGCAACAAATATATCCAATATTCGTGATCGAAATACCAAAATAGGCTTACCAATTTTCTACGTAAATCTCAAACCAAAAAATAACAATAAACAAATTTACGAAATAAAAAGTCTATTAAACACCATAATCTCTTTTGAATCTCCTCATCCCAAACGTGACATTATCCAGTGTTTCCGATGCCAGGGCTTTGGACACTCAAAAAATTTTTGTTTTCGTGCTCCCAAATGCGTAAGGTGCGCAGGCTCACATGACTCAAAAAATTGTTCTAAGAACTCATCAGAAAACATAGCGAAATGCATAAATTGTGGGAAAAATCACCCAGCCAACTACAGGGGGTGCGATACTTATAAAGATCTAAAAAATAAAATCTCCCCGCCACAAAAAACCAAGGGGACGGAGATGGCGCAAAAACCGAACAACCACCTCCTAAATAAAGCCCCTGCACAAGAAAGCAGAGAATTACAACAACCAACTAAGTCTCCAAAATCGTATGCCCAAGCAACACAAGCAAGCATAAAATCAACTCCAAATGATAAAAATGATGATATTACTCAAGATATTTCTCTCTCTAAATTTTTATATGAATTCAAAAATATGTTCGCCCAATTAATGCAACAAAGCAACATGATCTTGAACTTGCTTTCTTCAGTAGTGAATAATCTCTCAAAATGAATGAGTCTCTAAGAATAGCTCTATGGAATGCCAATGGCTTCCAAGCCAAAAAAGATGAAGTATCATTCTTTCTAAAAATGAACAAAATAGACATAATGCTTCTGTCTGAAACCCATTTTACAAATAAAAACTTAGTCAAAATCCCCGAATATAATCTCTACAATTCAAATCACCCCAGCGGCTCTTCACGAGGAGGTAGTGCAATTATAATAAAAAAATCCATAAAACAATGCGAACTACCCAAGTACTCTATGGACTTCCTACAAGGCACAGCCATACAAATTTACAAGCAAGCCAACCCACTAACTATCTCAGCCGTGTACTGTCCACCTAAACATAAAATTACTAAAGACCAATTCAAAACATTCTTCGAATCTCTAGGAAACAAATTTATTTCTGGAGGAGACTTTAACGCTAAGCACACCAACTGGGGTTCAAGACTTATAACACAAAGAGGAAGAGAACTAAACAAGGCTATAACTGAATCTAAGCTCATAAACTTATCAGGAGGAAGTCCAACCTTCTGGCCCACTGATTCCTTGAAAATCCCGGATATTCTAGACTTCTTCATTGCAAAAGGTATCTCAGCTGACTATATAAAAATAGAACCTAACTATGATTTGTCTTCTGATCACTCCCCGATAATTGCCACAATAAATACAACAATATCTATGATATCACCTAAACCAAGTCTTACGAACAAAAACACAAATTGGGAAAATTTTCGGGATTATATTGATGAAAACCTAGAAACAAATATTAGAATAAAAACTCATCAAGAACTTGAAGAAACCACTGGCCATTTTATCAATACCATCCAAAAGGCTGCCAGAAACTCAACCCCCAACATTGATAAAAAAATTCGAGAATCCCTTTCAGTCCCTTTTGAAATAAAAAACTTGATCGCTCAGAAACGAAGAGCTAGAGCTGTTTGGCAAAGAACTCACAGCCCTCATGATAAAAACTTATATAATAATATAAATAATATACTAAGATCAGAAATGAAGAAAGTTCGAAACGAATCATTTAAAAATTATGTAGAAAATCTTTCAAATAAAGATTTTTCACTTTGGAGAGCATCCAGGAGTTTTAAAAGACACCAAACATCAATTCCACCTATAAGGTCAAATGTATCTACTGACTGGGCAAGAACCAACCTAGAAAAAGCAAATCTGTTTGCAGAACATCTATCCCAAGTTTTCCAACCTTTCTCCAGTACAGTTGACGTAGAAATCGAAAACTTTCTGGAATCGCCCCATCAAATGTCTCTTCCCATAATTAATTTTAAAATGAATGAACTAAAAAAAGAAATCAAACAACTAAAATCTAAAAAAGCACCAGGAATGGATCTTATCACCGCCGATGTCATAAAAAATCTTCCTAATAAAGGGATCAGATTTCTATTAATAATTTTCAACTCCATTCTCAGACTTACCTACTGGCCAAAGCAACTAAAAATAGCACAAATTATCCTTATACAAAAACCTGGCAAACCACCCACTGAAGTGACTTCATATAGACCAATAAGTCTATTGCCTATAATTTCAAAGATTTTTGAAAAGATGTTATATTTGAGAATAAAAGATGATAATCAAATGAAATGGCTTCCATCCCACCAGTTTGGTTTTAGACAAAAACATTCTACTATCCAACAATGTCAAAGATTAGTAGAAATAATAAGACCGGCCTTCGAAAATAAAAAATACTGCTCTGCGGCTTTTTTGGATGTAAGCCAGGCCTTCGATAAAGTATGGCATAAAGGACTGTTATTTAAAATTAAAAAAAATCTACCTCATCATTACTTCGAAATTTTCAAGTCCTACCTAGAAGATAGAGTTTTCCAAATCAAACTTAACGACGAAGTTTCAAATATTCATCAAATCAAGGCAGGAGTTCCACAAGGCAGAAAGGTTTTTTTTTTTTTTTTTTTTAATGCCAGTCGAATGCAAAGAAGGGGTGCACCAGTAAAGATGTAGCCCCTATGGATCTCGAAAGACCCTTGGCATTACCGAAGAGAAGGGAAAGTTGTTTAAGTGAGAGGGTGTAGACGTAGGTGTCTATGCACCCTGGTTTTGGAAGGTTTGAAGATCATAGGTGCTGGGAAAGATAGAGGCTGGGAGAGAGTTCCAGTTCCTTGACGTCAGTGGGGATATATGAATTCGCGAATGAAGTGGTCCGGCACTTTTCTAATTTGACCGCGAAAGAGTGTTGGGAGTCGGCAAAGCGTGTGCTGCGTGCAAAGCATGCTTTGGGGGGAATTATTGATTTTATCTCATCAGAGCACCTGCCGTGATAGTATCTATAGAAAAGGGAAGAGGCGGAGACATCTCTTCGATGAGCCAGCGAGTCGAGGAGTCGGTGAGGGTAGAATCGTCAATTAGCCTGACGGCTCGTTTCTGAATTGCATCAAGGGTAGCAAGAGAATATTTTGAGGCTCCTCTCCACAGATGAGAGCCGTATTCGAGATAGGGGCGGATTTGGGCCTTGTAGATGGTGAGAAGTTGTGGGGGTTTGTAAAAACGCTTGGACCTGAATAAGAAGCCAATCTTCCTTGCTGCAGATTTCGCCACAGAGGAGATGTGTTCATTCCAAGACAGGTCAGATGCGACAGAGACGCCCAACATGGATAGGCTGTCACACATTTTCAGGGTATTCGAATCGAAGTGAATATCAGGGAAATCTCTATTTTCGCGCCTAGAAATTAGACAACATTGAGTCTTGTTTGAATTGAAGTTAACTAAATTTTGAGAGCCCCATTTATTCAGTTTGTCTAGGTCGAGAGTAATTGAGGAGGCAATATTGATTCGATTATTCGGGAGAGAGGGTTTGCCGTGTAGAGTGCTATCGTCGGCGTAACAATGAGTGGGGTTTGCCGTTTGATCAATAAGGTCGTTTATATAAATAAGGAAGAGTGTGGAGGAGATTACAGAGCCTTGGGGAACACCAGAGTTTGTGGAGAACGATTCAGAAGATGTTCCATCCACCACAACTTTTATACTTCGGTTTGTCAGAAAGCTTTCAATCCATTTGTGAAGTGTTGGTGTGAATCCAAAGGCTGGTAGTTTGGCAAGAAGATTTTTGTGCCAAACCTGGTCAAAAGCTTTGGAGATATCAAGGGCTACAGCGAGGGTTTCTTTTCCGGCCTCTAGAGTATTGTTCAAGGTGTGGGTGACATATAGGTTAAGATGTCGCCTGTGGAACGATGGTACGTCTGAATCCATAGCCCGCCTATCGTGAATTAATTTATTGTTTTCTGAAGTGATGAAGAGACGTGTTGGTTTATGACTAATTCCATTAATTTGGAAAGAACAGAGGTGAGTCGAGATAGGCCTGTAATTAGAGATTTGTGATGTGTCTCTCTTTAGAATAGGTGTGACTCTGGCTATTTTCCAGCTTTTGGGAATATGCCCGAAGCTCGTAGAAGAGAGTTGGAATAGCTTGGATAAGATAGGGGCAAGTTCAGGGGGCGCATTTTTTAATGAGAATTGGCGGGATGTTATCCGGGCTCCGCGGCGGATTTGGGACCTAATTTATTCAATGGCTTTTATGAATTATTTGGGGCCTGAAAATTATTTTGCCCATGAGGTTGGTTTGGGGGGTATGAGTTTTGGGCTGGGTTAAGCCCTTTGTCATCTAAAGTGGAGTTAAGTTGCGAAATAGGATGCTAGTGATTCGGCTTTTTCAGCGGGGGTCGTGGCTACTGAACCATTTGGGTGAAAGAGGGGCGGAAGTGAGGGGGACGCGAAATTTCTATTTATTGCCTTGTGTAACGAGAAAAAGGCCCGTTTTCCATTAGGGCAAGATGCGGGAACCAGTCAGCTATCCTCTGGTCGAATGATTTCTTTGCCTCAGAGATTGATTTTTTTGCATGAGCTTCGCGGCTTGGTAGAAATGCAACTCGGTTCGCATTCTAGCTGTGAAAGTTGCCATTTCTGAAAAAGATTTGTTTTTTTCACGGACGCGAATCTGCGCATTGTTTGGCACAGAACCGAGGCTTGGAGTCCTTGTTCCTTCAGTCAATTTTGAGGGGATATGGGTTTCTGAGCCTATTTGAGTTGCCTCGTTAAGGGCGTCTGCGAATTCAGAAGCGTTTTTATCTCTCGATGCAGGGATTCATTCCGCACTGGTGAGCGGCAAAAAAGTTGCGCATGTCATTCCAATTGATGTTAACACGATTATCGACTAGCCATATTTTTCTGGGGGTTGGAGTGGGGGTGACGGGGGTTTTGGTAGAATTGGCGGAGGTTTTAACTTTTATCGGGTTGTGGTCGCAGATTTACCTAAAGGGGCCGAAATTTTTGCTTCATAAGACGAAGGGGTGGGAAGTGATGAAAAGATCGAGAAGGTTGGACAGTTTCATTGGCTTTGTTCGGGATTGCTTGTGGGGCCGTTAATAATTTGAGTGAGGCCACACGCCGTTGAGAAAGATTTCGGCGTCGGAGCCTTGCGGGGGAATTATGGCTAGAAAATTTTAGCCAATTTTTGTTGTGGACGTTGAAGTCACCTAGGAAAGATATTTCAGAAGATGCAAATTTCTTTCAGGATAGCCCCAATGCAGCACTCAAGGAGGTAGTCAAAAAATTGCTTGTATCTGGGGTCTTTGGGGGCAAATATATTATGCAAAAATTTAGTTGAATGGCCTAACGTGATTTTTGATCCATATGGCATCGCTCGTTCATTGGATTCTAGATTGAGTTGGACTTGCCTGCTAGGGATCGCTCGCTTTCTAATATAACAGCAGACCCCTCCTTTTTTTCGAAATTTTGAATGCAAGTGTATAGTTTTCCGGATTGGTAAGTCGCTGACCGTTAGATTTATTCGCGTCAATTTGTATAGTTTCGGATAAGCCTAAAAGAGGCAGGTTTTTCATGTTTCGAGATGTTGAAATACCCGATCTCGTGTAAATTCGAATTGCTTGAGATAGACCGCGAATGTTGCAGAAATTGATTTTAATTGATGTCATTAGAACAGGAAGAGAGTTTGGAGGTGGAAGTGAAAAAGAGGACAAGAAAAGTAAAAGATAAGAGCGCACGGTAAACCAATTAAAACTCCGAACTTCGGATATATTTTTGAATATATTCAATATCAGTGAGCTCTTAGAAGTTGGACCCGGTGGTTTTCCTACCGGGCGATTTGAAAAGGTTTAAATCCCACCACTTGGATTTATTGTTAGTAGGGGGAAAAAATTATGAGCTATTTAATAAATTGCTGAGATTGAGTCTTAAATTAATTAAAATTAGTTGATGTTGTTAGTGAGGGAGAAGAATTATTTGTTATTATTTTAAATACTAGATTTTATAATAGATTATATTTTAAATTATATAGATTATTATGTATAGAGATTATTATATAATTATTATGGAACAATTAATATTTAAGGACCGTGCAATAATAAGAAAATGATATTAATAAAAAAGATAATGAGAATACGAGTGAAAAAAGTTAAGGTAATGTTTGGGATTTGAAATAAGATATTAGTTGAGTTTATTATAGAACAATTAATGTTTAGAAACTGTGTAATAATAGAATATATAATATTAATAAAATGCAGTTTATTTAAAATATATATATATGTAAGCATTTTAGAAATGAAAATTACTTGTATGTTATTGGTTTAATAACTACTTCTAGAATGATACTAGTGTTTATCAATAGATATATTATAAATTATGAGTTAAGATAATATTTAAAATTTACTTAGATACTAGCGTTTATAATAGATATATTATAAATTATAAGTTAGGTAATGTTTAAAATTTAAAATATGAGTTGTTAGTTGAAGTTATTATAGAATTATTATAGAACAATTAATATTTAAAAACTCTTGCAATAGTAAATAAATAATATTAATAAAATGAAGTTTGTTTAAAAATATATATAAACGTGCTATATTTAAAAATGAAAAAAAATGTGTTCGCGATGGAAATATTTGTTAGTTGAAAGGAGATGACTTAAGACGGGTTGAGGGGAAGGCTATAAGGGGTTTGGGCGACAAGTGACCAGTGTCAAGTGTAGGGAGGATGAGTTGACGATTCACATGTGTTCGCCGAGATCGTGCAGATTATTAGATCTGTGACAAAGAGAACAATAGAAAAATATGAAATTTATTTAAATAAATTAGTTGGCAAGGTTAAAATAAATAGTTTTTTATATTATTGAATTAAGCGAGAAATTCTAAGGAGTATCGTGCAAGTAAAATATATAAAATCTGCCTGGAAATTGAAGAGATTGGGTACGATCGCTATGGTGGAGCACTCAGCAGGTAGGACTTCTGTCCAATGTCATCCGAGGCCTGGGACCTTTCCTTCCTCTGCCTGCTGCACACCTCGAGACATTCCAACTTCTCAAGAATGCCATGTTGCCACCTTTGCAGATGACACAGCCATACTAACCTCGGACAAAGATCCAATGAAAGCTTGCTATCTTCTTCAAAATCATCTTGATAAAGTAAACATATGGTTCGAGAATTGGCGAATGAAGATAAATGAGAGTAAATCACAGCATATAACCTTCTCATTAAACAGAAAAACAAGTCCCCCGATCAAGATCAACAATAAAACCGTTCCTCAAAGTTCCTGCATTAAGTATCTAGGACTTCACCTAGACTCAAAGCTTACTTGGAGGGAACACATTAAAAAAAGAAAAGAAATGGACCTTAAAGTTAGGCAAATGCACTGGCTCATTGGCAGAAAATCTCCTACCTCACTGGAAAATAAACTTTTAATTTATAAAGTGATTATAAAACCTATTTGGACATACGGAATTGAGCTATGGGGCTGCTCATGTAAGTCCAATATAAATATAATACAAAAATTCCAGTCAAAATTCCTTAGAATAAGTACTGATGCACCGTGGTTTATTTCAAATAAGATAATCCACGAAGATCTCCGAGTGCCCTATGTGGAAGAAGTCGTTAGAAAAAGAGCCAACATCCACGTTGGAAAATTGGCATCACACCCTAATCAGACCCTCCACTCATTTGTCCGGATCCCCGAAAGAAGACGTCTGAAAGAAGATGGCCCCAGGATCTCCACAATCCTGAATAATAACAAATTTATATAATTTTTTTTTCTTTTCTTTTCATTATCTTGTCTAGTCTCATAGGAGACTACCTTGTAACTATTGTAAATATTTCACATAGAAAATTGGCTCATAGAAATCCTGTAAATATGTAATTTCTGATTGCCTATAATAAATAAAAAAAAACCCTCCATCACAGTATTAGAAATGCAAAACTCAATGTCTTTTACCACTCTCGGGATTGGCGTTTCACTGGGATTCAGAGGCACTCCAAACTTTGGACCAAGATATAATACATTTTTTACTTCATCTGGTAGTTGTTTTTCAGTAAAGTTGAAAAAAAATTTCCTGGTGACAGTTAGGCTCAAACTGCATGCTAGATGTAATTAACTTTTTAACCTTTTTAATATTTCCGTTCTTTATCTTATTAAATTCACCATTATATCTAACACTTACAAAATGTAGCCAATTTCGAACTGTATCTGATGGTGCAACTTCAAATAGTTTTTGGTATAGAATCTGATACTCTATTGTCCAGATCGTTATTTTAATTTCTAATTTAAATACCGACAGTTGAAAATTTGTTAGGACTCTATCTGCCTGCCTCTTGAAAGGATGACTGCTCAGTTGCAGAGAATAATATTTATTTATTTTATCATAGGTTGGCTTACACCAGAAGTTTTTCAAGTGTAGGTATGCCTAAAAATTTTTGAGTCATTCTGTAGCTTGACCACATCATATATTTTTGCTAGAATTTTATTTTCTCAGGTTCTTATTTTAATTTGATAATTGATTTTTAAGTGTTTTTTAAATTTTAATATATAATATTATTATTATATTCATTAATATACTAGATCTAACTTATAAAAATGAGTGAACCAGCATTCTTTAGTTGTTTTTCACAAAAAATTCCTTCAGCAATTATACCATGCGTTGAAGAAAAGGTTTGATTTTATTTAATATTCATCAATTGTTTTTAAATTTTAAATAACTTTAATACAAATAATGATTAAAATATTTTCTCTAGACTCTCTCATCCCCTTCACACCTCATCAATCTAATCAACCACTGAACCCTAGCAGCCAGTGAGGAGGATTAATTCTTTTTCTATTGATATATATGTTACCGGCCAAACCCGATTTCAGGACAAACTAGTTTTGCCTAGGCTAAACTAGTTTGTCCTATACGCGATAGTATTAACTAGTATAGCCTAGTCCAAACTAATTTGTCCTAAGCCCGATAGGATAAACTAGTTTAGCCTAGGCCAATCTAGTTGATCCTGATATAAATACCCACACTCTAGGGTAAACTAGTATGGCCTAGTCTAAACATTATAGTATATTTAGAAAGTCAAAATAAATAGATAAACTGAATAAATTTTTCATTAAATTGAAGGGTTGGTTTTGTCACAAATATAATAAAACAATAATTTTAATAACTATTAGAATTATTTAATTGATAACTATACAGTTTCGGTCACCACTGGTCGATGCAATGAGATAATTAGAAAAAAATAAAATTGAAAATAGTATTTAATATAATCATTAATTCAAAATAGTTTCTAGTTCAGTGATAAACGTTTTTATAAATTGTTGCTATATATATGTATGTGTGTGATTGTAATGAATTGTGTGATCTATCTATATTGAAGATTTAAGAATGAATGTTTCATGTGAAATGACAAATTCCGGTTCTTGAACGAGATGTATGTATGATTTCAAATTATTGTAAAAAAATTTTGTGTTATATAATTCTCTATAAAAAGAAAAAATGTAAATAAATGTTTCATTTCAATTTTTAGAACTACTGAGGATGGTCGACCAGTGGTGACCGAAACTGTATAGTTATCAATTAAATAATTCTAATAGTTATTAAAATTATTGTTTTATTATATTTGTGACAAAACCAACCCTTCAATTTAATGAAAAATTTAAATCAAGTCACTTAAGTTCTGGAAGAAAATTAATAAACTGAATAAAATACTCCGTAATTGGAAAAATAATCATTTTTATTAAAACGATAATGATTCGTCGTTAAAAGTTATGGATAATTGGTAATACAAACAATCATACTATAACAAATTTAATAAGTGTTTTTTTAATAGAAGCAATAATCATATATATGTGGTGGCCACATCGTAGAATTGACCATTTCATGAAATGTTCGAGAATTTCATGAAATGGTCACATTTCATTAAATGTTTCAATGTCTATTGGCCACATCATGATGTGCCTTCGCCAGATCAATGATAAGAAATCGTTGGTCGATATGGTCAACAAAACGCGCGGCTACTTCATGACCTATTATAATAAAAGAGAGCGGGAATTCAAATCGCTCATTTGAAAATATATAGTTCATATAAAAGGAGTCTCATTAAACATAATTTTTTAATTGACACTGTTTTTATACAGCAATACTTTTGGCTGAACCGAATATCAGATGCCCTCATTTTTTTCTTCACTGAAATACAAGAGTCCAAGGTGTTTTTTTCACTATTATTTATATCCGACGATTGGCTGTTCGGTTTTCTATGTGTGTTTGATTAAGAAAAAAATGAGAGCCCCAAACACACCCCGCCCGACGATTGGCTGGTTCGATTTTCAATGTGTGTTTGATTAGAAAAAAAAATGGGAGTCCAAAACACACCCCGTCCGGACTTAACTTTCGGAGGTTCGGTTAATATATATTAACCGAACCGGAGTCGTTTGCACATATTCGGTTCTATTACGTGGTTTGATTTAATAAAAATATTGTAAATAATATTTATTATATTATTATAATACTAATAATTACATTAATATTGATCTAATGCACTTTTAATTAAAAACCGATTAGACGGAATCAAATTATATTTTTAAATCCCCGGGTCAATATTCGTTGAGTGCTGCACCCTGGGAGCGGTCCAATAACTAAAATAGGGGAGGGAAAGGTGAGCAGAGTGCAAGGGCGGATTCAGGAATTTTTTATGGGGTGGGAGAGAATGTATATAAGGTGCCCGATGTATATAAGATCTACTTTTTATCTCGAAAGTGTGTCGCGATCGAATTGTCCAAGCGGGAGGGGGGGGGGGGTCAGAGACCGCCCCACACACACACACATAGAACTTTATTTTAAATTTTAAATTTTTTTTTAATTTCATATCTCATATTTTAAGTTCATTAAAATAAAAAAAATTGTTATAAATTCCCTGTTTTTTGACCTCTGCGTGCGACGCACGTGTTGCACTCCCACCAGGCACGGGCCTGTATGGGGGGGGGGCGGTCGCCCTCCTCCGCCCCCTCCCCCTCGATCCGCCCTTGGCAGAGTGGGGGAACCCTTTTGACAACGAAATTGGCGCTTAAAAAAAGGAGACCCTCAGCGTTGAGTTTACCCTAAATATTTGTTTGTTTTCTAAAAATAATTATGTTACTTGACGTGTTTGATGTTTAATTTTGTAAGGATAATATTAGGAACCTATATAAATGAGTAGGTAACTTAAATTAAAATAATATTTTTTCTACATTGTGGCATTTTAGATTTGGTATGTTGTATTTTAAGATTCTTTTAATATTTACTTAAGTCCCTAGTTAAATGTTTGTCTGACTTAAAGAACACTAACCAAGCTTGTAACATATTCTGGATTTTTATTAAATATTTTATGGACACCCTATTTTACGATACGGCCAATCGTGGATGACAAAATCAAGAAATGTTCCCAATTTAATGATCTGGTCAAATTAAGTTGGCCACATCATGAAATGTGAACATTTCATGAAATTCTCGAGCATTTCATGAAATGCTCAATTCTACGATGTGGCCACGACATAGGTATATATCAATTATTAAAATTGTTATTTATTTTTACATAATGTGCTTTGGTGGCACTTAGAATTGCAGAGTATCAATGCCTTCTTGCACTGGCATCTGTTTGTGGAACAGTTTTTGTTGCAGCATGTCTTGACATGTTTACTCAATTACTTTCGACTCTGCTAAATTGGTTTAGACTAGGCCATACTAGTTTATCCTAGAGTGTGCGTATTTATATCAGGATCAACTAGTTTGGCCTAGGCTAAACTGGTTTATTCTATCGGGCTTAGAACAAATTAGTTTGGACTAGGCTATACTAGTTAATCCTATCGCGTATAGGCAAAACTAGTTTGTCCTGAAATCGGGTTTGGCCGGTAACATATATATATACTTTCTAATGGGTGGGGTCCACAAATTTTAATCCCCAAGTTCGTGGAGTTCGAAGAATTTTATTTTTTAAGTATCTTATTTTAATTTGATAATTGATTTTTAAGTGATTTTTTTTAATTTTAATATATAATATTATTGATATATTCATTAATATACTAGTTCTAACTTATGAAAATGAGTGAACCAGCATTCTTTAGTTGGTTTTTCAAAAAAATATCCTTCAGCAATTATACCATGCGTTGAAGAAAAGGCTTGTTTTTATTTATCAATTTTAAATTTTTTTAATACAAATAATGATTAAAATATTTTCTAATTTTTTATATTTTAGCCTCAAGTGATAGATGGTGTAGAAATTCTTGTCGACACTTCTAATCCAAATCTCAATCTAATTGAATTTGACAATTTATATTTGGATTTGAATGGAATAATTCATTCACTGGCACACCCTGCGAGAAAGGTAATTATAATATTATTTTTTTCTTTTACCTAATATAATAGATACTAAGATAAATTTGAGAAGAAATTATAATCCCTTCAAAAAATTTAATATTATATATTTATTTTTATCCTTATTTGATTAAAATTTTTTTCAATAATTTTTACATAGTATTTGATGTAATAAGAGGCATAGGCCTCTCCCATGTGCTATTTTTGGATGACCATTTATTTTACGAGTTTTTAAAATTATACTTGTATGAACTCTTAGGCTGTGGGCTCAGTGGCCGCTCATGTTGAGCGGGGCTGTCGGCGTGCATTACAAACACATGCGCTTGTATTAAAATAATTTAAGCTTTTGCTATTTCTTTTATTTAAAATATAAATATATAATAATATAAAAAAAAAATATTTACTTATTGATTGTTTTATAATTAAAAAATAGAAATCTATTAAAAAACATAATATATACAAGAAATAGGATATCTACTAAAAAATTTAATTTAATTTAATATACAAAAATAATAAAAGTGGCTCGATTTTTAATCATAGACGAAACAATGGACGTATTTACTAAAAAATTTAATTTAAGTAAATATATAAAAAATAAGCAATTGGATGTTGATGAAAGCAGTCCACGGTGGTTGTAAAAAAATAAGACTATAGAGTTTTATTATTTTACATTTATTTGTTAAAACCGACGTTTCGGAGATTTATTCTCTCCTTCTTCAGGGTAACAAAAAGTCAATGAAAGTAGTTTTTGACTTTTTGTTACCCTGAAGAAGGAGAGAATAAATCTCCGAAACGTCGGTTTGTAACAAATAAATGTAAAATAATAAAACCTCTATAGTCTTATTTTTTACAACCACCGTGGACTGCTTTCATCAACATCCAATTGCATATTTATACCAGTCCGTCTCCTAAAGAAAATCTCTATCAATATAAAAATAATAAATAGACGAATCAACTGGCGTATCTATTAAAAAATATAATTTAATTTAATATGTATACAAAAATAATAAAGTGGCTCGATTTTTAATCATAGACGAAACGGACGTATCTACTAAAAAATTTAATTTAATTAAACAGCTTTTTAACCCATTACACAGTACAATTTGAAAAAATGAATAGTATACATTCGAATAAAAGCTCGCGGCAGCAATGTTAATGATATTTACAAAAAGTTTTCAGTCTAAGCCAAATGGTAAATGAGAGAGAATTAATTCTGTCTTTCTGTTCTAAATGCATTAATTTATCGTAAATCAGACAAATCTACGGTTTTCATAATATGTGTTTAAAAATTGTTAATAACCCATTGATATGTTTGTTTGATTTTTAACTTTTTCTTACAATTGTACCTGATTTAAAAACTATATATTAGGTATTTTTATAATATATATTTGAATTCCTTCCTGGGTTATACATTATAAATTATAATTTTGTTAAGGGAGAATGGTGTAAGTTCTTGTAAAATATTTTAAATAAAGTAAAGAAATTTTCTTTAGAAACTTTTTAAAATTTAAAGTACTAAGTAGGACAACGACTAACTAAATCCCCTAGATTAGTCGTTTAGGGGATTTTATGTTAAACTAAAATAAAGAGCGCGCGCTATATTTAAATTTAATTTTCAAAATATAATACAAGAAAGAGAGTAGAAAAGAAGATACGACAGAGTGCCAAGTGTCAACAGTAATTTTGTTAATGTTGAAAATGTATTGTTAATAGAGGAATTTTGCTTAAAAAATGAATTTAACTTGATTTGTAAAAAAAAGCCAGAAATCCCGCCAGAAATGTTTGAAAAAAGCCAGATTTCCCGCTAGCCGCCAGATGAGATTTCTTCAAGCTAGATGAAGTAAAAAATAGCCAGATCTAGCGGGAAAACCGCTCAATTGGCAACCCTGGGTAAATCATAGATAAAAGATATATTCAATTTCAAATAGTTTTAATGAGAACTGAATAAAAAACATTCTTTTTATACTATTGAAAAAATGAAGCCCGCCTTCGAAGGCCCTCTTGCTAGCTAGGGGGGCACCCCCCTGGACCCTCCCCCCACACCACTACTCCCAACACTCCAATTCCACACCCTAACCCACTAACACCCCACCCCCAAAACCCCTCCAGCACCCCCCCCCCCCGCACCATGCACCCGTTCCAAACCCCCCGCCCCCACACCACCACCCGCACCCCACCCACCCCGGACTCTACCCCGTGCCCTCCAACCCTGAGCACCACACCCCCGCTATGGCCCCTGGACTCCACCCCGCACCACCCCTGCACCCCCACCATACTCCGGACCACTCCTCACCCCCCCATTTCACCCCCGCACCCACCCTCCGCACCCAGTTTTTGCATTTCTAGGCTTCTAGAGACCCACAGATTCAAAATTTGGTTGGGTTTGGTAGAAGGGTCTAGATTTTCATTTTTGACCCCCCCCCCATTTGGGTGGTTAGTTTTTGCATTTTTAAATTAGTGTGGGCCCACTGATTATGTATACAAAATTTGGTTGAGTTCGCTCAAATGGCCTAGATTTTTTTATTTTTAACCCCCCCCCCCCCCCGCCCACCAATATTTTGGGTTGAGATGCACCTTAATCTGAATGGACCAAAACTACGTGTGAAATTTGGTTTCGATATTCACATTAGTTTTTGAGCTGGTTCGTCCATAAAAATTTAGTAACGCACAGACTAACAGACAGAACAATTATTATCTCGAAAAATATAATTTTTTCAATGTTCACTTATTAGGGCTTTTTAGTAGACCGTAATGCCATATGGTTCCGGCCAATTTTTTTAGACAAAAAAGTTTCAGCCGTTTTTGAGATACTTCGAAAAAAAGAGGAAAAAACAACTTTTTTTCATGCACGATTACAATACTTGACCATACCCTCTGTATGGTAAAGTAAAAAAAAAATTTCTTTTAACACCAAACAAAAATCGCTTAACATGAAAAGATTTTGCTTCTCGGAATGAATAAGTTATATTTTCCAAAAAATAATAACTTTTTTATTTGGTTTTGTAAAAAAAAATAAAATTACATACATATATAAAATTTTATTAAGTTTTTATTAATATTTTAATTCATTTTATTGTTTTTTATATGGATACATAAATTAAGGGATAGTACATGATTCTGTTGATAAAAGAATCATGAGGTCACGTGGGCAGGGAGGCAAACCCCTGAAGTAGGTAGGTAGGGCATCCTTGTTTTTACACAATTACTGAAAGCCCCGAAAGACAATCAACTTAAAAATTTCTATATGAATGCTAAAAGTACTGTTCTTTTGACTCAAAATAAAAAAATGTAAGATTCTGGAACCATTTTTTAAAAAGGCCCAAAGTTAAAAAAATTTCTCCAAAACATAGCTATTGGCCCCACTACTAGTCATTGGCCCAGTCTACATAATTAACGCACATAAACTAAAATAATTTGCATACTATCCTTACGTTTTTATTTATTTTTCCCTTGGAGAAATAATACGACTCGGCAAAAATTGTTTATCCGCCATACCAGATTTTCTATCATCAAAACATCTTGCCATCACAACTAACATAGATGCCCCGTAATTTAAAACTTGTCTCTACGCCTTTTTGACGTTTATATTTCTTATTCTAGTCGTTTAGAGAAGTATGAGTCAATCAATGTATGTGGGCCAATCACTATATCCTATACCCTATATGTACTTCTTTCTCTCTGCTATTCATTGTATATATCAACGACTTGATCGTAGCAGAGGAAAATGTGATACTCTTTGCTGACGACACAGCAATAGTCTATGGGGAAAAACGAGCTACTTCTTTCATCGACCGTGAATACATCGTTACTTGGCGTATCGCGGTGGTTTAAGGAGAACAGCCTCCAGTTAAATATCGAAAAGACTCAAAACATACAGTTTGGAGAGTATGGATCCGTACAACATAATTTAGGCTTGAATGATTTCGGAGCAATCAGAATTATAGACGAGGTGAAGTTCTTGGGACTAAATATTGACAGACATCTTCTTCTTCTTCTTCGAGTGCCATACCCGAAACGGGTGTCGGCGCCTCTCCACATATACCTGTGCTGAGTGTGTTTAGTTGTTTTACACAGATATACAGGACCTACTTTTTAACGCCGGTTCCGAACGGCTAATTTGGAGAGGTGACTAGGCAATTATACTCTTGGTAGGTTGCCATTACTTTCCAAGAGGAGGCGACTGCAAATATCTATCTGCCGAGACTTGGTCACGAACCAGCGATCTTCGAGTCACCGATCCGACACTCTAGCCACTGACCCACAGTCACCTCGTCAGACATCTAAGCTGGAGTAATCACATCAATATGATTATACAAAGGGTCAATAAATATGGTTTTCTGATCCGCACTCTTCGACATACGGTTCCTCTCAGGGTTCTCTTAAATATTTATTAAGCCTATGTTGAAACCAGTTTGAGATATGGTATAGTAATTTGGGGAGGGTCTACACTTGCTAGATTGTTTACTGCACAAAAAAGGTGTGTTAGAGCTATTGAAGGGGCGGGACCGAGAACTCACAGCAAAAGTATCTTCCAAGAATTGAACATTTTAACTGTATATGACGTCTGCGTTATGGAAAGTGTTTTATTTAAAAAAAACACAGCCAGAACTTTTCATAAAAATATCTTTAGTCACCTATATAACACTAGATGCAGGAATGATCTGAGGATAAATGCCAGTTGATTGTCTGTGACATTAAAAAGCCCAGTTAATAACGTCATAAAAATTTACAATAAGGTACCTTTAGAAATTAAGAGTTTGCCAACGCTCTTTCTTTTGAAGACAAAACTAAAATGCTTCTTGCTAACTCTAAATCTCTATAGACTGGACGAGTTGTAGGCATAATTTATAATTTGTGAATTAAGATATATTTTTGTATTTGTGTGTTGTTCTTTTGTTTTCTTTTTTATGTTAAAGAAAAGAAAAAAAATGTTAATTTTAACTATTAATCTTTATAAACTTTTAAGATATATTTGTATATTTGTGTGCTTTTGATCTTTGTTCTTTGTTGTACTTCTAATGCATGAGAATCACAATTTTGTAATTCTAAAAAACTTTTTGTATACTGTATTTGTATTGACAGTCTATTCAAAAATAAATAAATATTCCTATCTATAATACCGAAGAAGTACATACCTACCCGGTAGGTACCCAGATATTAATATTTTATTCACGATCTCAAATTAATTTAAAAATGCAACGTGTAATCTTGGAATGGAATATCATATGTGAAATCTATAGATTTTTTCTCATAATAATTTGTTCGAATTTTTATCCCAACAACCATTTAATTTAGAAAAAATATGCACTTAAGCAATTGTATTTATCTACTCTTATTAAACGAGCAAAAATTGTATATTTATTTATTTGTTTATATATTTGTATCTTGGTTATATTTTGAAAACGACTCTACCGATTTTGATGAAATTCACGGGTTAGGGGGTTTTTTGGGTGACAATTCGATCTGTCACGGTCTCATCTTCGACAAAATTGTTTTTGATGGGTTTATTCGTAATCAAATTAATTATTCTCAGTTAGACAAATCCCATTCTTAGGGTTTTAAAAAAGGTTTCCCTTTTCCTTTTATACCCAGGCGGACAATGGGTTGTTTGTTTCATTGTTCTAAAAGGCCTTGAAGAAGTATTGTGATTGTGGATTTTAACATATTTTGTTCTCCCTAAAAGTTAGAAATATTAATAAACGTTTTATAATTGTATTTATGAAGAACTTTATTTATTTAATAGAATAAAAAATAATCAAGAATTTATTTAAAAATATATTTCGCATAAGCAGGTCTCAATTTTCTGAAAAAACAACACATTTTGATAAAAGCTTTTAACTGAAGGAAGAAGTTACCGAGCATCGCTCGAGGGCCTCCAGGTACTTACTTATTAAATTATTATACTAATAATACTTAGAGAGAAAAGTTTCCTGTGTATTTTCAGTCGAATATAAATATTTCAAATTTCATATATAATAATATAATATTATTTGCATAAATTTTGAATGAATTTTACATATTAATTTAAAAAAGTAATATTTTTTATCATATTTTGAGTTTTAGAAATTGAAAATTATCATTAATGTGTATTATATATGTAATAATTCATGCAAATGTAATATTATTATATATGATTATATCTCAATAGTTAATTTATACACAGAGACATAGACAGCTGTTTAGCGAAACAGGGGGCACCACGAGTAGGCAGCTGTCACCACCCCCACATGGATAGATAAATAAATAATAATAAAAGGAATATAATTTTGATCGCAAATTATATAATATCATACTCAAAGAGTGATATTTTTAAAATTTTAAATATTTTCTTTATTTTCAAATGTCCAAAACAATTTGAAAGCCGAAAATAATTAAAATCTCAAGGTTAGACACGTATTTTGAAACAAATAGGAGACATTATATTTGTAACAGAATACGTCTAGACTTTAGATAAGTAATTGTTAAAAGACCTTGTACGAATCAAATACCAGTACAATGTCTCCAATACTGCAATTTGATTCGTATCAAAGTCTTAAACATTGGAAATTTTGTATAAAAATTTTGTCAAATATTTGTTAAGAAACAAATATAGAAAAATTTATAACGTCTAAGTATGATGAGAGAAAGTTCGATATTGAGTTGTGCATAAAATCAGAAAAAGAAAATAATTAGATTGAAGTATCGAGGGGAAAATTTAAAAAAGAAGGGGATAATTTTGAAAAGTGTATTATTTATTATTTATTCTTGAATGTTATTTTTTTAAACAAAATTGAAATTGTATTTATCTATCCATGTGAAATAAATTTATTAAACTGAAAATATAAAGACGAAATTGCTCGGAAAAAATTTAGACAAAAAGAAAAGATTACAAAATTGGATATAGATAATTTTGAAATTTAATTAATTAATTTTTTTGTAATTAATAATTTAATAAAAATGTTAGTATTAGTAGGACGAGCACCTACCTGAAAATAGAAAAAAAAATTATTAGTAAAAGAATTTAGTGAATTTAAAGTAATATAGAGTATTAAATAGATATATTACCTTAACAGCGAACGTCTCGTGTTTCGACCAGAGATGCTGATCCCACAGTAATACTCTGACAGTCGCGCACAATAAAAAATATACTCGCGAATCACTTCGAAATGGGAAGAGTAAGGAATTTACGGAAAAAACGATAAAAGGCTGAAAAGATTAAGGATTTGATTTTCCAGAAAATAAGAAAATCAAATACTTAATCTAGTAAGTGTTAATGTTAGTAGGACGAGCACTTACCTGGAAATAGAAAAAAAGAAATTATTAGTAAAATAATTTAGTCAATTTAAAGTTATATAGACTATTAAATAGATATAGTACCTTAACAGCCAACGTCTCGTGTTTCGACCTGCGATGCTGACCCCACAGTAACACTCTGACACTCGCGCACAATAAAAAATATACTCGCGATTCCTTTCGAGATGGAAAGAGTAAGGAATTTACGGGAAAATGGATAAAAGGCTAAAAAGATTAAGGATTTGATATTCCAGGACATAAGAAAATCAAATACTTAATCTAGTAAATGTTAATATTAGTAGGACGACCACTTACCTGAAAATAGATAAAAGATATTATTAGTAAAATAATTTAGTGAATTTAAAGCAATATAGAGTATTAAATAGATATAGTACCTTAACAGCCAACGTCTCGTGTTTCGACCTGCGATGCTGACCCCACAGTAACACTCTGACACTCGCGCACAATAAAAAATATACTCGCGATTCCTTTCGAGATGGAAAGAGTAAGACATTTACGGGAAAATGGATAAAAGGCTAAAAAGATTAAGGATTTGATTTTCCAGAACATAAGAAAATCAAATACTTAATCTAGTAAATGTTAATATTAGTAGGACGTTCACTTACCTGAAAATAGATAAAAGATATTATTAGTAAAATAATTTAGTGAATTTAAAGTAATATAGAGTATTAAATAGATATAGTACCTTAACAGCCAACGTCTCGTGTTTCGACCTGCGATGCTGACCCCACAGTAAAACTCTGACACTCGCGCACAATAAAAAATATACTCGCGATTCCTTTCGAGATGGAAAGAGTAAGGAATTTACGGGAAAATGGATAAAAGGCTAAAAAAGATTAAGGATTTGATTTTCCAGAATATAAGAAAATCAAATACTTAATCTAGTAAATGTTAATATTAGTAGGACGACCACCTACCTGGAAATAGAAAAAAAGAAATTATTAGTAAAATAATTTAGTAAATTTAAAGTAATATGGACTATTAAATAGATATATTACCTTAACAGCCAACGTCTCGTGTTTCGACCTGGGATGCTGATTCCACAGTAACACTCTGACACTCGCGCACAATAAAAAATATACTCGCGATTCACTTCGAAATGGGAAGAGTAAGGAATTTACGGGAAAATGGATAAAAGGCTAAAAAGATTAAGAATTTGATTTTCCAGGACATAAGAAAATCAAATACTTAATCTAGTAAATGTTAATATTAGTAGGACGAACACTTACCTGGAAATAGAAAAAAAAAGAAATTATTAGTAAAATAATTTAGTGAATTTAAAGTTATATAGAGTATTAAATAGATATAGTACCTTAACAGCCAACGTCTCGTGTTTCGACCTGCGATGCTGACCCCACAGTAACAATCTGACACTCGCGCACAATAAAAAATATACTCGCGATTCACTTCGAGATGGAAAGAGTAAGGAATTTACGGGAAAATGGATAAAAGGCTAAAAAAGATTAAGAATTTGATTTTCCAGGGCATAAGAAAATCAAATACTTAATCTAGTAAATGTTAATATTAGTAGGACGACCACTTACCTGAAAATAGATAAAAGATATTATTAGTAAAATAATTTAGTGAATTTAAAGTAATATAGAGTATTAAATAGATATAGTACCTTAACAGCCAACGTCTCGTGTTTCGACCTGCGATGCTGACCCCACAGTAACACTCTGACACTCGCGCACAATAAAAAATATACTCGCGATTCACTTCGAGATGGAAAGAGTAAGGAATTTACGGGAAAATGGATAAAAGGCTAAAAAGATTAAGAATTTGATTTTCCAGAACATAAGAAAATCAAATACTTAATCTAGTAAATGTTATTATTAGTAGGACGACCATTTACCTGGAAATAGAAAAAAAGAAATTATTAGTAAAATAATTTAGTAAATTTAAAGTAACATGGATCTATTAAATAGATATATTACCTTAACAGCCAACGTCTCGTGTTTCGACCTGGGATGCTGATTCCACAGTAACACTCTGACACTCGCGCACAATAAAAAATATACTCGCGATTCACTTCGAGATGGAAAGAGTAAGGAATTTACGGGAAAATGGATAAAAGGCTAAAAAGATTAAGAATTTGATTTTCCAGGACATAAGAAAATCAAATACTTAATCTAGTAAATGTTAATATTAGTAGTACGAGCACTTACCTGGAAATAGAAAAAAAAAATTATTAGTAAAATAATTTAGTGAATTTAAAATTATATAGAGTATTAAATAGATATAGTACCTTAACAGGCAACGTCTAGTGTTTCGACCTGCGATGCTAAACCCACAGGAACACTCTAAAAATCAAATACTTAATCTAGTAAATGTTAATATTAGTAGGACGACCACTTACCTGGAAATAGAAAAAAAAAGAAATCATTAGTAAAATAATTTAGTAAATTTAAAATAATATAGAGTATTAAATAGAAATATTACCTTAACAGCCAACGTCTAGTGTTTCGACCTGCGATGCTGAACCCACAGGAACACTCTGACACTCGCGCACAATAAAAAATATACTCGCGATTCACTTCGAGATGGAAAGAGTAAGGAATTTACTGGAAAATGGATAAAAGGCTAAAAAGATTAAGGATTTGATTTTCCAGGACATAAGAAAATCAAATACTTAATCTACTAAATGTTAATATTAGTAGGACGACCACTTACCTGGAAATAGAAAAAAAGAATTTATTAGTAAAATAATTTAGTAAATTTAAAATAATATAGAGTATTAAATAGAAATATTACCTTAACAGCCAACGTCTAGTGTTTCGACCTGCGATGCTGAACCCACAGGAACATCTGACACTCGCGCACAATAAAAAATATACACGCGATTCCTTTCGAGATGGAAAGAGTAAGGAATTTACGGAAAAATGGATAAAAGGCTAAAAAGATTAAGGATTTGATTTTCCAGAACATAAGAAAATCAAATACTTAATCTAGTAAATGTTAATATTAGTAGAACGACCACCTACCTGGAAATAGAAAAAATGAAATTATTAGAAAAATAATTTAGTAAATTTAAAGTAATATGGACTATTAAATAGATATATTACCTTAACAGCCAACGTCTCGTGTTTCGACCTGGGATGCTGATCCCTCAGTAACACTCTGTCACTCGCGCACAATAAAAAGTATACTCGCGATTCACTTCGAGATGGAAAGAGTAAGGAATTTACTGGAAAATGGATAAAAGGCTAAAAAGATTAAGGATTTGATTTTCCAGGACATAAGAAAATCAAATACTTAATCTAGTAAATGTTAATATTAGTAGGACGACCACTTACCTGGAAATAGAAAAAAACGAAATTATTAGTAAAATAATTTATTGAATTTAAAGTAATATAGAATATTAAATAGATATATTACCTTAACAGCCAACGTCTCGTGTTTCGACCTGCGATGCTGGCCCCACAGTAACACTCTGACACTCGCGCACAATAAAGAATATACTAGATAATTTTGAAATTTAATTAATTTATTTTTTTGTACTTAATAATTTAATAAAAATGTTAGTATTAGTAGGACGACCACTTACCTGAAAATAGATAAAAGATATTATTAGTAAAATAATTTAGTGAATTTAAAGTAATATAGACCTATAAATAGATATATTACCTTAACAGCCAACGTCTCGTGTTTCGACCTGCGATCTGGATCGATTAATATTAGTAATACGAGCACGTACCTGAAAATAGATAAAAGATATTATTAGTAAAATAATATAGTGAATTTAAAGTATATTTGTACAAATATTCGCAATAAAATTATATTAAAAATATATCATTTATTTAGCCAAATTGATTTTAAACTTAAAGTTTTAATTTTCTTTTTTTATTATTTATTTATTTTGTTTGATCTTTTTTGTGAAAAACTCGAAAAAATTACTTGAAAATTTTAGACTATTTATTACTTACTTTATTATAAGAATAGATTATTATAAAGATATCTTACTTTAATAGCCAACGTCTCGCTCCTGGACTTGGAATACACTGACCCCAGATGTACACACTTAAACTCGCGAACAATTAAAAATATACTCGCGAAACATTTCGGTTTCGAAGGAATAAGGATTTAAGATAATACGGAATAAATTGTTTTAGGATTAGGAATAGGACATGATTCTAGGTCTAAACTTCTTTCTCTATATAAGTACAAAAAAGTACACACCTACCCGTTACCCAAGTATTAAAAATAATTTAGTTTTATTTTTTTATGAAACTCTCCTTAATATCAACAAATTTTATCAAATAAGTCACCGAACATATGAATTTCAATTCTAAATTTTGAATGCGTTTCTAACCTGGGACTCATGAATGTGTACGCTTTGGTCCCAAAGGATTTACCTTTTTATGGCCAAAATTATTAAATATCTACACAATATGTAGAAGATATTAGCTACCTGCAAGTAGGTATATTTTATTTTTAGAATAGACATTTGTCGTTAAAAAATTTAGTTATTAGAACTACAAAATATCTTCACTTTTACCGAAAACATACACAAACACTATTTCATTTACGAAAAAGTATAATAAGTAGAAAGAAAAAATTCTTTAATATAAGGGATTAATAGTTGTTTATTAGTGAGGGTGGAATCAGCTCAGTGGGTGGATGAAGGTAGAGAGGCCATATTGTAATACTCACAGTCGATGTTTCACTCGCCACTTCCTGAGGTACACTGCGCATTCTCCCTATCACTCCCCCCTTATATTCATTCTATCTCTCCTGCCACCACTGTCCCTATCTACCCCCTCCACACACTGTCCCTATCTTTTCTTTCCAAACCACTGTCCCTATCTACACCCCTCCAACACCACACACTGTCCCTATCTCTTGCCCCTCGCTACTCTCCCAATCTCTCTCTTCCCCTTATATACCCTTCGAGAGCAATTAGAGGAATCTATTCTTAGCATATCTTGCAAGACAATCTTAATCGGCTTAGAATAGTACGTCATACTATTTTCACTGATCATTATGAATAATTTAACCATGTTTAAAACACACCATTCGACTTTCACTTATCACTACTAATTTTATTATTTATTGGAGGAAACAATAAAAGAGTGTCTCTTCTGTTTGAAAAATAGACTGATAAAGAGAGCAAACCCCTCGAAACTATAGTCCCGTATGAACAAATTCAAAATTTATTTTTCCTGCATAAGACACACTCTTTTATTGTCTCCTTCAATTCATAAAAATTCTGCTACTTTTGGCAAAAAGACATTTTCAATTATATTTAACTCTGAGCATCTTTTAATCTACTCTTATTAAGCTAGCAAAAATTGTATATATATTTATATAGTAATTTTCATCAGTGTGATTACCGAATTTAACTCCATTTCAAGTAAAGAGATAAGAAAATAATAACCAATGAGAACGTGGAAACCCAAAAGAATAAATTAGTAGGTTGTAAAAAAAGTACGATCGGATTTGAGAAGAAAAATCACCGCTTTAAAAGATATCGAATTTCGGTCTTTGGCTCATAAATTCTTCAAAAATAGTCGAAATAAATTTTTTTTTAATTTTTCTTATTTTACATACTTTTTAGAAAAAAATACAAAAAAAAATTATTTAAAGTGGTTTTATGTGCGATTTTTAAGTTTTAAAATTTTAATCTTGTTTTTGATGTATGTAATATTACTCTTCGATTTTTTATTTTAAACTTCTATTCAGTCTACAAATTTTAAGACAGTGTTGATTGTTGACCTATAATAATTACTATTTTTTTTTATTTTCGATTTTTGATTTTGATTTCCTTTCAACAAACTAAAAACTAATTATTTATTTTAAATACCTGTTAACGATATAAATCAATTCAAAATAACTTAAAAAAGAGAACTCAATAACAAAAAGTGGTTTTAATAATGATTAATACCAAATAAAATTTTTCGAAATTTTCAAAAATCGAAAAAAATAGTAATTATCATAGGAGCACTATATCCACCCGGTCTTAAAATTTGTAGAATGAATTGAAGTTTAAGAGTCCCTATACACACACAGTTAGAAAAACAATAAGATTAAAATTTTCAAACTCCAAAAATTGAATATAAAAACACTAAATAATTTTTTATATTTTTTTCTAAAAAGTATGTAAAAAAACAAAAATTAAAAAAAAAATTGAATTTAGACCATTTTTTGATGAAATTATGAACGAAAACCGAAATTCGATATCTTTTAAGCAATTTCATAATTTCCAAGGAAGAGTTTTGTCACAGACTAAAAAATGTCAAAAAATGAAGGAAATCAAAAATTAAAATTTTTCAAACTCTCCAATTTGTCGTGGAATGCCCTATATTTACTATATTCATTATGTATGCCTATGTATATTTTTATTTGCACCAAGCAGAGGACAACCTTAATTATGAACCAAAAACTTTGGTACTCTCGTTAAAACAAACTCTTTTCACTATTCGTTAATAAATTTTCTATTCGATTTAATTCCACTTTAATATAAAAAAAATAAAATAAATAAAACCGACTTCAAAAAAATTAAATGCAACAAATAAAATATAAAAACTCAAAAATAAAATAAAATGCCCTAAAAGGTATAAAATAATTATCTAATTTAGTTACAACTAAACGACAAAATATTTACATGAAATCTTTTTTTGAAGTCGGTGCCAAACATTTACATTTTATGAATCAAACTCGGCGGATTTTACTTAGTACGATTGGCGGGAACCCTCGTTTATATAGTTTGTTTAGCACCGACTTCAAAAAGTGATTTCATGTAAATATTTCGTTAGTTGTAACTAAATTAGATAATTATTTTATACCTTTTAGTGCATTTTATTTTATTTTTGAGTTCTTATTATTTGATTTGTTGCATTTAATTTTTTTAAGTCGGTTTTATTTTTTTATAAAAATTATTTTTATTTTTCTCTTTTTAGTGATGTTATTAATAGTGACTTAATATAATATTTTGTATGCATCTCGTAAGAGAAAGGGTCGTGCGAATAAAACAGAAAATGATAAATTTTATAAATTTTATTAAACCAATTATTTTACATTAATTAATGTATACATTGTATCTTTCGCTTCGATTCCGGAGATAACTTCTCCACCATCGAGTGTCCTTGATCATCTTTAGTCCTTGTTTTTAGTAATAGGAAAAATCTAATTAGATAAAAAAACCTCTTTTCCGATAATTATTTCAATTCCATTATTCCCCAATCAAGTCGATTGGTATTTCCTCAATTCACTCCCATTCCATCTCTCCAGAAAATGATAAATTTTATTAAACCAATTATTTTACATTAATTAATGTATACCTTGTATTTTAGCTTCGATTCCGGAGATTGTTTCTCCACCATCGAGTGTCCTTATTCATATTTAGTCCTTGTTTTTAAAAGAGGAAAAATCTAATTAGATAAAAAAAACCTCTTTTCCGATAATTATTCCAATACCATATTGCGGAAATTAATCCATCCAATTAATCCTTCCGATCAAATCAATCGGAATTCTCCCTCTCATTTCCATTCCCAGAAAATGATATTTATTAAACCAATTATTTTACATTAATAATGTATACATTGTATTTTGCTTCGATTTCGGAGATAACTTCTCCACCATCGAGTGTCCTTATTTATCTTTAGTCCTTGTTTTTAATAAGAGGAAAAATCTAATTAGATAAAAAAACCTCTTTTCCGATAATTATTTAAATTCCATTATTCCCCAATCAAATCGATTGGTATTCTCCTCCTCTCCTCCTCCCAGAAAATGATAATACAATTAAATTAATAAATATAGAAATTTTCTAGAAACATTTGCGGGTTTTAAATGAACATTTTAAGATTTATTTTTTATAAAAGATTTTATTTATTATAAGTTCGATTATTTACTCATAAGAATTGGATATTTACGTTAATTCGTCATTAATCATATCATCAGAACTTGACCAAATTAATATGGGACCACACCTAAGGTACCTTCTTTCCAACATAAAAAGAATCATAGAAGGGACCAATCGGAAACTAGACTGAACCCAATACAAAAAAATCATCAAAATCGGTTCACAATTGGCGAAGATATCAGGTAACATAGACACAAAAAAAAAATTCAATCAAATTGAGAACCTCCTCATTTTTTGAAGTCGGTTAAAAATATACTTAAATTTCTCCTCCTTTCTTTTCTCCATGGTTGCAGATAATAAAAAACTTGGCTTGATAATTTTTTTGAAATTGAATTTTTTAACAAAATGAGGGGTGAAAATAGGTAATTTGTTTTTGAGCCTCCCTGTGTGTACATATAATATAGAAAGGATGAAAGCAAAGGCCGTTAGTTGAAAACGGAGGTATAAACCATGGCAGAGATTTTCTCCCCCCTCTCTCTCTTTTTACTCCTTCCTCGTTTTAATCTCACATTTATTATCAATTTGCCCAGCTCTATAAACCCGCGATTGATCATTCGCGGCTGCGGTCGCCTTATGGCCGTTTTAAAAATTCAAACACAAAGAAAGGAAGAGAAAAAAATCATCTTAGAAAAGGGTATATACTTTCTCGCCAATAAAATATTAAAAGCCTTACGTGTTGTTTTATCCTATAAAAATGGTCATTGTATTTTTTTTTATTTTTAATAACATGGTCCTCGAAAGCCATCAAAAAATGTCATATCTTGAATTTCACTATAAAAAAAGCAACATAATGTTAAGAAAAATGATATTCGCACT
The DNA here is from genome assembly GCA_024734495.1 of Forficula auricularia. Classification (NCBI taxonomy): domain Eukaryota; kingdom Metazoa; phylum Arthropoda; class Insecta; order Dermaptera; family Forficulidae; genus Forficula; species Forficula auricularia. The sequence goes on from JALMQS010000225.1 coordinate 7,892,559, forward strand.
ATTAGTCTTCTATTTTAAGACTTGAAAACTTCCCTAAGGAATTTTATTGATAATAGAAAATGATTAGAAAGATTATAGGTAAAATAAAATAAAAATATCTAACATATATAGGTAGTATCATAAAAAATCCCTTAATATTACTACTAAGATGTTTTGTTTAGGTCACTGGTTCCGGATCTTTTTTGTCATTTCTAAAATCCTGATGCTACCCCTCCTTCCGTGACATATAATTCTTTTATTCAAATATGTAATGTGGCAATTTCAAGACTTTACCATCATTTTAGGGAGCTGATTTTTGCATTGATTACTCTAAGGTCTTAAAGGCTAGCTGTGCAAAATTTAAACCAAGTCGGAACAAGCGTTCGAGTTTCCCTAATTTTTAGTCAGTTATTAATCTCAATATAAAATATCTAAATATACATTTTGTTTTGGTTTGAGTCTACACAAAATTTAATAACACACACTAACAGACATTTTGACAAAATTATTAATATCATTTAAAATATAAATTTTAGAATATTTTTATAGAACGAAATGCCGTGAATTCACACAATTTTCTTTATCAGAATAATTTTAGTATTTTTTGAGATATTTAGAAAATATGATGCAAAGACTCGGTATGCTATTTGCAGTTTCTGTGAAGTAATAATTTTACCGTAAATGATAAATTTCTAAATCTGATATTAATTTCAATTTAATACATATTTTTTTATCTAAAGTCAAAAGGCCGTTTCTATAAATCAAGAAATTAATTTCTACTAGTCTGAAACAGGTGTGGACTTGTATTTGGAAACATTGCAATGACTTAGTTCTAAGGAAGAGAGACCATTCTATCCGCGCACTTTTTAGTCATTTTTTAGTTAAATAAAAAAGGCATATTAATATTATTTTAAATTTTAAATTCATGGATATAAAGATTAGTTCTATTTGCAGTCCGGAATAAATAAATTTTAATTAAAAATTGAAAGCGGAATTTGTTGGGAACTTTTATTGCAGCTTTACCCTGTAGTCTGTAAAATGCCCAATTGAAATTTTTTTAGTGTACTTTTGTCCTTATTCATGTAATATACAAAAATAATATTTTAATAGATAAAGGAATTTTATATAAATCTATTAAAATAATATTATATAGCTAGGTTGCTCGTGTTCAACACCATTGAAAAAGAGTCGCATTATAATACATATTAAATATGAACTGGTCGAGATAAAATGGGAGATTTGTTCTCGTTATCATTCCAGGACCAATGCCACCCTCCCGAGGGACTCGAGCCGAGGAAAGAGAAAAAGAGAACAAGAGACAGCCTTACCCCCAAACCACCTAATGCAACCCTTTGAGTCCTTTCAAGTTTGACTCGAACCCCAGAGATTGTATTCTTACGTTTAACTTTTTGGTCCTAAGCATTGCTAGTAGTATTAAATCACCGCTGAAATGAGACAAGCGCCATTTTGCAAAAGCATTCTAATTAAGTGGGAAACCCTTTTGCATAGCTATCTAGGCATGAAATGGATAAGGAATTGTCTTACGTTTTAAACATTCAGTGCAAATCGAGAACTATTTCTTTAGATTGCTTAACTTTTAATTAAATTAACTTGTGAGTTTTGTTTTGGTAGATTTAGAATTAAAGTCTTTTGAGGCTTGCTACTATAGTGGTCATGGCCCTTCTTGGTTTGCTTCATAAGATTTTTTTCTCTTGAAAAAATACATGTCAAAAATAAAGTCGTAGGAAAACCTAAGGAAAACCATTACTCCTACGGTTCTCTACCAGTGGGGAGAGATCTTTAGTGGAAATAAATATCCCCCAAGTTTCAAGTCTCTATCTCAATTTTAACCTGTGTCGCACAGCTGTGCAAGTTTGCCATTTAAATAATATGGGGTGTTTTTGGAATTGAACGATCAATTTTTTATTCCGGCCAAAGTAATGTTTCAATAAATTTGAAACTCTGTAGACTTTATTCTTATTATAGTAGCTATCTCTTAGAATTTTTACAGATTTTTAGCGATTATAATTTTAGAGTCAATAAATTAAAGGGTGTGTAGTTTCACAGTGAATGAAATAAATCTCAAAGAGTTTTATACAAACAGTTTTATTTCATTCACTGTGAAACTACATACCCTTACTTTATTAATTAATATCATGTTTCACCTAAAACCTACACCACTTTCTCTAAGTAAAATGTTAGAGTCTATAACTTACACTAAGATATAACAGTATTTTATCTAATTGTAAATCCAAAATTATAATTGCTAAAAATCTGTAAAAATTCTGAAGGATAGGATAAAGTCTACAGAGTTTCAAATTTTTTGAACCATTGCTTTCGCCGAAATAAAAAAATTATCGTTCAATGCCAAAAAACACATGTTATATATATATTTAGATACATCGCTGTGCGGCACAGGTCAAAATCGAGATAAAGACTTGGAACTTGGAGAATATTTTTTTTAAATTTATTTCGAACCATTTAAGCCTCTGTCAGCGTAAAAATTCAAAAATATCCAAAATATGAACCACCCCAGCGGAACTTACCTCCTACTACGTTTGTCGTCATATTTATTTGATAATATAATTTCACAAAGAGAAATCACTGAGGTTGCAATCAAAGCCTGTATGGTTGTCGGGCATTAATCTTATACAACCTTTTATAAAAAGATAATAAAGTACGCCCTTTATCCTTTACAAGGTTCTGAAAAAGTTCATGAGAAAAAATCTGAATATTTACTGTGAAGTTTTCGAAAATTAAAAGTGCTAATTTTGAAATTTGAACTAGATTTCAAGATTTCCGAAAAAATAATCGTCTATTTTCGACTTCATTTTTATTAGAAATAAATTTTCTACTTGCAAACTTTCTGATTGAATGTTCTAGAACAACAATTAGATACTGATCTGAAAGAAAAATTGAAGATTGAATTTTTATTAGAATTTTATATTAATTATCAAGCCAGGAAAAAATATAAACAAAGACTAATACATTAAATCACTTTTTGTAAGTATGTACGTATGTATTTAGGTATATACGTATATGAGAAGCTATTTTCAAGTATAAAATTTACGAAAAGTAAAATTAGAAGCTCACTATGAGATAAAAATATAATAAAGTTCTTATTTCTACATTATTAACTATCTTTTTTGAATAACAAATATCAAGAGAATTATAATATTTTATCCGTGGTCCAAGACAATTTTTTTCCTTCAAATATGGTCTGTACAGGTTGGACACCCCTGATCTATAGGCTTAGTAGAGTATTTAAGTATATTGTCTCCATTCTCTTTGACAATAAAGTGTATTTCACTTTAACATTATCCTCAATTAATTAGTGGAAAATTGGTGCCAGTGAATTTGTATATATACTAGTATATATGACCTGGTCGGCAAGTGAACGACATACTTTATAGAAATTCAGTTTAATTAAAATGAAATTGATAATTTACGATACATGGCTGTTAATTAATGTAATAATTCAAACAATGAGAATATGCACTGATTGTGCTTCTTCGACAAGGCGTGTTCTTTCTATACTTTCTCGAGAATAAATGTTTCCAAAATTTTACACCCTTTATCTAAAATCACTTTTATTTTTCTAAAATAATATTTACTTTTCTCCATAAAAATTATTTAATTTGGTGGACTCGAAGGTTTGCTAGGTCCAATGGTGTTTGAATTTATTCTAATATAATCGTATTATTAATTATTTTATTTATTTATTTTATTAATTTGATGTATTACATTATCGTATATTTAAATATATTAAATTTTAATATGTTAAAAAATATTCCACAATTGTAGAATGAATGGACTTAAAGCAAATAGTGTCTCTGATAGCGAGGCATCTTCTCGATATAACCGACTAAAATAATTATAAATGAGAAAGAAATCGATTCTATTTTATCGATTTCATTTATTTATCTGAAGATTCAAAGTACTATTCTAAGAAAATAGAAATTTGATTAAGAATATTGTAGTTTAAAAGAAATTGTATGAAAAGATTCAATTTCTTCTCTCCGGGAGTGAATCAACTATAAATGCAAAAATGTTTTATTTTTTCTCATTAAATATTTATTCAAATCTATTGAAATTTAATATCTGGGTGTTATATACATTTATCATTTTTATTAAATTATTTGCATTTTAAAGGTTAGTTTATTTGAAGTCTAATTAGAAAAAACGATAATAACTCTGTTGAAATTTTTTAAAAATGAAATTAATAGATATTATAAAACAATTAATTATTAATAATTTAGTTCAATTTTGAACGAAATCGATTCAGTACTTTTTGATAAAATCGACAAAAACCCCAAAAACCGTCTATGAAAGGCCGTTATAGAAACATTTTAAAAAATCCAGTTTCATGTCACAAGTCTATGTTTCGTTGCATATGACTTTTTTAACTTTTTTTCAAAGGCTTTCTTGCTTTCCAAAAACGGCCTTTCATAGACGGTTTTCGGGGTTTTTGTCGATTTTCTCAAAAAGTACTGAATCGATTTCGTTCAAAATTGAACTAAATTATTAATAATTAATTGTTTTATAATATCTATTAATTTCATATTAAAAAAAAATTCAACGGATTTATTAGCGTTTTTTCAAATTAGCCTTCAAATAAACTACCCTTTAAAATGCAAATAACCTAATAAAACTGATTTGATATAAAAGATAAATCTATATAACTCCCAGATATGAAATTTCAATTGATTGTAATAAATTTATAATGAGAAAAAAAATAAAGCTTTTGGATATTTCTAGTTGATTCGCTCCTGGCGAGAAGAAATTGAATCTTATCATATAATTTCTTTTAAACTACAAATTTCTTAATCAAAATGCTATTTTCTTATATTAAAAAGGTACTATGAATCTCCAAATAGATGAAATCGATAAATTAAGGAAAAATATATATTACATACAAAAAGCTGGCAACCACGGACCCAAGACGAAGCTGCTCCTCTTAAAAGAAACATTAAGACCAAACTTTGAACTATTTTTAAAAACTGAAGGTATAGATGCTATTTTAAGCATAATTAAAAAATAATGATTTTTCAAAACTTGAAATAATTAAAATTCTCAATTCTAATATATTATATAAAAATTAAAAAAAAAGTTTAATGAGAATCTTGGATCTGTGTTTGTTTCTTCCTCATTTGTGGCTATGAACCTTGAGAAAATGTTCCTTATCGAGGTGGATTTAAAAATAGACGGAGGGTTGGTTTCTCGCTGCTTATTTACTTTTTGTTTGCTGCAAATTATTCATAAAATTGCTTAAGCATCAATATTTACATCTTGCTCTGGCGGCGGTGGTAATTGTCTCAAGTCTCATGAGAAATCTATTAGCGAGGAGGCAGAAGGGCAAATCAAAGCCACCCCCGTTGCGCAGCCCAGGGAAACATACCCGTCACCCTCACGAGGTTAGTTAAAAATGTCAGCTCGTAAAATGGAAAAATAATGCAAAGGAAAAAAAAACAAATTGAAATAGGGTGTTTCGGAAATTAATATACGTGAAATTTTTAAACATTTTGGTGACTTAACTTAGTTTTAAAATTGATAATTTTATAAATTATTTTTCTCTCATAAACTGATGTACAAAATTGAAAAGTTTTTATTTTGCCGAGAGTTGCTGAATAATAAAGAGAAATAAAGAGGTTGTCCTCTGCTTGATGCAAATAAACATAGATACATATTATATCAAATATATATATATGTATTTGACTGATCGTAAAAAATTAATTTTTTTCGAAGCCCACTAAAAAGCTTCCTTTTGATGAAAAAACGTGAGGATAATTTAAAAAAAAAAAAAAAACAAGACGTGCGGGCACGCAAGACGACTAAGTTCATTTTTTGGTAAAATAATGTTTTTTTTGGAAATTTTTCATCACAGATACTTGAAATTTAAAAGGGGGGGGGGTTAAAAATTAAAAATCTAGGCCATTTGAGCAAACTCAACCAAATTTTGTATACATAATCAGTGGGCCCACAGAAGTCTAAAAATGCAAAAACTAACCGCACAAAATGGGGGGGGGGGGGGGGGGTCAAAAAATGAAAATATAGGCTCTTGTACCAAACTCATTCAAATTTTGTATACATAATCAGTGAGCCCCCAGGAGTCTGAAAATGCAAAAACCAACCCCTCTTACATGAATATAAATAATTTTATTAAATATTAAATATAAGTGAGGAGCCAGGTTGTGTGGTAAAGTTAAATGGATGGCCACATCAGAACACGTCAGCTTATTTTAATTATAAATATTATTTTTTATGGTGTCAGTATCGCGTGTATATTGAAAACTTTTGTTTTTACTTAGCCAACAACCCAGTTAAACATGTTGGCAAATGCTTCTATCTTAATATCAGTGTTACGTGAAAGGGTCGTTCTTCGTCTACCAAAGTAAGTAATTTATCAATTATATTACTTAATAGATTTCAAATGCCTTCCTGGTGAGCTTACTAATAAATTCACCCTTCTTTTTTTCTTATTGTGTTGAAAAATTTCTGAAATGTGGATAATAATCACTTTAAATGATCATTTTTTTCTTTGTGTATCTGAATGTGTACGTTTGGATTCAGAAACCCACGATAATTTAAGAACCAAAATTCGAAGAAAATTCGTTCTTATGCTAAAATATTTGTATTTCTAAAACAAAGAAGTAGTTAGATTTTATATTGTAATATCATTTATTTGAATATTTTTTGAGAGTTTTAATCCGTTTTTATAAAATAAAAATTAGTAGACGAGATAGAACAGGTTTGTTTTGCAAATACAAGTCTTGACTTGTTTCACACTATCAGAAATAACTTTCTTAATTTCTATTATTCTAGGAACGACCTTTTGAATCTAAGTTAGAAAATATTAAATGGAAATGAATATCGGATTTAGATATTTATCATTTAAAATTAATGCACCGAAATTGCAAACTGCCCCGTAGCGTCTCTTGAAAAAGTTTGTCTTTTTTCTCCAATTTTTTAAAATTTTATATTGTTTTTAATGTTGCATAATGTATTTATTAATATTATTAGTTTCGCATGGATCCTTAGGATCAGCCAAAGCCCCTCATCATGTAAGAATGGATTATAAATGTTACTTTTTCCGAGATAAATTTATATTTTGCCGAGAGTAGCAGAGTTGTTGAATCATAAAGAGAAGCAAAGAGGTTGTCCTCAGCTTGATGCGAATAAACATACACACATATACATATATCAAATATATTATATATATTATTTATTTGTTTGAGACTATCGTTTCAAAGGCTTGGCCTTCATCATCAGTTCTTTTTTTAAATTATAAATATTATTTTTCATGGGATCAGTATCGTTTGGAATGTGTGTATGTTTATTTGAATCAAGCAGAGGACAACATCTTTGTTTCTTTTTATGATGTTTTATTTTGTAGATGTATAATATTGAATTATAAAATATAAATAAATAACTGTACTATTTATAATACTCAAAATGTAGTCTGATATTAACTGGATTTATGTGGTTGGTGCGCCTGTATTTAGGCAACTATGTTGGCGCTGAAGAATGAAAGCTGCGTAAGAGCTAGGCGAGTCCAGTCGTTGATGGAATGCTCCAGAGCCCATGGCATGTATGAAAGGACAAACGCAACTTCAAAGGGTCCACAGGTATAGACTACGGAATCCATGGTCTCAAAAAAATCATAAATTGTAGTATTTAATCAGGTTGAATTTTAGCAACTGACACGGTTTTGCCAAACATTACATGGGGTCTCGTCCAGAGGCCAAAACGTGCGATTTTTTCATTTACGTGCGTTTGGTTGAATGATCGATGGATGGATATCCTTTTTTTCGAAGACGATTTTTTCCACACCGTTCAACCGATTTAAATGAAATTGAAAACCTGCCATTACTTTAACAAAATGAAGCGCTGATTAGTTTTTAGTACATATCGGCTCACAAACATTAGTACTTTATTAATTTTTTCTAAATATCTTAAAAATGTCTTAACCAATTTGGATGAAATTTAATATTCTAATTAAGTACACGTTGGACCACAAAAAAGGTCATATAAAGTTATTAGTAAATTCTTTAAAATTTATTCATTTCATCGACTTAATCAAACATGTGATGTATGTGATGGTTATTTTTCTAGTATTAGATAAGAATCAATCATTATTTTTTATTCTAAGTCAACATGGACTTCAAATAGCCAGTGATATCTGATTAATAATAAAGGAATAAATATATTAATATTTCAAATGACTTTGGATAAGTCTAGCAAGTTCCGTTGCAGTTTATTAACCGACTTCAAAAAAGTATGAGGTGATCTATTCATCGGAATCTTTTTTTGAGTGTGTGTTTTTATTTACCATGCCGACTATTTTTTAAAACAACCTCTCACACACACATCAGAACAAATTAGTTATACAAATAATTTTGATTTTTTTGGACAAATTCTTTAGAAATATTGTTTTCCACAGAGCACATTCTCTATAACTATAATAACACAAGTTTTTTTTATAATAGTAAAATGATTTCCGAATATAAATTCAATACCTACTAAAATGATGGCTAATATCGAATGCAATGCGTGAAATCTAATATGTTTACTGTTGTATTAAAATATTCGTGTTTTTGTTTTCCACTCAAAAGTGAAGAGATATATTATAACAGCATATGAATTCCAGGTATTTATAGTCAATTGAATTTGATCTTTCTACACTTGAAATGGATATATAATTTTTTTTACTTTATTAATTAAAGGAATTCCTAAAGTATATTTTAGTTATGTTGTAGAGGAATAACTATGTGATAAGAATTTAAATCAAAATTTAATATGTAGGAATCATTATTACAGGAATCTCTCAGTATATCTTATTTTTTCTCTCTTTTGGCCAAAAACTAGCTAACCTAAACTATATTGCTCTATCTGTGAAATACTAACATTTTGAGAATACCCATCATGCTGAATTCATTGGATTTCGTTTAATGAATAAATTTTCAATTTTGTAAAAGGTTTGTAAATATTATTTATTCATATTTGATTTCCATCACACAACAAATAGAAAGTGAGATACTATTATTGAATTCACTTAAGAAAAACATTTTTTTTACTCATTAAGAAAAAATATAATTCTGATGAAAATGTTTTTTTTCATTTTTACCACCAGGGTCGATCCGGCATCTCACAATCCCTTGGGATCCTTAAATAACTTCCAAAATACTTGAAATATCAAATTCATAATTATTTGTCGTTAATAAGAAAGGAAAGAGTGAAATCGTAGACTTTTTTAAAAATTTTAATTCAAATACTAGATTGAAATTAAGCTGGTACAAAAATCATCTAAAAATGGCCACTTTAGGGCCTTTTCATATGATCATTTTAATGAGAATTAAATTTAACAAAAGTTATCCTTATTTTACATAATGTGATTAACAAATCTGAAAAATATTTTTTTTTTCTATTTATGACCCCATAATTCCACCCTTGCTAATATACTCATCCGATTAAATTAAAAAATATATTTTCAAGTTGGTATCTTTGGTTTAAGAGCTACCTATGCTCTGTCAGACGGACATACATACAGACAGACAACTAGACATTTGGGTTCAGTTTTACTTTTAAACGGAACCTAAAAGTGTGCATTTTTTTAGATTTTTTCTCTCTATACATAAGACAACGACCCATATGTGTGACAGGTCATTCGCTATCTATTCTACGAACCTCTGAGATTCCAATCCCATTAACATAAGAAAGTAGAAAATAGTTTTAAAGTTATAAAACTTTAAATCATTATTATTTTGACCTTCAAAAGGCTGGATTATAAACATTTGACCTCTATTTTTTTTTTTGTTTTCAGTTTACCATATATTTATCAATAACTTTTAAGGAGTTAGGTCTTGGTTCTAGGTGAAACATTTTAATATAATAATAAAACCTGAGCAAGATGCGAGGTAGGTTTCACAAAAAAGAAATAAAACAAAATTGAGTTCTGAATTCGATATATTTCGGGGGTGAGCCCATCATGTTTTCTCTGACTCTTGCTCAAGTTTTATTATTACATATATTTATCATTTGAATATTATATAGGTACTTACTAACCAAAGACCTGTAAACACAAAAAAATATGTAAATTTAACTTATGCTCTATGAGAATTCCCTTTCTCCGAGCATTAAAAAAAATTGAATCATAATTATTTTTTAATTTTTAAAATTAAAAAAACAATTAGCAATAAATTTTTTGTATAAAATATTGTTTTTTTGTTTTTATATCCTATATCTATACTTATTGTAATTTTTTATTCTCTCTTTCTATATATTTTGTATCTTTTACTTTATCCAATATGAAGCATGGGTAAAGTATTTGTAATCAGTCTCGGCGGCAAGCGCGACTTCAATGGGCCCTCCCTTAAAAACCGGAGCCCATGAACTCAATTAAAGTCACAAATTAGATTGAATTTTATCACGTGATGGTTTTGTCAAAAATTACATGGGGTCTCGTCCAGAGGCCAAAAAGTCCGATTTTTCCAGGAAGTGCGTCCGGATGGATGGATGGTATCGTTTTTTCCGTCCACGATTTTTTCCCCACCGTAGCACCGATTGAAATGAAATTAAAATCCTACCATTATTTTAACAAAATGAAGCGCTGATTAGTTTTTGGTACATATCGGCCAACAAAAATTAGTACTTTACTTGAGTACTTTTTTAGTTTTTTCTAAATATTTTAAAAATGTCTAAACCAATTTTGATGAAATTTAATATTGTAATTAAGTACCGCGAGGAACACCAAAAAGGTCATATAAAGTTTTTTTGTAAAATTATATTTTAAAATACTTTACCTAGAATAAGATAATACATTGGAGAAAGTTTAGCAACGATTCGTTGCAGTTTATTTATTTTTGTTTCATAAAATTATTATGTATCAATTTTTTTTCTTTTTTTTGCTAATTATATAAGTTTTTCTCTTTTTCTTGATTTGTTTTTTGTACTATTTTAATTAATTTTTATGTAAATAATTTGGTCTAAATTTGTACATTAAAAGGGCTCTACAGATGCAATGTTTTTTATAAAAATAAATAAATAAACATCATAGTTACTTATAATTTATAACATATAAACAATTAAATAAAGTATACTTATATATAGTGATAAATAGATAAAAACAAGAGTGTGAAGTATAGGTATTTGTTAGCTGGCCAATGTTTTACTCAAGACACGAAATAAATTTCCTAGCATTTCTCTCTTATTAGAGCCTTAAATTAATCCCAAAACCCCCTCACGTATAATCATTTAACTGTTATCGTTGCTTCGGATACCAACTAGATAATTCAACATTAACTTCCATTAGTTAAGGGACTTTTATATTGGAACTGGGAAAAGAGAAAGAATCGCCGCGAAAGGAACAAATAATATGGAGTTTTTAGATATTTGGTCTTCTTTGTAGTTAAGACAAAGATTTGTTTTATGGGAATTTTGTCTCTATTCAGAGATATTATTCACATTTATTCAATTTTCTCTAAATATCATAATTTGCAAAAGCTGTATTATTTTATGATTAAAATCGAATGAGTTATTTAATTTTTAAAAAAATATGTTTTTTTTAATCAAACTTCACTAGTGACTATATTTTCATCAAAGTGTTACCAAGAAATTAAGGAAGAAAATCAAAGATCTCATTAAATATGTTTTATTCATGTCAGAAGAAGTCGCTCCCTCAAGAGTCCAATTTAAATGTCAAAAAAGTTTAGGGAAAGCGTTGTTGGTTTATAGTGAAACTTATTAAACACAGGAATTATTTAACAGATTATAGTGGTGTTTCACAAAGTGGAAATAAAATTAAAAAGATTAAAAAATCTTTTAAATTATTTTGGAGATTTTTTTATTTATCTCTATACATATTTCAGGCTATAAACCCTTCATCAGGAGGTTTAACAAAAAACTGAATATACATTTTACATTGTATTGATATTATAATCCGGTGGTTAATATTTTAGTACAGGGCTAGTGGGGGGGGGGGGGGGGGGAGAGCCAATAGGCGTTTCATTCTTTGCTAAATATTTTTTTTTTGTTTTGTTCCTTTTTTGTCCCCTTTGAATTAACTTTCTATATCTCCTTCTTTTGTCTAAATTTATATAGTCTAAAACCTTTACACAAATTCCTTTAATAGGTATTTCTAGAATCCTTTATAAATAAATTTCGAAAATAGACATCCTTCTAAAAAAATCTCCAAAATAATTTAAAAGATTTTTTTAATTTTTTAAATTTTATTTCCACTTTGTGAAACACCACAATAATCCGTTAAATGTCAAACGTTATTGAGTTTTTTTTATTTATAAATAATTAAATTAAATACCTTCATATAAAAAGCTTGATAAAGGAAGACAATAAAAGAGTGTGTCTTCTGCTGGAAAAATAATTTTTTTTAATTTATAACGAGAATATAGTTTCGAGGGGTTTGCCCTCTTCATCAGTCTATTACAATTGATTAATACATCAATACCCGTGAATCAATTGTAAATCGAAAAAAAGAAGGAAAAACTACTTTTTTCATGCACGATTACAATACTTTACCATACACTGTATGGTAAAGTAACAAGTTATAATGAACTTATCCCAATGACATTACCAAAAAAAATTTAATAATAATTGATAGAGTTTTTCTTTAGGAGACGGACTGGTATAAATATGCAATTGGATGTTGATGAAAGCAGTCCACGGCCCACAAAGGAGACAGGAAGTAATTATGATTTGAACTACTTTCATTGACTTTTTGTTACTCTGAAGAAGGAGAGAATAAATCTCCGAAACGTCGGTTTAACAACAATAAAGGCTCTATAGTCTTATTTTTTACAACCACCGTGGACTGCTTTCATCAACATACAAGTGTAATAATAATATGTATTATTCATGAAAAATAAAAATGTTAGGTTGCACGTTTGGCATACAAGTTTCTAATGCTAATCTTTATCTTTGCATCAAGCTTCAGCTTTCTAGTTCAAATCTTTCCCAAGAACTTACCTTATGCTACTGAATTTGTTTCCAATCGTAACTGATTAGTTTACCCACTTCGTGTTTTAATTAATATAATTTTTTTCGATTGAGAACTAAGTTGTTACCCATCTTTAAGACATGTTGAAATAATTATATCAATAAATGCTATGGTTTAGGCCAGTGTTTCTCAACCTTTTGTAGAGCGAGGAACCCTAGAGCATTTATATTTATTTATAAGTAGCTCCCTAGCACTAAAATATGAAATATTCTTTTTTCGTCAAAATATCAACATAATGCTACTTCATAGCTTCCAAATATAACATACCACCGCCGGTGGCAATGTTGCCACATTTTAAAAATTTACTAGATTTTGGTGAAATTGGGTATTTACAAAAAACGTGCATTTTAACTTAACATTTTTATTTTCATGAATAATACATATTATTATTAAATTTTTTTGGTAATGTCATTGGGATACCCATATGCCCCTTTCGGATCGAACAGGTTTTTGTTTACATATTCAATATGTACCATATACTCATAAATAATATTCTCATCTATTTGAAAAGCAATATTATTTCAAAAATCATTAAAATCAAAATAATAATAAAACAATTTAATTGATATTTTCATTTTGTTACTAATGTAACGTAATCGTTGTATTTTAATAAAGGTAATGAACTTTAGAGCAACAAAAATGGTATAACTGGCACAATAATATAGTGATGTTCATCGCATTCTTAAGTATCAATGGTTTTATTTGACTATAAGGTAATACTTAGACTCTAAATTTAGTATTTTTCCCTTTTGAGGGGTGATACTACTAACTACTATTTGTGTTTTTCTATTTTTTCTTTTATTGACCTCTAGCCACGGGAAATCCAAACCTCCCTTTGTGAAACCCTGATGGGGGAACCCAGATTCAGAAACACTGGTTTAGGCTGTTAAAAAATGACATAAAATGTATCCCATAAGAAAAATGGATTTGAGAATTACTCAAATCACGAAAATTTTGATAACAGTTTATTGAGTCGTAAAAAAGTTTAGGTACTTTTCCTTTAAAATATTTAGGTATATTATTTTAAATAGAAAAATATTGAATTCATTTTATTCCCTTGTTTTATACGTTTTTCCATATGCAACTACTAATCCAACTATTTCTAAAAGATTAACAAATTGAAGCGTCCATACCAAGATCAAACAATCTACTATTTTTTTGAACATTTTCATTTTGTTAATTTTGGTCCATCCTTACAAAGGAGAAAAGTAAATAAAATCCGTCGGTTATATCTAGTTTATTCGTTGGTAATATCTCTGCTCAAATAATTAACCAATCAGCTGGTAATTACGCTTTAGTAGAGAGAGAGTTGGGTCAATTCGTGCGAACCTGAACACGCGGGCGGGCCTCTTGCCCACGGGCCCCAGGAGAGAGAGGGAGAGAGAGTATATACGTTTCTAACGCCTCCGGCACATTTAATTATCATCACTATTTATTTATTTATTTAACCAATTTGATTCCCAAATGCCTACGGGGCTTTTCTCGTTATGTCCGATGTTTTTGGAAACTCTTGAACCATTCAATAGAGGGATCCAGTCATATAAAAAAAAAGCAAAAACAATCCATCATATAATATGATGAAATTTGCATGTTTGATTAATTCACTTGCTACAGGTGGTGGTAGTCAAGTTAATCCTATTTTTATAATGATTCAAATGAAAGTTTGCTTTTAAAGAACCCTTGAACTTTTACAATTGTATTTTTTTTTAAATTTTGAATCTAAAGGCTGGTGCACACGAGTCTTTTTCTGCTACTTGGTCCTAACTTGTTCGTCCTCTTCGCAATTTGAAGCTAGTTCAGCGAGACTTATTTTTCGCCTGTTGGGTTCACACGAGGCTTTTTCAGAAATTAATTCAAGTTGGCCGGCTAGGTTGCGCAAACAAGTGTCAGCCCAGAGAATGAATGCATATAAACACTGCTCATCTTTAAAGGCATCAATTAAAATTTCAATTTGTTCTTGAGTCCAATTTTGGAATTTGGAAGGCATATTCTCTTTATTCATTTTAGTTAAGAGTTGAACATTCAGAAACAAAATATCAGCTGTTCTGTGATATCAGCTGATGTATTCTGCCAATGTCCATGTCACCCACGTGATAAAATAATCCTTTCCGATTGGCTGGCCACTGCCAGCTTCGAGTAGCTTAACTTTTTTTTAGAACATGGTCTATCTTTTGAATCAAGCAAGCATGATAGTGAGACAGTCCTGAGTGACGTCATTCCGACCCCCCTCCATGCCTCCAAATGTACAGTTAGTCGAACAAGCAACGAACAATTAAGAGAAAAAGCTCCGCCTGACCTGGCCTTAAGACGTAGACTGCGGTCAACAAATTATAGTGATAATATGTTAGTTAGAAGCTTTTCTTTGGAGACTGATATATTTATAGTTCAGAATTGGATGTATTTAATAAAATAAAAATTATAATTTGCTTAGAAAAGCAGAATACCTAGTTTAATTTATAAAGAATATATCAAAAAGCAAGGTCATCTGCTTAATGTAATTTTTCGTTTAATTAAAATTATATTAATTAAAACAGGAATAGGAGGGAATTGGACAATAAATAAAAAAACAAAGTTTTTATTTAATGGGCAAGACGTTTCGTCGATTTATTTTGACTTCCTCAGTGGCACATTTTATTATCATTCTTTGTCAAAAGACAATTCGACTATGCGACGAAACATCTTTAATCTTTTTTATTATAACTACAATACATTCTTGGCCTCAATCATTTAACAATCTTGAACGTTTTTTCTCTTTTCTCCTTTCAACAATTAAAAAATCAAGATTGTTGAATAATTGAGGCCAATAATGTATTGTAGTTATAATAAAAAATATTATAAATGTTTCGTTGCATAGTGGAATGGTCTTTTGACAAAGGATGATAAAATGGACCACTGAGGAAGTCAAAATAAATGGACGAAACGTCTGGCCCATTTAATAAAAACTCTGTTTTTTATTTATTGTCCAATTACTTGTTATTCCTGTTTTAATTAATATGTATTATTGATACGAGTGATATATCGTTTATTTTCGAGCCTCCGCCTTAAAAAAAATTGATTTTGTTAAATATAATAAATTTTAATAAATATTTATATTTTATCTGCACTTTGATTATTTATCAATTTTTGAACAATAAAATGATTTAAATATTTTTTAATTGTCATTTGTAGATTATGAAAATATATTGATTATTACTCTGAATTATAGATATAAAATAATCTAAAAGGCTAATCGATTTATATCTAATAACAAATATATTATATACAATATTAAATTGAGACTTGCTAATGATTTACATATTCGTATATTTGTCCTGATACTGAATATATTTTGGACTTTCTAGGTCATGAAGAGACGTATAAAAAATGAAAAAAATCATCGTATACGATGTGTTTCGTACTACTCAAACCTACCCTTGTCTAAAGGGTTGATGAATTCCAAGCAGGTTATTCAATAGAAAATTGAATTAATATGCCATTTTGAGAAATTTTTTGAAATTAGTGGAATGATTCCCATTCCAGATTCCCTCTACTGCTTTCATATATAAGGAATGAGCTCTGATCAATTGGATCAGTTCTTGCCTGGCCTTCCAGGGGATAACATCGGGACAAATATCTATGATAGAATGCTTTTTTTTTAGCAAATTCCACCTTAAATTAATTATAAATCAACCCCTAACAATTCTTCAGAGCTCTAAAAATTGGCCCTTGAACTAAATCATTCCCGCCCTTTTGGAAAATTTTATCAGAATTTCTTCAAATTTTAAAACTTACTTTTTTACGACATTTCGAGTCATACAAAATAATGTTTTCTATAAAAATCGTCAATTAAACACCGTTACAGCAAACTTCATCAGAATTTCTTCAAATTTTAGAATTTGTTTTTTTACGACATTTCGAGCCAAACAAAATAAATTTTTCTTAAAATATCAACCAAATCTTATCAAATTTTAGAATTTTCTTTTTTTACAACGTTTTGAATTAAATCTATTATTTATTTAAAAATTGCAAAGCCATTATATCGAATTTAATAAAAATTTGTTGAAATCTTATTATTTTTTCTTTATAACGTTTAGAGTCTAACGAAAGTCACTTTTTCAATACAAATCTTTAACGCCCACATGCCAGACTTCATCAAAATTTGTTCAGATTAGATAATTTGCTTTTTATGACATTTCTCAATCAAATCAATTTTTTGTTTTCAATTTCATTGCAATCGGTGCAACGGTGTGGAAAAAATCGTGTGCCGAAAAAACGATAACATCCATCCATCCGCACGCACTTCCCAAAAAATGGCACTTTTTGGCCTCTCGACGAGACTCCATGTAATTTTTGGCAAAACCGTCACGTGCTAAAATTCAACCTAATTGAATACTACAATTTATGACTTTAATTGAGTCCATGGGTTCCGTAGTCTTTACCTGAGGACCCTTTGAAGTCGCGTTTTCCGCGAGACCGATTACAATACTTTACCCATGCTTCGCATTGGATAAAGTAAAAAATATTGTTATAATTGTTAATATAAAATGAAAAGAAAGAAAAATTATGTTTTTTGTGAATGTGCCAAATATTTTTTGAAAATTGTGTTCTGATGGCCTTCAATGGTAACGAAGATAATAAGAAAATTTCGACGAATGTGTGACATGACTATTTGAAGCGCTGAAGAAGTCAGCAAAGTCGACGAAACGTTGGTGGATAAATAAAAACGTCACACAAAAAACTTGTCCTTCTTTTCCTAATATAAACTTTCAAATTAATACAAATTATGGACGGAAATGATAATAATAACTACTTAGAACTTCATGCAGTATACAAAAGCGTCTTTTTTGCCAGACTCGAATTGGGTCGAACATTTAGATATAATAATAATAATTATTATTATTATCATTTCCGTCCATAATGTTTATTAATTCGAAAGTTTATAATGGGAATTATAGACAAGTATTTTATTTTTATTTTTAACCAACGTTTCGTTGACTTTGCCGACTTCTCCAGGGCCTCAAATAGTTATATCACACATTCGTCTAAAGTACATTATTTTCTTTTATCTCCCTTAATAATAATAATAATAATAATAATTGTCTGAAACATAGAGAACAATCATTTCCAAACATGGCTATTTTTGTTTGCCTTTTTGGATTCTGATACTCACAATAACTCAAGAACAAAAAATTTGTAGAAAGATTTATTTAATTAATTTTAAATGTATTTACATACATATGGTATATATTACACTATAATACATAATTACAATTAAGTTCTAATGTCTATGTAACATTTTTCAGTTTTCACTAATATGTTTCCTTAAATTAATTTTAAATAATGTTGAACTTATTTAATTTTTTACATCAGAGGGCAGAAAAGAGCTTTCTAGTCCCAAAATATTTGTATTTCCAATTTGTAAAATAATTTGGCCTCTATAACTTATGAACTCCCGTTTTAAAAATGGCAAAAAATTATTTTTTGGAAGATTTTAGTGAGATTTTAAGGCGATGTAATGATAAAAAAACCAATAAACATGTGCTTTTTCATTAATTAATCAATTTATTTATTGTAAAATTCATTAGTAGTTTATTTCAAATTTTATTATTATAGAAAGAATTTAATTTTTTAGGACAAATTCTCGGATTTTAGTAGAAATATTCTTTAATTGCGAAATCAAAGGGGATTCATCCCTCCAGGAGTCGAACCTGAGAACTAACATGCTATCGGTGCAGTCAGCTCACACCCTCGGGACAAAAACCTCTCTGAATTGCAATATATGTTATAAGCAAATAAATTTTTCACTCCATCCTTCAATTACGGAAATTAAAAATTCAGCTTAAAATGAAAAAAAAGTTTTTCATAAACGACCTTTTTTTACAACATAAATCAAAAGATTTGAGCATCATTATAATTTAATTGAAAAGTTTTTGTTTTGCCGAGAGTAGTTGATTCACAAAGAGAATCACAGAGGTTGTCCTCTGCTTGATCTTTGATGCACATACACACGAATATATCGAGATGATATATCTGTATATATATATATATATATATATATATTATTTATTTGTTTGAGACTATATTTTCGAAGACTTGGTCTTCATCATCAGTCTTTTTAAATTATAAATATTGTTTTTCATGGAGTCAATATCGTATTGAAAATTTGATGTTCCTTCACTGATGGTCAGCTTAGAATTAGAAGAATTAGAATTAGATTCTAAGCTGACCATCAGTGAAAGAATATTAAATTTTCAATATCCATACGATATTGACTCCATGAAAAACAACATTTATAATTAAAAAAGACTGATGATGAAGACCAAGTCTTCGAAACTATAGTCTCAAACAAATAAATAATATATATATATATATATATATATATATATATATATATATATATATATATATATATATTTATATATATATATACAATATATCATCTCGATATATATGTGTGTATGTTTATTTGCATCAAGCAGAGGACAACCTCTTTGTTTCTCTTTGTGAATCATTATAATTATTATTACATGTGATTTAAATAAAATTTCTACTCTTAATAAATTTAATCACAAACATACAAGCTTTAAGAGCTACATATCTAATAATAAATGTTTGATTATACCAGTGAATTAGGTTAGCTTTTCTTTTCGTTTTCATTTTTTTTTTTTTTTAATAAGAAATAATGATTTTTTTCTCTCTCTTCTACCTTTTCTTTATTCCTTTAGTTTGCTTAAAATGGTGTAAAGGTTTTTCATTCAATTTATTTTCGTTGTGGAAAACGTAATACATTCAGAATAGAGGGATTACGCCGAGTCAGAAAGAAGAAACGTGGAATTTCATAGGAATCCCTGCGGCTGTAACTATATTTGCTTGTATAATTGAAATGGGGCTCAACGGGGCGTATTCTTACGAAGTAAGTGCTGGGATATTCATGACGTCATTCGGCCAATCTTTAGGGAAGCACAACGGAGCCTGTCAGTGAGTTAAAAAATTGCCTAGAGCATTCCAAGAGATTCACTGATAAAAAAAAAAAAAAAAAAAACTCTCGGCATTAACAAGTACTGAGGATCTCTTAAGAATTTAAGTCTCTTAGGAATTTACCTTCTCTCATTGGAATTGGATTTATTGGAAAATAAATCGTTTTATCAGCTACAATAATATAGGTATAAATACTAAATATTAGAAATTGTTATAACGAATCATTTCCCAGCTTGTTAGTAAGAAAATTGACTACAAGGACATACCAACAATAACATAGAGTAAATACACCTATTAAATATGTATCTATATAAATAAAAATGTAATGTTACGTTTAAGTGATAAGTTGAAGGATCCCCGAAAGTTCTTCACCGATTTCTTTGAAATTTTCACTCAACATTCCATTCAAATACCCGAGTGTTTTATATTATAGTGTTTTTATAGATATCACACCCGTGGCATGTAAAAAATATTTTTTTCGAGGAAGCAATGCCAGCGCCTCTCTGGGGGGTAAAAGCAAACAAACAAGATGGCCGATAATAGCTTTTTGGAAATCTTTCAACTGACAATATTATTTTTGGTTAAGAGAACAATTTTGACAAGTAATATATAATTCATTTACTATTTTAATACCTATTCTATGAAATATTTTGTAAATATAAATATCAATTTCTTTGTAAATAAAAATATTAATTTTTTGTAGATATACAAATATTAATTTCTTTGTAAATATAAATATCAATTCTTTGTAAATATAAATAGCACTTTATTCATAAAATATAGTTTTCTTTACCCCCTTGTTGTTGCATTTCTTTGTTTAGTATTTACGTGTTAACAACCCTTGCTCTTCTTCGTCTCCCATTAAATATTAAATATATATTATTTTATTATTTTACTTAATTCATTATAAACCTAGCCCAAAATTTAGATATACCAATCGGAGCACCAAACGGACATATTTTGCGAATATAGTAGTTTCGATACGTCCAGTGGTTTGGGTGTGAAGCATAAGAGTTAGTCACAGCAACGCGTGGTTGGGTCAGCTATTATCTATATAAATTTTAACCATAAAAACGAGACGCTCCCCGCCAGGGGCTAGGTGACGCCGGGCCGAAGGCCCAGGCGTCAGGTAGTATAAGAAAAAAAAATACAAATCTTTTACTATAGAACAATTTTAAAAATGTATATTTCAAACCAAATGTTTCGGAAGAAATTCTCCCTTTATCAATGGAAATTTTTAAATTTTAAAAAAAAAGTTGCTTTCTCTAATGTTTAGAAAGCAACCCTAAGAAATTAAATATTTTCATATAGACAATTGTAAAAATTTGTTCAAATTTAAAAATTTCCATTGATAAAGGGAGAATTTCTCCCGAAACGTTTCGTTTGAAATATACATTTTTAAGTTTGTTCTATAAAAGATTTGTATTTTTTTTTTTTTTTTTTTTTTTAATAATGCAAATTTTGTTTTAGTAAGAGTATTGGAAGTTAGATTTTTACAGACCTATCGATTTCATGGACCCCTGAGCCAATGTATTAGTACTTTACCATATAGGGTATTGACAAGCATTGTAATCGTGCATGAAAAAAGTGTTTTTTTTCCTTCTTTTTTTCAAAATATCTCTAAAACGGTTAAAACTATTTTGATTAAAAAAATTGAGCTAAACCATCGAATTTTGCTCTACAAAAAAGCTCTAATAAGTGAACATCGAAAAAATTTAATTTTTTCAAGATAATAATTGTTTTGTCAAAATGTCTTTTAGTCTGTCTGTTAGTCTGTGCGTTACCAAATTTTTGTGGACGAGCTATCTCAAAAACTAGTGTGAATATCGAAACCAAATTTCACACGTAGTTTTAGTCCATTGAGATTAAGAGCTGATTAGATTTTGGTGCATATCGACCCAAAATTAAGGGGGTGGAGGGGGACACGACGGTGTGGGGGGGGGTTAAAAATTAAAAATCTAGATCGTTTGAGCAAACTCAACCAAATTTTGTATACATAATCAGTGGACCCCCAGAAGTCTAAAAATGTAAAAATTAACTGCCCAAAATGTGGGGGGTGGGGGGGGGGGTGTAGGATCAAAAAATGAAAATCTTGGCCATTTACCAAACTCAACCAAATTTTGTATACATAATCAGTGCGACACCAGAAGTATAAAAATGCAAAAACTAACCCCCCCTACATGATTATAAATAATTTTAGGGGCCAGGTTGTATGGTAAAGTCAGGTGGATGGCCACATCAGAATACGTCAGTTTATTTTTATAAAATGTCTATGTGTGCGTATTAGCAATTTTCCAGCTAGTAGTATAAACAAATTGCAAATTCCTACATATTTTTTTAATCATTTCTAATGGCTGAGTTAATTTAATATTGACTAAATTTTTGAAACTCCATACAATTTTCAATTAAATTTATAATACCTAAGTGTTTTTGGTGAAAAATATTTCATTTTATTTAGGAATGCAATTTGTAATTTGATAGAAAAAGCTACCAATATTATACGATTGTAGGTTGAATTTGTGTAATGTCGTTTTATAAAATGTATGATTTCTGGATTCATTGATTTTTTTTTTTAATTAATGACGCAGAAAATATTTTAATGATGGATTTTTTTACTATAATACTTGAGAATAGATTGTGAATTCATACGATGATAGGTTATAAAATATTTAACTTAAAAAAAAAAAAAAAAAAATTAAAATAAAATATGTTTTTAATTTCCGATTTGGTAAAAAAAGAAAAAAATGAGAAAGAATAGAAAAAAAATAAAAGTTATTTTAATTAATTTCTA
The DNA here is from genome assembly GCA_024734495.1 of Forficula auricularia. Classification (NCBI taxonomy): domain Eukaryota; kingdom Metazoa; phylum Arthropoda; class Insecta; order Dermaptera; family Forficulidae; genus Forficula; species Forficula auricularia. The sequence goes on from JALMQS010000225.1 coordinate 7,915,295, forward strand.
CGTAAATTTAAACATTTTCAATTCTCCTTTTTTTCCTATTTCAACTTCGATGATTAAAAAAAACTTTCATTCATTAAAATGAATTAAAAATGATTGGATTTAAATAATTTATATCTACCTACTATATAAATGCTGAAACAAAAGACAAGCAGCAACTCCGTTTGAGAGTTAATCATATTGCACTGACTTCGGCTGTGTGCCTCTTTTTGCCCCAAAAAACCGTCTCATTGACCTAAGCCTAACTTGTATTAACAGGAACAATAGTGACGTATTTCTGGGCGCTGATGGTTATTCTTAAGGTAGTTGTATCACGACAATAGTAGCAAAAAGTTAATGCTAGAGAATATAGTACAAACAATAAGGATTGATTCATAATTAATAAGCCCAAAACTTTTTGCTGTTTATGTACCACTACTACTAAATCCTGTGCTCGTTTGACACATCTGGCAACACTGTCCGAGCTCGTATATATTTTATCATAGAAATGTCAGATAAAGTACATTGTAAAGGAAGATTTATAAAACAAAAAGTTCTTAATAAGCGATTGAAAGCTGTTGCGACAATGGTTGGAGCGAAAAAAGTACTAAAGTTAACCCACTTTCTAGGTTAAATAAATGCGTTGTTGCCGGCTTGTTTTTATAGTAAATTTTTCATTATTTATTATTTATTATTGGGGAGTCGAGTAACTCAGTCAGCTAACGCACTGACCTCGCTTCGGCATCGATCGATTATGACGATGTTGGAGTGGAGGTCCGGGGTTCGATCCTGGCTGGCAAATAAAAATTTATACTGGCTGAAAACTCGGCTCCCTCACTAACCCTACTAACACTCTACTTATGTGCTGTCTAAATGGGCTTTGTTCCCGGTGACATTAAATAAAAAAAAAAAAAATTATTATCTCTAAAATTCTGTCGTAACTATCTATGAATTAAAATTTTCTTAAAAAAATTATTAATTATTATTTAATGTTGGTTTAGTTTTTTATAACAATCTTAAGAAGAGGTTCTTAATTCTAATTCTATATGTATGTAAACTTTCCGGTATTCCGTATAGTGCAAGTATAAGAGTGAAAAACTCTATATTTGGAATTTAATATCTCTGGAACTATATTTTTCATAAATTTCATTTTACCACCAATCGATGCAAAATTATTTAAATAATAATCTGTCTAAATTTCAAAAAAAATCCTAAGAAAATGCATTTGGTGTTACAACTACCTTAATGCACTTAGTGGGAACGATAAATGGCTCTTCTTATTTAAATATATCTTATTATATTAAATGAGCAATTCTTGAGAAATATTTTGATATGGTCTGGCACGGAAATCTTCACCTCCTTCTTGACCTCCTTTGGCCTTAAGCCAAAAATCTCCAGATTATTTGAAAGTTTTCTTTCATATGTAGTAGTAGTAGTAAGGTTGTCATTGATGGAATATCATCTTCTTCCTTCTATACTAAAGCTGGAGTTCTTCAGGGATTGTTCATTAGAGTGAAGCGAAAAAATTAAAATTTTATTTTGTGTACGTAATATCTACCAAAAGTTGTAACTGATATCTGGTTGTTGTTACATAAAATTTGAACCATTTTAGTCAGAATCTTTAGGGCTATACCAGTTACAAAAATTACACTACTCGCCAAGAAAATTTCGATATCAGACACGATTCCAAAATGACCTCCTGAATCCGAATAAGACTTCCGTTTGCCCCCATCACCCACCGTTTTCTGGGAACCCCCCCCCCCCCCTCCACCTATGTTTATCACTATTCGATAATTTTATGTCCATGAATTTTATTTGAGTAGGGGGAAAGAATTATTTTAACTGTTAAATTTCTTCTTATAGAAAAAAAATAATAATAATAATATGATTTCCGATCCTTAAGCTGAAAGTGTTGCTGTCCCCCAGGGAATTATTCTTGGGCCTTTGTTATTTGTTTTATATATTAATGACATTTGTAACTGTATTGATGATGAAGTTTTTATAAATCTGTTTGCTGATGATATACTATTATATGTAGAGGATTGTGATGTTGAGAGGGCTTGTCAGAGAATGAATGGAACACTTAGGAAGTTGGAAGACTGGCTAAATATGAATAAACTCTTTATAAATTGTACGAAATCTAAAGTAATGCATTTGTGGCTGGGTGAAGAAGGGTCAAGTCCAATCTATCTGAATGGTGTAAATTTTGAATTTGTGGATTCATTTAAATACCTCGGAGTAGTGGTTGACTCGAAGTTGAACTTGAAGAGTCATCATAGTGAGCTCTTAAAGAATGTAAACAGAAAAGTCCAATACTTTGGTAGAGCTAGTAATAATTTGAATATGAACACTAGAATTAAGGTGTATAGAACTATAATTAGTCCTAGTTTCTCTTACTGCCCTATAATATTATATTTTGGTACTCAGGAGAATATTGATAAGCTGCAGCTCTTACAAAATAGATGCCTGAGAATTATTTTAAAATGTAACAGATATACATCAATAAGTAGTATGCTGGGATGTTTAGGACTTATGAATGTGAAGCTATTCTTATTTTTACAGACAATGTGTTTTGAATATAAATTATATCATAGGCGCCAGCTTATTTAAATTTCACATTGCTCACCGAGATCCATGATCATGAGAGGCGAATTAGAGAAGATATATTTATTGAGAGGGTGAGGAAACAGGGCTCAAGAAATTCATTATATTTTAGAGGACTTGAGGAATTTAATTCTTTACCAGCTGAAGTGAGAAATGGATCAAATCTGATTCAATTTAAGAACCAAGTGAATATATATCTTAAGAGGGACAGTTGAACATTTCTATTGAGAAATATTGAGAATTATTATAACTTTAGTGTTAAAATTTGTAATATTATAATATATATGTATGAAAACTACATTTAAATATAAATAAATAAATAGACCTTAATGTTGCTTTTGAGAATAAATATAAGGTTTAAATCAGTAATTTTTTCTATTAAGAATATACAGAAAATCAAGGTAATTTTCCTAAATTATAATTGCCGGTAATAGAGCCCCGAAGACTAACTTTTCTGAAAAAACAAAAACATTATATTATATAGCCGCTTGATACACAACTTTCTTAACTATTAAAGATTGCAAATCCAAAAAATTAAAAAATCACTTCATATTTCGCTCCATCCTATTGACCATGATCTGTATGGTAAAGTAAAAAAATGATGCAAATAAAGCAGAAAAATTTAATTTTGTTTAGTGTTATTTTTTTGCTTATGTAGTTTTGTTAATATCAAGGCTTGATATTTTCTTTATTCAATGTAGGTATAAGCCTCCGCCTAGATCCATAAATGACATCCTTTTTTCCATGAAGCGTCGCTGCGTGAAATGAACTTAAGACTTTTTGTCTCTTTCCAAGAAATAAACCAAAGCATATCTCGGATAACGAAAATTCTTATTTTCCACCAGAAAAATATATACCTGTCTTTTGTTTTTAGATAATATCTTGAGAATAATAAAAGATGAATAAATTTTCAAATCATCTGGAGATATAACACTGATGAATGAATTAAAATTAAAATACTAATTACATTTTTAGAACTTGAGTGTTTGCGTCCCTCTGACTTATGCAACCATTTGGACACTAACAAATTCCTATATAAACTACATATATGATATCACTTATGTTTGAAATTTTAAAATAAACTAATAATTATATAAATATATAGAGTTCTTGAAAAAAAAAAACAATCGTAAAGTAGTATAATATACAATCATAAAGAGAAACAAAGAGGTTGTCCTCTGCTTGATTCAAATAAATATACATATATTATTTATTATTATTATTTTTTATTATTTGTTGCGTTTGGACCCTTGGGATCCCGCAAAGCTTGATGTTTCTTTCTGGTTGGACCTTCCACGCCTCTATCTTTTTCCGGAACGTGTTATCGAGTTCCATGGTCAGGCTATGTAATTTTTCCTGGTCGGATGAGTGTGTTGATGTTAAAGGTGTCCCAGGTATGTATGGATATTTGGCGTTATTCTTCCATTGTTTTTTTCTTGACTTCGTGATGGTCCGGGTCCCCCAGAATCTAAATGCTCGATTGCCACTCGAGAGTGGGTGGATTGGTTACCACCTGGGGTAATCTTGTTTTTGCCTCACACGATTCATGGTTGTTTGTTACGAAATCTTGTCCTGCGCATGCGCGAGGTTTTGTAGAACCAGAAATTGTCAATTTCTGGAGTCGAGGGGCCGGTTTTTTATTATTTTCAAATAAATTCACTTTGCTTCTTGCTGGGATCGAGCTAATGAAGTCTAGGTTGATGTTCTCCTAATCGGATTAGAAAAGTTGGTGATTTAACCGATTGCGCTACCGACCCCTCCATATATTATTTATATTATATAAAATATAATTATATATTATAATTATTAATATTATTAATTATTATAATTATATACTTTGGTTTTTGAATAAATCGACAAAAACTGAAAATCAGAAAATAATTTTTTTATCAAAAACGGCTGACCGATTTGAATGAAATTTGGTCACATCATAGAGCTATTTAAAGGATATAATCTGGAAAAATAATAACTCATCAACTTCATACATAGGCGATTTTTTTCGAAATAATTTTTTCTCTATGATAACGTTTTCGTACAATTTTGAAATTAATTTTTTTAAATAGATTTTTTCGATGCAGAATAACCTCTCAAATCCACAAATTGATCCAAAATGTACATAATATTGAAAATAATAAAAAACTGATTTATTTCAATGTCTTTACCCTTGAAACAACAGAAACGATTCGATTACTTTATAAGTGTAGATAACATAAAATATTCAAAACAATAATATGGAAACAATTTTTTTTTTATTAAAATACTTTAATATTCAAAAATTAATTATAAACTATATTGAAACGTTAATAATCTTAAATTATATAAGGTTGGAGATGGTGGTGTTTCACAAAGAGAAAAATAGAAAAGATTTTTTAAAAAATAACTCAATTTATTTCGAGTTGTTAGCTCATGTGAAACACCACCAACTCCAAACTAATATAATTTAAAATTATTAGCATTTCAATATAGTTTATAATTAATTTTTGAATATTAAAATATGTTAATAAAAGAAAAATTGTTTCTATTTTATTGTTTTGAATATTTATGTTTTCTACACTTATAAAGTAATCGAATAAGTTTCGTTTCTGTTGTTTCAAGGGGAAAAAACATTGAAATAAATCAGTTTTTTATTATTTTCAATAAGCCGTACCTTTTCGATCAATTTGTGGATTTGAGAGGTTATTCTACCAGTACACCAAAAAAGATATTAAAAAATTAATTTCAAAATTGTACGAAAAGGTTATCATAGAAAAAAAAAAATTTCAAAAAAATCGCCTGTTTCAACTTATGAAGATTATGAGTTTTTTATAGCCTTTATATAGCTCTGTGATGTGACCAAATTAAATTCAAATCGGTCGAACCGTTTTTGAGAAAAAAATTATTTTCTGATTTTCAGTTTTTTCGATTTATTCAAAAACCAAAGTAGATAAAGATCTGAAACTTGCAGGATCAACGTTTCTTATTAGAATAAAACTAAGATACGAGGTAGGTTTCACAAAAAAGAAATAAAACAAAATTGAGTTTTGAGTTCGATATATTTCGGGGGTTAACATCTATTTCAAATCAAAAATTACACTATGAAATATATAGAAAACCCACTTTCACGGACACAGTCATTCCCTTCTCATCTAATCACCCCATTAATACAAAATTTGCAGCATTCTATTCAATGATTCATAGACTTCTCAGTATACCTATGAATACTATAAATTTCAATCAAGAGCTTAACATCATTCAGAATATAGCCCTGAATAATGGATATAACATTTCGACTATCAACAAAATTTATAATAAAATCAAACGTAAATTCACTATCTCACACTTACACTCATTAGAATCTGGAACCGAAAAAATATATAGAAGAATACCCTTCATTTCTAATCATCTGACATCTCCATTAGCTTATACCCTTAGATCATATGGAATCACTCCTGCTTTATACAACAACAACAATTTAGGCTCTCAATTAATTAACAATAAAATAGACAAAATAGATAAATTAGACAAATCAGGAGTGTATAAATTAACTTGTCAAGATTGCGACGCTTTTTATATTGGGCAGACAGGTCGCGCTTTCAAAATACGTTACTCTGAGCATGTAAGAGCCCTTAACCACCTCAACAAATCCGATAACATTAATTTAGATTCGACCTCAGCCTTCGCAATTCACTTACATGAATCTAACCATTCACCCCCTAATAATAACCCTATCCCCATTCATTTCGAAAGAAAAGGCCTTAAATTGGACCTCCTGGAATCCACCGAGATAAAAATAGCCCTCTCTAATAATTCAAATATTTTAAATAATCAATTGGAAGTGTATAAAAATACAATTATTGATTATATGTTATAATAAATTAAATAAACATTCCTTTCATTGTTTGCACATTATATTAGGGTAATTGCACTCTCTTATATACCTTTTAAGTTGTACCTTCTCAGGTACCTGTCCATTCGCTATTATAATATCAGGTATAGATAGATCCCTTTCACCCAGCTCAAATCTCAATAGAAAATATTAATCCTTAGAACAACAACTACCCCCCCCCTCTTCCCCTACATTCCCCCCACCATATACATTTTTAAAAATTTTTTAAAAATTCTTACTTGTAAAACTATTTTTCCAATATGTAATCAGTTTTCTTAGACTCCTGATGATGGGCTAACCCCCGAAATATATCGAACTCAAAACTCAATTTTGTTTTATTTCTTTTTTGTGAAACCTACCTCGTATCTTAGTTTTATTGTTATATTAAAATGTTTCACCTAGAACCAACACCGAACTCCTTAAAAGTTAATGTTTCTTATTAGTACCAACATACCCTCAAATTATGATCAGATATCCTTCTGGGGCCGATTCACTATACTTATCGTCCTATGGCCTTTAGTTGATGGATTTCAAAGCGTTCTAAAAAAAATGAATAAGAAAATTTTACAAAAAATGAAAAAAAAAAATGTTTTCCAAGTTATAAAATAAATGAGACAATTCTATAGGGAAATTATTATTATTATTTTTATGTGTAAATAAACATGATCCGTTGACTTTTCGCTGGAGGGCTTTTAAACCAACCCAAGGGTCATATTCAATCTGAATATCTTCCTCTAAATTGGCACATATGCTATACTAAACAGCAAATGATGCACATTCAGGTGTTAATGGCATGTCGTTAAGACCAGTGGCCACCAACATTTAATTGCCTTTCACGCACCAATCTTCTCCCATTTGGAGTTTTCGAACGGCATGCATGCTGGAGTTCAGAGCCCACGTAGGCCACATCCCCGGCCTAGATGGACAGAATGAATGAAAATGAACCTAATGGCCGCCCTCAAAGTCAGCCCAGTTTGTGTACGCAAAGTAGCAGAAAATTAATATTAGGGCATAGAAACGAATGGCTTCTACAAGTTTGTAATGCAAAACCTATGTACACGTCCGGCGGTTAAGGTCATTGGGGAGGCAAAAAGGCAAAGGGAGGGGCAATTTGATTAACTCTCAATCGGAGTTACTGTTTGTCTTGTTTCAACTTTTATATAGCAGGTGGATGGATATAAATTATTTAAATGCAATCATTTTTAATTCATTTTAATAAATCAAAAGTTTATAACAATGAAAATGTTTTTAGCGAGGTTACTTGTAAACATTTTTTTAACTAGTAATGAAGCTATTGGAACTTTTATTTTCGTGATTAAGGTAGTTGTTTATTGGAAATACTAGAAAAAGTTAATGCTAGAGTATATAGAACAAACAATAAGGATTCATAATTTATAAGCCCAAAACTTTTTGCTGATTGTACCACTATTAGCCAATCCCGTGCTCGTTTGACAAATCTGGCAACACTGTCCAAAGCTTGTATACTTACTTACTTAGTTACTTAGACGACCCGTTCTTCCTCACTGTGTCTGATTCACGCGGGTCCCAATTTCTACGCCATGTCCTTCTGTCTCTTGCCAGTGTCGTCCAGTGCCGGATCACTTTACGCCCACTCGTGTCTCGAACCGTGTTTTTGTAGTTTAGAGAGTTCGAATTGGTGGACGTCCAGGTGGTCTCACTTTGTCTCTGGGGATCCACAGCTGGGTATAGGTACTCCACCGATTATCTTCCCTCCTCACAAGATGACCCGCCCAGTTGTGTTTGGATTCGTCAGCGTGAGTCAAAATGTCAATCTTGTATATATTTTATCATAGAAATGTCAGATAAAGTATATTATAAAGAGAGATTTATTAAACAAAAAGTTCTTAATAAGCGATTGAAAGCTGTTGCGAAAATGGCTGAAGCAAAAAAATGTCAAAAAGTACTAAAGTTAACCCACTTTTTAGGTTAAATAAATGCGTTGTTGCCAGCTTGTTTTTGGTCTAAATTTTTCATTATTTATTAAATATTATCTCAGAAACTGTGTTGTAACTATGAATTAAAATTTTCTTAAAAATATATATTAGTTATTGTTTAATGGTTTAGTTTTTTAAAACAATGGTAGGAAGAGTTTCTTAATTATAATTAAATAATAAATAAACTTTCCGATATCCCGTATAGTGCAATGTATAAAATTCTGAAAAACTATCTTTGGAATATCTCCGAAACTATATTGTTCATAAATTTCGTGCAGAAGTATTTAAATAATAATCTATCTAAATTTCAAAAAAATCCTAAGAAAATTCATTTGGTGATACAACTAACTTAATTTGATTAAAATTTGAATTTTTATTGAAATCACACATACTTAATTAATTATAATTATTTATTGAACAGTTTATTTTTTGAATATTTGAAATTTAAATGAATATATATTTATAAAAATATTTTTAAAAGCCTAGATTATCTTTTGCAGGTTTGAGAACGCCTAAAATATTCAATTATGCTATAAATTGTAAAAACAATTAACGAGAACATAATTAAGAAATACAATTCACTGACCTTAGGCAAAATTAATACAACATCAACAGTAATTATAATTTTCATTAAATTAGAATTAATTATGTATAATACAATTACTTTGTAAAAAAATAACATTTTATATAAATTAATTTATATTCAAATGAATATACAAATTATACATATACGATCCACAATTTATATCTATGTTGTATATATATATATGATAATAATGAGAAATGTTTGTAGTAGAAAGAAAAAACTTAGTTTACATATCTGAATAGGGGCAAAGGGAGGTGGGGGGGGGGGGGGGGGGCAGGCAACATTATTCAATTATTTTAGTCCTAATAGTTTGAAAGCAACAGATTTGCATCGGCAAATCGATTTGTAGTATATATAACACACATTCATACACACATAACATACCTAAATAAATGAAATTTCTATTGATGAATAAAAAATTGTTTCATTTGCAAATATGTTTGAAACAAAATTCAATTTTCGAAAATGAATTACTTACCCAATGGTCTGAATCAATTCACAAAGGATTTGAAAGCTCTTTTTTATTTCTTTCACAGGATTCTAAATATAGTATTAATATTGCTATGGTAAATAGGCTATTTGAACATTTGTATTATTATGCGTTTCTACACATTTATATAGGATAGCTAATCATTGTCCAAAGTAAAAAAAAAAAGGTCATAAATATTTTATAAAGAGAAATCAATGAGATTGTTTTTTATTTTTTAATGCAATCGAATGCAAGCAGGGGCGCACTAGTAAAGAAGCAGCCCCTATGGATCTCGAAAGACCCTTGCATTACCGAAGAGAAGGAAAAGTTGATTAAGTGAGAGGGTGGAGACGTAGGTGTTTATGCACTCGGGTTTTGAAGGTTTGAAGATTTTAAATGCTGGGAAAGATGGAGGCTGGGAGAGAGTTCCAGTTCCTTGAAGTCATGGGGATATACGTATTGGCGAATGAAGTGGTCCGGCACTTTTCTAATTTGACAGCGAAAGAGTGTTGGGAGTCGGCTAAACGCGTTCTACGCGCAAAGCATGCTTTGGGGGGAATTATTGATTTTATCTCATCAGAGCACCTGCCGTGATAGTATCTATAGAAAAGGAAAAGGGTAGAGACATTTCTTCAATGAGCTAGCGAGTCGAGGGAGTCGGTGAGGGTAGAATCGTCAATTAGCCTGACGGCTCGTTTCTGAATTGCATCCAGGGTAGCAAGAGAATATTTAGAGGCTCCTCTCCATAGATGAGAGGTGATGTTTGATCGATAAGGTCGTTTATGTATATTAGGAAGAGCGTGGGGGAGATTGTCTTGAGCTTGATGTAAATAAACTTATACACATTTCTAGCATTTTTGTTTTTTGAGATATTAAGCCTTTATGTCCATACATACATATTATACAATAAAGCGTAGATAATCGGGATTGATTGTGACCGGACCCTGTCCAGATTATCAAAATTTCCAGATTATCAAAATGAATCAGATCATAATGTATTTTAATGAAAGAATATACATACATATCCTTAGATTGTAAACCTGCTAAATCCATTTTTTATCATAAATGACATATTAATACCGTTCGAAAGAAAAAGAGATGGATCCTCCAAGTAAAACTACTACTTAAAATTACCATTGTAAGTTGTAGAATAAAAATGTGAAAAATAATTTCTTTCCATAACAACAATATTAAATTTTGTTTGTTTTTCTCTGCACTGTAATATTTCCTTGTTGTGAGTTAGCAGGCTTACACTCTATTCCAGAAGGATCAAAAAGTCTGGAATAATCCTATGATATGGGACTAGTATGTACCAATGTGAATCATTCATAACTAACTTCATTCTTCATTAGACGTCTGTCAAAATTTCAGCCATTTATGTCAGTGTGAAGCAAAAACGAATTCGTGTTACGACTTCCCAGCAGAATTTGGCAATGTTTACGCGAAATTTAAAGGAGTTTTTGCGTCAATTCATAGCCATTGATGAAACATGGATGCATTTCAACACACCAGAGTCAAAACCATGGGTTTCTCCGGGTGGAAGTGCTCCGAAGCGTCCAAAATCTCAGGAATGGACCGGGAAGGTTATGGCCTCCGTATTTTAAGATGCGCGTGGAATAATATTCATCGACTATCTTGAAATAGATAAAACCATAACTGGCAAATATTATTCATCATTAATGGATCGTTTAAAAATTGAAATCACAGAAAAACGGCCGCATTTGAAAAAGAAAAAATCCTCTATCATCACGACATGCGGCTGCTCATTCATCGTTAGTTGCGTAAGCAAAATTGCACGAAATCGGATTTGAACTGGTTCCTCATCCAGACCTGGCCCCCAGCGACTTTACCTGTTTCCAAACCTGAAGAGATGACTCGCATAAGGTAAGCGATTTCACTCAAATAGATGAAACTGAGGCCTATTTTGAAGAGCTTCCGATGGATTACTTTTTGGACGCGATAAAAAAGTTAGAAAAACGTTGGACTTGCTGTAGTGACTTAAAAGGAATATATGTTGAAAAATAAAACCGAATTTGGCCAAAAAATGTTTTCTTGTTTCACTTTTTGATCTGCCTAGTACATATATATATATATTTATACTAAATATGTATATAATTTATATGTTAAATACTATAGTTTCGAAGGGTTAATCTTTATTATCAGTTTTTTAGCTAAAAATATTTTATCTGTTATTTCTCATAGGATCAATAACCCAATTTGATAAATATAAATTTGTTTTATTGTTATACCAATCGTTTGTTATGTGGCTAGCTTGCTATAACAACAAAACAAATTTATCTATATCCAATCGGGTAATTGATCCCATAAGAATTTTTGTATTTCCAATGCGGAGAACTGATTAGATTTTGGACTTTCTAACTTTAGAACTTCTGGTTCAAAAATGCAGAAAACATCATTTTTTGATGCTTTTAAGGTGGTATTTATAATATAGGCATAGTAAATGAACCATATATATTTAAGTTTATTGTGGATTACTTATAAGATCGTCTCTATTGTAAATAAGTTTTCACTTTTTTATTATTTAATAAATTTGCAGGTGAGTGATTCTTTTTTTTTGTAAGGTAAGACCAGATCCGTTTCACACTATAAGAGATTAATTTGTTAATTTTGATTATTCTAGGATCGGCCTTTTGACTCTAGGTAAGAAAATATTAAATCGAAATGAATATCAGATTTAGATATATATTATTAAAAATTATTACCGAAACTGCAAACAGCCGTACCGAGTCTTGAAAAAGTTTCACTTTCTCCTTCAATTTCAACTTATTTCAACAACAAATAATTTATTCATGCATTTTAGTTTAGATTAAAATTAAAGATAAACAACGAACTTTCTCTTATTCTTTTTCCACCCTAAGAGTTCATACCAACCAACCCAGTGTATACATATATTATTATATTTCAAATTCATTCTGCCATATCATATATGCAGTAGTCAATAAAACATGATTTAATATTTTGGTTCATTTTTCACAATCTATCACATTTGATCTCCATTTTGTTTAATTTACTTTTAATATAATATTAATTAATTCAATAAAATAACAAGTTTTGTTGTTTATAATTATATTTAAATATGAATAAAATAATGTATATTCGCAGATAAAATAGTAGATAGGTATATACCATATATATATTCGCGGTTAGCAATCGTTCAAATGGCATAATATTTGTTTTAGTTGTAAGTTGCCTGAAGGCTGGACAAATTTTCCCTCCGCTTTGATATTGAAAGCAATAAATATTGCAGGTTATTCTTATATCAACATAATAATGGCTGATGTTGTGATACTAAACAAATGCAGAGTTGGATGTTATTTAATGACATTATAGGATGATAGAGCCGCCTCGGGCGGGTAAATAAGGAGACACCTGCGTCATTGCCATTGCACAGCCATCGTTCAAATGCTGTTATTTTTTTGTCTGTCAGTGTGTGTTATCCATTTTCCAAATTGTTATTGTTAAAAGACTCAGTATACAAATGTATATTCTATTTAAGGAAGAATAAAAAAATTACATATTTTTTCAATTCAGCTGAAGGAGTATATATAATATCATGATGGAGTGCGGCAAAATAATTTAAACACAATATTCAATAGGGTGCTCCTTATTTTAAATATTTTCGAATATTTACGCTGACAGGGGCTCATATGGTTAGAAATAAATAAAAAAAAATATATATATATATATCCCGCAAGTTTCAAGGCCATATCTCAATTGTAACCTAGTGCTACACAGCGATTAAGTTTCCAATCTAAATAACATGGGGTTTTTCTCTAAAAAAATGATTTCTACTAAATTCCAAATCACCAAGTATCAGTATGGCCTTAGGCCTAAAATAAGTTTTTTGATCGACCCTTCATCACCTGTAGGGGTGACTACCCTTAATTTAAAATTTCTCTCAAAACATGATTTCTACTAGATTCTAGAGAAATTCCAAATCATCAAGTATAAAAATGGCCTGAAATAAGTTTTTTGATCGACCCTTCATTCCCTAAAGGGGTGACTTCCCTTAATTTAAAATTTCTCTAAAAAATGATTTCTACTAGATTCTAGAGAAATTCCAAATCACCAAGTATCAACATGGCCTGTAATAAGTTTTTTGATTGACCCTTTATCCCCTAAAGGGAGTGAATACCCTTAATTTAAAATTTCACTAAAAAATGATTTCTACTAGATTCTAGAGAAATTCCAAATCACTAAGTGTAAATATGACCTGAAATAAGTTTTCTGATAAACCCTTCATCCCCTAAAGAGAGTGAAAACCCTTAATTTAAAATATCGCTAAAAAATGTTTTCTACTAGATTCTAGAGAAATTCTAAACCACTAAGTGTAAATATGGCCCGAAATAAGTTTTTTGATCAATCTTCATCCTCTAAAGAGGGTGACTACTCTTAATTTAAAATTTCATTAAAAAAATGATTTCTGCTAGATTATAGAGAAATTCCAAATCACTAAGTGTAAATATGACCTGAAATAAGTTTTCTGATCAAATACACCCTTCAAAATTATTTCAAAAATATTATAATTAATTTCGAGTGATTTTAATAAAATTTCAAATCTTATTTATATCTTGTATTTTTTTTTTTTATTAATGACACTTTTTACATGTTGTTGAGCTTTTGAATTGGTTATTGAGGTTACTTGTTTAGTTGAACCAGAAATTATCAAAGAGATTGTCCAAACCACACTAAAACGCTTGAATGAAAGTGGTGTCTACTAAATTTGCCAGAATTTTTTTTCATTAATAACACAAAAAACATTTAGTAAATAGCTGGTTCGATTAATTTCACTTAGCAAGAACATATTTATGGATAAATACCCGAAGTTGGGTTTAATTGTTGTTGGCTGCGCCACCTCCATTGATTAGAAGTACAATAGAAATGCTAAATTTTAGTTTTTGCGTGTGGAAGTATTTGCGCCCTTAAGCTCAATAGACAGTCACTTTAACGTCACTGAACTTGAACACCCCCTCGGCGGGCTTGGCACTCCCAAATGCTTCCGGCTATTTTTCATATAAACGTTCTTTAGAGAACATAAACAACACTTTGCGGCCAACTTTTTTTTTTTTTTTACGATATATATTTAGAAAGAGTGAGTGAGACGACAGCTAATGACATGCAATATTCAAATTTATAAAATTTATTGTTTTAATTTTTCTCTGTCACTTAATGCCAACGACAAATCAGATTGCCATTTGTTTTTTGTATTTTTTTTAATTTTATTTTGTATATTAGTATAATAACTACCATGATCTTCTATAATGTTTAATTGTACGAGCGAGAAAAAATCTAACATTGCTATTTTATTAATTCGAACATTTGAGTGCATTATAATATTTTATTAAATGAAAAATGTCACAATTTTTTTATTTAAATAAATACAAAAAATAAAGGGTCAATTTAAATCTCAGATCTGGGTAAATATCTAGGTTTATATTATATGTAAGAAGCAGTGGCGGTTGGTGACTTTTCAACCAGGGGATGTTGTCCAAAATAGAATCCTTCATTTTTTGATTTTGTTTTTGAATTTTTCTCTTTTTTTGCAAATTTCATCGAATACGTCATCATTTTCTTTATTTTTCAAATTTAACATTAGATTTTAAAGAAATATATTTTGGGACCTTCGCCCCAAACGGATACTGCTTTGTGTGAGTGAGGATAGAAGTCAGAAATTAAATCTTGTGGCTTAAACTCCACAGTCCCTGAGATGGAAATCGACCATCTTCCACAATGACTTGTAAGAAAATTTTAAATTTCTCCTAATTCTATTGCTATAAGTAAGCTATGACTTGTCTAAATCACTCTTAGTTATTTCCGATCTTATTTATTGAAAGTTCTTAGAAATGGATTAGTCCAAAGATTCTCGAATCATCTTTATTTATTCCTTTTTTGTATTATTACTATTTTAATAGTCCCTCAGCGAGAACAATTTTTATTCCACTAAAACTGGACTTGTCTTTGACATGCTTGAAATGCAATACACAACGGGGTAGGTCATCATGAATTCATGAATCTGTACATTAATTTTTTATATTAAATTTTAGACGAATGAAGGAAAATCCTGGAAATTTTGGTTTTCGAGTGAGGAAAAAATGAATTTCCAAAAAATCTATTTTATTTGAGAGAATTTTTTTCACTATCCTTGGGCTGCCTTTCCACCACTTCTCAATTAAAATTTCTACTAGTCCGTCTCTCACCGAAGAGAGAATTTCTTCTAATATATTTAAATATTTTTTTCTAATTTTAATAGCTTATGGATTGTTCCCTGGCTAGTGATTTGTCTTCTAACGTCGTGCTTATTTTGCCGTGTGTAGTTTAAAGCCGATTGATGGCAGGTTGGCAGCTGTCTGCGCTAGGCTGGATCACATGTAAATTTAATCAAGCCAAGAGACTCGGGTATTGTGACCAGAAAGCAGAATCCCCGGGTCAGTCATCCACAAACAGCAATCAGGTATTAACGCAGACAACAACAATTCCAGGCTCTTTGTGTGAAATTGAAACGGCTGGCCTCACGGTGCTCACATTTCGCATTTTGCCAAGTCTTTCGGGACCGATTTTCGACCCGGAGTCGATCGGTTTCGACTCTACTTTTTCGTTTCGTTCATAGAATCCTCCCGGGTCAAATACATCCCATAAACAACTAGTTATTGTAAGCGCTTCGATTTTTCCTTTTTTTTCATTTAAAAGAGTGAAAAGGGATGGTTTTCTAAGGAATAACTTTAGCGGTTTTCCCTGCCTTTCTCTCATTTATGTTTTTTTTTTTTTTTTTTTTTATTATTTTAGAATGTAACTATATTGCTAAATAAATTATCTATATTTTGGATATAAACTCTTTTGAGAAAATGTAACTAAAAACTATTTTATGTCGAATAACTAAGTCAAAAAGCGTGGGCCGTTTCTTTGAGTAGCCTGTAGATAGTTTTAATTCACGATTTTTGACTTGGTTATTGGACCTCAATAGCCTCAACCAGCAGTAGTCTAGCGATATATATATCTTGTTTAAAAACGTCGGGGTCAAAGATAACTCTCTTTGATATATTAATTATTATTTAATATACTAATTAGAAAAATATTTAAAAATTCATTGTTTCTTACACAGAAATATATAAATTCAGAAATTATTATTACTTAATATCTGACAAAAATTACCTGCATTCGATTCCCGAGTGTATCAAATGTAGGAGATTAAGTTTTTAGGTGCATTATTTTATACTTTTTAATGAATTACTGACAAAAGTGAGCTTATTTAGTTTTTTAAACCATAATTTATTTGTTCACTTTTTAGTCTTAAGTTGGGTACAATTCCACGAGTACATCCCTAAACTAAATCTAAATTTGACAAGAGTCTAGTATATTTTTCCATTTTCCGCCCACTTTTGTTAATTTTTGTATTTTTACCCTTCTGGGAGCCCACAGATAATGTATACAAATTTCACTTGAGTTTGGACCAAAGGGGCTATAATTTACAAATTTCGCCCCCCGTGTTAATTTTTTCAGCTCGATTGTTTAAAATTTTTGTTTGTCAACGGTTCCTAATACGTAGGCAAATATTCAATTTAATCAGACGCCTTGAAGGTGGTGAAAATTACGTTGAAAGAATCTTCACATTGATACATACATACAGGTCAAGATAATAAAAGCGTGTTAAAAATTAATATGTATCTACACTATCATTTTTAGCCCAGGCAAATTAGACCGAAAAAAGGCCGCGCTGGCCAATAAATATGCACAAGCTGGAAATAATTTTAATCGACGTTAGGCATCCCAAATATGAGTTATAAATGAGTTTCTGACTGTTTCTGGCTGGTGCTAAATTTTTGAGGGCCTAAAAACCACGAAAATTGTTGACGTTTTTCATATTTTCGCTTATAACTCAAAAAGCATGGGTCTTATCAAAGGTGCGCGGTCCATGGATGCTGTGGATGAACCCCATACCGCAAATTCCAAAATGTTAAGAATATTTTCATCCGTGTTATATTTTAAAATTTGTACAATTTTAAAAACACTTTCAATAAATGGTATACAACTAATTAATTTAAAGTTACTTATATAAAATATAAAATTTACCGAGACTTTTATGGTAACGTTAGCAAATTTAAAGAATATGAAAAAAATATTCCAGGTTTCCTATTTTAAGCTTTCTTGTGGAAAATTCTTTGATATTATGAGGTTAAAAATTGAATTAATTTACATGTACTCGTCCCATGACTTTCATTTAAAATCTATAAATTGCATTAAAAAAATTAATCATGAAATATGAACTAAAAGGGGGTGATTGTGGGTCAGTGGAGAGAGTGTCGGGTCGCTGACTCGAAGATCGCTGGTTCGAGACCGAGTCTCGGCAGATAGATATTTACAGTCGCCTCCTCTTGGAAAGTAATGGCAACCTACCGAGAGTATAATTGCCTAGTCAACCTCTCCAAATTAGCCGTTCGGAACTGGCGTTAAAAAGTAGGTCCCGTATATCTGTGTAAAACAACTAAAACACACTCAGCACAGGTATATGTGGAGAGCCGCCGACACCCGTTTCGGGTATGGCACTCGAAGAAGTAGAATGAACTAAAAGATGTTTAGGCAAAAATATTTGCTTTAATGAAGTCCAATTGAATATTCTCTCTCTATGTAACGAGTATCGTTTTGGTATGAGTGAAAAAGGCCATTCCTAGAATAATAGAAATTAAGAAATTAATCTCCAATAGTCTGAAACAGGTTTTAACTTGTATTTGGCATTGTTGCATACACCCTAGCTCTAAAGAAAGAGAGAAGATCATTGTATCTCTTTCCAGTTATTTTCATCGATCAGATTCTAATGAAAGCATCGCTCACCCGCACATTAAATAATAAAAAAGTGAAAACTTTTTCAAGACTCGGTACACTAGAGCTGCTCTAGTAATTATTAATAAGCTTAATAAATTGTTCATTTATAGCTAAACTATATATATATATATATATATATATATATCATCCTCTTAAAATCTCAATAGAATAATTCAAAAACATTTTTTGACTTTTGAACCAGATATTGCAAAATCTAATCAGTAGGTAGGTACTATGTATTGATACAAAAGAACTTTTTGACTTTCCGTTTTTGGGCTATCGTGGGTATCGGAATTCAGACATATAAAGAGAAAAAATCATAGTTGAAAAATATTTTTCTCCCCGTTTCAGACATTTTAAAGCTCAATATATTTTTTATGCGTTATTTAATACATTTAATTTGTATTATGCCGTTTATGAGCGCGTCGGTCAGTTTTCAACTATGAAAAGAATTGAAACATCAGAGGAAGAAGCTCAAGTAAATATAGATTATCCGCTCTGTTTTAATAAAAAATATAATGTTAAATTTGAAAAAAAAATAGCAAAAAATTCAATGATGCGGTTATCGATAAATTAAAATAAAATTTAAAAAAGTAAGGTCTATTTTTTGGACAGCATCCCCTAGTTGAAAAGTCACCGCCCGCCACTACGTCTTACAGAAAATTTCACTCTTACCAAAATAAAAGAGCATAGATAGAGTGAAATTTTCTGTAGGACGCATGGTTTTCGAATTATAAGCGAAAATCTAAAAAAAGTTCAAAAATTTCGTGGTTTTTTAGCCCTCAAAAATTTGACACCAAACAGAAACCGTCGCCGTATATAACCCATATATAACTCTTATTTGAGATACCTAACCTCGATTAAAATTATTTCCACCTTGTGTATATTTATTGGCCAATAGAAGTCTAATTTGCCTGGACTATAGCATATGATTGTTTTTTTTTTTTTTTTTTTTTTTTTTACTTTAACTTAAATATTAACAAGTAAGTATTTTTGAAAATAGATGGAATTTATTCAAAAGGGATAATTAGTCCCATGGGGGTATAATAGCTATTCGAAGGGAGTAATCAGACTAATTAATATATTCATGATTCATGTCTGAGCCTTGGGCCCAAGCACGACATAACCTATATGAGCCAAATAATACTTATTGTTGAGAAAACCTGGTTCGATCACATGTGTATATTACAATACTATATGTGTATGATTTTCAATAACCGAGGATAGACCAATAAAATTTAGTCCGAATCGTCTTATTCTTAAAGTTTTATTGAACTCGGTGGGTGCATCCCACCTTGGCTGATTTCTCCATCAACCACTGCAATTTCATCACAGCCAAGCGTACTAACAATATTAATTAATAAAGTAAGACAGAAAAAAAACATTTCGGCTTAACATGCAAGTCTCTACCACCAAGACAAAATTCATGGCGATTGCAAAAGCTCCCCTTAGGTGTAACTTAGTCATCAACAACAGTCCAATAGAACAAGTCCCAAGCTTTAACTATCTGGGAGTTCAGATTTCTAGCAGACGAAACCTTAAGGAAGAAGTAAATTCGCAAGTCATCAAAGGTGCAAAAATTTCGGGCTGTCTATCCAATCTAGTCTGGAAAAATAAGTTTATGTCTGCCGAAAGTAAAATTAGGATGTATAAGACCTGTGTTCGTCCGATAATAACATATGGGGCTGAGTCCAGGGCAGACACATCCGTTACAAAGCAGCTTCTCCGGACAACTGAGATGAGAGTTGTAAGAGCCATCCATTCGAAGACCCTACATGACAAAATCCGGAGCGAACACCTTAGGAAAATAAGCGGTCTTCAGGACATAGTCGATTGGGTTCACGTAAGAAGAAGATGCTGGGCTGCCCATGTAGACAGAATGCAAGACGACCGTCTCCCGAAAATTCTGTCAAAAAATCGTCCCGAGGGGGTCAGAAGCCGTGGAAGACCAATAAAACGATGGAAAGAGAGTTATGACCCTGATGACTGATTGTAATATGTTGGAGATACAGGTGTTCACACCTATATAGAAGAATAAGAAGAAGAAAAATTTTCTAGTCCTAAAACCCAGGTAACCACAATATCCTCAGAATATTCTAAAGATATTCTAAGGACATTTAAATCTTCTTAGAATATTCTGAGGATATTGTGTGTTACCTGGGAAGTAGGTATATTCGTTTTTATTGTCATATGGTAAGTTTAGTTAATTTTCATATTAAATATGAATTATACCATTAAATTTCTAGAAATTAAAATTGAAAGAATATTGAGAATTTTGAATAGAAAAACAAATAGTAAACAATCAATAATTCTAATAACTTTTTACTTTTATTTTCTCATATTTTTTTTAACAACAGGTAAAAGATGAAGGAGGAGGTATCAGCCAAACTTGGATGCGCTGGGTTCAATAAAACATCATGAATAAAACGTTTCGGCCTGAATTTATTTGGCCATCTTCAGTTAAGGATGACCTCTCATAAGGGTCAAATATTTAATTATATAAAAAAAAAAAATTATATAAACTTATTACATTCATTTCTGAACCTTTGGCACAAGCACATTATACATTTACATGAAGCTACAATTCTTATTTTTAACAAGACTAGGTTCAATCACATATGGTATGTGTACTACATTGTGTGTATAACTGTAAGTTTAAAAAATCAATTTCACCAACTTGAAATCAAATAATAATAAGAATACACATATATTAATGTTAACAAGTATTTGTAAATTTTGTACCCTAATTAACTGAAGATGGCCAAATAAATCCAGGCCGAAACGTTTTACTCAGGATGTTTTATTGAACCCAACTTTGTCTGATGCCTCCTCCTTTATCTAATACAGTTCCATCTCAGCCACGAACTCTTAACAACAAGAGCTAAAAGATACTTGGTCATAGGGCTGACAAAACTGAAAAGGATAGAAAACACTAACATAGAGGCTCAATTACCACATTATTATAAAAAGTATTATTTTTAATTCCAGGCGTTACTTGCATAATTTGAAGACTAACCAATAAATTACACCTAGTGTGATTATTATTCATTAAGCAACAGAGCTGAGAAAATTTAATAATTGTTTCTATTTAATGTATTAAAGGGATGTGTTGTAATCGGGGGAAAAAAGTCACTTTTTTTTTTAATTCGCATGGAGAATTTTTTTCGTCAAGCCTTTGATTTGGACGTTATATGATATCGCCCTGGGCTCTCACTATTTAACTCTTTGGATAATTTGACTCTGATCATATTTGACATTGCTTTGTCTCTCAAATTATTTTAATCAGAGTAAAAAACACTCCACCATAATACGAGTATATATGAAATTACGAAAAGGAAAGTCAGAATGAGAGAATAATTAATAATTATTTTTAGTTTTTTGTGAAAATAATGTTATCATCAATTTTATTTATTATTTTATTTCATTTTTGAAATTGAAAGCTTATTTCAGAAAGAGCTCATCATTTGCTAAAAATAATCGATTCAAAAATCGTTTCGTCAAGACTTAAAAATTAACCAAATCAACAAAAATATTTAAATCTTTAAAACAGCAATACGGAATACTTAATTCTCCAGTTTCATATTCGAGCTCAATTAGCTATGCATGTTAACATTATCCGATCATGTAAAAACTTTTAGATTTTTAGTTTATTTTATGTAACAAAATCATAAGTTAAATTGAAAGTTTCTTTTTCCGAGCGTAGCAGAATTTTTTTTATAAATTAAACGATACAATAAAAGCGTGTGTCTTCTGCTGGAATAATAAATTTTTTAATCTTCTAATATAAAAAGCTTACGATGTTCCTCGCGAGCCAGTCATTTCAAACCCACAAATATTTTATGTCAAATTTTTGGATAAAAAATACTTGGTAGGTTCACATTAAGATGAATAGGAATTGGAGGAAGATATGGAATTGAAATAATTATCAGAAAAGAGATTTTTTTTATTTAATTAGTTTTATCCTCTTACTAAAAACAAGAAGAATTTACCACTGCTCGAAGCCCCTAAAAACCTTAGTAAATTGGATATTGAATTGTATCTAAGTTTCTGAGATTGGCTCGTGATCCAGGCTTCTTTTCCTTCTACTCTGTTCTTTTCACGATGGAGGGGCCAGCCCATACAGGCCTTTAGGGGATCCACCTTCTGGTGTATCTCCTTCTCACATCAATATCATTAAAAAAAAAAAAAAAAAAAAAAGGTCTAAAAAGATGATCAAGGACAGTCAATGGTGGAAAAGTAATCTCCGAAGTCGAAGCTCAAATATAATGTATAACATTAATTCATGTAAAATAATTGATTCAATAAAATTTAATTCACATTAAGATATTAAAATAAAACCAATTTATTTTTTGGAGAGACTTTAATCTCGATATATATCTTTCGGGTGGCTAACCAATCGTCGTTTTTATCCAATCATCATCATTGAGTATACAGTCCTAAGACTGGTTTGATGCAACAATCCGTCTCCACTCGACTCTGTCCTCCGCCAGCTGTTTAACCTCTCTAAATGTCTGGCATCCCATATCCCCAATTATTTGGTTGAAATATTCTAATCTGGGTCTTCCCCTTCCCCTTTTCTTTCCCACCTCCCCCTCCAAGATATCCCTAAGCAGTCCCCCATGTCTCAGTGTGTGCCCCATCATCTGACCTCTTCTCTTCTTCAGACTCTTCCACAAGGTTCTTCTTTCTCCGATTCTTCCAAGAACTTCTTCATTTGTAATTTTATCCATCCATTTGATATTCATCATTCTTCTGTAGCACCACATTTCGAAAGCCTCCAATCTCTTTCTCTCCGCTTTTCCAATTGTCCAGGTTTCACACCCGTACATGGCTATGCTCCATACATATGTCTTCAATAGCAACTTCCTGTTTGCTAAGCTGATTGAGGAGGAGCATAGTAGTTTTTGTTTTGAATTAAACCCCATTTTTGCTTGGGCAATTCTTGATTTAATTTCGTTTTTGCTCCTCCCATCCCATGTTATTTTACTTCCTAGGTAGCGGAATTCCTTAACTCCTTCTAGGTTTTCTTGGTTAATTTTGATGCATTCCTGTCTCGTTTGTTCTTTTTTTGTACATACTAGGACCTTGGTTTTATTCTTGTTTACTTTCATTTTGATTTCTTCTATTAGGATTTGGTTAATTCCATTCAAGGCGTCCTCTAATTCTTTTTTATTGCTTCCTAGAAGGGCAATGTCATCGGCAAATCTTAACATAGCGATCTTTTGACCTTGGATTTCTATACCTGTATCAATTTTGTCTTTGAATTCTTTAATCGCTTCTTCTATGTATAAGTTGAAAATCATGGGTGACAGCACACATCCTTGTCTTACACCTTTTTTTATTTTGGCTTCTCTTTGTTCATCACCAATATTTATAATTGCCGTCTGGTTTTGATATAGATTGTAGATTAGTCTTCTCTCTCTGAATTTTATTCCCGCCTGTTTTAATATTTTAAACATAATTTCCCAATTGACGTTATCGAATGCTTTTTCTAGGTCTATGAATCCGATGTAGACAGATTCTTCCCTGATAAAAGCCCTTTCTATTATTAGTCTAAGAGAGAGAATTGCTTCTCGGGTGCCTCTGTTTCTTCTAAAGCCGAACTGGTCTTCCCCCAGATTTTCTTCAACTCTTTGTTCTATTCTTCTTTGGATTATTTTGGTTAGGATTTTGGAGGCATGTGAGGTTAGGCTAATGGTCCTGAAATTTTCACATTTATCCGCGCCTGTCTTTTTGGGAAGTGTGACTATTTTGTTTTTTTGGAAATCTTTTGGGATGATTCCCAATTTATAGATTTTGCTAATTAGTTCAAAAAGTTTGTCACGTGCCTTTTCTCCAGAGTTCTTTAGGATTTCAGCTTGTATATTGTCTATTCCGGGTGCTCTATTATTTTTAAGTTCCTTCAAAGCTGTCTCGAATTCTGACCTGAGTATGGGGTCTCCTAATTCGTTTTCATCCACAGATTCTTCTTCTTCTATTGGGTTCATTGTTTTTTCTTCTCCATAGAGTTCTTCTAGGTGTTCCTTCCATCTATTTGCCTGTTCGTTTTCGTTTAGAATAATGTGGCCTCCTTTATCTCTTATGTTCTTGCTTTTTGGCTTGTCTTCTTGAAAATTTCTTTTTATTGCCCTATAGGCTACATCAACTTTTCCCAATACTAGATTTTCGTTGACTTCTTTACATTTTTCTTGAATCATTTTTTCTTTTGCTTTTCTACATTCTCTTATAACTTTCCATCTTAATTTTTTATATGTTTCTTTCCCTTCTTCGTCTTTTCTGTTCTTAAATTTTCTTCGTTCGTCAATCAGTTGCAGTATTTCGTCTGTTACCCATGGCTTTTTAATTTCGTTTTTCTTTGATTGAAGGACTTCGTTGGCTGTTTCGGTCAGGCTTGATTTCATGTCATTCCATTCTTGTTCGATTTCATCTTCTTTATTATTTGTGTGTGTTTTTTCTTCCAGTTTCTTATTCATTACGTTTTCGAAGAGTTTTTGGGTTTCCTTATTTTTTAATTTAGATATATCCCAGTTTTTTCGCGACCGCCCCTTTTTTATTAGTTTTTTAAATTTTAGTTGGCATTTCATCGCAATTAGATTGTGATCACTAGATATATCAGCCCCAGGATAACTTTTGCAGTCCTTTAATTGATTTCTGAATCTTTGTCTGACTAATATGTAATCTATTTGAAATCTCCCCTTGTCTAACGGCATTTTCCACGTGTAGATCCTTCTTGGATGGTGTTGGAAGAGTGTTATCCAATAATTTAAAAAAATTTTCACCAAGTACCAACACCAAATTCCTTAAAAACTATGTCAAATTTATTAAAATTAGAAAATTTAAATTATTATTTTAAAACCCACGAATGTTCAGGGTCAAAAAATCAAGAAGGCTGGAAGCAAGATGATTCACAGCTGGTTTATTTATAACGAGACTAGTTTCGAGGGTTTTGCTCTCTTCATCTGTCTATTACAATTGATTCACATGAATTGATGTGTGAAATAGTCTCGTTATGAATAAATAAAAATTATTATTCCAGGAGAAGACACTCGCTTTTATTGTCTCCTTGAATAAATCAGAGGTTGCTGTCTAAAAAAATACAAAATACAAAATTAACATATCTCATAAAAGTACGAACTACCAGTAAAGTATCGGATTTCAGTTTAAAAAAAAATACAACTCAAGTAGTCCTCAAGATCTCCCCTTGTGGTCCTTCAAAATAGACAGAAGAAAAAATAAAATTCAAATGAATTGAATAACACTCTATAGGGGCCGTCCATAAATTACGTTAAACAAATTTTAAGATTTTTAGACCCCCCCCCCCCCTTCCATGTGTCACATTCTGTCATATTTTCATTGAGCCCCCACCCCAATCGTGACATCACACTATCACTGATTTAATTAATAATTTTATAAAAATAAAATTTATAAAGTAAACTCAGCTAAGGGGATTTTTTGTATAGATTTATTTTACCAACATTTCCAAGCTGGAATAATAATAACCTGAAATTTAAAAAATATATTTGAAAATTAAAAAAAAAATTAATTTGACTTTTGGGACATCACAATTTTTAAGATCCCCGGGCCCCGCTTCACATTTTGTCACAAATCTGAGATCTCCCTTACTGTATGACGTAATTTATGGACGCCCCATAGGGGAAATTTTTAAAGTTTGGAAATTACTCATGGCATTCGTCTTTCACTTTTCCCAGTTCCTACGGACATTTTAAAAAATTCATTTCGCCTACCTCCATTTTTATCTAAGCAAAAAAGATTAATTTAAAGCACTATGACAGTGGTGTTCTCGCCATCTTTTCATCAGTATTTTGGTATTTAAAATATGCTTAAAAAATGGTAAATATACTTTCGAAGCGAATAAGAATAAGGTAATCCCATGAACTGTTCTGGCGTATGAAATTGGACCCCTCTTCAAAAAAGCTTAGGAAATGCTGCTTTAGAGCTTTCCTAATGAAAATATAAATGTGAAAGTAAAAATGAAATTACGAATGTGAAAGACAGGATGAGAGATTAATTTATAATTTTTTAAGTAATTTTAATTTAAATCAAAGAAAATAAAATTATCTTCCATTTTCTTTTTTTAATCATTAATGAAAAAATGTTCCGGCAAGATAGAGAAAAAAAAGCTTAAACAAACCATTAGAATAAATAAAGAATTAATTTGAAACCTTTAGGCTAGAAGGGACTATATACATATAATTTCATCCCCAAGAGACAGAGACAGTGGCAAGAAAGTTGATATTTAAATTATTAATTTGTGAGGCTAAAAGTGAAAGAGAAAAAAAAATCAACGTCTCGTAGCTTTTGTTTGAAAGGAAAGATCTTGGTGACGTCAGAATATCCGTTTCGAATGGAGAGAGAGCGAATTTAAAAATTCATTCGGGGATGTCGAACTCGAACTCGACATGGCCGTCTCAGCCTCTCGAGAAGACTTATTCATATTTCAATAAGGAAGCAAGCAGCCAACTTGCTCATATAATTTAGATGTTTAGTCCAGGAAAGTAGATTTATTTATTCCATCCCCAAAGGGAATATTGTATATAAATACATTTTGAAAGCAACTTTTAAATCGAAGCTGGACCTTTTAAGGATGATTATATGAATTTCTTTATTTATTTTATTTATTTAAGGGCCTCCACGTCTCTCCTTATAGCCTCCCAAACATGATCCGGATGAGTAGCTCAGGGTGTGGCCACAGCAGAACGGAATGAAGAAGCGTTAATATAACTATATATTATATTTATGTAGCTCTTTCATTTGGATATTTACTAAGTCAAAGTCCAAGTAAATAAAAAAAATCATGCTTGAGACTCTCTCATGGTAGAAGTGAAGTCTCTTAGCTCCTTTATATAATTCAAGAGAATCGCTTTTAATTAAATATAAAAATATTATTTTATTCATCAATTTTCATAGAAGAGTAGAACTTTTGTCTCTGTGTAAACATTTTTGTATTTCCAATGTAATGGAAAAATGATTACATTTTGGGCTCTAGTTTTTCAGGTTCAAAAATAGAGAAAACTTTTTTTTTTTTTGAGATTCTAAGGCGTTCTGATGATATCGGCATAAATAAGCAATCAGATTTTGATCAATCACAAACCTATTTAATTTAATTAAATTAATTATTTTAAAACCAATATTAGTTTATTAGAAATAATTTATTTATTAAAATTAATTGAAATTATCCAAAATTAAGTGAATTAAAAAAGTAAATATTTAATATTTCAGATTTGGTGCTTAACAATCTTATTATTTCTAGAATTCTTCATAGTTTCCTATTTTGTTATTATTTTTTTTTTTTTCTAAATCGGATCTATTCGGAGTGCGTACTGTGTATTTAAAAAGTTTTACTTTTTATTTCACTTTACAAATTCACCTATTCATGAAAATCCAGAAACTAAATCCACTAAAAATAGTTTTGATTACATTTTATATATACTGGGCTAATCACACCTTGAATTATGTACTAGATGAAGAAGGAGGTATCAGCCAAAGATGGAATCACTGGGCTCAATAAAACACCTTTAATAAGACGTTTCGGCCTGAATTTTATTTGGCCATCTTCAGTCAATTAGGAGTTATACACAAAATGCGGTACACATATGTGATCGAACCAAGAGTTATCAAAAATAAATTTTTTTTAGCTTCATGTGAATTTATAACGTGCCTGGACCCAAAAGTTTCAGAATGAAAGTCAGTGTACCGCATTTCGTGCATAACTACTAATTGACTGAAGATGGCCAAATAAAATTCAGGCCGAAACGTCTTATTAAAGGTGTTTTATTGAACCCAGTGATTCCATCTTTGGCTGATACCTCCTCCTTCATCTAGTACAGTTTCATCAAAGCCACGAACTCTAACAATATTCACCTTGAATTATAATAGAAAGTCTTAATAAATAAATAAAATCAAAGTAGATAATTTAATTTTACGAATGCAAATTCAAAGAAATAGATAATTTGGCTGGCGAGCTTATCTCTTTACCGGGCAACGAAAGCCAGTCTGTGGCTGGCTGGCCGTTGGAATGCAACCCAGCGCTTAAGTAAGCCATTCAATTACTGATTATTAATTAGAAATTTATAACTAGGTATTTATTGATTGATTTCTAAACAATATTAGTCATGTTTGTTAAAAGGTTTATATTTGGATAATTTCTTTAACATTTCTATATCTCTATCTCTTTTAAACTTGTTTCTTTTCCCTTTAATATATTGGTAAAAGTAAAAAAGATAGTTTATATGTATAATCAAACTAACTAAATTAAATTTTTTCAGCCTTGCTGCTGGTATTCGATTACAATGCTCTTGGAGGAATCTGTCTTCGCTATTTCTGAGCCAAGGTAGGATTTTCATCATTTTTTAAATCTTTCTTATATTATTAAATGAGCAATTCTTATATATGTATATATTTATATATATATATAAAACGGCTTTAACGATTTCGCTAAAAATTGGTGAACTTATCAAGTCATGAGTTATTAGTCGTGTATAAATGTTAAACCGATTAAAATAAAGAAAGGGGGTGTAAATTAGTCATGTAGCAAAATAAATATTTTAATCGTTCTTATCTCGTCTTCGGTAAGTTGCAGAGTCTTGAAATTTGAAAGTTAAGCTATCTAGAGGCTACAAGAAGTACCACAAGATTTTGGCTAAAATAGAAATACCGGAAGTTGACATTTACATTAAGGATTTTTCGTTTTTTTACTTTATCCAATGCAAAGCATGGGTAAAGTATTGCAATCGCTCTCGGGGCAAGCGTGGCTTCAAAGGGTCCTCAGGTAAAGACTACGGAACCCATGGACTAAATTAAAGTCACAAATTGTAGTATTCAATTAGGTTGAATTTTAGCACGTGACGGTTTTGCCAAAAATTACATGGGGTCTCGTCGAGAGGCCAAAAAGTGCCATTTTTTCATTTAGTGCGTGCGGATGTATGTATGTATGTATGTATGGATGGATGTATGTTATCGTTTTTTTGGCCCACGATTTTTTCCACACCGTTGCACCGATTGAAATGAAATTGAAAACCTAGCATTCTTTGAACAAAATGAAGCGCTGATTAGATTTTGGTACATATCGACCCACAAACATTAGTACTTTATTTCAGTACTTTTTTAGTTTTTTCTAAATATCTTGAAAATGACTTAACCAATTTTGATGAAATTTAATATCCTAATTAAGTACCTTGGGGACCACAAAAAAGGATAAATAAAGTTTTTAGTAAAATTATATTTTAAAGTACTTTACTCTAGAGTAAGAGAGTACTTTTTTAATTTTTTTAATTCTTTAAAATTTATTCATTTGAACCTTTTAATATAGCTCATTTAGCCTTGCTTAAATAAGAATGGATAGGCTTCTCTCTGTGAAATGCTAAAAATTTGGGAGGAAATTTTATAAGTAACCATAGCAACTGCGTTGTTTTCTTATCCCTTACCTTTGCAGAAGACATAGAGGAATCGACTTTAAACCAAAAATAGCGATTGATTCTCATCAAATACTTGAGGAACATTCTATATTGGATTTTTGACGTTTCGGTTTTTATTGCGACCATTGGCGGAGGACATAGATGAATCGACTTTAAACCAAAAATAGCGATTGATTCTCATCAAATACTTGAGGAATAACCATTCTATATTGATTTTTGACGTTTCGGTATTTATTGGTGACCAGCTGTTGAAGACATAGAGAAATCGACTTAAACTGTGCAAAACATGCGATTGATTCTCATCAAATACTTGAGGAATAACCATTCTATATTGATTTTTGACGTTTCTATTTTGCCGTGGTAACCACGCGGAAGACATAGAGTAACGCACTTAATCCTCAAAATAGCGATTGATTCTCATATAGTACTTTGAGGAATAACCATTCGTTGGATTTTTGATGCCTGTTTTTATTGGTCACCATTTCTGAAGACATGAATCGACTTCAAACGCACAAGCGATTGAGTCTCATCAAATACTTGAGAAATAACCATTCTATATTGGATTTTTACTTGGCTTTAATTGGTAACCATTGCTGTAGACATAGAGGTATCGACTTTAAACCAAAAATAGTGATTGATTGTTTGATTGTTGGACCATAATGAGGAATGATTTAACCACTATCACTTGAAGAAAGCCGCATTGCACCAGGACCGATTTGTAGCCCAATAGAGGAATTAATAAAACTAATTAAAATCTGGTAAACAACCTGCTTGAGTTGTTTACCAAAAAAGATTTTAGTCTTTTTGATTTTAAGTCTATTCTTCCACGTTTTCAGTAGAGGTTGCCATTAATAGTCAAAACATCAAAAATGGAATGCAATAAGGTTATTCCTCTAGTATTAGATAAGAATCGATCGTTATTTTTGATTTTAAGTCGATTCCTCCATGCCTTCAGCAATGGTTACCAATAATAATCGAAACGTCAAAAACCTAATGTAGAATTGTTATTCCTCAAGTATTAGATGAGAATCGATGGCTATTTTTGATTTTAAGTCGATTCCTCCATGTCTTCAGCAATGGTTATCAATAAAAACCGAAACCTCAAAAATCCAATATAAAATGGTTATTCCTCAACTATTAAATGAGAATTATTTTTGAATTAATGTCAATATGAACTACAAATTGCAAGTGAAATGTGATTAATAATAAAGGAACAAACATATTAATATTTCAAATGAATTTGGATAAAGTTTAGCAACGATCCGTTGCAGTTTATTTTTTTTTAAATTGGTGTACTTATCAAGTATCATGAGTTATTAAGCTATTCAGAGGCAAAAAGTTACCGAGTATCGATCGGTGCTCCAGGCACTTTATATTATATTGATAATATTGTAGTGATAAGTGTCTCCACGAGTTGTTTTTACAATCTTTTAAAAAATTACATCTATTTTTCATAAAATAAAAATTATAATACAATCAAATTTTCGAATTAATTAATAGTATCTAGCTGGAACAGCGAGCGTTATTCGGTAATTTTTTGCTTTATGTAAAAGTGATATATTAATATTATTTTTATTTTTAAATTCATATAAGATGGTCCATTTTTATTTGAAGCCAGAATTAAATCAATTATATTTTAAAATAAGTTGACGTGTTCTGATGTGGCCATCCACTTGATTTTACCATACAACCTGGCCCCTCACTTATATTTAATATTTAATAAAATTATTTATAATCATGCAGGGGAGGGGGGTTAGTTTTTGCTTTTTAGACTTCTGGGATCCCACTGATTAGGTATACTAAATTTGGTTGAGTTTGGTCAAATGGCCAAGATTTTAATTTTTGACCTCCCCCCCATTTTGGGCGGTTAGTTTTTGTATTTTTAGACTTCTGGAGATCCACTGATTATGTATACAAAATTTGGTTGAGTTTGGTCAAATGGCCTAGATTTTTAATTTTTAACCCCCCTCCACCCCCCTTAATTTTGGGTCGATATGCACCAAAATCTAATCAGCTCTTAAGACCATACCCTGTATGGTAAAGTAAAAACTAAAAAACATACTTCTAAAAAGTACAAAATAATATAATACCTAATCAAAAAGTGTGGGGCGCAGAAACATGTACTTTTAATTAATTTTGACAAAGTGCCCCAAGCTTTTTGATAAGTATTACATTATTTTGTACTTTTTAGAAGCATGTTTTTTTAGTTTTTTAAAATATAATTTATTTTTTTACTTTTTAATTTAATTATTTTTATAGAGAAATATTTGCGGAATTTAACAGAACAAAAGTCACATTGATAGATACATAGATAGATACATACATACAGGTGAAGCTAATTAGGAAGAAAAGCTAATTAGCTACGACCCCTCGATTCTATACCTAACGGTAGTCGGTAGGAGCCGGCACTACGTCCATGAAGGATTTTCCCAACCTCTCAATTAAAAAAAAAAAAAAAACAGGTGAAGATAATATAAACCATCTAATAAAATTAAATTTTTTTCCAACTTTTT
Source organism: Forficula auricularia (assembly GCA_024734495.1). Classification (NCBI taxonomy): domain Eukaryota; kingdom Metazoa; phylum Arthropoda; class Insecta; order Dermaptera; family Forficulidae; genus Forficula; species Forficula auricularia. The sequence continues at coordinate 7,947,536 of JALMQS010000225.1, forward strand.
AACTCACCCAGGCCATCATCAAGGCATGGCTATGCACAAAGTTTTGTATTTAAATTGCAATTAAAAATAATATTTTATATTTTTTAAGAGAATAGACTCTGTTAAAATATGATCAATCATGCCAAAAGGGGTGGATTACAAATAAGAAATTGCCTTCTGACAGTCCTTTTATTATTTTTAGCAAATGAAATATTTTTATGCTAGTGTAAAATTTTAACTATATCCAGAAACGTCATAAAGTATAAATTTATAGACAGATTCAGGGGAAATAATATTTATATAGACGTTCTTCATACTTTAGTTCTTCTCCCACATGAATCTGACCATACATTATGACGTTTTGATTTTATCTAAATTTTACAATTGTATAAAAATATTTGATATATGTTAAAAAAATATGATGTAATTCGTTTCTTGAACCCCTCTGGCTTGATTGAGCATATTTTAACAAGCTATTTCTTTTTTGGAAATTTAAAATTTTTTATTTCTTAATACTATGCAAATGAGTGTATTTTATGAAACATTAATTTGTAATATTCTGGGTTATGAGATTCTCTCCGTAAGTGAATTTTATTCTCATTAAATAAATCGCCAACTGTTATCTTGTTCGTTCTGCAAACCCATCCACAGAATTGCTATTAACTCTAACATTTAACCATAAAAGTACAATTTCTTTTCATTATCCACAAATTTATATATATATATATATATATATATATATATTTTTTGTCCTCATTCTAGCTGCACTATTTGCCAAGCATTTCCACTTTGTTGAATCTATTCAGGCTCGTCAAGTTCAAATGCTCTTTACTTTTCGAATTAGTTCTATGATCCTCCACCGTCGTGCATTAAGGCATAAATCCAATTGCGAAAAGAGATCGTCAAGAGATGTCCAAAAGAGCACTAGTCATTTCCAAAAGACATCAAACTCAGATAATTGCTAAGATTTTTTTATCTCGGCTATTTGAGAGCCTCAAAGGAATTTTTTTTATAGTTGCGCATATACATACAGTTAGTGGGAGTGTATAAAAAAGTTAGCTAGCACGCAGCTATAACAAAGAATATCTGTGTTAATGGAAATGGCTGACTAGATGTAAGACATGCACAATGGGAGCCCGGGGACTTGACCCCTTGAAGCGGGGGTTTGAGGGGCCCATTTTGAAACATTTTGAAATCCTCTCTCGGTGGTGCAGCCTCCGGGGATTTCACTGCATGACTCGCTATCCGCTTTGTAGTCCTTTGCAGACATTTCAACCTGCTGCCCCTTGCAACAGATGGATATGCTTTGCTCGATTCCGCAGGCAAAATTTTCAACATACATTATAAAAAACAAAACAATAACAATCTCAAATAATTTCAAAGATATATAAATATATTCATTCTTTGAATTGGATTGATTAATTCGTTTTGTTTATTATTGTATCCTAGAAATATTTAATTTTCTTATGATAAAGAAAAATAATTATTTTTACTTTCACTATCTCTAAAGTTCAATTATTAGACTCACCCCACCCACCCCCACACACAAAAAAAACGAATTCAAGGTTTTAGTTCTTTTAAATCATTTTCAATCATCTTTACTATATCTACAATAAAATAAATACAAATTCTGAAATGACTTGAAATTATACCTAAATCTTACAAATTGTGTGTGGGGGTCTCTTAACTACTGGGCGACTGGGCTATCGTTCTGCCTATCATACAAAATAGTAAGTATTTTCATTGGTCGTATGTTTCCTATATTTGATTCAATCGCGAATCGAATGCAGGTGATTTTTGTCAAATATTAAGTGAAAATAATATCTGAACTTATATATTTCTATGAAGTTAAATAAATTTATAATTTTCTCATTAATATATTAAAGAATAATTAGCATATTAACGAGAATTGTTTTGAATGCGCTTTTTAAACAAGATATATATCGCGAGACTACTGCTGTTTGAAGCTATTGCTGAGTCCTAAGTCTGGACCAAGAGAATGAAAAAAGATATGATCCATTTAGCTATAATCCAACGTCATTTTGCGTTTAGCCAGCATGACACTTGGATGGATCACCAAATGAATTTGAAATCTGAGATGTTATATATTCAATCTCCCAGTCCAGAGCGCCCGATCTGTTAGCACGTATGTTAGGTGCGGTGCTTGCTATTAATTAATCGTATGTTTCCTATATTTGATTCAATCGCGAATCGAAAGCAGGTGATTTTTGTCAGATATTAAGTGAAAATAATATCTGAACTTATATATTTCTAACTTGAACAGCAGAATCCAATAGCTTCAACCAGCAGTAGTCTCGGGATATATATCTTGATCAAAAAGCGCAATCAAAACAATTCCCATTAATGTGTTAATTATTCTTTAATATTTTTTTTCAACGAAATTTTCTCTGGAGAGAGACAGACTGGTAGAAATTTTAATTGAATGTAATGGAAGGCAGCCCAGGCGTAGTGAGGAAAGAAAAAATTAACACATATAAAATAAAATAAGGTGTAATTTATTGGAATCCTTCCTCCTTTCCTTTCAAACCGACGTTTCGGAGGATTTTTCCTTCCTTCTTCAGGGTTTCAAAGTGTCAATGAATGAAACAAATAAAATGTTTCCTTCTTCTCTCCACAGTAGTATTCAAAACTTTCTTATTTTTTAACAAAGGCATAGAAAAAAAAAATTTTTTTCTATACCTTTGTTAAAAAAGAAGAAAGTTTTGAACACTACTGTGGAGAGAAGAAGGAAACATTTATTTGTTTTATTCATTGACCCTTTGAAGCCTTAAAGAAGGAGGGAAAAATCCTCCGAAACGTCGGTTTGAAAGGAAAAGAGGAAGGATTCCAATAAATTACACCTTATTTGATATGTGTTAATTTTTTCTTTCCTCACTACCCCTGGGCTGCCTTCCATTACATTCAATTATAATTCTTTAATAAATTAATGAGAAAATTATAAATTTATTTAACTTCATCATTTCAAGTTAGAAATATATAAGTTCAGATATTATTTTCACTTAATATTTGACAAAAATCACCTGCTTTCGATTCGCGATTGAATCAAATATAGGAAACATACGATTAATTAATAGCAAGCACCGCACCTAACATACGTGCTAACAGATCTGGCGCTCTGGACTGGGTGATTGAATATACTAGTATAACATCTCAAATTTCAAATTCATTTGGTGATTCATCCAAGTATCATGCGGGCTAAACGCAAAATGACGTTGGATTATAGCTAAATGGATCATATCTTTTTTCATTCTCTTGGTCCAGACTTAAGACTTAGCAATAGCTTCAGCCAGCAATAGTCTCGCGATATATATCTTGTACAAAAAGCGCGATCAAAACAATTCTAATTAATGTGTTAATTATCCTTTAATATATTAATGAGAAAATTATAAATTTATTTAACTAAGTGTCTAATATACCTAATATATGATCTGACTCCACAAAAATCATCCAAATGCTTATTCTAAAACTGACTAATTAATTCTGGTGAGACTTGGCTCAAATTATGTCTAAACAACAATATAATGACCCCTCTCTCTCTCTCTCTCTGTCTCTCTTGTTGTTCTTAACTAAAATAATTCAATTTCTCAATACCGATTCAAGTGTTTCTCTACTACAATTTAGTCAAAGTTGAACGAATTTGTTAACTGTCTACGGAGAACTTAGGTCCTTGATAATAGATAAACAGTCAATTCATGGGAAACTGGTGAGCTACTCAGGCCGCGCTAGTTCCTCCCCTTGAAAAACTTTCTAGTTTCATTTGATCATTCAGTTAAACCACTTCAATTTTATATATATTATATAATACATATATTCAACGAACTTCGTTACTTAAGATCAATAAATCTATCTGAGTGTTGACACTTCTACCTCTACACTTAAAGTAGAAAAAGTGGAACTTTTTCAAGACTCGTTTCAGACATTTTCAAGCAGGAAAAATAATACAAATTTAAGTTAATAATAATATCAATATAATGTTAAATGAATATTTTGAATAAATTTAAACAACCTTATTTAACTTGCCTGATTTAACTTGATGAATTTATTATATCCATATTAAACCGAGGGGTGAAATGCGACCTAATATACTGTACACCTACTTCCACTTGTACTTCCAAATATTTCCAAGTAATTCCAAATATTTCCAAGTAATTCTAAATATTTCCAAGTACTTCCAATATTTCCAAGAACTTTCAAATATTTCCAAGTACTTCCAAATATTTCCAAGCACTTCCAAATATTTCCAAGTACTTCCAAAATACTTCAAAAGAGGTGTACACCTACTTCCAATTGCGGATCACCCCTCGTATTAAACTGTTTATTCCATTATTATTAATCTCTAATCAGATATCAATGGTAATAAAAAAGTACATACTACTATTGCAGATTTACTGGTTGACTTGTTTACCAAAAAAGAATTAAGTTTTTGTGATTTTAAGTCGATTCCTCCAGGTCTTCAGCATTGGCTACATTTAATAGTCAAAACATTAAAAATCAAATGTAACAATCTATAGAGTATTAGATGAGAATTAGTAGCTATTTTTTCATTTTAAGTCGATTATCTTCAGCAATGGTTACCAATAAAAACCGAAACGTAAAAAATACAATGTAGAATGGTTAATTCTTGAGTATTAAATGAGAATCTTTGGATATTTGTTATTTTAAATCGATTCCTCAATGCCCTCACCAATGGCTATTTGAACATTATTTGGAAATCTTTCAAAAATTTTTATAATAATTTGAATGGGATGTATGAAATGATAGATTGCTTAAATGTTAATGATATATACATAATGTTGGCAGTGTATTTTGTGAAACGATTCAAATTTTATTTTTATAAACGAATTCAAGAATCCTGCGAAAGTGCAAATAAACTGACGAAACGTTGTGATTGGAGAATAAAATCATAAATCTCATTGAAAAGATTTTGTTTTGCCGAGAGTAGCAGAGTTCTTGATTTCCTTTCGTAAAATTCATGATTGTTTGGCCCTAAATTCGCTGATCCTCATATTGATTTTAATCATTGACCTGAACCAACATAATTCTCATTAAACTTGCTAAGTACTTTAACTTAAGACCCTAGATATGAATTTTGTTGAATGAAGAATGACAAAATGAAAGAATCCCCTGATTTCATACAAATGTATATTATGATTATTTTCTTTTTCTTTAATTTTGTATACATTTCATATATTTTCAAGGATGTCAAAGTAAATTTTTTTCGCTTAAAATCAAAACAAATACCGTATTTGTTCTCTCTAAATACTCTTGTATTAGAATCGATAAAAATATCTTTAAAATTAATAATTTATTTTTCTATGAAAATCAAAAATTCAGACCTCAGGAGGGACTATTTGTATTCATTTCAGATTTTTCGAGGGAGTCAAAAGTAAATTTTTTCTCTTTAAATCAAATCAAATAGCAAATGTCTTCTCTATAAATACTCAATACTCATCTATTAAAAAAGATATAAATATCTTTGAAATTAATATTTTATTTTTCTATGAAAATCAAGGATTGAGACAACAGAGGGGACCCTTTGTATTCATTTCATTTTTTTTCCAGGGTGTCAAAAGTAAATGTTTTCCCTTTGGGAATATATATAACAATAGCGAATTTCTTCTCTATATAAATACTCATCAATTAAAATATATAAAAATATCTTTGGATGATGATTAATATGGAATTGGAATGATTATTGGAAAAGAGATTTTTTTACTTAATTATTTTTTCCTCTTATTAAAAACAAGGACTAAAAAGATGATCAAGGACAGTCGATGGTGGAGAAGCAATCTCCGAAGTCGAAGCTCAAATACAATGTATACATAATTCATGTAAAATAATTGGTTCAATAAAAATATCTTTGGAATTTATATTTTATTTTCTATGAAAATCAAGGATTGAGACCACAGTTGGGACTCTTTGATACATTCAGATTTTTTTCGAGTGTGTCAAAGAAAATTTTTTTTGCTTAATATCAAATACCTTATTTGATCTTTTTAAATACTCTTGTATTAGAATAGATAAAAATATTTTGGGAATTAATAGTTTATTACTTTATCATACTGAGTATGGTCAAGTATTGTAATAATGTATGAAAAAAGTGTTTTTTTCCTTCTTTATTTCGAAATATCTCAAAAACGGCTCAAACTATTTTGAATAAAAAAATTGAGAGAAACCATGCCATTTCGCTCTATAAAAAAGCTCTAATAAGTGAAAATCGAAAAAATTATATTTTTCGAGATAATAATTGTTTTGTCAAAATGTCAGTTAGTTAGTCTGTCTGGTTGTCTGGTTGTCTGTCCGTTAGTCTGTGCGTTAACAAATTTTTGTGGACGAGCTAGCTCAAAAACTAGTTTCAATATCGAAACCAAATTTCACACGTAGTTTTGGTCCATTGAGATTAAGAGCTGATTAGATTTTAGTGTATATTGACCCTAAATTAAGGGGGGAGGGAGGAGGGGGGTTAAAAATAAAAAATCTAGGCCATTTGAGCAAATTCAAACAAATTTTGTATACATAATCAGTAGACCCCCAGAAGTCTAAAAATGCAAAAACTAACCTCCCAAAATGGGGGGGGGGGGGAGGATGGTATATGGTCAAAAAAATGAAAATCTTGGCCATTTATCAAACTCAACCAAATTTTGTATACATAATCAGTGGGATCCCAGAAGTATAAACATGAAAAAACTACCCCCCGCCTACATGATTATAAATAAGTTTAGGGCCCAGGTTGTATGGTAAAGTTAAGCGGATGGCCACATTAGAACATGTCAGCTTATTTTTCTATGAAAATCAAAAATTCAAACCACAGGGGGACTCTGTGTATACATTTCAGATTTTTTCGAGGGTGTCAATGTAAATTTTTTTCGCTTTATATCAAAACAACTACCGTATTTCGTCTCTCTAATTACTCTTAGTGTGGTCCTGGTGAACACCATTTGGCCAGCCATAATGGATGATCTTTGATTAAAAATTAGTTCAATTTATCTCAAATATTTATTTTATTTAATTTATTTATTTTTTCTGAGACTATTTATTTTGAAAACATTTTCCCCTCTGTGTGTTAAAAAAAATTCTCCACCCATAAATATTTTCTAACATAATTATCGAAAATTTATTACCCTCTGCAAATAAAAGTTGTTTTACTAACATCAAATGAAGACATTTGTTTAATTTAATAATTTGAGTAAACAGAGAGAGACACTCTTTTCCCCCCTTGGTCCTCCTTCTGGCTAAAGCGCGGGGGTTGGCATATGCGGGACCAATCTATTTTAATTAGCCCCAATGTCTTTCCTGAAAATAAACAGAGGATGACCACTAAACATCTAGATAAATATGGAGGGAGCAATGCGGGCCTCCGGCTCCACGCCGGTACATTCAACGTCCAGCTGAGACCCTGAGGTTACGCATTTACGTCGCCTTCGCAGCCGCAGATATATCTGTCCGTTAGATCTTGTCTACAGTCAGATAGAACATTAAGGCATCCTCTTGCCGACCTATGCTTTGTAATTACACTCCTGTTTGCGCGTGTTTGCTTGGCTCGATGTCTGTCCGTCTGTCTGTTTACATATACGGCTCCGCCCTCAACGCGGAACCCCGCTCGGGGGTGACATTTTAATAATTAGCAGACATTTAGTTAAGCTTGTAATTAAATCTGGCAAATGAAATGTCTGCTGCATTTTAAGGGTGTTGGAGACGTATAGTCATATTCAAAAATTATATAAATTTAAAAATTGACGGAATATACATTTTAAATGCAAGCAGAGAGCAAAGTTTTAAAGGGAATTTTTTTGTGCTTATATCAACCTATAAGAAGGCTAAATTTATACCTATATAATATTTTAATAAGATTCTTTCAAAGAGGTTCGGGACATCTTATCTATCTGGCTTGATCGAATGTTTTCTACATTTGATTCAATCGCGAATCAAATGTAGGGAATTTTCGTCAAATATTGAGTGAAAATAATATCTGAACTTATTATATTTCTTACTTGAAATAATGATGTTAAATAAATTTTTATAATTTTTCTCATAAATATATCAAAAAATAATTGATATATCAATGAGAATTGTTTTGACCGTGCTTATTTGAAAAATATATTTATTGCGAGACTACTGCGGATTACGCTATTGGAGTCTGCGGAGTCTTAAGTCTGGACCATCTTCGGTCTGGTTGATCTTCGAAAAATTCTTTTGTATTTCTTTAGAGTGACAACGCCTGCCTAGGAAATTTTTTAATAAAAAAATTGTTAATAATGAGATTAATTTCGAATAAAAATCTTTGTTTTGATAATATTAATAAAAAGAATATTGAGATAAATTTTTTCTCATTATAAAAACATTTATTCACTAGTAACACAAAAATGATTTCAAAAAATAGAGTCGGAATTCTACACTAGTGCTTTTGTTATATTCTGTTGGCTGCAGATAACTTTTTATTTTTAAATTTATGAATAACTAATTAACTAGACTGTCATTTCTATTGAAAATTGTATCATTCAATTCATAAAAGCTGAATTATTTATCTGAATAAATTTGTTGAAAATGGTATAATTTGTATAGAAGTTATAGCCCTTAAAAACTTTAAAAGCTTGGTCCATTTACTTCCTTGTTAAATGGACAATTTTCAATAATTTATTTTTTTATAATGGGACAGACGATCAACTTCAAATTTCTAGAATAAATATTTAATGCATCAATGATTCGATAGTAAAAATTTGAAAATGATAAACAGTCACGAACCCCCTTAAGTGACTTATGTAGAATTTAATTTTATAAATTTTAGGGTTTATTTAGTACACAAATTAAACAAATAAAGTAATTTCAGTTAATTAACACTATTTATTTAATAGATTTACTAGACATTTTCGGTCACCACTAGTAGACCACCTTCAGTAGTACAAGAAAAACGATATATTTTATAAGATTTTATAAAAAAAAATATTAAACCTATATATATAGATGTGTGTTAGTATAAAAGTAAATTTATCCTTCTTAATGTGTTTTGAAAATAGTTCATTATATAATAATGAGAAATTTAATTTAGTTAATTGAGATTTGATTGTAAAATATAGTATTATCATTAAAAAATCTTTAATTTATCATCAGTTTAAATCATATTCTAAAACCAGAAACCAGTGTTTATAAATGATTTATTTTTTTGCAATTTATTGAAATATCCGTGTTAAATTAAAAATGTGTTATATGTACAGAGTGACAAATTCCAAATCTTGAACGAAATTATATGTATAAATTTGAAATTGTATGGTTTTTATTTTGTATAATTGTATATAACTAAAAGAGAAAATCTTATAAAATGTTATGTTTTTCCAGTACTACTGATGGTCTACCAGTGGTGACCGAAACTGTCTACTAAATCTATGAAATAAATAGTGTTAATTAACTGAAATTACTCTATTTGTTTAATTTGTGTGACCAAATAAACCCTAAAATTTATAAAATTATATTATTTTAAATGCCAAAACATAAGGTGTCCGAAGTCTTAGCCCAAAATTTTAAAATCAACCCGTGCCTCACAGCGAATGAAATTTTAAATGGAAAATAGATGTAGGTATCAATTTTTTCACTAAAATTATTCAATTTTTTTAGAAATTTAAAACATATTTAACTGATTATATCAGCTCAATATCTTCAAAGTATATTTATTACACTTAAAAATAATCAAAACGTAAATTTGAAATTAGGTAACTTCAAGAAACGATAACTTATTTGTTTTTCATGCAAAATGGATGTTATGCTCATTTTGAAGAGTAATAAATATATTTTAAAGGGGTGGCACCCGAAATCCCGACAGCCAAAATACAGACATGTGAAAACTCAGACGCTATTTTAATATTTTATTAATTCTTTTTAATATTTACAATAATATATTTTGTATATATATTTAACATGATTAACCTAATTAATACAAAAAGTACATTGAAATTTTAAAATAATAAATTTTATTAAATTTGTAAAAATACAAATTTAGTTGAGATTAGAAAAATTATTTGAAAAGTAACCACTAACAGGTTCGTTTCTAAAAAAAGTTAGTTGAGATTAGAAAAAACCCACTTTGAACCATATTGAAGCGATTCCCTAAGTTAAATATGTTTTAAATGAGCTAAAAAATTTTAAATCGTTATAAGTAGTGCAAAAATAGAATGATGAATTATTTTCCATTTAGAATTTCAATCGCTGTGGGGGCACAAATTATTAATATTAAAATATTGAGCTAAAACTTTGCACACCTTATTTTTTTATCATTTGAAACAAAATAGAGGGGCGGGTTTGTAAAAATTTGAAATTCGCCAAAATAAGGCCCACATTAATATATAGGGTGGTCCAGAAAGAAATTCATTTTTGAAAATAGAAAGAAAACAAAACTATTATATCTAAAAGCGTTTAATCTTATAAAATATAAAGCTTATTAAATGTAATTTTAATGTTTGAAAATTAAATCATCAAGATGACGTCCTTGGCTGTTGCGACACTCTTCCAAACCGGCACGAAAATTTTGAAAAACTTTAGTAGCATTTTCTTTTGAAATGGCTTCCATTTCTTGCTGAATAATATTAAGCTTCAACTGCCGCAATGTTGTCGGATTATTAGCGTATACCTTGCTTTTAAGGTGTCCCCATAAAAAGAAGTCTGCTGGAAATCGAGACTCCTCGGAGGCCAGGTTATGTCACCCCTCCGTGAAAGCAGTTTCTGAGGAAACATGACCCTTATCACGCGCATGTTCTCATTCGAAGTGTGTGACACGTGGCTCCATCCTGCTGAAACCATGTGTTTCGATTGTAACCTCGCGAATCTTGTAACTTCGAATGAGAGCATGCGCGTGATAAGGGATAAGGGTTTTGTCAGAAGCTGATTGCACGAAAGGATGACATAACCTGGCCTCCGAGGAGTCCTGATTTAAGTCCAGCAGACTTCTTTTTTTGGAGATACCTTAAAAGAAAGGTAGACGCTAATAATCCGACAACATTGAGTCAATTGAAGCTTAATATTCAGTAAGAAGTGAAAGCCATTTTCAAAGAAACTCTTAAAAGTTTTTCAAAATTTTCGTGCCCGTTTGAAAGAGGGTTGCAACAGCCAAGGACGTCATCTTGATAATTTAATTTTTGAAAACTAAAATTACATTAATAAGCTTATAATTTGAAAGTTTATATTGGGAAAATAAGGACAAGTTTTTATGTGTGACTTTTTTATTTATCCACCAACGTTTCGTCGACTTTGCCGACTTCTTCAGGGCTTCAAATAGTCATGTCACACATTCGTTTAAGCCCTGAAGAAGTCGGCAAAGTCGACGAAACGTTGGTGGATAAATAAAAAAGTCACACATTAATAAGCTTTATATTGCATAAGATTAAACACTTTTAAATATAATAGTTTTCTTTTCTTTCTATTTTCAAAAATTTCTTTCTTTCTGCACCACCTTTTTCTTTAAGAAAAGACTTTATTACAAAAAAGCAGACGACATGGTCCATGTGTAGGGGGATCAGTTCCCCCAATTCAAAGATCAGGGGTGGCTTAAGCTCCCGATCCTCTCCGGTTACGGCGCCTAGGCATATTCCTTAGACATATTCACAAATAAATTCCCGAAATTTCATTTAATTCTATTTTGAGAAGGGTATGTCTCTAATATCAGTGACATCTCCCTTTCTTGAGTAAAAAAAAAAAAATCTAGAGCAAGAAGAAGAAAACAATTTTGCAAAGTGTTGGCCGGTCCAAGCGACTCCATAAGTAAATTGCTATCAAAAACGCTCATATATTTCTTCCCCTGCTCACTTTCTCTTTCCCTATCTCAGTTGGAACGCAGTTCTTATTTGTATAGTGCTTTTTCCATGCAAACGAAATTTCAATTTTTTTTTCCACCCCCTTCTTGCTTGTGATTTCTTTTTCTTTTCTGTTATTTCAATGAGATTGTAAAATAGCCACATGTCTGCATACAACATAAATCCTCAAACATTCATTTCTTTAGTTCGCTGATAAAAACCTGGCACTCATTTGTGTTCAATAACCCCGATGTCAAAAGTATGATAAATATTTCATTACATATTTTTATTTTATTTTATTTTTTTATAACTTTGATATTTATTTTTTCATTTTTCATAATGGTATCTTGTTGCGAACAAATAGTTTTTAATTTTCTGTATTTTTGCCATTTATCCTACGAATGGCTTGGCTTAATGGAACACATGAACCTCTTGAAATATTACATTAGTATAGGAATTCATTTTTTTCACATTTGACCACCCAATTATTCTAAATGTAGCCACTATTTCATTTCTAACCACTTCAATCAATATTCTGTGTTGTAAATTAAAATAGGGATTAAGGTGTCCCAAATTTTGGGTATTTTTAAATTTTTACGCTGAGAAATGCTCATATGGTTCGAAATAAATAAAAAAAAAATCCCAAGTTTTAAGTCTTTATCTCAATTTTAACCTTAGCCGTCCAGCGATGCAAGATTTTCATCTAAAAACATGAGGTTTTAGCATTGAACGATCAATTTTTTATATATAAAGTAATAGTTCAAAAAATTTTAAACTATGTAAACTTTATCCTTATAGTAGCTATCTCTAGGAATTTTAAAGATTTTTAGCTATTATAATGTTGGAGTCTTATATCTAATTTACCAACTCTAAGATGTATTCATGTTTCAGGCCATTCTGTACAATAATACTAGATTCTTTAAGAAAATCACAATAGGTTGTTATCTTTTAGATTAGATCCGAGATTAAATCAATTATTTTTAATTACCTATATGTCAGAAGAGTTATTTTTCTTCCCTCTTGAATCGAATCCGAGGGCCAAAATCAGAAAAGTCAATTGGCTACCCCCTGACATATATAACACACTAAATATTTCATTCAAATGTCCATTTGTAAAATTTCTCAGTCTAATTATTCTAAATTTGAACACAATTTTATTCCAATGGGATGAAAACAACCCTTCTGACATATAATTAAAAATAGTCCATTCAATCTCACATCTAGTAGATGACAACCTCTCGTGATTTTCTTGGCTATTTCTATCTACAATTTGAACTCTTATATTGATTATTTTGTCCAGAATATACTAATTTCTGAATAGCCAGAAATTTTTATGAAGAATACTATATATTAAATTTTCGTTTCATTTAGTCCATTCAAATTATTATTAACGAATAAAAGAGCTTGAAGAACATCAAAATCGTCATTCGCTACAATCTAATTAAATTAATTATACATTCAGAATGCCTTTTTTTTGTTATTACTTTACCATACAGGATATGATCAAGTATTGTAGTCGTGCATGAAAAAAGTGTTTTTTTTCCTTCTTTTTTTCAAAATATCTCAAAAACGGCTAAAACTATTTTGATTAAAAAATTGAGCTAAGCCATAGCATTTCGCTCTACAAAAAAGCTTTAATAAGTGAACATCGAAAAATTATATTTTTGAGATAATAATTGTTTTGTTAAAATGTCTTTTAGTCTGTCTGTTAGTCTGTGTGTTACCAAATATTTGTGGACGAGCTAGCTCAAAAACTAGTGTGAATATCGAAACCAAATTTCACACGATGTTTTGGTCCATTGAGATTAAGAGCTGCTTAGATTTTGGTGCATATCTACCCAAAATTAAGGGGGTGGAGGGGGGGTTAAAAATTAAAAATCTGGGCCGTTTGAGCAAACTCAACCAAATTTTGTATACATAATCAGTGGACTCCCAGAAGTCTAAAAATGCAAAAACTAACCGCCCAAAATGGGGAGATGGGGGTGTAGGGTCAAATAATGAAAATCTTGGCCATTTACCAAACTCAACCAAATTTTGTATACATAATCAGTGGGACACCAGAAGTATAAAAATGCAAAAACTAACCCCCCCTCCTACATGATTATAAATAATATTAGGGGCCAGATTGTATGGTAAAGTCAAGTGGATGGCCACATCAGAACACGTCAGCTTATTTTATTAAATTATTAACAGAGTTTAAATAAATAATTAGATAAATCTATGGTAAAGTACACAGGGAGAAAATAAAAGTCCGCCCTTTCAAATTGATGACGTATGTGTAGTCAAGATTAATTCTTGATTTCTGAAAGAGATAGAAAATTCAATAGTTCCTAATTCTAATGAATATTACTATTGAATCCCTTGGAGGATTTAATTAACAGTTATTACTGTAATTATAAAACTTTTTAAGAATATTTAATTATCATTCAACTAAATAAGGATTACATCTGTTATTATCCCATAAAATATAAACCCTCTGCTGAGAGAAGGTAAATCCCTCTAGCTGTGCGCATCCCCTTTTGTCTTTCTGTCCGTCCGTCCGTCCGTAACACCTATACGAATCCATTAATTGCCGAGTGCTGCCTGGCACCGAAACAACTAATTAATAAGTTTATTTTAAATTTTTGGAAACTGTCCGCATTTCCATTTCATCGTTTTTTCCCTTATTCTTTATTTTTCCTCTCTCTTTCGTAATAGCATGACTTGATCACCTTTACGAAATTGTTCTTCCACAGAGATAATAATTATGATAAAAAATAAGATTAGAAATTTCGTTTAATTATGTTTTGCGTCGGTTTTTTTTTTTTTTTTTTTTACTTCTCTTTCCCTTGGCAGACAAAATTGTTAAATGTTTTCTGAGTCTATTACAATTAACTCGATTCGTTTCCTTAATTTAACCGCATTTCATCTTGGAAATACACGAATGAACATTCAAGGATCAGCAACGATGAGGGGGAGAAAATACAGATAACGCCTTTATTAACCCAAATGAACAAAATTAAGCCACGGTGGCCTCAAATTAAGTCATCCAAATGAGATTGCTAACAACTTATTACAATCACTTCCGTTCATCTATAATAATAATGATAATGGAAACTTAAGAAGCAAACTCGAAACCAAATAATATTCATTTCGCTGTTCATTTAAAAATGAAGGATTTTATCTTCCACTTCGGTTTTTATCTCTCTAAACGACGAGAGAGAGTAAATAGACTTTATCTTTTAATTCGCATTCCAATTCGAATTACTAAATAGTAGAAGATCTAAAATAATTAGAAAAATGACTTGGTAACTAGTAAGATTATATACTAAGATGTAGGCAAATATGAAATCAAAGATAAAATTTGGGAAAAGAAAAGGAAACTTTTGGGGGGAAAAATTAAAAAAATTATTAGGAAGATTTTGTTTGCCGAGACTATTATTATTATTTTGATTTTGAGTATTAATATTAGTGATGAGCAAAGCAAGACTAAAACCAAGATCAAGACTACAAGACCAAGACCAAGACCAAGACCAATTCTGCTCATCACTATTTAATATAGGCAGAGGGTGTGTTTGTAAAGTCTTCTATAGGGTGTTTAGAAAGTCCTGATCACTTTTAAGAAAAATATTATTATTATTTTGTTTTTGAATATTAATATTATTGATGAGCAAAGCAAGACCAAGACCAGTTCTGCTCATCACTAGCCGAGAGCAGCAGAGTTGTTGATTCTTAAAAAAAACCCAGTGAGGTTGTCCTCTGCTTGATGAAATTAAACATATACATAGCAGCGTGGTCCATGGATGCTGTGGATGCGGCGCATTCCTATAATTTGAAACATTTAGAGTATTTTAATAAATATAAAAGGTCGACTTCAAAGTTTCATGAGGATCTTTAAAATTTAAAATTATTAATCGTTATTTAAAATATTTTTTGCTTTGAAAAATATATTGGTTCTCGAAATGAAATAAAATGTTTGTATAGTTTCAAGGGGCAATTAAAATAAATGATTTTTCCAAAAAAGGTGTGGATAGAAAGAAGATTTGAAGTTTCCAGTTCAAGCATGTCAAATACAAGTCCTGACGAGTTTTAGTCGAATAAAAATTGTTCTCGCTGAGGAACTATTAAAATAGTAATAATACAAAAAAGGAATAAATAAAGATGATTTGGGAATTTTTGGAATAATCCATTTCTAAGAACTCTCAATATATAACATCGGAAATAACTAAGAGTATTTTATAGAGAATTCATAGCTTGCTTATAGCAATAGAATTAGGAGAAATTTAAAATTTTCTTATAGGACAGGCTAATTCATTGTGGAAGATGGTCGATTTCCATCTCAGGGACTGTGGAGTTTAAGTCATAAAAATTAATTTCTGACTCTTACCCTCTCTCAAACAAATCAGTATCCGTTACACAAAATATATTTTAAAAAATCTAATAAAATGATGCCGTATTCGATGAAATTTGCAAAAAACAAAAACAAAAATAGAAGATCAAAATAAAATGTCAAAAAATAAGGGTACTTTTTTGGACAGCATCTACTGGTTGAAAAGTCAGCAACCGCTTCTGATACATAGGTAACGAATATAAATATGTATAGGAACAGTGGCGCAACCAGGATTTTGTTCTGGGGGAGGGGGGGGGGGGGTTAATACACATACACACATAATATATACCTACATATAAACATTTTCCTAAAATTCCACAAATAATGTTTTGACAATTTCAAAGTTTAAATGTCTTGTCGTTAAATTATTAAACTTTTCATTTTTACTTTTACTTTCTTTTTTTCCTTTTCCCGGGGGAGGTGGGCTTCAGCCTCCTTAGCCCCAGGTGGTTGCGCCACTCTATAAGTATATACGAGGGGTGATCCGCGATTGGAAGTAGGTGTACACCTCTTTGGAAGTCTTTTGAAAGTACTTGTAAATATTTGAAAGTACTTGTAAATATTTGGAAGTACTTGGAAATATTTGGAATTGCTTGGAAATATTTGGAAGTACTTGGAAATATTTGGAAGTACAAGTGGAAGTAGGTATATTAGGTCGCGGTTCACCCCTCAGGTATATAGCTATAATTTATTTTCTAGAGACTATAGTTTCGAAGGTTTCATTTTCATCATCAGTATTTTTTAATGATAAATGTTTTATCTGTTATTTCTCATGGGTTCAAAAATCCAAATGAATGATTTTGTTTTGTTGTAATAGTGAGTCGATTTTTCTAGGGGGGGGGGGGGTTGATGAATGAGTTTTTTAGAGGGCACTGCCCTCCTTGGCCACCCCTTTACTATGCCCATCTTTATAATTAAATATTAGTGGGTTTTAAATTAAAAAAACAAACAATAATTAGTTAACGGAAATTGGAAAAATTTAATAATTTAATTTTAGTGACATACTCATCTTTGATTAATTACTTTTTTTAAGAATAAACCAATCAAATATTAAAATTACCCGAAGATAAGATCCTGATTTATCGATCCAAAAAAATTGAAGGAGTCAATAAAAGAGTGTGTAGGATCGTTAAAAATAAATTAAACATTTATTTTTCCAGCAGAAGACACACTCTTTTATTGTCTCTTTCAATTTATAAAAATTCTGCAAAAAGAAACTTTCAATTTGATCCAAAAAAATCTTAATCCCTGATTTTCATCGAAATCGTTAGAGCCATTTTCAAGAAACCGATTCTATTATACTTGTTAAGATTCATCTGATTCGTGAGTTGGTGATCGTCTAGGAATAAATACAGTGCTGGGTCATTTATTACAAATGAGCCAATCTAATTTGAGTTGTTTGCATCTCTTAGAGTTGATTGAATTGCCTTTATGGAACTACTTGAAGTATTTAACTCGCCTCATTATAATTTCAACGACTATACCCTTTAAGAGTACCTCACGGCATTGTGGTGATAGGCAGGCCAAATATCAAAATTGTATTCCTATAATTGCATCATTACATATAGGTACTATGTATGTATATAACAAGGAAAAATTGATTAGAATTTGAAATCAATTTCAATCGTAACTTTTGTTTTTGAATAATTGATGCAAATTTTTTCATGTCAAGCTTGTAATTAGTGGCTTTTAATAAAAGATACACGTTCCACTGCATTTGTCGGTCAGTTGAAAACATTTCTCTGACTTTAATGTAATTCATTGTTCATTTTATTTTTTATTTATTTTAATCTACATATGAATTTCCTGGCTGAAAATGCCAATTCTAATAAATAATTTAGAGAAAATAGACAACGTGACCTTCCGGAAACTTCTTTTTGATTATGATCTAGAGATATTAAGATAATCATCCTCCTAGGTTCCAAATTAGCTTCGTATCCTCGTATCTCCTGGGTGAGTCGATTTTAACATTTTCTCATTTGAACGTATAACATCTTCAGATCTTCTTCTCTCTTCCAAACCAAATACGTTGGTACGAGATTGCAAAATCGCCCAGACATTTTCTTTAAATCGAATACTTTGAAGCAGTGATTGAAATTGTCAATGCTGGGTTTCTGATTTCTCTCTTGGAATGATCAGATTATATCAAAAGATAAATTCTCTAGGAAAATTGGCTTTCTAATTAGGTTACCCTGATCAACTTTTCACACTATAAAAACCCATATTTGCTTTATATGTTTCTAATGAGGATCGCACTTATAGATCAGCGCATTTTAACATATTCTCTTATCACTCTGGATGCAATTAATAAGAGCCTTGGTTAGATTTCCTTATTCTTTGACCCACCGTAAAAACCTTTACATCCTTCTCCTTTTCAAAATGATGTAATAATTTTTTTAATGTAATTTGTTGTTAACAGTTTTTAAATGGACATATTTATCTGTTAATTGAATTGCACTCTGGTGAAATAACAAATAAGATATTTTTAATTAAAAGACTGATGATGGAGATCAAATCATCGAAACGATTGGGAAACTGAGAATTCCGATACACTCTATCTGGTGGTCTAAATTGAAACTAGCCACTGTGGGCCAAAAAATTAAGCAATGCCCCTACCAAGGTTCCCAATAGACTCTAAGAAATAAATCATATAATATATAGGTATATACAAGTTTATATTCTTATATATATATATCTACATATATGAATATCTTTATTTGCTTCATTCAAAGGATTACCCTTTATTTATTTTAAAACCAACTAACAGTAATTAAGAATAATTTCTATATTAAAATTAATTAAGAAATCGAATTTATCCTAAGGTAATTAAATTAAAAAATAAATGTTTTATATTGCAGATTTAATATTAAAATTATTTTAGAAAATCACAAATGTTATCATATACTAGATCCGAGGTGGAATGGATAATTTTTAATTGTATGGTAAAAGGGTGTTCACCCCTAAAAATTTTGTTATCTTCATAGTTTATTTTTTTATTACTAGGGTGGGTCTACTGGAAAGGGCATCAAGTCTTCAAAAGTTTTCACTTTTCCCTCTATTTTACATATAGGTATAATATTTACATGAAAATCCACAAACATCAATCCAAACACAACTATAGTTATTAACTATATGTATACATAATTTTTTTTTTTAATATTAGATATAATACAATCAATAAATAATTTTTTCTATCTATACATATCTATATACTACAGAAAAAATTACAAAATTACTTTAATTTAAGATTTTGAATCAGAAAATAATACTATTATTTAAAAAAATGAAATAAATATTATAATTAATATTTTAATGAGCCCAGACATTGAATTATAATATAAAGTCTTTGCAAATAAATAAAAACACATATATAATTTAATTTCCGAATGCAAATTCAAAGAAATAGATAATTTGGCCGGCGAGCTTATCTCTTTCCCGGGCACTGAAAGCCAGTCCGTGGCTGGCTGGCCTTTGGAATGCAACCCAGCGCTTAAGTAAGCCATTCAATTACTGATTATTAATTAGAAATTTATAATTAGATATTTATTGATTGATTTCTAAGCAATATTAGTCATGTTGTTGAAGTTTAGGTTTATATTTGGATAATTCCTTTAACATTTCTATATCTCTAGTAGTAAAAAAAGATATAATCAAACTATTAAAACTAATTTAAATTATTGTGCAGCCTTGCTGGTGGTATTCGTTTACAATACTCTTGGAGGAATCTGTCTTCGCCATTTCTGGACCAAGGTAGGATTTTCATCATTTTTCAATACATACTTGTGTTATAACCGAGGGCTGAACCGCGACCTAATATCGTGTACACCTACTTCCACTACCACTTTCATTTCCAAGTAAAAGACAATAGATGAAGGGGCAAATTTCAAAATAATTTCACATAATTCCAAAGACATGTACACCTAATTCCAATCGCGGTTCACCCCTCGGTTATAACAAATATTCGCTTTGGCGAATATTCGCGTCTTTTTAATATTCGCATTCGCAATAGATTATGCAAATTTTTTGCGAATTTATTTAGAAATGCAAAGTGAAAATAATTTATAAAATATCAATTTACAATATTTAACTGACTTCAAAAAAGGAAGAGGTTCTCTATTCGACTGATTTTTTTTTGTCTATGTTACCTCAAATCTCAGCCAATTTTGAACCGATTTTGATGGGTTTTTTTGCATCGAGCTCAGTCTAGCTCCGATTGGTCCCGTTTTTTTTTCATTGTTATTAGACCTTTTTTGTTAGGTTTGTTCAGGCCTAACTTCTTTGTTTATGAACCAATTTCGATGATTCTTTTTTTATTGGAAAGGAGGTATCTTAGGGATGGTTCCATATTAATTTAGTCAAGTTCTGATGATATAATCAACGACAAAATAACGCAAATCTCCAATTCTTATGAGCAAATAATCGAAATTATGATAAATAAAATCTTTTATAAAAAAATCTTATAACATTCATTTAAAACCCGCAAATATTTCGAGTGAATTTCTATATTTATGAATTGAATTTTATTATCATTTTCTGATTCATTCGCCTGACTCTTTCTCCTACGAGGTGCTTGTAAGGTATTATATTAAGTCACTATTAATAACATCACTAAAAAGAGAAAAATAAAAATTATTTTTATAAAAAAAAAAAAATAAAACCGACTTCAAAAAACTTAAATGCAACAAATAAAATAATAATAACTTGAAAATAAAATAAAATCCAGTAAAAGGTATAAAATAATTATCATATTTAGTTACAACTAAGCGACGAAATATTAACACGAAATTACTTTTTCAAGTCGGTGCCAAACATATACATTTTATGAATCGCACTTGACGGATCTTACTTAGTACGTTTGGCGGGCACGCTCGCTTATATTTGTATAGTTTGTTTGGCACCGACTTCAAAAAGTAATTTCCTGTTAATATTTCGTCGTTTAGTTGTAACTAAATAAGATAATTATTTTATACATTTTAGTGGATTTTATTTTATTTTTAAGTTATTTTTATTTGTTGCATTTAAGTTTTTTGAAGTCGGTTTTATTTCTTTTATAATTTTTTTTTTTTTATTTTAGTTACTACTTGAACTTACAATATAAAATTATATGATAACAAAAATAAATTTAGAATTTTTTAAACACACAATGGAGATAAGCAAGGGGTGAACCGCGACCTAATATCGTGTACACCTACTTTATTTATTAAAAACATTGTATCTGTATGGCCATCTAGCCCCTTTAATGTACAATTTTAGACCAAAATATTTACATAGACATTAATTAGAATAATACAAAAAATAAATCAAGAAAAATAGAAAAAGCTAATTGTAGATATAATAAGCAAGAAAAAAAAGAAAAAATATGATACCTACATAATAATACCATAGTAGTTATATGAAACAAAAATAAAAAAGATACAAAATATATAGAAAAAGAGAACTTCCACTTTCATCAAGTAGAAGACAATAGATGAAGGGCCATTATCTAATGAATTCAAAAATAATTCCACATAATTCCAAAGACGTGTATACCTAATTCCAATCGCGGTTTACCCCTCGGAGCTAAGTAAATTACAACATTTTTAATCACACAAAACTACTTTAAATGATATTTTTAGTGACAACACAAAGTGATAGGATTTACTCGTATATTATATAGTATATCGTATCGTATATTATATTATTTATCTCTGTATCTAATCTACTATATTGTACATAAAATCTAGTACATTACTTATATATGAAATTAACAATATCTTGAGAAAGTAAACGAAAACATTAACTTTTCTTAAGTTTCATAAAAAATAAAATTTTTCATAATTTAATTAATTTAATAAGGCGATATTTGCATTCGCGAATGTGGGAAATCGAACATTCGTTACATCACTAATACATACAGTGTAGCGGGCTTTTTTTGAACTGTGAATTTTTAATAATGATATCATCAAATGGTTGTATATATGTGCTTTTTTCAAGCATTTATTCAAGTTTACGTTATTATTCTCCTGGCAAACGGTATTGTAGTTTAAAGTGATTTTCGTTGTTTTAACTTTAATTTACTTTTTTGATTTTGTCCTTTGATTAAACTAGCTTTTGGATAGAGTAAATTGATAATCCATTATTTTCGTTCTTATTATTATTTTTAATGACCTAGTGAATAATAGCTGTTAATTGGCAAAAATCAGAGGTATTAGTTATTAACGGGGATGTAAATGTATTATTCTATGGGAGAATAGATTTTGATTCACCGATAGCTTTCTGCCACTCGATATTAGGAGGAATGAATTCGTTTGATTTTACATGTAATTAGTATTTCTATTTGTCTTTGAGAAATACAATTTTTATCCACAGCAAATATTTGAAACCTGTGTGGACATAAAGGATTCAATAATGAGACTGTAGTGTAGGATATATGGTGGCATACAGCGTATACCCTGTGATTTAATCTGAGCAAATAGCGTATACGCTGTGCTAGGCTGTACATTTATCTCAAACTAGCTGACTCCCGGGCCTTCTGCCCGGCATCACCTAGCCCCTGCCGGGCAGCGTCTCGTTTTATGGTTAAAATTTATATAGATAATAGCTGACCCGACCACGCGTTGCTGTGACTAACTCTTATGCTTCACACCTAAACCACGAATCAAAACTATATTGGCAACATATACCCGTTTGGTGCTCCGATCGGTATATCTAAATTTTGGGCCAGGTTTATAATTATTAAAGATTTGAGCATCTTATTTTTGAAAAGAGTTGGAACGTTTCTCAAAAATGAGCTCGGGTTCAGATTAACAATACAGATTTAATAATATTTCTATTAAAATCTTAGATTTTGTCCTAAAAATTAAATTCTTTCTAGTTTATAATTATTGTTCCCTTAACCAAAAATAATATTGATAGTTGAAAGATTTCCAAAAAGCTATTATCGGCCATCTTGTTTGTTTGCTTTCACCCCCAGAGAGGCGTTGGCGTTGTTTCCTCCAAAAAAATATTTTTTACATGCCACAGGTGTGATATCTATAAAAACACTATATATAAAAACACTCGTGTATTTGAATGGAATGTTGTGTGACAATTTCAGAGAAATCAGTTAAAAACTTTTGGAGATCCTTCAACGTATCACTTAAGCGTACCAGTACATTCTTATTTATTTAGATTACATTTACCATATTAAATACCCCCTTCCTGGTATTCTGGTTTATAGCTTATACTCTCTAAATTTTACGGTTCATATACGGTATACCTTCTGCTAATTTTACGACCACAGCACTGGATTCGATTAATTTGTATTATTTAATTTTTTTGCTAAAGCTGATTCAATCGAAGAGCGCACCGAGTTTTTAAAAAGTTTTAAGTTTTTCCTGCAATTTACATGAAAATTCAAACAATTATGGGACTGTACGAAAAAATCCAATATACCTTCCTATGTAGAAATTATACACAAATAATACCTAATAATAGTTTAGACTGCGTTGATATAAAGAATTAAGAAATCGTACTTTTTCCTAAGCTTAAATAGTTAAATATTATTTTTCTTTTGTTCGTGTATGTAGATTGATGGTAGATTTATTGGAAGAGAGAAACATTTAAACGAGTAAATCATTATAGTATATAGAATGCTTCTAAATTAATAATACATTGACTTAGTTTTTTCGTATAGGTAATAACTAATTTAAAACTTGTTCAATTAACTTAAAAACTTTCTTCCCAACTAAACAGAAATTACTTTAAAATAAAATAATAAGAACAAAAAATAAATAAATAATAAGAAAAAGTTTGTTTCTTTAAAATAAAACTGAGATAAAAACTAATTTCAGCTTAGTCAACTTTTTTTCCTCTTTTAAATCGAATTATTGAAATTTATCTCTCCCCTCCTCTCCCTAACTATAATATTTATACATGAATAAACCATTCACAGACCAAAGACAATTCATTCTACAAGTGATTGCAAAGGTAGAAGTAAATATAGTAAATAAATAATAGACTTTCGTCTTTTAATTGGATGAAAAACAAAAGTCTAGCGTTTAACTTGCCTACCTTCCAGGCGTTTATATAAATTCGATATCCTACATTCTAAAGAGATGGATTCTATTTTTCAAATATTTTAAATTTTATTTCTAACACATGATTGAATATTAGCTTTTTATGTTTAAAATAAATGTCCTTAATGATTAGACTTAAGACTACTAAATGACAGAATATGTTTTTGATCTTTGATTAATCTTGTTAAATTAAACGAGAAATTCTTGTATATATTAAATTGAAAGTTTTTGTGCCGAGGGTAGCACAATTTTTATATATTGAAGGAGACAATAAAGAGTGTGTCTTCTGCTGGAATTATAAATTTTATTTAATTATAACGATCATTATAAATAAATAAAATTTATAATTCTAGCAGAAGACACACTCTTTTATTGTCTCCTTCAATATATTTATAGAATCGGTTTCTCGAAAACAGCTCTAACGATTTGTCTACAAATTGTTGAACTTATCAAGTGTCATGAGTTATTAGTCGGGTATACATTTTAATCCGATTGAAATAAAGGAATAAATTAATCATGTCACAAAATAAATATTTTAATCGTTCATATCTCGTCTTCGGTAAGTCACAGAGCCTTGAAATTTGATACTTGACCCATTAAAGCCCAGCGTGTGGTATACCACACGGCTAACTTTGACTGAATATTAAATGTATTTAAAAAAAGTTATTTAAATTATTGTTGCTCTTATAATCAGGTTAAGTATCTTGGCAATGCAAAAATATGTTTTGGTTTACTCTCACCTGCCCACAGGTTTATCTGAACAGGTAGTAAAAAGTGTCCAAAAAAAAGCCTTTTTTTTAATTTGTAAAAAAATATATATAAATAAATATAAAATAAAATAATTTTTTATTGGGTGTATTGGCAAAAGTCCAAATATAATTTTGGTAATGTTTGCCGGCACCTCAGGTAACAATATCTTCAGCCAGGCGTCGGCGAAAAATGGCGTGTGGTGTACCACACGCTGGGCACTATGTCAACGTTTGCCTCCGCCTCAATCTAAGCTCATTTGTTCTATAGAAATCGCATTTCTTTGCAACAAAAGTTAATTTTTCATAATTTTTTCATTGAAAGAAGTTTGTTTATTGTATAAAAGTGTAAATAAAACAAAAATGTCAATCCAAAAATGTTTAATAAATCAGAAAATATTGAATATATTCTCGAGAATTGCCACGGAATGCCACCGAATTTTAATTCTGGTCGCACTTTTGCAAATTTATCAGCTAATTCCAACGTGTCATTGTTTGCTATATGAAAATTTGATTTCAACCGCTCGAAGGTATTCCGAGGCATTCCGTGGCAATTCTCGGTAATATTCAATATTTTCTGATTTATTAAATATTTTTGGATTGACATTTTTGTTTTATTTACACTTTTATACAAAAAACAAACTTCTTTCAATGAAATAATTATGAAAAAATAACTTTTTTGCAAAGAAATGCGATTTCTATGGAACAAATAAGCTTAGATTGAGGCGGAAGCAACCATTGACTTAATGCACAGCGTGTGGTACACCACACGCCTCGTAGGGCGGAAACTACCAGACGATTTTTTTTGATTTTTTGCATGGATGATTTTTAGGATAAAATAAGTCGTTCCTGAAAATTTCCCCAAAAAATTCGAACGTTTAAGTTTTCTGGGCCTTAATGGGTTAAGCTATATAGAGGCAAACAGTTATTGAGCTTGGTGTTCCAGCCACTAATATTTATTTCAAAAGCCAGTGCTTCAGTATTTTTAACTCAGAATATTCTAGAAATCATTCAGAACCAAAAGCCACGCCTTTAATTGGAAACTTCAAAATGTTTATTTGCATATTATATTTTAATTAAAATTAGGTGAATATTTATTATAAAATCCACCTGGATGAGTTAATTGTAGCCTCTCCGATCCCTTTTGTTGTCGGTGTGAGAAACAAAAGAAGAAATCACATAATGTGTAGGAAAATCTTTCTTTTATTATTTATCTTTATTTCTTTATTTTTTTTTAACTCAATCGAATGCAAGAAGGGGCGCACCAGTAAAGATGAAGCTCCTATGTATCTCGAAAGACCCTTGCATTACCGAAGAGAATGGAAAGTTGATTAAATGAGAGGGCGAGACTTAGATGTTTATGCACTCGGGTTTTGAAGGTTTGAAGATTATAAGTGCTGGGAAAGATGGAGGCTGGGAGAGAGTTCCAGTTCCTTGAATTCATGGGGATATACGTATTGGCGAATGAAGTGGTCCGGCACTTTTCTAATTTGACCGCGAAAGAGTGTTGGGAGTCGGAAAAACACGTGCTACGCGCAAAGCATGTTTTGAGGGGGGGGGGGGCGAATTATTGATTTTATCTCATCAGAGCACCTGCCGTGATAGTATCTATAGAAAAGGGAAAGGGCAGAGACATTTCTTCGATGAGCTAGCGAGTCGAGTGAGTCGGTGAGGGTAGAATCGTCAATTAGCCTGACGGCTCGTTTCTGAATTGCATCCAGGGTAGCAAGAGAATATTTAGAGGCTCCTCTCCATAGATGAGAGCCGTATTCGAGACAGAGGCGGATTTGGGCCTTGTAGATGGTGAGAAGATTTGGGGGCGTGAAAAATCGGTTGGACCTGAATAAGTGGCCAATCTTCCTTGCTGTAGATTTCGGCACAGAGGAGATGTGATTAAAACCGATACATGTTTCGACAGATAGCCCCTGTCATCATCAGTCTGAATTTTTTTTTACAAAACAAACCCATGAGCAAGGAATCAAAAATAGTTTAAATAATCATATAAATAAAAACAATTGACAGAATATCACATACCTCTATCCATAAAATGCAAGTAAATTTGAACAAAGCTACATTACAACATAATTGAAAGAAATGTGATAATTCTCTGGTGAAATAAAATCCTCAAAAACAGCCAACACATTAATCAATATATAATGCGTTTCTTAGTCATGTCTTTATAAAAAGAGAAACATCACAAATCACACTATAATTACTCAGATCACACAAATGAACAATGCTCCGGTTCGCACAATACAATAATAATTATATTTCAAAATGAATTTAAGAAACGAGTTAATTTATCAATTTTCTCTAACTTTTTTGGACTTAATGGATTTAGCGAATAAGGGGCTTAAAGGCGTATAATATAACATAACTGTGTTTTTGTTAGCCTGAAGAAGGAGAGAATAAATCTCCGAAACGTCGGTTTTAACAAATAAATGTAAAATAATAAAACCACTTTAGTCTTATTTTTTTTAGACTGCCTTCATCAACATCCAATTGCATAACTGTGTTCCTATATATATAATTAATTGATTCAGTGATTGCAAAGCTAGAAGTAAATATAGTAACTAAAAAGACTTTCGTCTTTTAACTTGATATTCAAAAACATAAAAGTCTAGCGTTTAAATTGCCTAACTTGCAGGCGAACATATGAATTCGATAACCTCTCTTCTAATCTTTTTTGTTTCATATTTTTTTTCGATTAAAAAGTAAACATAATTATCTGGTCTGAGAATTTATACTTTCAATTATTACTATTAGAGCAGGTATGTCAAAAATACGGGCTCGAGACACCGTGTTAGCACACTTGGCCTAGAACATGTTTTCTAGACACTAGGAGATCTTCTAGATATCTTAAACACATTTTAAAGACAATAATAGCTGAATAAGACATCTTCTAGAGCGAGTGTGCTAACTGGGCAATTATTTGTGGCCCGCGATTTCAATTCAATAATGCTTTGATTTCATGTACATACATTTCAATTACTTTCGGAACGAACCATGCTCACCCCATCAGTCCTACCCCTCATTCTAACCGTCAACCTTGACTAGGATTGACATTCCGATTGAGCGTGTAGGGGTAGAACTGATGGACTGATGAACGAGATTGATGGATTTCCAGAAATGCAGAAATCAGAGCTTCAATCATGTAAAAAGGAGGGGAGATTGACAGTCTGAATGAACCGTGTAATGGTACCGTCATTCTTTTCATCAGTCGAGAACATATACAATTTTAAAAATTTAAATATTTAATGAATTTGATAATTATGTAATATAATCATTATTAGTTAGATTTTCATTTTATTATTTGAAAATAAAATAAAATTTCATCAAAAAATCAATAATAATTTAAAATTAATTATTTGCTTGATTTACTTGAATAGATTAAGTGTGAAGAGGACCTTATTAGTTTATATTATCATTCTACTAAGCACCCATGGAAGAACATTTAGATGAAGATATAATAGATGTATTTGTTAATACCGGCGACCAGTGCTAAGGACTTGATTTTAAAACATTTGTCACTGTAGTATGAGCCAAAAAAACTTCAATCTGATTGACAGTCGGAATGATCGTGTATGGGCCGGTTTTCAGATGAATATTTTCAATCCCTTTAGAAAATCAATTCTGAGGTTATTTAAAATAATAATACAATGCCCAGAAAAGATATTCTTAGAATATAAATATATTCTTCTTGTGCTGGCTGGGTCAAAATTAAACAAATCACTAGCTAAAATTTAGTTCAACTACAAGAAAAACCCCCGTAAAAAATGAAATACTTTAAAGAAATTAAGTGAAAGTGGAATGTTTCCGCACCAGTCTATTTTTGTTCCATTCTGTTAATTAGCTGTATCCTTTTCAAAGGGAAAAAAGAAATGTCTCGTTAAACAATAGGCCAACAAAAATTATACTAGGCATTCATACGTAACAAATATGTGAAGGAAATTCTTTGTCTTCGATCTTTCTTTAATTATAAACACAAAAGTGTTTTATAAAAAAATCTTGATAATGTTATACTTTGCTCATTTACCATATAGCATATATATACGCCGTTTTAATTACTAAGAGGGCGATATGTGTATTCATATAGAGATGGGGACGAGATTGTGTTCATATGCAAATTTCCTTAAGATATTGCATATAAGATCCAAATGGGAATGTAGAATATATTCAAGTAAATGTTAGCTCACTTGTGCGTGGCTTTTCGTGACCAGGTGACCCTAAGACCCCCACCCCCCCCTCCCCATGCCCCCTCCACTGTACTTTTTTCTGTCCCTTATTTGATCGCGGGGGAATAAAAACAAAGGCCCTATGATGTGCATATGAATATATGGAGATTGGCATGATAGCTTGCCGAAATATCCTTTTACTGCCACATGAATCTACCTATTTTGCATTATTTATTAAGATCCCTATCATCTCGTTCCCATTCTATGTGTATTTTATCCCTTCGCCATTCAGGAAGATATGCGTTTAGATACGAAACTATCTTTTATAGCATTACTTTTAAATCTTTAGGGAATTTTATCACTCTACTTAACTCCTAATCATAAAATTTCATAATTCCAATATTAGTACCTATGTAATTTTATTTAGATATATATAGAAATGGTTCTAGAATGTCGTTATGACGATAGTTAAACTAAACACATTGCAAATCGCTTAACTTTGGAATTCTAATGGGTTCTGTTTCATCATATTTACCTATCTTAAATAATAACAATTATATTCAGAAAACATTTTCGCAACAAATACCTTTCATTTACCACGCTAATTAGCATTCATATATCCAAAATTGAAATTAAATAATTAGAGAAAATATTAAAATTTAACAAAAAATATGACAATTTAGCGAAAAGGCGATCCAAGGATAATAAAAAGTATCAATTATAAATATAATAATTTACTTCATTCTTTTAAAAGCTGACGTTTTGGATTTAATTGAAAAGTAGTAATTTAATTGAGAGTAGCAGAGTTGTTGAAAATCATAAAGAGAAACAAAGAGGTTGTCCTCTGCTTGATGGAAATAAACATACACATATATATATATATCAAATATATATATATACCATATATACATTAGAGTTGTCCTTATTTGGCGAATTTTTACGCTGACAAGGGCTCATATGGCTCGAAATAAATAAATAAAAATATCCCCCAAGTTTCAAGTCTCTATCTCAATTATAACCTGTGCCCCCTGCGATGTAAGTTTCATAACATGGGGTTTTTGACATTGAAAGATCATTTTTTTGGAGTCTATAACTTAGTAACACTAGGATATAGCAGAATTTTATCTAGCTGTAACTCCAAAATTATAATAGCTAAAAATCTGTAATAATTCTGATGGATAGGTACTATTATAAGGATAAAGTCTACAGAGTTTCAAATTTTTTGAAGCATTACTTTGGCCGGAATAAAATAAGCTGACGTGTTCTGATGTGGCCATACACGTGACTTTATCATACAACCTGGCCTCTAAAATTATAATCATGTAGGGGGTTAGTTTTTGCATTTTTATACTTATGGGGTCCCACTGATTATGTATACAAAATTTGGTTGAGTTTGGTAAATGGCCAAGATTTTAATTTTTTGACCCTCACCCCCCCATTTTGGGCGGTTAGTTTTTGCATTTTTAGTCTTCTGGGGTCCCACTGATTATGTATACAAAATTTGGTTGAGTTTCGTAAATGGCCAAGATTTTAATTTTTTGACCCTGCAACCCCCCCCCCCCATTTGGGGCGGTTAGTTTTTGCATTTTTATACTTCTGGAGTCCTACTGATTATGTATACAAAATTTGGTTGAATTTGGTCAAATGGCCTAGATTTTTAATTTTTAACCCCCCTCTAACCCCCCTTGAATTTGGGTCTATATCCACTAAAATCTAATCAGCTCTTAATCTCAATGGACAAAAACTATGTGTCAAATTTGGTTTCGATATTCACACTAGTTTTTGAGCTAGCTCGTCCACAAAATTTGGTAACGCACAGACTAACTAACAGACAACCAGAAAGACTAACAGACATTTTGACAAAACAATTATTATCTCGAAAAATATAATTTTTCGATGTTTACTTATTAGAGCTTTTTTGTAGACCGAAATGCCATGGTTTCGCTCAATTTTTTTAAACAAAATAGTTTAAGCCATTTTTGAGATATTTCGAAAAAAAACCACTTTTTTCATGCGCGATTACAATACTTGACCATACCCTGTATGGTAATGTAAAAAATTGATATTTTAATGCCAAAAACCCCATGTTATTTAGATGAGAAACTTACATCACTGGGGGCACATGTTATAATTGATATAAAGACTTGAAACTTGGGGGATATTTTTTTTTTATTTATTTCAAACCATATGAGCCCTTATCCGCGTAAAAATTCGAAAATACCCAAGATAAGGACCACCGTAATACCTATTGATAAAAATTGAAACAAAATTTCACCACAAAACCTACACCCAGTTTAAGAGCATCTCATTAAATGTTTTGATTTTTCCTGATTTTTTGCATTTTGCATTCGAAAAAATATAAAGCTAGAAAACCTAAAATCTATTTTTTTTTTTTATTTGGAAATATTTATATTTGTACGTAGCATCAGAACAAACGTTATATCACTTTTCGTTGTCAAAATATCGGTTGAGGAGATTTTTCTACAAGAAAACGAAGTAGAATTGTTGAAACATATGTATCGACAGTGAAATTTGAATTTTAGAATTATATGATTTTCATTTACTATATAATTAAATATCAATAACTTTGAATGTGTTATTTATTGACGAAAAATCCTATATTATACTCAATAAAGTATAGTAATTTATTAAATTTAACTCTAAGGGAATTCAAATAAGGTAGCTTTTTCAAGAATATAAAATATCACTTGATAATGGATTGCTATTAATTTTCATTTTCTGAAAATAATAAAAAGTCACCTGTTAAAATTTTAATGAATATTTCAAATTACATGATACGAGCAAGGTCTCGTACTCATTTACCTATATTTATGAAATGAATTAAGATAATATTCTCTTAAGAAGATTATAGAATTTTATGATATGAATCGCACGTTTTCACGTTTTACGAGTATACAAAGTAACTATAATAAATAAACATAAACATATATTAATAATAAAAAGACAGAGATTTCTATCGAGTTAATAAGAAATGCGTTTCAATTAAAAATGCGTATATATTAAGATAAAAACTGCTATATAAACAGAATAATCTTTGCATCTTAAAATATGTCTAATGATTAATTTTAAGGAGCGAACAAGAAATAATGTTAGCCCATCGTTTCTGGAACCAACACGTTCTTAAAAAATATGTACCCTATTCTTTTTAGATAACAAATTCTGGACGTTTTACTGTACAATATGTCTTTTATGGAACCCAAATTAATAACAAATTAACATTAATTAAAATTTCATAAAATTAACATTAAATTTATTCATTTGTACATATTTTGTTTTTAAATGTCGTAGGTAGATTGAAAAAACCAGGACCATTGGCGTAGTTAGGGAGTTTTCCTAGGTGGGACAGACGGCCAGCTGATTAGCCACCAAAGGGTTTCAATTTCGGTAATCCGATTAGAGATCAACTAACTTTTTAGTAGAATTACAAATTTTGGAAGTAACGAAATAATTTATTGAGAAATACATAAATGATGTCGTAATAATGGAGTTTAGGTTTTTCTAGGCGCGCCGGCCCCCGCCCCCCCAATGAGTTTTGTCGGGGGGCACTGCCACTCTTGCCCTCCTCCTAACTACGCCGATGCTGGTTTTCTAATTTTTAAGTTTGTAAATCTTTTCAAACAAACGAAAATAGCTTTTCTCGTATAATTCCGATTTTTATAGGCAATGTTAGTAATTTGTGTTAATTTCTGAAAAAAATGTAAAAAAATTTAAAGCAGCTTGAATTGAAGGAGTACTTTGAGTTAATATTTCGACCATACCTATCAAAATACTTTGAACCGATAACTTGTATCTTAAATTTTAACTTCCCTTTTAATGAAATTTACTGTTTTCGAATTATTGCTATTACAGACAGATAGATCACAGACTTTTTGCTCTGAAGAGTCT
This sequence comes from Forficula auricularia, assembly GCA_024734495.1. NCBI lineage: Eukaryota > Metazoa > Arthropoda > Insecta > Dermaptera > Forficulidae > Forficula > Forficula auricularia. The sequence continues at coordinate 7,980,545 of JALMQS010000225.1, forward strand.
GTCTACAATACACAGATATTTATAGTAAAAACCCTCACTCTAATTAGTATTCAAAATAAATTGAAGGAAAAATTAAAAATTTTATTAAGACTCGGTAATCTTGTAAGTTAGAGCTGCCCTAAAGCTTGTTAAATATATGTATTTTTGAACCTGAAGATGTATAACTAGAGAGCCTAAAATCTAATCAGTTCTCCGCATTGAAAATACAAAAACTTTACTACCAGAACGAACTTTCTACGATTTTCCGTTCTTGAGTTATAGGGGGTATCGGAATCTAGATTGACACACAAATTGGAAAAAATAATGTATGTAAATAGTTGGTTTCTTCACGTTTCAGATATTTAAAAAAATAGTCCAATATATAGCTATATCATCGGCTTATTGTGAAAAGTCACTAAGTACACTTTTGATGAATTTTAATCTAAAAGTACATAGTTGTGATTTTCGATCATATTTATCGATGCAAAAGCTCATTAAGTGCTTCAAAATAACACAAACACATGTGTTTCAATTAAAATCCATCAAAAGTGTACTTAATGACTTTTTTTTGCAATAAACCAATGATATATTGAGTGAATGCTAAGGCTTGTCTCCCCAGCGTCCCTAGTAATTTATAAAATTAAAATTATTAGGGTTCAAAAAGTTAATTTTAAATCAACATGTGAAAGGAGCAAACTTCCAAGTGTAGATTTAATTTAAATAGGTTATTACGAAATTAAAATTATATTAACTTGCTCAATTGCGAAAAATAAAATAAATACTGTTGTGGCTTCCTCCGAAAGATACGTTCAGAAACTCTGGAAGAGATGGCGCTTGGGTCTCTGGAACAAACTGCTCTGAACTGGAACAATTTCGGACGACGATGATTATGATAATCGATCTCCAATAGTTAGATTTTTAAATACAAATTATTATTATCATTATACCTCTGTATTTATATACAGTGAGTATGCGAAAAGGTGATTACTAAGAAAATCCAACATATAAGTAAGATTGGCTGCCAAGTGAATTTTATCATTTACTTATAGGTCAATTTTTCACTGGTAGAATGAATATTTATTTATTTTTTTGAATTATTTGTTTGATTATTTTAATGCTGCCTTTAGTTCATGTATTCTTGAAAAAATTTAATATTCAAAACATGGATTAGAGCCGAAGTTTATTTGTTTGCATTGCAAAGAGGAATTATACTAGATGTTGATGGATCAATCAATGCTTGTGCGTGAATTATTGTTTATTATTTTGCAGCAAATGCCACGAAAATATAACTATAAAACAATAAAGGGCGCGCATGGGGCGAATTTGGATTTTTTAGAGTAGAAAATTGAGTGGGCTTAAATTAACGTTTGATCAGAAATACTGCAGAGAACCAAATTTCCTTTATGAAGGGTTTCTTCAATATTGTATCTTTTTTTAATAATGTCTGATTTAATTTAAAAAAAGAATGACAAAAAAAAAATGATTTGGGATGAAAAATGAACTGATCTGTTGACTGACTTGAAAATAGGTAATAGGAGTGATTAAATTCAAAAATTTTACTTTCTCTTATTATATGATATCAGACGTTCCAGTCAGTTCCGGCCCCACTACATCCATGTTCTTTAGAAATATCTAATATTTTAGGGAAGATCAAAGTCAAGCATGTTTTTTCAATCTATATGTCTGTCAATATGTATGTATGTCGATTTCCACGATAACTCAAATAAGCTGACGTGGTCTGACGTGGCCATCCACTTGACTTTACCATACAACCTGGCCCCTCACTTATATTTAATATTTAATAAAATTATTTATATTCATTTAGGCGGGGGGGGGGTTAGTTTTTGCATTTTTAGACTCCTGGGGGTCCATTGATTATGTATAAAAAATTTGGTTGAGTTTGGTACAAGAGCCTAGATTTTCATTTTTGACCATACACCCCCCCCCCCCCATTTTGGGCCGTTAGTTTTTGCATTTTTAGACTTCTGGGGGTCCACTGATTAATGTATACAAAATTTGCATGAGTTTGCTCAATTGGCCTAGATTTTTAATTTTTAACCCTTCTCCACCCTCCTTAATTTTGGGTCGATATGCACCAAAATCTAACCAGCTCTTAATCTCAATGGACCAAAACTACGTGTGGAATGTGGTTTCAATATTCAAACTAGTTTTTGAGCTAGCTCGTACACAAAAATTTTGTAACGCACAGACTAACGGACACCCAACCAGACAACCGGACAACCGGACAACCAGACAACCAGACAACCAGACAACCAGACAACCAGACTAACAGATATTTTGACAAAACAATTATTATCTCGAAAAAATATAATTTTTTCGAAGTTCACTTATTAGAGCTTTTTTGTAGAGCGAAATGCATAAAATTCTGCATAAAATTAATTTCATAAGCATTTACTCATTTCTCGAAATGAATATTTTAATTCCTGTATACATCCTGAATATTTCAATTTTTTTAATCAAAATAGTTTAAGGCGTTTTTGATAAATTTCGAAAAAAAGAAGGAGAAAAACACTTTTTTCATACAATACTTGACCATACCCTGTATGGTAAAGTAAAAAGATTAATTAAAAATGCTGATCAACTAATAAATTATATATATATATATATATAGGTATACATTATAAATCAGTGAATTTTCAACCAGGAGATGCTGTCCAAAAAGAACTCTTTATATTTTTAAATTTTATTTTATCTTCGGTACTTTTTGCAAATTTCATCGATTACAGCATCAGATAATTTTTCGTTAATTTTCAAATTTAACATCAGATTTTTTTATGACACGGTATGAAAATACTGTAATTGTCTAAATGTTTTGGAATTTTAGGAAGGTATAATTTTACTTTTTTATTATTTAATAAATTTGCGGGTGAGCGAGGATGCTAAATAGAAGTTCAAACCTGCCAAATACAAGTCCAGACCAGATTCAGACTAGTTGAGATCAATTTCTTAATTTCTATTATTCTAGGAACGCCATTATCTAGATAAGAAAATATTAAATCGAAATGAATATCAGTTTCAGATATTTATCATTTAAAATTATTAACTCACCGAAACTGGCACTTGAAAAAGTTTCACTATTTCCTCTAATTTTCTTTAAGCTTATTCTCGATATATCTATGAACATTCGACCACTTTATCAACTAATAAAAATAAGAGTAAATAAATACAGGGTGACCTCGAGAAACATTTACGTTTTAGAAATAAAAAAACAATATTAATTTTTCAAGATACTATTTATTTAACTTAAGTTACATAGTTGTGGTTATACGCCATTTACTTTACGTAGAGAAAATGATGTCAGGAGGTGACGTCCTTGTTCCCTGAGGCAATTTTCTATTCTGTCCAGGGAGCTCCTCCACACTCGTTCCAGTGTATCCTCAGTGATCAACGCCACCTCAGTACGTATCGCCGCTTTCAAGTCATCTAAAGTACGGGGTTTATGTCGATAAACTTGCTCTTTCAAATGTCCCCACAAATAAAAATCACACATGTTAAGGTCCGGGGATCGAGGAGGCCAGTGCACATCTCCAAATCTTGAAATCAGGTGACCTGTCAGGACCTGTGGAGGAGCTTCCTGGACAGAATAGAAAATTGCCTCAGGGAAGAAGGACGTCACCTTCCTGACATCATTTTCTCTACGTAAAGTAAATGGCGTATAACAACAACTATGTAACTTAAGTTAAATAAATAGTATCTTGAAAAATTAATATTGTTTTTTTATTTCTAAAACGTAAATGTTTCTCGTGGTCACCCTGTATTATATGTAATATTCATTTATATTTTTTATATTTTGTTTATTGGGCCTCCGAGGAGCGGGCCGCCTCTTACAAAGATAAAAGAGCGTTAGACAAATTTATTTACACATCTATCACACTTTCGGCTTCAGAACAAATTAATTCAGATTCAGAGCGGGTGGCTGAGAGAGCCAGGATTAATCCTGGCTCACATTTCACATTTCTTTTTTTTTTTTATTCACAAAAAATAATCATACGCCACCACACTCCCTTCCACGAGAGTGTGATGGCCTCGACCCTGACCGAGCCCGCCCCGACGCCAAATCGCTCCCCAATATTATCCACCAGACTGGAGTTGCCCCTATATTTTTCTATTTTGTTTCGGCAACACCCAGTTCTGCAAGTGCGGAGACATTAAAATTAATGTGAAACAAGTGACCAAGAATCCTTAACTCATAGTAAATGAATATTACATATAATATTTATTTATTCTTATCTTTATTAAAGATGTTTCACCTTGCACCAACACCACAATCTCTACTAATTATTTATCAACTAACCTACACAATATATTTGTGGCTATGTCTAAAGATACTACTACGAAAGATAGGTGAAAAAATCCTTGTCTTTTTCCAATAAAAGAGAAAATTATTTCTCGTTCTAGAATTTATGAGGATTAAAAACGATAAAACAAAAATAAAATACCAACTTAAGAATAAGAAAAAAATCTTATTATATATATATTTCGAATGTCGTCATTGTACATTTTTATGGTTTGCTAAGTTGAAAATAAAATCTCAAGTGTCATGCATTTAATAGTCAAGGAGGCCATTTTGAATATTTTAATATTTTATAACATTGCATGTTATTAAACTCCGCTAGATTAATTAATAAGACGAAAATTGCATACGCCAGCTAAAAGCAACGATCACATTTGGATTCTCTAAGGGGTTGTTTTCCCAGAGGGGCCAATTGACCCTTTTTTTTTTAAGAAACTTGAAACTCTTCTGCTGGAAACTTTCAAACTTTAATAGAAGCCAACAAAATTATAAAGTGTTGTTGAGAATGTATATCTATATATGTATTTGCATTAAAAAAAAAAATCTTTAAAATTTCAAATTAATATTTCACTTTAGTGAAAATTTCCCCGATAGAAGAACAAAGTATTTTAAAGTTTTGACTTTGAGCTAAAAACTAAACTAGAAATTTATAATTCAAATTCAAATAAATTATGATAGCTAGCACCCTAATAGCTATATGAAAATTGAAAAACTTTGTAATTTCTTCAGACTTACATACTAAGATCAAATATTGGAAGCGTTGTATAATTTTAAAAAATGAATGATTCTTGGGTACTTTTTTTTCGATATAAAATTTACAATTGGGGGTCATGCTGTCCAAAGGAATAATCTCTGCCTTCAGACCCAGGATTAAATCCCAGTTTATTGAGAAAATTTGACCGGCCACACGCGCGCGTAAACACATACAATTATTATCTCAGACTAAATGGAATATGTTCCCGAAATCATAAAAAATAATTAAAATAAAATCTTTTGACCTTTTTGTGTATTTAAGCCGAATATAAAGCCTCAAAATCTTTTATTTTCGAAGTAGAGGGGATGCTCATTTCTAGCATGAAATTACTCATATTGATAACATTCTTGTTATTTATAGTCTATTATGTTTTTTCTTTAATTATAATTTAATTTTTGAATCAAAAAAACATGGAATTTGGTTGATGACTGACATGTATTACAATAAAAATTTTCATCTTGATACCAAGGGGCACCATTTATTTAAAACCGCTTTTATTTTGGTAAAATAATCTTTACATTTTGAAAGTTTAATACTCTCTAATAGCTACTTAAATAGTCATCGGATTATAAATAAGGAGCTTTCTTTTAGGAAATTAAAATATCCAAATGTTTCTTCAATAGAGTTTTTTAATATGTAACAAAATCTACGACGCTAGAGCTGTATTTATCTAACTTTCGACATAAATTTCACCACTACTGCTTAACCCTTTTAGGTACAGAAATTTATATGATGACCTTGATAAAGACGATTTAATTTCCAACAGAAAAGTTAATATGAGTGAAATATCTAAAATTAATAGTTCATGAGTTAAAAGATACTCCAATATTGTAGTGTGAATGAATGAACTTGATGAATCAATAAGAAATAATGCGGCTCGACACTTCTTCACGATATAACAGATCAAAAGAATTATAAATGAGAAAAAAATCAATTTCATTTATCTGGAGGTTCATAGTACCTTTTTATTATAAGAAAATAGAATTTTGATTAAGAATTTTGTAGTTTAGAGGAAATTATTTGAAAAGATTCAATTTCTTCTCACCGGGAGCGAATCAACTATGGGTCAAAGTTTTATTTTTTTCTCATTACATATTTAATTAAATCTATTAAAATTTCATATCAGTATGTTGTTTTCATTTATTCTTTATATCAAATAATTATTATTACGAAATTTACATTTTAACGGGTAGTTTATTTGAAGTCCAATTTGAAAAAAAACTCTAATTACTAATAATAAATATTATAAAACAATCGATTATTAATAATTATATTTAATTTTGAACGAAATTGATTGATTAGTTTTTAAGAAAATGGTCAAAAGCTAGAAAACCGTAACAAATGACTCGCTGATGCCGGGTGACTTGCGACCCAGCCTCTTGATAAAACTGACACCAAAAGAATTATAAATGAAAATGAAAACAACCTTATTTTATCAATTTCATCTATCTGAAGGTCCACGCTATGTCTATTATATAAGAAAATAGCATTTTGATTAAGAATTTTGAAGTTAAAAAGAATTTGTATCAAAAGATTCAATTTCTTCCCTTCGGGAGCGAATTAACTAGATATGACTTAGAGTTTTATTTTTTTTCTCATTAGACATTTATTTAAATCTATTGAAATATCATATTGTGGGTTATTTTCATTTATCTTTTATATAAAATAATTATTATTAGAAAATTTTTATTTTAAAGGGTACTTGAAATCTAATAAAAAAAAAACGCTAATAACTCAGTTGAAGTTTTTTTTAAAAATATGAAATTAATTACATATTTTTTATAATACAATTAACAATTAATTATTAATAATAAACTTCAACTTTGAACGAAATCGATTCAGTACTTTTTCAAAAATCTCGAAAACCGTCTATGAAAGGCTGTTTTAGAAACAATTTAAAATCAACCTCCATGTCACAAGTCAATGTTTTGTTTCATATGACTTTTTAACATTTTTTAAAGGCATCCTGTGCTTTCAAAAAACATCATTTTTATGACAGTTCAGATGGGTTTTGACGATTTTCTCAGAAAGTACTAATCGATTTCGTTTTAAATTGAAGTCAATTATTAATAATTAATTGTTTTATAATATGTAATTAATTTCATATTTTTAAAAAAATTTCAACGGAATTATTAGCGTTTTTTCAAATTGGACTTCAAGTAAACTACGCTTTAAAATATAAATTTCTTAATAATAATAATTTTATATAAAACATAAATAAAAGCAACTCCCAGATATGAAATTTCAATAAATTTGAATAAATATCTAATGAGAAAAAAAAATAAAACTCTTAGGCATTTCTAGTTGATTCGCTCCCGGAGAGAAGAAATTAAATATTTTCATACAATTTTTTTTAAACTACAAAATTCTTGATCAAAATGCTATTGAACCTTCAAGCAGATGAAATTGATAAAATAAGATTGTATACTTTTTCATTTATAATTCTTTTGGTGTCAGTTTTATCAAGAGGCTGGGTCACAAGTCACCCGGCATCAGCTAGTCATTTACTAAGGTTTTCTAGCTTTTTACCAAAAACTAATCAATCAATTTCGTTCAAAATTGAATATAATTATTGATAATTGATTGTTTTATGATATTTATTAATTTTATATTCTTAAAAATTATTTCAAATTAGTAATTAGCGTTTTGTCAAATTAGACTTCAAATAAACTACCCGTTAAAATGGAAATTTCCTAATAATAATTATTTGATATAAAAGATAAACAAAAATAACATACTCACATGAAATTTCAATAGATTTAATTAAATATGTAATGAGAAAAAAATAAAACTTTGACCCCTTTCCAGTTGATTCGCTCCCGGTGAGAAGAAATTGAATCTTTTCCAACAATTTTTTCTAAACTACAAAATTCTTAATCAAAATTCTATTTTCTTATAATAAAAAGGTACCATGAACCCCCAGATAAATGAAATCGATAAAATAAGATCGATTTTTATCTCATTTATAATTCTTTTGGTTTGTCATATCGAGAGGCAAGAGTCTAGCCTTGAATGGATGTCAGAGGGAATCTCACACATTATTTGTTACGAATTCACCTAACTCGTAAACTATTAATTTTAGACATTTTACTCATATTTACTTTTCTGTTGAAAATAAAATCTTCTTTAATAAAAGTCATATAGAAATTTGTTGTATCTCAAAGTTTAAGCAGTAAAAGTGAAATTTATGTGTAAAATTAGAAAAATACTGTTCTTTTGATTGTTAAATTGATCTAATCTTCTCTGGTCTAATTGATCAGAAATTGTTTTCTTTAAAAGGGTTAATTAAAAAATGAAATCAAGGGGAAATTATTCTCTCCTTTCGTTTTTATGGATTCTTTAGTTTTCCCTTTCGAAATATTATAATTAAACGATTCCAAGTGATACTATCGATTGCAAGAATGAGAAGAACTTTGGTTCGTTGAAAGACGCGGGCGAGTAAGAGCCCCTCCCTCCTGGGGGGTGGTCGTTGAGTGGAATGAAGTGGAGTTATCGCAAGAATTCCTTTAATATCAAGTTAAAAATAAAAAATAAAAAAAAAATAAAATAAAAAGTTTTGAATCAAACGATCTAAATCGCATATAATAGCGGCAGTCAAGGCTTGCAATCTGATTGAGCCCGCATATTACCCTTTAATAATATGCCCGTAGGAAACTACCACTCAATTCCGAGGCTGACTTTTAGATCAAATTCTGAAATCAATGTCCGTTTACATGCACACCAGCTGGAACTTGCATTTAATGAATCTCTGTTCTTTTCTCTATGCTATGTAGAGGCCTGAACAAACGAATTAATTTCACTCAAAGATTGACTCCCTCACTCTCACTCTCGAGGTATAATTGAATTCGACTGGAAAATTAATAAATTGAGCTTGCTTTGTCTGACAGTTCAGTTAGATATTATTCATGGGCCGTTTACGAACAAATGGCTAAAAACATTGGCCAATTAGAAATTTATATAGATATGTACAATTGGTATTATTTTTATTTCTGAAAAACACGGTTTCTAGTTTCTTGTACCTATAACTATATAAATTTAAACTTTTATTTATTAGTTAATAACAAGTAGAACTATTGGGGTGCCTCTCTTGAACACACACGTACTCTTTCATGTGTTTTCGAAGTCGAATAATATTGATACAATATAGCTGGACGCCAATAGTGTTAGAAGATAAAACAGCATTATAGCTGTAAGTAGTGGCACCGAGAGGGGGGCTGCAGCTAGGGTTACTTCCAAAGTTTTGGACCACAGAAATATCCAATTCAAATGCGAGACGGGGCTGAAAAAAGCGGGGCCTAGCAAAATGTTGTTTTAAGTATAGGAAGACATAAAATTTGCAGAAACAATGGAAGGTTCATCAAGTAGTGTTAGTAAAATAAAGCATACAGTTAAACCCCTCAAATCCGAACTAATTGGGGCTTCGGATTTCAATTTGTTCTGATTAGCCTAAAGCAGCTTCGACAATTGAGGATAACTGATATCAAGTGAAAGATTAAGTTATATTTTGTGTGTTTCTATTATTATTTCATTGTTTTTGCAAACTGATTAACCTAAATAATTTCAATAACCAACTTTTACTGTTTTTCAATCCTGGATGACATAAGTATGTAGAGACATTTATACTTTGTTAGGTGTGCTAACTGTACTTCTTTGTTAACTTTTCAACTAATTATGTAAAATAGGGTTATAATGTAGAATATATACATTGTACTGGCTGGAAAATTCAGTAATGTTCACTTTGCTCTTGGTTGCAAAAATATAAATAAATAAAAGTGTTTCTTTGAATATTTCAAAGAATATATATATATATATTAAAATTAAATATTTATTTGAACATCTAAATAATACATATATAATAAAACTTATTTGTTTATACTGCTGTGGACTGAAGGCGTTACACAATCTCAACAAAGGCAACAACACTCGACACGACACGATAAGCAACAAAAAAACGAAAACCGAACAGAGCAAGTTTCTTTTTCGACACTTAATGACACATGGAACGATAATTTGATAAATAATAATATTAACGGTAAACGGTACACGATAAAATAAATAACGAAACAAAACCAGTATATTCACTTATTGACACCTTGCCAAATCGACACCCATATCATTTGATTAGCCTCCACGTATACGAATCGAATCCAACCTCTAGCTTACACGTCATCGAGTCATTCCTACTCGAATAATTCACTGTTCAGACACTAGGCTCCCGGAATATAACCGCGGCAAATTTATTTTGGTTACATATCCCCCCCCCCCAGCGGGGAAGTTCCGGGAGCTAGGGAAGGTTCTGGACCGTCTCTGTCTTCGGCACATGTTTTCAGCTCTGGAAGCCCCGTAGGAAGCAGGCGACCCCAGCAGAGTTTGACGGTATCTGGCATGGTTCCTCGATCTTTCGCCAAAACTAACGCTGAAGTAATTTTCTTCAGCGGTAAGATAAAGATCAGGCAACTTTTTGGCTCTTGAAGTTCATTCGGTAGGGTTGGTTCCGAAATGTTAGAAGGGAGTCTTCATCCTCTCGAGGACACAATCTTCCGATAGTTTATACAAGTATATACCCGGATCAAAGGGTAATAAAATTGGCAGGTTAGCAATTCTGACGGCAAGATACGGTAGATCCAGGTCGATAAACTTAGATGTATTTGACGAGCCGTCACGGGACTGAGGATCTATACGGAAGAGGGCGATAGCGTCTGAGGGCAGAGTGGGGTCCGGGACAGGTCGGGACTGAGGAACGATACGAGATGGGATGATAAAAACTGAAAGCAAAGTGGGGAATGGGATGGTACGAAAATGAGGAACGATACGGGAATGAGGGACGATACGATAATGAGGAACGGTACGGTAATGAGGAGCGATACGACAATGAAGGACGATGCGAGAATGAGGAACGATACGAGAATGAGGAACGATACTGGAATAAGGAACGATACTGCAATGAGGAACGATACGGGAATGAGGAACGATACGTTGCGGAGCACTAGGGTCTGAAGGCGGAGTGGGGTTCGGGACGGTACGAGAATGAGGGGCGGTAATGGACGGTATGGTGAACAATGAAGAACGAGAGGGGTCTGAAGATACGGTAGTGGACTGGAGATCATCATATGGGTGTCGATTTGGCAAGGTGTCAATAAGTGAATATACTGGTTTTGTTTCGTTATTTATTTTATCGTGTACCGTTTACCGTAACTATTGTTATTTATCGTTCCGTGTTATTCAGTGTCGTCGTTATTGTTGAAAAGGAATCAACAATAATATATATATATATATATATATATATATATATAAATATATCTTACATTTTAAATATCAGTAAAATATTAAAGTTTATTCATTCAAAGAAATGGCCCATTGCCTAATTCAAATACAAATATTGTTTTAATAATATAATTATTTATTGTTTAATTTTAAATTATATAACTGTATTTAATTAGTAAAACCCAAGCTTGTTAACCACATTGTTATACATATATACAAGACCCGGTTTGAATAATTCTAATTTTTTAAACAACAAACATTTTATTATTTATTTATTATTGCCTTCAAAGGACAAAGTGAACATTACTGAATTTTCCAGCCAGCACAACATCATTGTTTTATGACTAAATAAATAAGTTTTTCTTTTTTGCGTTAAGATTTGAGGGGTTTCAATGTACTTGTTTTAAACTAGATAACTATTCTTTAGTTTTAGATCAAATTCCAAGGACTAAATTAAATTTTCGCTATCTCATGTGAGTATACCAGGACAATTAGCGTCCCTCACGTACTTTTCGCGGAATCCTAGAAACGGGATAACCCTGCCTTCGTGGGACTTTTGGTAGCCTTAGATGCAGCCCTGGGATCTGAAGTGGACTCGACCACCAAATAACCAAATAAATTCGTAACCAGTATTCCTGGATGATTTTAACAAATATTTAATAAGTGACGAAGCTCGCAATAAAATCTATAATTTATTTATTAGAGATTTTTAAGGTATGACCTTCTCATTGATTTCTCTTTATTTATTGATTTATACTGATTGGCACCTGAACCCTCTACATACATTAAATAATACAGTATTTAAATTATAAATACCTTAATTAATTAAATAATTTAGCATAGTCAACAACATCCTTAAGATGTCATTTGACCTGAAAAATTCTGTTTTTTTTAATCAAAGTACTAATTACTAATAAATGGCCTTATATTTTATTCAAACGATATAGCCAAATTTTACAATGAATTTTGGTATAATTTTTGATCTGACCAAATATAACTCATGTTATAGGAAAAACCTCTCAATAGTTCAGCTTCAAGTATGTATCTTGGTTTCAACTGCCGAGGAAATTTGCCCCTAATAATATGCAATTAGGCATGTTCACCAATATGTTTGATATCATATTACCTTTAATTTGATTCAAGTTCATAAAAAATAACTAGTCTAAATAAATTTTTCAATTTATTATACGACGACCGAAAAAGCTTCAACTCTTTTTAGTGCTTGAGTATTTTTCTTATCGCCATTAACAATTCTCAAATCATTTTTCCTGTCATTTTTAAATTTCATTAATATTAAACAGGTTTAATTTCGAGGATCTTGTGATATGTATTTTCATCTCAATTCCAAATGCATATCTATTGTGCTTGTTGTATGTTATTGCGAAGAACATTAAAGCTATTAATCATGATCGATCTACCAAATCGGGATAATAATTGTCAATCATAAGGTTATAGAGCTATGAAGTCTGAATTTGTGAGATTGGACGGAAGTGGTTTGGCCCAGGGCCCTAGGGGGGCTCTCGGGGGGACGACTTATGAGGCTTATTGTGTTTGATACAATGCCGTATGCCACAGGACTGATAAGGGTCAGTGAATGGGCGTATACGCGCCCTTGCATTCAAACCGTGCTAATGATCCTCCCCCTCAGGCAGCAGCTCCAAAAAAGGCTCGTTAGATTTTAATAATTCGCCTATCTATGCTAGTGCACCATTAAGGATCCGTTACCTCGCTAGAATACAATAGCTGAAAAAACAGAGCTCAGCAGATTCGCTGCAGATAAATTATATTTTCTATACTTACCTTGGACTATATATACTCAAGTATATAGGATAGTCTAAATGTATGTTAGCCTAAATGTACCTTGTTTTTGTAAGGAAATTCAATTCATATTTCTGTCCCTTTTTTTCGGTAAAATGAGAAAAAATTATGCTTGCCTCAACTCAGCAAACAATTCAGCACCAGTAGATGGGAATCTCTACAACAGACAGAGATTGTCAACATTTCGGGCCATTACATTCTCCAATATTGATTTTAGCCTGGATAAAAATTAATTTTATATAATATACTAGCGTTTCCTGCACGACCATTCTATTTACTGCATGCAATTTGGAGAACACCATTATCTCGCAAGTGCAATTTTAAATAATGATAGTGATAAGGAATTTAACGCATACATATAAATAAATCGTTAAGCAGAGGTTAGAATTTGAAATATTTTGTTTTATTATTATTAATATATTTTAATTGATATTAAAGCTCGAAAATCTATTTTAGGAATTTTCGTCTGACTTTGTGAAACATGACTAGGGCTAATAGATTCCGATAGTAGTTTGTTCACGACTAAGTTTTCCTTCCTACTTATAGAATACACTATTATTCGAAGCAACAGTTCGCCGGCCTTGGAAATCTAAGGACTATATAAACATTTTTCTTTGTTCATTTGATAATTCCTCTCAACATTTCATTTGGGAGGAAAGAGGCGAAAGAGATCTCCTCTGATGTCATGCCGTTGATTAGACCTCAAAAACTAAATTTTTTTATTCTTTTAAAGCACATATATTTGAAAGTCCCTGCATTGATATTTGACCGGCTATAATCTGATTCCTAGTCACCAATCCGTCTGGCAAGCGTGGTCACTTAATGCCAACCCCCTTCCATTTGATGGAAGAGGCCTATATTCAGGAGTGGATTGTCGCTATCGACAGGCTAATGATGATGAATATTTGAAATCATTTTTTGACTTTTAGAATTGTGTAATAATAGTGACTGAACAAAATAAACATTTGGAGTTTCCAAGGAGTGATCCGCGATAGGAAGTAGGCGTACACCTCTTTGGAAGTATTTTGGAAGTACTTGGAAATATTTGGAAGTATTTGGAAATGTTTGAAAGTACACTCGGGAGCAGCTAAATCGACTCAACCTCTAAGCGCGCATACAAAGTTGTTTTTCTTTTAAATGGCCAAGCCGATATTTATAAAATAAATATATCTTTAAAGCTTATTTATTTAGCTTTATATTGATATCAATTTCAAGCAAATCGGCTCATTACTTTTTAAATTATGTGATCTGAATGACAATGAAAGGAAAAAAGGGTGTAAAGGAAAGGAAAAGTAGGGATGTTCAAAATTAAAATAAAATTGACATTTTAAACATAACAAAGAAAATTTATTTTCTTAATAATTTGTGTTGCCCCCCCTAGCTTTTATAACAGCCCGCATGCGATCCTGCATCGACCCGATGAGTTTTTTTATAAAATCTTGAGGGATGCCTTCCCATTCATCTAACAAAGCTGTCTTAAGCTCATCAATGGTCGAAGGTACCGAATTTCTGGCTCGAACCCTTTGTTTGAGGTGGTCCCACATATGTTCGATGGGATTCATGTCTGGGCTGAGCGCTGGCCACTCTATGGTGTGGATAGCGACTTCGGTCATGTATTGCCGAGTGACCATCGCAGTGTGGCACCGGGCATTATCATGCATCAGTAAAAAATTTTCCCCAATAAATCCTTTATAAGGAACAACATGATGCAGGAGAATGTCAGCAATGTAACGGTCAGCTGTTAGACCCCCTCCCCGGCCTCCACCAGGCACAAAAACAATATCTGTTTTTCCCTCCAGAGAAATGCCACCCCAAATCATGCAGGAACCACCACCATGTGACACTGTTTGAGAGAAACAGCATTGAGAAAATCGCTCTCCCTGACGCCTGTAGACCCGACTTCTCCTGTCACTTCCATGAATGCACACTCTACACTCATCTGTGAAAAGGACAGCCCGCCATTGGTCGATACTTCAATTGAGATGCTCTCGAGCAAATTGAAGTCGAGCTTGACGGTGACGTGAGGTTAATTTTGGTCCAGAGGCAGGTCTTCTGCAAGTGAGGTTGGCTTCCTTCAAGCGTCTTCTGACTGTCCACCGACTGACAGCCAGACCTCGAACTTCTCTCAGCTGCTGCTGGACATCGACACCAGTGAGGTGGCGGTTTCGGAGAGACGTCGTGACGATAAAACGGTCATCCCTCTCAGACGTGCACCGGCGGCGGCGGGTATTCGTTCTCCGAGTGAAGGCACCAGTCTCCTGAAACCTTCTGTAGACCCTTGAGACAGTAGACTGACTTAAGTTCAATTGAAGAGCGACTTCTCTTTGGCTAAGGCTCTGTTCCAACAGAGCAACAACTTGAGCGGCAACTTCTGGCTTAGTATCCATGATTTTCTAAAAACAATTGTGTCAATTGCGTAGATGTGTTCAGGTCAATTGCTGAAAATCGATTAATAAGAATAATTGGTTACATTGGTTTTTATAAGGAAATTGTAACTAACAAGTAGCGGCAGCTAGAAACAGCAATTTTTCCAGTTCAGCCATTCGGATCACATAATTTAAAAAGTAATGAGCCGATTGGCTTGAAATTGATATCAATATAAAGATAAATAAATAAGCTTTAAAGATATATTTATTTTATAAATATCGGCTTGGCCATTTAAAAGAAAAACAACTTTGTATGCGCGCTTAGAGGTTGAGTCGATTTAGCTGCTCCCGAGTGTATTTGGAAATATTTGAAAGTACTTGGAAATATTTGGAAGTACTTGGAAATATTTGAAAGTACTTGGAAATATTTGGAAGTACTTGGAAATATTTGAAAGTACTTGGAAATATTTGAAAGTACTTGAAAATATTTGGAAGTACTTGGAAATATTTGGAATACTTGGAAATATTTGGAAGTCCAAGTGGAAGTAGGTGTACAGCATATCAGGTATTCGGTTCACCTCTCGGAAGTTTCACTTCTGTCACGTGATATATTTATAGCAGTGTTTTTCAACTTTTTTCATGACACGACCCCCTTAGTATGAAAAAAAAATTCGCAAACCCCTTACCCCCCCTGTTTGTAACCTGTATTTTATTATGTTACAAATATCAAATCCGTACAACTTTTTTATTAATTTTTATAATTATTAGGTTTCGGCTAAATACACAATTAAGTACCTATAACTTCTTCTCAGAGTGCCATACCCGAAACGGGCGTCAGGACCTCTCCACATATACCTGTGCTGAGTAACTACCTATAACAGACATACTTTTCTTCGATTCGTTTTCTTCGGCTCAGTCTTTTATTGGAGAAGTGGGGTCTGAGAAATTTTCTTAATAAAAATTGGGCATTCCACGCCAAATCGTACTGTTTGAAAAATTCTAATTTTTGATTTCCTTCATTTTTTGACATTTTTTAGTACCCATCAAAAAACTCTTCCTGGTAAATTTTGAAATTTTTTGATCACCAGTTTAAAAGATATCAAATTTTGCTTTTTCGCTCATACCTTCTTCAAAAATGGTCCAAATTCATTTTTTTTTTTAATTGAATTTGGACTATTTTTGAAGAAGTTATGAGCGAAAAACCGAAATTCGATATCTTTTAAACAGGTGATCAAAAAAATTTCAAAATTTACCAGGAAATTTTTTTTGATGAATACTAAAAAAATGCCAAAAAATGAAGGAAATCAAAAATTAAAATTTTTCAAACCGTATCATTTGGTGTGGAATGCCTCAAATATATTTTTAAACTTGGTTTTTTTCTTTTTTTACTGAGGCTTCGGACACTTTTATAGAGGGTGGGGTCGCGACCCACATGTTGAAAAACACTGATTTATAGAATAGAGACACTCGTAAATTTTGATTATTTCTGTTAATAAACTTCTCAAAAAAAGAATAAAAATAGTTTCAAAAATAGTTTTTTTCTTGCACTGTTTCTTTGTGCTTAGATTTCGATAACATAAGGACGAAAGCTTGCATAAAGTCCGTTTTAAATCCAAAGTGTTTGTATTTATTTATTTCAATCATGAAGAAGTAAGTAGATTTTGGGTACACTAGAGCTTGAGGAACCCAACATGGGTAAGCATAAAATGGTAAAATGCTATTATCCTATAATCCTAATAATCCTATTATCCTAGGTCCTATACTCTTGATTTAAAAATTCATAAGCTTACTTTATCAATACTGAAATAAATAAATAATTTTTAAAAGCCCAGCCTTAATGAATGAATAATAAAACACTCCGCCACAGATCTTTATTATTCCGTTTGGGGGAAGTACCATAAAGCCCTGTCAATATGTTTTTGAAAACCCCCGAAATTCACACTGGGTTGAAAACTTTTTGGGAAAAAAACCGTCCAGGGTTTTACAAAATTCTGTCCATGGAAATAGAACAACTTTGTCGTTGAAAAAAAGCCAAGAAAAGAAACTATTTAACATCTAGACCAGTGTTTCCCAACCTTTTTTAAACCATGTGATCATGTCCCGCCTAAGCCTATCTAAAATTCTCACGCTCCCTATGTAATAATTATATTAATATTATATTATTATAATTTTTATATGTATTCTAAAAATGAATGATTATTTATATAAATAAAATTAGAAAAAACAAAATTTTGTTGATTAGTATTTTGTATGGTTATATTATACATACATTTAGGTGTATTTTAAATATTCACAAAGAGAAACAAAGAGGTTGTCCTCTGCTTGATGCATCAAAAGCATCAAGCAGAGGACAACTTTGTTTCTCTTTGTGAATCAACAACTCTGCTATTCTCGGCAAAACAAAAACTTTTCAATTATATTTTAAATATTATTACTACTTATTATCAAATTTTGTTAACAGTTATTTTTTCAAAAATGTGTAACTAATTTTTTAGATTTTTATATTTATCTGGGCGAGCTGATTTTTGAATTGCGCCCCCCCCCCCTCAATAGGACTCACTTTGGCAAACACCGAGGGGTGAACCGCGATTGGAATTAGGTGTACACATTTTTGGAATTATGTGGAATTATTTTGGAATTCATTAGATAATTCCCCTTCATCTATTGTCTTCTACTTGGAAACGAATGTGAAAATGGAAGTAGGTGTACACTGTAGACGATATTAGGTCGCGGTTCACCCCTCGGCAAATACTGATCTGGAATCTTTTCTTAGAGTTGAGTTTTTAAAATGTATTATTTTCATCATCTGTATTTTCAAATATATTTTGTTTATGCGAGTGTTTTTGTTTAATTTCCGAAAAAGGGCCTCCCAAGAAATTCCGATACAGGGCCTATAGGTACCGTGCGCAACGACTTTAGCGCCAACTGGCGACGAAAATGTAACCTTTGGGGAATGATATCTTAGACCATGAAATATATAGACAAGCCCTATGCTACTCTCCACATAGAGTGAAGTGAGGCCAACATCGCCTACAGATGACGTCATGTTCTCGCATAAATATTTTGGTATATTAATTTGCAATTATTGGAATCCAAAAATAAATAATCTAAACTACGATAAATTTATCTCAATGTATAATAAATCCTATAGTGGCCATGCTATTTCTGGGTGTTCCTACCTACAGATGACGTCACGTTCTCTAGGTGATGTTGGCATCACCAAATCGACACCAGGGCGTGTCTATATATTTCATGATCTAAGGATGATTTATTAAACGTCCAGGACAAAGAGACTCGCTCACGGCCCCATAGACTCCATGCACTCTTTTATCTATGATATATAGGTACTATAATACAATATTTGCACCAATTCGACAAAATTATTTGAATAAATAAACACAAGAGAGCGCTACCTTCAACAGTAGTGCTGCCTCTATGTTTGACACACTGTCCCTATCTATACTAGGGCTAGCTACGACACTGCTATTCGCTAAAGAAAATAAAAAATAAAAAGGAATAAAGAACGACAGATAACACATTCTATAGAATGCGATCCTATATGTATTACATCATATAGAATAATTTGAATTTCAAACACTGCTAAAATAGTATATTACGCCCATACATAATACATATCATATATCGTCTAGGAAAATCCTTAGCTAATGTTGATAAAATCTCTATTTTGTATAAAAAGCTTGGCTATAGAGCAGTTGTTTTTTCTATGTTTCTTTATTCTATCTATTTGTATCTTCTAGTGATTCTCTATTTATGCTATTGAATGGTTCTTGTAGAATGGAATGGAGCAGAGAGGGAGCGCGTTAATGAAATTCTTTTCCGAAATGTAAATCGCGTATATAATATGTGTCCCCGGAGAGAAGGCGTGGCATGCAGCGGTAATGATCATTTGCACAGGCAAATAGAAACTACCACCCTAGATATATATATATATATATATATGTATATATACAGACAGACTCTCCTCCATTTCATCGTTTCTCCAACTCCATTTGAAACCGCCAAACGGGAATCGCCCTTTTTGCGCTCGAGGGGTAAAAATAAATAATCCCTTTGAAAAAGATTGTTTTGCTTATAGTCTAGATACTGTAAATGAAAATGGTCATTATGAGAAAACCTTTAACGCTTTTTTTTCTCAGTGTGTTACAAAATTAAAAAGATAATTGTAAAAAAAAAAATGAAAAAAAAATGAATTTGAATATATTTTCCCCCATATTATTATTTTTTTTCTCATTATAATTAGAGGATTGTTTTTATTTTTTAATATTTGTGAATTCTTTTTTTGTATTAATTTCAAGTTCTACTTTGTTTTTTAAAGAGAAATCAATTATGGTGTCCTCTGCTTGATACAATTAAACATACTCCTATCTATAGGTATATACCCGAGGGGTGATCCGCGATTGGAAGTAGGTGTACACTCCCTTGGAAGTATTTTGGAAGTACTTGGAAATATTTGGAAATATTTGCAATCACACTGAAGTATTTTGGAAGTACTTGGAAATATTTGCAATCACTTGGAAATATTTGAAAGTACTTGGAAATATTTGGAAGTACGTGGAAACATTTGGAAGCACTTGGAAACATTTGGAAGTACTTGGAAATATTTGGAAGTACTTGGAAATATTTGGAAGTACTTGGAAATATTTCAAAGTTCTTGGAAATATTTGGAAGTACTTGGAAATATTTGGAAGTACTTGGAAATATTTGGAAGTACTTGGAATTATTTGAAAGTACTTGGAAATATTTGGAAGTACTTGGAAATATTTGCAAGTACAAGTGGAAGTAGGTGTACAGCATATTAGGTCGCGGTTCACCCATCGTATATACCTATATGTCAATGAATATAAAATAAAAAATAAAATTTTGAAAAATTTTAGAAACTTTTTAAAATTTAAAATATAAAATACTATCTAGGTTTCAGAAAAATTTAAAATTTTAAAAAGTTTCTAAAATTTTTCAAAATTATCTTTACTTTATTTAAAATGTTTCAACAAGAACCCAAACCATTGTCCCTTAACAAAAAAGAATATAAAATAAATACAAATATTTTAAAAAACCATCTTAAATCAGACGTTTCGGGAGAATTTCTCCCTTTATCAATACACTTTTTCGATTCAAAAAAAGTTGTTTTCTCTACGGTTAAGAGATTTTTTGTTGTTTTCTAAACTTTAAAGAAAACTTTTTTCATTTTTTTAACTAGAAAAATTGCATTGATAATGGGAGAAACTCTCCCGAAACGTCTGATTTATTAAAAGTTTTGAAAATTCGAATTATAAAGAGGGGAAGTGGCCTAGCTCGACTTATAGAACGTTCTCTCCCCCTCTTGTTACGAAAAGGATTTCGAGTTACCGAAATACAGATCATTTTTTCAATTTACCGAAGTTAACAGCTGAAGAGTTCGAATTATAGAAAAATTCGAATTATTGAGGTTCAAATTATCGAGAGACGACTATACTTAAAAATATTTATTTATATATTATTTACCGATATATATTTTTTGGTAAATAAAATACCATAAAATTAAGCTATCTGTGAATAAAAATTGAAAATAAGGCCTATATACTCTTTGCGAAAATCAAGACAACTCTCCGAAATATATGTATAGAATTAATAATTATATATAATGTACTAGCAAATTCTGACATCTATTGACAGAAAGCTATCGGGAAACAAACTCTATTCTTCCATAAGAATAATACATTTTTTACTTCCCCTTTTTGGCCCTGCAGGCAGACCACAAAAAATCATTCTTCACATTTCAAACATTTCTAAACATCGAAAAAATTAAATTAAAAATTTTTTAGTAAATTTAAAACTCTGGCCTCCCATAGAGCGTATCAATAAAATGGATAATACACATAAAACAATAAGCTTTGTTTAGGGAAAAAATTTAAATAATCTTGGTCTGGATTCATTTTTTTTTCCAGAAATACAATAGGCGAATGCCTTTGGCCAATATAATATCCAGCATCCCTGGTGGACAGCTAAAAATAACAATCTCCTCCGAGGAATGCAATACTCTCGGGTGAAAACTCTCTTTCCCTTTGATCCCCTACAATACCGATTGAAATGCAGCGAAACCCTTTTCCCTAGCTAAACATATAATAAATATCTGGTGGTGTTTTCCCCCGATAGGGTACAATTGCACCCGCTCACCCATCCCCTTTGATTCTGTATGTTTTGTTTTGGATCGTCATTATTTATTCTTTTGTCCGTTGATTGATTCATCATTGATCTGAACCCAATCGGGTACAAATCCCTTTACCAAAGCCTACTCCGTCATTCTCTTTTAGTTCTGCTTTCTATAAAACGCGCAGTGGCGCAGTTCAAACATTACATTATGAATTTTTGATAGTGTCTTTTTTCGTTTTCAAGTGCATTGTGTTTATTACACGCAGCGGTTTAATGTGTATTCACTTTCATGTTCAAATTCATTGCCATCTTCAAAGCGACTACTTATCTATTTGCATTACAGAATATTAATTCTAAAATTGATTACTTACATTCAATAAATTTTCAATTACTCATTGAATAAAAATTCTTTATCTTAATTTTGATATTACTAATATTTATTATACAAAATGAAATGCTGTTTTGTTTATTCTGGGTATCGATACTCATGAAAACAGAATAAATGTGTATCTAGTAAAAGATGACATTTCTGATAAAGTTTTCGGTCCTCGAGTTTTTTTACCATTTTTTATTTTTAAGTTATATCAAAACCACCAGTTCCCGAAGAATCTCAGAATTTTAGAAATATAACGAGCGGTTTGTTATAACGCCTTCAATTTTTTTTTTTAGTGAAAATGATGAGAGAAGGAGTTACACCAAAAACATGCATCCCTAAAGGCCTGGGTTGGCCACTCCACCGTGAAAAGAAGAAGAGAGAATTTTATGGGCTGGGCGGGGGTCGAAGGTATCTGTGTATACGGGTCTTAAACAGCTGAAGGTTATAAGTCACGGGGGAGACGGTGGCTGGGAGAGAGTTCCAGTTTCTGGAGGTCATAGGGATAAAAGAGCTGGCGAAAGTGATTGTTCGATTTTTATCCAATTTGTCAGCGAAAGGGTGCTGAACGTTTGAAAACCGCGTGTTTTTTGTAAAGAGGGGTTTAGGGGGGATAATTGATTTCAGCTCGACTGAACAGACACTGTAGTACAGGGAAAGAGCAGAAACAGTTCTTCGGTAAGCCCCCTGGCAGGGAGTCGAGTGAGTTAGTTAGGGCCTGGTCTCCTATTAGTTTAATTACTCGCTTCTGAATCGCATCCAGTGTCAATTTCATTATTACAACAAAACGAAAACAAGACTAATGATCCACCAAGTCTAAAAAAATTTCTTAATAAAAGGCCACCCATTGGCCCCTGGTGAAATAGATATGAACTTCATGCTTCCCAATACCGTCGTATCAGTTGCCTATCTAACAGGCAATTCTTATGACGACTCAATACCTAGATCTGGATATTTATCTATTTTTAACCGACTTAAAAAAAGGTTGCGCCTCGATTTCTTTTTTTAATTTCATTATACTATTCTATTTTTGTGCAGAAAAATTATGTATATGTTTTAGAGTTGAATTTTTAGTAAAATTATACATAACTAATTATTAACAGGAATAATAGGGAACTGGACAACATTAAAAACACAGAGTTTTTTTATTAAATGGGCCAGACGTTTCATTAGTTTATTTTGACTTTCTCAGTGGCCCATTTTATTACTCTTTGTCTAAAAACAATTTCACCACTCTGTTTTGTCTTATATTGTTAATATGAGTGATAAAATGGTCCACGAAGTCAGAATAAACTGACGAAACGTCTGGGTCATTTAATAAAAAAACTCTGTGTTCTTAATTTTGTCCAGATCTCTACTATTCTTGCTAATTTACTATGGATGTGAATGATGCAACATTATAATTATTTATTGAACACGAATAAATAATACAATAAAACTACGACGTTTCGATCGACTTATTCTGCGATTGTTCTCAAGTATAAGCCACTCGCAGAATAAGTCGATCGAAACGTTGTAGTTTTATTGTATTATTTATTCGTGTTCAATAGATAATTATAATTAATTATATGTGATTTTATTAAAATTTCAACTCTAAATCAAATCAATCACAAAAATAAAAGCTTCAACAGCTTCATTACTGATAAATATGTATATGTTTATTTGCATCAAGGAGAGGACATCCTCATTGATTTCTCTTTATAAATTAACAACTCTGCTACTCTCGGCAAGACAAATTCTTTTGAATTACAAAGTTTATTTTTTCCTCCATTTGGGATGATTGATTTAGGACAGGGGATTCCAAACTTTTCAGAGTCGCGGCGCTGTTTTTCAATTAAAATTTTTCCATGGCGCCCTATTATAAGTAAAAGTAAATATATCAAAATAAATAGCATATTTGGTCTCACTAATTAGTCTTGAAATAGAATCGATAAAAATATATTGAAAATTAATAGTTTATTTTTCTATCAAATTCAAAAATTCATACCACAGGGGGGACCCTGTGTATATATAATATTTCAGTTTTTTTGGAGAGTTTCAAAGTTAAATTTTTTCGCTTTATATCAAAACAAATAGTGTATTTCGTTTCTCTAAATACTCTTATATTAGAATCGATAAAAATATCTTGAAAATTAATCATTTATTTGTCTACCAAAATAAAAAATTCAGACCACAGGGTGGCCCTTTGTATATATTTCAGATTTTTTCGGATTATGGATGTTTGATCGTAAGTAAGAGTTAAAAATTAAAAATAAATACATTTTTAGCTTCTCACTTTTTTTTTGTCTCTTTAGGCCAAATGTCTTGCTTCAATTAATTATTAAGCTTCACGGCGCACCTGTAAAAAGGCCGAGGCGCAAGGTTTGGCAACCTCTGATTTAAGAGATTTAGTTGAAGACCTTTTGCAAGATATTTAATTATTTATGTTAAGAATTTAAAATAACGAAACTTTTCACTAGAGGTTTTGTTTTAATGAAATTCCATTTTTAAAATAAATATTACACGTCATTTCAATTTTCATCGGGTCAGGGATTTTTCCTTTTCTCTTATAAATACTGTATGTATTGGCCATTTATGTTTATTGAAAAATCGTTTGGTCTTTTACATATAGATGAATCCATTGGCTGATTGACAGTGACATGCATATTCTTTTTAATATCTTTTTTCATCCCCCTCTCCCTTGAATATACTCCACTTTTTTATATCCCTTTCACTTTGAAGAGATTTATAATTGAAATTTTATTTTATTTTATTATTATACCACCCGTGCGACTATTGAATATAATAGAAATTTTATAATTAAAATAAAATTTTATATATTTTTATGGTTGCGATGTTGCATATATATAAATAGGATGGTCGATAAAATGAACTGGTTGCGGGGGGGGGGCCCCTCGTTTGAACGGCAAAGGGGTGGCATGCAGAGAGTAAGGGTGGTATTTTCCTATGATGGGAATTACATTTGAAAACGTATTAAAATTCATGCTTGCGGGAATGAGCGAAAATGCATATGGTTCGTCATTAACATAAAAAATTGATTATTTTCGCTTTTTTTATAATTAAAATTCCTCTCGTTTGAAAAAAAATAATAATAAATAAATAAATTTATAATCTATTCTCTGTTTCAATATGTTAATATTATATTATTATTTACCTTTCATTTATTCACCTCATTTCGATTCTCATGTATAACGATTATAGAAACAATAATAATCGCATTTAAATGCGAATCTATTGGAAATATGCAAGGGGGTGGGGGGATGGGAGTTTGAAACTCTATCTATAATCTTATTTTAATTTATATAGATAAAATTTAATATAAATAAATATTTAGATTAAAATATACTATTATAATTTAATTATTTTATTTTAATGATTGAGATGTATATCTGTAAAAACCAGACGAATTATATTAATATAAGAGTTCAAGTTGCCGATAGAAATAGATTTTAAATTTTCTATGAAAATCATAAGAGAGTCCTTAATTAGATCAAATTTTAATTAAAATCTAGACACACGGCAGTGTGTCAGCCAATTTCGGAAAAACGGCCGACGCACCGGCCATGTGTATATTTACACGAACCATTTCGAGCTACTCAAAAACTATTAGACCTACACACTTGAAATTTTTCATGTCTAATAAGGCCCACTGGAACACCTAGAATCCCAAATTTCATGAATAAAACTATATTAGTTATTGAATTATTAAGGTCTGAAAAGTGGCATTTTTAACACTGACTGACTCTCACTGACATATCAAAAACCTAAAGTACTTCTGCTGATCCTAGAATGCTGAAATTTGGCATACTGGTAGAGTTCGGCCTACAAACAAAGGGAAAAATCAAAAAAGTGAAAGTTTCATTTTTTCAGGACCTAAAATGAAGGGGTGAAATGTATTATATAGGCTTAATTCCCATATTATAGTGGAAATACAATCAAGCTAGAATTCTGAAATTTGGCATAGTGATAAAGCTTGGCACATTAATAAAGGAGGAAATTGAAAAACCGAAACTCTCCCTTCTTCGGGGCCCGAAATGAAGGGGTGAAATTTATGAAAACCCGACCGGGTTTTTAACAAATATTTTATTAGAAATATTTAATAATTATCAATATACATGTTTAAATCTAATTATTTAGATAAATTAAATCATAAAACTTTTCAAAAATTAATGATATCTGTCCAAAAAAATAAATATAAATAAGGGTCCAAGTTCGGTGCAAACGACTTCGCCGACAAAAGAGTTGAGATCTAAACGGGTACCAAGTTCCAGAGGGGTTGCTTAAATCATAGCTATAGTGATGAAGAACGTTCTTTAATTGATTTAAAAGAAAATTTGTTACGTTCTTTGATATTAAATTTATAGCTTGGCAAGTTTTATATCCAACTAACGTAATTTATTGACTATTATAACTTGCAGAGTTATAAATTTAATATCAAAGAACGTAACAAATTTTCTTTTAAATCAATTGAAGATCGGTGTTCCTCCCTAAAGCTATGATTTAACCAACTACTATGAAACTTGGTACCTGCTCAGATCTCAACTCTTTTGTCGGCGAAGCCGATGGTACCGAACTTGGGCCCTTTTTCACATTTATGTTTTTGGTCAGATTATATAATATAATATAAGAGTTCAAGTTGCCGATAGAAATAGATTTTAAATTTTCTATGAAAATCATAAGAGTCCTTAATTAGATCAAATTTTAATTAAAATTTATTTTTATCAGCAACTTGAACTCTTATGTTTAATTTAGAAGAGTCATTTTATTGCCTTTCGAAAAATTTCAAAATTTAAAACACTCATCAACCAGCTTATTTAAAAATTATGTGTTTAAATTTAGAATCAATAAACCTCGAAATTTTAAAAATAAAGATTTAAATATGCCAGAGGGGTTCATTTCACAGGGTAGACAAATGGATTGGAGGTGAAACTTTGTGATGATTAAACATTTTATAAGTATTCAGGAACTTTTTTTTCTTAATTTCCATGAATGAATATTTCAGTTTTTTTATAATTATATATAAATATAGTAGACGTTAGTTTCACTAATTTAATTTTCTATTTTTTCAGGTCAAAATCGTAACTAATCAAGCGAGTTCTCTCAATCAGCTTCAGTTCGTCTCTTGGTAAGAGCAATTTTTTATAACATTTTTCTATTATTGTGATATACTAGTATTTTTATTAAAGTTTTCCTTTTGGTTGATACTTTTATAAAATAAATTTTATTTGAAATTGTTTACTTATACTTGATAATGATAGTAGAAATGGTCGATCGAAACGTTGTAATTATTTTATGTATTATTTTGTTATATACAATTTTTCAAGATTCCGTACGTCCAGTTATAGTTCCAGCAATTAATTCCTTTTTTATATTTTTGTATGAATTTCATTGAAGATCACTTTAGCATTCTCTCTCTCTCTCTCTATAAGGTTAATCATTTTGGTCCGAGTTCAAAAGACAAAAGGTCATTCCTAGAAATAAGTAAAAAATTAATCTCTAATAATCTGAAACAGGTTTGGACTTGTATTTGGCAGCTTTTGTTTCTTAGCATTAAAGGAAGAGGATGATTCTATCCGAGGCCTTTTTAGTCATTTTTCTCCATCAGGTTCTAATGAAAGAATTGCTCACCCATATATGCATTAAATAATAAAAAAATTGACAACTATTTCATAAGTCGGTACGCTATAACTGCTCTAATAGTTAATAATAAACTTAAAAATAAATTGTTTATTTATACCTAAATTGTGTCATCCCTTCAAAATCTTAATAAAATCATTCAAAAAATTATGTCTTCATGAACCAAGAGTTCTAAAGATAGAGAGCTCAAATTCTTAAAAGTTTTTTTACTTTGAAAATAAAGACATTTTGGCACAAGAACGGCACTAAGGATTTTTTTTAAATTGATGCACATATCAAGTGTCATAAGTTATTAGTCGAGTATAAAATTCGACCTTTGTATTTTAATTCAAAGTCTAAAATAATATTAATATATTGCTTTTAACTACGTAAAGGAGGGGTCGGCAACCTGCAGCCCGTGGGCTTCATGCGGCCCTTTGAAACTTTTTGCGCGGCCCTCCAAAGCACCAATATAATTTTAGGAAAAATCAAAAAACTTAGAGCGTTTTCTTGTGGATATTACAACTTACCTCAATAAATTAAATATAACAGTACAAGTCAAAGGAAACTTAATCAACGAGCTATTTACATAAATCAAAAGTTTCCAGCTTAAAAAAATTGTTTATTTCTCAACTTGAAAAAAATATTTTTCGTTAAATTGAAGGGTTGGTTTTGTCACAAATTTTTTGAAAAAAATAATTATTGTAATTTTCTTATTTTGCAATCGTTTTTAACCAAAAACGACAAACAGTGTCCTTCGAATATTTTTATTGAATCACTAAAACTACTGGATGAAAATTTTCGTCATCGGTTTCAAGATTTTTATGCAAAAGAAATGGACATATTAATATTTGAAAATCCTTTAAAATTTGATATTGTAAAACCACCAGAGAATTTTCAACTAGAGTTAATTGATTTGCAATCTAACAATGTATATAAAAATAATTTAATTGCAATTTATTCAAATCTACCAGAAAACAAATTTCCCAATTTAAGAAATTTTGCAAAATCAATGATTTGTATTTTTTCAAGCACCAATTTATGCGAACAAATATTCTCAAGAATGAATTTCATAAAATCAAAATATAGAACGATGTTGACGGATGAAAATTTACAAAACTTGTTGAGGATCTCAGTATCCCAAACACAACTGGCTTTAAATGAATTATCAAACAATATTCAAGAACAAAAACGCATTGAATTATAATGAATAAATAAAATGAAAGATTAACTATTTTACTTAATATTTTATATTTACATATTTATATATTTTATATTTACATATTTATATATTTTATATTTACATATTTATATATATTTAATTGCAATTGTTTTTTCTTTTTTTCCCTTTTAAGAATAGTAAAAATTTTGTTCTCTGACATTATTGTTATTAATGCATGTCAATAAAAAATAAATTTTTTCTATATTTATTTTTAATAATATTTATACTCGTATATGATATAAAAGCACTATTTAAGTTCCATTTGAATGTGCGGCCCGCATAAAAAATTTCATTTTGAAAATGGCCCGCCGTCCGAAAAAGTTTGCCGACCCCTGACGTAAAGAATAGTCTAGGAATGCTGTCCGCCTGTATTTATGCAACCTAAATACGCCTCTAGAATGGACTAGCCTACCATACAGGCATCCCTGTTAAATGAAATTTTTCATAATTAGATTTAACACATCAGAGGAAAAAAGGTAACAATTAAACACCGTGTTAAATCTTAAGATCGATCGGTTGGTCATATGATTTAACAAGGTATTTAATTGTTTTCTTTTCCCTCTGATTTGTTACATCTAATATTGAGCTGAAGAATAAAAATAATTTTTCATAATGTTTAAAATCTACCGGCCATCTCACATGAGGTCATTTCTTATTTTTCACAACCATACGTCTCAGAACTATGAAATTCTAAGCTTAAGCTCGATATAGGCTAGAAGGACTATAGCAAGCTTTTGATTGAAATCGGAACACCGGAAATTGACATTTCCATTAATTATCGATTGATTTCTTGAAGTCCGTTTCCAAAATAAACTAGTAGTTGAAATATATTTAATTTTGTAGGAGTAAATATTTGGATAAATGCAATTTGCAGCTCAGTTCCATATATTATGTATAAAGGGCCGTGCTCGATTCGAGACGGAGAGCTACACCTCATTTTAATTTTTATACATGGGCAAATCATAGTGGATAAATTCTGTTAACATTTATTTTTTTGGATTTATTTTTATTTCATTATTTATTATCTCCATTATATTATTTATACTGTAAATTACAGTGAAAATAATTCTATTATTCATATTTTTCTAAATATTCTGTTGTGTTATTTTTTCTCTCTCAGGGAGTTTTATTTTATATTTATTTTATTTTATTTTTCATTTGATTTTATTTTAAAAACAAAATATTCGTTCCATTACTGTGTAGTTTTCCAACATCAACATCCAGGTTCATTTCATTTTCATAATATTTTTTCACCGACCCTGTTTCTATTTGTTTTTCACTCTAAAAGCCCTAAGGGTTTCTATATAAATACTCGTATAAACTTTTTAGTTATCTCAATGGGTAAGCAAGCGGTGTGGTGTGTTTCGCGCACCAAACCCTCGCCATTGAATCTCTCCTGCAGAGTCGTTTTCCTAAAGCTGAATTTAAGTATTAATTTATTCGCAGGTTCGAATAGCGCAACAGGGCTGAGGCAGTTAATGCCTCTTCAATTTACATTGGTTGAAAACAAGAGCACTTGGCAAACTGCCGCCCTTGCCTTTCTTTCCCATTCCCCGAGGCTCGTTATTATTTACCCACGAGGGACGAGGCTTGCTCCCATTAAGCTGATCGATTGGAAATCGTCGCTAGTTGATGGGCTTTATTTCACCGGACCTCCTTTCTTTAACTTCATTATTTATACGTTTCATTGACGTAGTAGGCCCTGTATCGAAATTTCTCCGGGAGCCTTTTTTCGGAAAATAAAAGCGTAAGAAGATTTTCTTTGGAGACAGACTGAAATACAGGGGGTCGGCGCTCGAAGTGTTACCAATGAAAAATGCTGTAATTTTGTCAATTTTAATTTTTTTTATTTAAAAACTTCATTATATCGTAAAAACATTTCAAATTTTAAGAAAAATATGTTATTGTTCGATGTAGCCACCATTAGAGCGGATAATGGCATCGAGTCTGTACGGGAAGGCTTCACATGTTGCACGAATTTTGCAAAGAGCAATCTCTAAGGAATTGACGTTTAATATTTTTTAGTTGATACTTTGGCCTCAAGAATGGACCAAATGGAAAAATCCATTGGGTTTAAGTCCGGGGAATATGGTGCCCATTGTTGTGAAGAAATGAAACTTTTTCTTGTAAAAACGTTGGGTTTCACGGACTTTATTGGGTGGTGTCGAGTCTTGTTGAAACGTCCAACACTTTCTACCGAGGGGTGATCCGCGATTGGAAGTAGGTGTACACCTCTTTGGAAGTATTTTGGAAGTACTTGGAAATATTTGAAAGTACTTGGAAATATTTGGAATTACTTGGAAATATTTGGAAGTACCTGGAAATATTTGAAAGTACTTGGAAATATTTGGAAGTACTTAGAAATATTTGGGAGTATTTGGAAATATTTGGAAGTACAAGAGGAAGTAAGTGTACAGCATATTAGGTCGCGGTTCACCCCTCGCATTCTACCTAATCGGTTACTTACCAAAGGTAACAAAGCATCGTTTAAAAATTTTTCACGGTAGATGGTAACCCTTCGAGCGCCGAACCCTGTAAACTGCCGTGCAAAATTATCGCATCACTATACCAAATAAAATGAAAACTGATCTAATTCGTTTTAACATTGAAAATAATTTAATTTATTTTAAATACTTGTTGCAATAAATTTAATGTCTCTAAATTATGGGCCAACTTGGTCAATTCAAGCCAACACCATTGTGTACAGAGGTGTTGGCTTGTATTAACCAATATTTGTTGACGATGGCAATCAGATTGGCGATAGTTGGCCATAGGAGCGATTTTTTCAATACAGCAGTGGCTAGGCGGCGTTTCCAGAAAGCCATCGGCATTGGCCCAACTCTTGGACCACTCTGTGGAGTCAATTCAACTCGTTTTACTGTTAGCCTACATGGACTACATCAGTGGCTCACGAGTGGCCTTAAGTGTTTTTATTATTAATTTGTATATTTATAATGATTTATTTGTTTTCGTCAAAATAATAAGAAATTCCTTAAAACAAAATTGAATTTATAAAAAATATTAGTAGCGATGTTATAATTTTGCACAGCAGTTTATTTATAGCACAGGATTAGATGGAAGGTAGTTCAGAAATAAATAAGAGACAACACCTATCCCTCATTTTACAAGGTACTTTTTTTTACATGTTTTCCTTTTTACACGATTAAAATTTTTTTTAATTAATACTAGGGGCCGCTCGGCAGGCAGGCTTCTCCTACTTTCCGACTCTGGGCTTTTGGTGGAGTCTCTCAATGAAGAAGTTAAAAACAAACAAACAGTATAAAATCTTCTTGGTAAATAAAGTAAAATTTAATGAAATTGTTTCCCTGCTATTTCTGTTACAAATTTATTATTCCCGGGAATGATACAACATTAATGAAAAACTATTATGTTGGCCACAGTATCAGTTTAATCATGCTTTTTTGTAAAAATAAGCGTTGCACCTCTTCCTTGGGATCAAAAATGCTGTAAAAATCTCACTAAAATATAGTGTCTGTAAATGATCACATGCCTTACAACAAACTGCACCAACTTTGGGGATTAAATTGAATAAAATTTTTCAAGATTCTAAGATTTTAAGGTTTTCAAAATTTTTTTTCGAAAATTCTAAAATCTCAAAAGGCCGATTATCTAAGATGTCAACGATATTATATTTCATAGAAACGAAATCATTCCGACATTTAGTTATAATTAAATAACAACTTTATTAATCAATAAAAAATTACAAAAAAATGTTTACCAATTTCAAATTCTTCGTCCTCGGGGCCAGAAGGTCCATTTTTTTAATTTATATATATTTTTTTCTTATTTTAGTAGGGGGGGGGGGGGAAGAAATTGAGAAAAACTTTTCATACACTTAAAAAAATAAAGTAAAAAAAATATACTGGATGTTAAATAGGTACTTTTTGTGCAGGATTTTCGTAAAAAGATTTTAACACAGAGTGATATTGACAGGCCTCTATAGTACTTCCCCGAAACGGAATAATATAGAGCTGTAGCTGAGTGTTTTATTATTCATTCATTAAAGACTGGGCTTTTATTAATATGACTTAAAAGTATGAACAATTATTTATTTAATTCAGTATTGATACAGTAAAATTATGAATTTTTAAATCAAGAGTATAAGATAATATCAATCAACGATTTTTTGCTTACCCATGTTGGGATTCCTTAAGCTCGGCGGTCCTGTATCTTTACTACAACTGCTACAGCGGTAGCTACGCCCGGGGCTAACATTGTCAAAAATGGAAAAAAATGGAAAAAATCTCATTTTTTGGCGGTTTGTTTTCTTATACTCGAAAACTATCAACTTTTCGTAAATAACCTTCCTAATCATATATTGAAAGTTCATAAAATTTTCTACAAATTTCATCATTTATATTTTTTCTCCGACCAGCCGTTCGGGTTCAAGCGCTAGTTGAAAATTGGCGTAGTTTTTCTCTCACTCGTTCAATTATTATTAGTATTAACTTGTAAACTCCTGATGATGGACTAATAATCCGAAATATATTGAGTTTGTATAAACCTCTTTGAGTTTTATTTCATTCACTGTGAAACTACACACCCTTTACTCTATTAACTAGTTTTTCTCTTTCCGTCAATTCCAAAAACTCGAATTTTTTTCGATTTTTTCTCATTTTTACCATGAAAGAGCACTTTTTCGAGAAAGAACAACTCTATACATTTTTAATGCTACAATTCAAACAAAATTTAATATTAATTAGATATTGGTAACCCGTCCCGCAATGAGGTTGAAGTTTTGAAAAACTGCAATTTTTTGCAAAATTCACAGTTTTTCTTTCATAAAATGAAAACCACTCATCCTAAAAACTTGATTTCTATTTCATTCTCTAGGAAATTTTATTTACTTGGATCACTTTTTTTGTTAAAACTCTTAGATTTATAGATATCCAGTATTTTTCATGAGACTTTTGAGGATTTTAATCATATCCTGTCATGAAAAATACTTAATTAGCAGAGGTAAGTGATAGTCCAGTGGTATGCACTAAACACGACTAAATAATTAGCAGAGGTAAGTGATAGTCCAATGGTATGCACTAAACATGACTAAATATTTAGTAGAGGTAAGTGATAGTCCAATGGTAAGCACTAAACACGACTAAATAATTAGCTCAGGTTAGTGATAGTCAAATGGTATGCACACTCAATAGTTCTGGGTACAACGTCACAGCCTGAGAAACACTGTCTTCTTCCCTACGTCATGCCTCCTTTTATACCCGTCAATGTCAATCTATTCTTAGAAATCCATAATGAGCTCAATTCAAAGTCTAATGACCTCAAAGGATTAGACTTTGAGCTCATTATGGATTTTTAAGAATAGATTGACATTGAAGGGTATAAAAGGATACATGGCGGAGGGAAGAACACAGTGTTTCTCAGTCTGTGGCTAATTCAACTAAGGACCCAGGTCTATTGAGTGTGCATACCATTGGATTATCAGTTACTTATACCAATTATTTAGTCGTGTTTAGAGCATACCATTGGACTATCACTTCCCTCTACTAAATATTGAGTCGTGCTTAGTGCATCCCATTGGACTATCACTTCCCACTGCTAAATATTTAGTCGTGTTTAGTGCATACCATTGGACTATCACTTACCTCTACTAAATATTGAATCGTGTTTAATGCATCCCATTGGACTATCACTTCCCTCTGCTAAATAATTAGTCGTATTTAGTGCATACCATTGAACTATCACTTACCTCTGCTAATTATTTAGTCGTTTTTAGTGCATACCATTGGACTATCACTTACCTCTACTAAATATTGAGTCGTGTTTAATGCATACCATTTAACTATCACTTACCTCTGCTAATTATTTAACTCTATTTAGTGCACATCATTTGACTTTACACTAATAATTTACTGCATTTTATACCATATTGTAGCGATGAAAAATTAATTTTCCTTTTAATAGTTTACAAATATAAAATATAATTTTTTTGGGTTTAAAATTTATTTATGTTATTATCATATATGATAACTCGGATTTAGTATAAGGCAATCTCTAATAATTTCTAAAACAAAATTAAGTAACTCTTTTTTTTCAATCAACAATTTGATGAGTTTTAGATTTTGTATTCTTAACGTAAATGTGAAAAATTTGATTTAGGCGGGTCAAAATACGAGCATAACATTTTTACCCATGAGGAGAAAAAAGTCAAGTTAAATAATACATAGAAATACTTAAAGCATAAATATCTAAAAAAATTGAATCACCTAGAAGTTGAGCAACTTAATGGGAAGTATTGTAAAGAAGAAGTCTAACTTCAGGGCGGACCAAAGAATGGCTCGAGATTGGAGAATGTAGATGGAGAATGAATGAATACCTTGGTGGGCTTCGCTATATAATCACATTTAAATGGGGGGGGGGGGGGGGGATTTATGAAATTATCTTTTTTTTCACTTTAAAAATTCCATTGATAAAGGAAGAAATTATCTTGAAATCTCTAGTTTATTAAATGTTTTGAAGATTATTTTTTTAAAGATTTGTTTCATGCCAAATCGGACGTTTTGAAAAAAATTTTATGTTTTGATTTCCTTCGTTTTTTGACATTTTTTTGTACCCATCAAAAAACTCTTCCTGGTAAAT
Source organism: Forficula auricularia (assembly GCA_024734495.1). NCBI lineage: Eukaryota > Metazoa > Arthropoda > Insecta > Dermaptera > Forficulidae > Forficula > Forficula auricularia. The sequence goes on from JALMQS010000225.1 coordinate 8,016,017, forward strand.
TTTGAAATTATTTTGATTGCCGGTTTAAAAAATATTGAATTTCGGTTTTTCGCTCATAACTTCTTCAAAAATGGTCCAAATACAATTTTTTTAATTTTTTTTCTGATTGTGTTAAATAATGTCTGAAACGTAGAGTAAAATCATTTTCAACTATTATTTTTTTCTGTCTGTATGTGGATTCAGATCCCCACAGTAACTTAAGAATTTAAAAGAAGAACTTAAAATTCCTACAAAGCTCGTTCTCGTACGAAAATTTATACGAAAATACTTAATCAAAAAGCGTGGGGCACTTTCTCTAAATTAATTAAAACCACATTCCACGCTTTTTGATTAAGTATTACATTATTTTGTGCTTTTTAGAAGCATGTTTTTTTTTTTGTTTTTTAATATATTTTATTTTAAGCATGTTACACTTTTACTTTCAATATTTTTAGGATTTTATTTTCTGGAAAATGGCCTTAACGAATTTAGTTTAGAGCCAAATATCCCTATATGACTTGTAGAATGGAGTTTCCTCCCTGTTCCTCTTGTCTGAAACGTAGAGTAAAATCTGAATCTACAACTTTTAAAACAAAATTTTTTTAATTATTTTATTATTTTGAAAAAAATAAGAAATGATGATAGCGCAGGATTTGAACCTGCGATCTTTCTTGAATAGCCCAAAAATGCTTTTTAACGAACTACGGCACTGAAGTCCTCAAAGATCGAATATCAAAAAATCGTCAATATATAGTGATATAGTTCAATATTTGACAAAATTCAACTTTACTAGCAAAATAAATTGATATTTTATTGAATTTTTTTTATAAAATTACTAGATAATGAATTTTAGGTTCCACACTTAAAAGTTTCATATAAAAAAAAATAAACCTGACTTCAAAAAAATTAAATGCAACAAATAAAATAATAATAACTTAAAAATAAAATAAAATACACTAAAAGGTATAAAATAATTATCTTATTTAGTTACAAATAAACGACGAAATATTAACAGGAAATTACTTTTTGAAGTCAGTGCCAAACAAACTATACCTATAAGCGAGCGTACCCGCCAAACGTACTAAGTAAGATCCGTCGAGTCCCCAGTAGCACAATGTTTCAAACTATATAGTAACTATATAGTGCCTATGTAGATTTCGAGAATCTATTTATATAGCCCCTATATAGTTACTATATAGTTTGGAACATTGTGCTACTAGGGGTGTGATTCATAAAATGTATATGTTTGGCATATATATATTATTCAAAAAGTAATTTCATGTTAATATTTCGTCGTTTATTTGTAACTAAATGAGATAATTATTTTATACCTTATAGTGTATTTTATTTTATTTTTAAGTTATTATTATTTTATTTGTTGCATTTAATTTTTTTGAAGTCGGTTTTATTTTTTTTTTTCATAAAAATTATTTTTGTTTTTCTCTTTTTAGTGATGTTATTAATAGTGACTTAATATAATACCTTGCATGCATCTCGTAAGAGAAAGTGTCGGGCGAATGAATCAGAATATGAAATAATAATAATAATAATAATAATAAATTTATTGAACAAATTATTTTACATGCATTATCGTATACATTTTATTTGAGCTTCGACTTCGGAGATTACATCCCCACAATCGACTGTTCTTGATCTTCTCGTGCTTGCGATAATGTTTTTAGTCCGTGTTTGTAGTAAGAGGAAAAATTTACGAAATAAAAAACCTCTTTGCCGTTAAAGAAAATGAAATTTATTATTAAACCAATTATTTTACATTAATTAATGTATACCTTGTATTTTAGCTTCGATTTCGGAGATTGCTTCTCCACCATCGAGTGTCCTTATTCATCTTGAGTCCTTGTTTTTAATAAGAGGACAAATCTAATTAGATAAAAAAACCTCTTTTCCGATAATTATTTAAATTCCATTATTCCCCAATCAAATCGATTGGTATCCTTCCCCTCTCTCCTCAAGAAAATGAAAATTAAATTAAATTCATAAATATAGAAATTCTCTCGAAACGTTTGCGTGTTTTAAATGGAGGTTTTAAGATTTTTTTTATAAAAGATTTTATTTATTATAAATTCCATTATTTGGTCATTAGAATTGGAGATTTACGTTATTTCGTCATTGATCATATCTTCAGAACTTGGCCAAATTAATATGGTATCATCCCTAAGGTACACTCTTTCCAATAAAAAAGAATCATTAAAATAGGTTCATAAACAAAGAAGTTATGCCTGAACAAACATATCAAAAAAGGTCCAATACCAATGAAAAAAAAAACGGGACCAATCGGAGGCTAGGCTGAACCCAATGCAAAAAAAATCATCAAAATCAAGACATGACACAAAAAAAAAAAAAAAAAAATCATTCGAATTGAGAACCTCCTTCTTTTTTGAAGTCGGTTAAAAAAGACTGATAATTTTCCAAAAGCAGATCGAAACAGCGTCTTTTATTTAGTAGGTCAACCAATTCTCTCCCTCTCGCTGTTTCTAACTGACAACATTCGACTCGAGTTTGACAAATTATATTTCATATAGATTAATTACTCATGTCAAAATTAGAATGTTTTAGTAAAAATTCTACAAACAACAAAATAATAACAAGAATAATAAAGTTGCATTAGCATATCCAATGTTCATTTAGTTTTCTTCTTTTCATTAAAACTTTCAAAAATACGGGCATAAAACAGAAAATAAAAAGAAACTAAGTTGATTTTCATGTTATTAATTGAAAGAGTAATAACTAAAGATGAAAATTAAGATTTTGCCGGGATAGAGGAGAGATTAAACCGGCTTAGATGTTGCTACATTTCCTTACTTTCTCAACTTGGTGAAAGAAACGCACGTTTCACATTCACAGGGCTATAACTTACTCGAAGCTCCGACAGTTGCAATGAATAAGTTTTAATGTATCATAAAAGCTTATTGTTCATCTCGAAACGGCCTGTTAAAGATTTAGCCTTAACAATAAATTATTAGAAATATTCTATTTCATATCTACTCTGATATATACGTAGGTACACCTACTAAAATCAAGATGGATTTATTTCAAAAGGGGGAAGAAAGCAAAGAAAATGGAAATATATTACGTTTAATATTTCTGGCTAGTATTTTATAGAAGATTCATGAGAATATTTAAAGATGTTGATGTTCTTTTTCTTGCAGGTTAAATAAGAATCAAATTGAACAATCTATATTTTGAATGAAAAAATAAAATATAATTTCATTTTCACTTATTAAAATATCATTAAATGATATTTAAAAAAATCGTAGGGAGTTGGACCAGAATTTAAATCAAATGCAAAGTTTTTTAATTAAATGGACCAAACGTTTCGTCACTGATTAGCGAGTTCCTCAGTGGCGGAAATAGTGAAAACAAGACCTTTTATTAATTATTTCTGTTTTTTACAGTAATACAATAGTAGAGGTTAGGTTAGTTTTTACCTCATCTTATAAACTTATTTGTCAGGTGTTATAACTACAAATTTCAAAGGTGTATGGTGGGTTTATTTTTATTTTTTATTTTTAAATAGAAAATAAGAGATGGAAATTTTCACTATGCAACCTCATCACATTCCATAGTTTATTGCCCTCCTATATGGCACATACATAATTTTCGGCAACTTCCAAGTATAAATATCTTTTCTTATTCCCAGTTTAGCCCTCTGTCCGCTCCATCTGTTCTTTCAGCTCTAAGGCCATCCCATCCCCTGATAATTCTTTCATATTTACACTAAGTCATAATTAACTGTCCATAATATTAAAATAAATTCTGTTCATTATTTTATGTTATCTTCAGTCAATGTTCTCCTGACGATGAGTTAAGAGCTCGAAATATATAGAGTAAACTAAAAAAATCTTTGTATTTTAATTTTTCTCCTTGTGAAACACCACCAACTCCAACCTAATTTAATTTTAAATTCCAAAGAGTATGTCTTCACCGAATCATTCAATTTGTTATCAAGACAATATAAAACATTAAAAAAACAATTGTAATTGTTCTTCGTTATTATAATTATATAAAAAATCAAAAGTGAATAAAATATTTCATCAACCATTATGTATTTTCAAGAATCGCTTTATTTGACATTGAACCCAGTCCCTATCAACCTCTTTCATTTTTAAAACTTTTTTTCTTTTCTTATTTTATCACAAAACACTTTCCAAATTCTCTTCATATTATATTATTGTCCTAATTCAAACAATTGACTATAAACAACATTTGGATTGTACACATCTGTTCTGAAATTCACGGTCTCATTCTTTTTTATAAAAAACATTTCACTGATATTTCGTTTAAACCAATTTGGTTCTATATTTAAAATATCTATATTTTCGAACAAAAACTTGTGCCCTGTGTTAAAATGATGAACTACTATTGTACTAGTGTAAAAAGCATGAATTAATTAATAAAAGGTCTTGTTTTCACTATTTCAGCCACTGAGGAAGTTGCCAATCAGTGACGAAACGTTTGGCCCATATACCATAATTAAAAAACTTTGCGTTTGATTCAGATTCTGGCCAAACTCCCTACTATCCTTTTAAATATGTGATTATGGATGTGAACAATAAAATATTAAATGATATGTTATATATGTTGAAATATTGCATTCTTCTCTCAATGTTTTCATAATTTGAGACCTTCTATTTCCTTAGGCTAGCAGAGGATAATCACACTCAATTTTCTTTATGAATCCACAACTCTGCTACAATCAGAAAACAAAATCTACAATTATTATTATTTTATTTCGTACATGAATATTCACATAACTTTTGGGATTCAATATGGGTCTCACACGTTCTTAAAATTCAATTTTTTTTTTTTAATTTTATTAAACCAATTATTTTAAATGAATTAATGTATACATTGTATTTGAGATTCGACTCCGGAGATTATTTCACCACCATCGACTGTCCTTGATCATCTTTTTAGTCCTTGTTTTTAATAAGAGAAAAAAAACTATATAAATAAAAAAACCTCTTTTCCGATAATTATTCCAATTCCATATTCATTCCGTCTTAAAATTCAATTGCTTTTTTTTAGTTAAATTGATTGATCTTTTCAATTAAAAATCTATTCCACTAATAAAAAATAAAAACCTTAAAGAAAATTTAATTCAAATAAATTTTTAATAATCGTCTAATTTCATTCTTTTGTTTTCTTTTTTTATATAAAATAATCAGAGATTAATTGCTGTTAATATTTTGATTAAATTGATAAATTCTCTTTCAAATCCCATTAGACAAACCGATCGTTTTAATGAATTCCCATTTCTTCTTTCCATCTAATTATTTACATTTACAACATCCCAGAGGAAGAACTTAATTACACCCAGCAGCTAGATATTAATATAGAACTATTTGGAACATTTTCTTGCCCCTTTAAAATAGCCATTCCGATTCGGTTGCCTTCTCTGGTATTTATGCTGAACAAATTCGGCCGGGATATGGGATATGGCCCACAGGCTACAATTACCAGCTGAATGCAAACCATCCGAAATGGCGTTACTATTTCCATTCCAAACCTCGGCGGTGTAATTTGTAATTTAGTCTAGTTGGTTATTGCGGTCATTGTCGATTCTTTTGCTACTTATAGTATCTCCCTGACAAATTTATAAACAAAAAGGGGCAGCTGGCCTGCCTGATAACGACATTAACAGGAAAACGTTTCAATCTAGAACTAACGGAATCTGCCGGGTATTAGCTAATAAAATAATGGCTTTATACTCGCAAAGGATCAACTATTTATTTCATAGTGGTTTCTAATTTGATCTTATTACTTTTTAAACATTTCACTGAAACTTATTTGGAAAAAAATTGCCTTTCGTGCAATTAGGAATTAAATGGAATTTAGAAAAATAAATATAAATTGATAAGCGCTTGATTAATGAAAAAATCCCTTCTTTAAAAATTCTATTGATGACTCTGTTGAGAAAAGACAAATTCCGAGCTCTGCTAGAGTAGAGAAGGGAGAAAAGTCTTGTATTTTTCCCTTCAATGACCCCTTTTAAACCCTAAAGAAGGAGGGAAAAACCTCCGAAACGTTGGTTTTTGAATGATGAAAAGAATGAATATACAATAAATTTATTTTATTCCAATGAATTATTTTCACTATCCTTGGGCTGCCTTTCCATCGCTTATCAATTAGAATTTCTACCAGTCTGTCTCTCTCCAAAGAGAAAATGTCTTCTAATATCAATTTGATAACTAATATAATAGATACATAAATTTTAAGAAAGTAAATCTATTTCAAATAAATTTCTTTTAAATTTTTTAAGTTCGTTATCTCTCCAATCAGTTATAAGTGAAAAATTATGGAAAATTGATTAATTAAATCAGCTGTTAACAAACATCATAAATAAGTACATATATTTACATAAAATGGGCCAAAAGGGGGCTAAGCCTTTTGTCTAGAAATACCGCCTTCTTGATAGTTAATTGATAAAATTTTTAAATTTAATTTTTTATTATTTTTTAAGTGATAAAACAGAGGTAAGTGAAAGCCATGTTCATCGCACAATAATCTACTACAGTACTATCGAATGATTATTTTAATTAAGATTAATTAAAAACATTTTTTTTTAATATTAATTCGTTTGGGGGGGGGGGGCCGTTCTGGGCCCCTTTCACCCCTCTCGACCAAGGGTTAGATCCAAAATAAGTAGATGGTATTTTTTGAAAATATTGACACCCCCCCCCCCTCCTTAAATCCCCTCTTTAGTTGCAATATAAGAAGAGGGATCAAGGCAGCTGAACCATTTGTGCTGGGACTTTCTTACTGGAAACTACTTTGGAAATTGTTCTTTACGTAGGAATAGTGAACTATTTCCCGCCCTTATTAAATATAATCAACCCTTTACATTATTCAATTACAGTATTCTTATTAGAACTTGGAATAAGAATAGCCTAAAGAAACAAAAGAGGTAGGTGAACAAATCCTCCTAGGAATAAATGTTCACTATGAATCAAACCTCTTACTTGACCCCTCAGGAGTCTATGTTTCAAATTTCAAGTCAATCGATTAAGGCGTTCAATCTAGAGATCGGTAAACATAGCTAAATAGATTCCCAAAACTTTTATAGGTATTGATATTTTTGTACTAATTTCTAAGGAACAATAGAGTAATTTTATGTCACAATTTTCAAACAAAAAAATAAATTTAATAATCCGGCCGCCCTGCTGGTTACGTCTACCTGGGCAAATGGTTATTGGCGAAAAAAGTGAACATATTACATAAAACACTATATTTTCCATCACGATGTTCTACTTTCTAATTCTTACTATTTGAAATTAGGTACTTCGGAATCAACCAAGTACAACAATTTTATTTCAAAATTTACAACTCTAATTTCTTTTTTAAAGCCGTGGCGCCCAGAGCGATCACCCTGGTCGCTCTGCCCACGGGGCGGCCCTGTATATATGTGTGTATGTTTATTTGCATCAAGCAGAGGACAACTTCTTTGTTTCTCTTTATGATTCAATAACTCTGCTATACTCTCTATAAAAAAAATTTCAATTAGATAAATATCTAAAACTGATATTCATTTCGATTTAATATTTTCTAACTTAGAGTGAAAAGGGCGTTTCTAGAATAATAGAAATTAAGAAATTTATTTCTGATAGTATGAAACAAGTCTTCACTTGTATTTGGCAATTCCTAACTTAGAGTCAAAAGGCCGTTCCTAGAGTAAAAGAAATTAAGAAATTTATTTCTGATGGTGTGAAACAATTCTACACTTGTATTTGGCAATTTCTAACTTAGAGTCAAAAGGCCGTTTCTAGAATAATATAAATTAAGAAATTTATCTCTGATATGGTGAAACAAGCCTACACTTGTAGGTATTTGCCAAAACAAACCTCTTCTATCTCGTCTATTATTTTTTATTTTATAGAAACGGAATAAAACCCCCATAAAAAGTGGTTGCCTTTCATCATCAGTCTTTTTTATTATAAATATTATTTTTATACTCTAACTGAGCCGAAAAGCCAGTTAGCATTGTGTACTATGTTTATTTGCATCAAGCAGAGGACAACCTATTTGTTTCTCTTTATGATTCAACAACTCTGCTACTCTCGGCAAAATAAACGTTTTTTAATTAGAAAATTATCTAAAATTAATATTATTAAAATTTATCTGTTATTTCGCATAGTGTTACCCGATGTATGGATATATAAAAATTTGTTTTGTTGTTATAGCAAAATAGCCACATAATCGTTTGTTACAGGATTTACATTTCGAATTGAACACTTTACAGATCAAATTGAACAGTTAAATAATTTATTCATTGGCTATTTATTTACGAACATAATAAGTTAATACATAAATATATAAGTGCATACATATAATTAAGGATTATTCTTAATTAAAAAGAATAAGTTAAATTATATAATTATTATAATTATAACATAAAGTCACACTAAAATAATTAAAAATAGTGCAAATACTATGTAAATCTTGATGAATTACAATATGTATATAGTTGTATGTATTACATAATTAAGATTAGTTTTTTTAAATTTTCCCTGAACATGTACATAACCTACAGTTAAATTTCAAATATTTTTTTTTTAAAATACATTAAAATGTTCAATTTAATTTGTAAATTGATGTTAAATTTGAAGTGTAAAACCTGTATGTGGCTAGCTTACTATACAACAAAACGAATTTTTCTCTGCTACTTTCGGCAAAAAATCTTTTCAATTATATATCTGGGAGGTATTTTGTATCGAGGAGTTGTTTGATTTCTTCTACAATCAAAAATATTGTAGACAAGCGCCCCAATAAACTTTCTACAAAGCTCTTTATGGTAATGCTTGAATTTTCAAAGGTAGATTTCGAAGAGAAATTCCTATTGCGCTCACTCTCATGGTGCGACTTCCGGAAAATTTCATCATAGTTTCCGATAGTTTTCCGATCGTTTTTCGATCATGGCCCCTAGACCCCAAAACCACCCTTCATTCAAAAGTTTATATATATATATATATATATATATATATATATATATATATATGTTGGGGTTATGTGGGGGGTATGTTCGCAATTTTGTGGATGCGCTGCAGGCCTTAACGTTCAGCTGATTGTAATAAAATTTGGCACACAGTTTAATTTTGATGTAAACAAAAACTGATAAGTTTTTGGTGACTTCAGCCCCAAGGGGGTGGAAATGGTGGGGGGTTGAAATCTTAAAAAATTCATAACAGAGTTAATATGAATGATACAAGCTTCGTTGTCAATGGCTAATATTCTAATAATTAACCTCTACAACTTGTGTCTGAAAAATTTTTGATAGGACCAATCTAAGGGGGGGGGGGGGGGTAGATCCCCTTCGAAATCTAGCTATTCCTCCTTAGGGATTTCTATTTTATTTATTTATTTTTTGATAAAGGCAAAAGAGAAAGAAAATTTTAAAAGAATTTTGCTTTGAAATATATATAATTTTCCTATCTTTTTTTCTTCCCTCCAATTTAATATATATAAATTACATAAATTGTTCTTTCCAAACGATTTCCCTTGCAGCCGCTCTTTTGTTTTTAGTATATACATTTTATGGGTTTTATAAGCTCTTCCTTTTCTACTTCACTGCAAAACGAGTTTTCGTTATTCATTGCGAGTCCTGTTGTCCGTCCGCTCGTCTGTCTGTCTGTTCGTCTATGTCGAAATTAATTGAATTTTCATGTGCAAATATTCATAAGCGCGTTTCTCGGCTCCAGCCCCCGTGTCATACCAATTGGGGAGGTGTTGAATGCATTGTGGCCCAGGTCTCATTTATTATATAGACACGGTCTGAACACCCCCCTCCCCCATTGCGGGGGAAGGTTCCATTCCACTCATAGACGTACTTTGGATACCACCCCGTGATATTAGCCTAATCTATTTATAAGTTATCCAGCACCAGCAAACAACATTCCTTTTCTCAAGTGGTTTTCATGTAAAACAACTAACCGCTGTAAAAGGTTCCATGTAGCAGAAATTAATCTCCTCACACAAGATTTCTAAATATTCCGACAACTTTAATTGAAATTTGCTTTAGAAATTAATTATGTCATTTATATATTAAATGATTTATAAAGTTTGATTTAGTCATAGAGAAACGCAGCTGGAGTGGAGAGATAACAGGTTTGCTTTTTCAGAAAAACTTAAATTAAAACTATATGGCCACCATATAAAGGCTCAAATTCACTACTGGCAAAATATATATACATAGCTCGTACTAGCAGGAGATTAATAAAAAGTTATTTACAAGAAGAAATTGGAGGAAAAAGTGTAACTTTTTAAGACACTGCACGTTGTTTGCAATTTTTGTGAATTAATTACACTGCTCGACAAAAATTAAACAAAAATTTCTCCCCGTAAACTTAACAGTGGATTCCAGTAGGGTTTTATACGCTGATTTTCATGTAATTTCCCGATTTTTTACAACTCGTCAGAGTTTTGAGATATTATCGGTCAAATTGACGAAAAAGACCATTTTGATCTATATTTGAGTCCCATTATTTCATCCCAATATCATCCCAATCATCATCCCAATATTTGAAATTAAAATATTTTGTTGACGTAACAGAAAAGAGTTTCCTCTTTGATTTTCAAATTACCACTTGTTTTAGGTCAATTAGAACTCGAGTTATAACTAAAAAACTAAGACCTTATATTTTTATCTATGTTTATTATCCTTTATAATCACGTAGTTTTAGTTTTAACTCGAGTTCTAATTAAACTAAAAACCAGTTGTAATTTGAAAATCAAAGAGGAAGCTGTTTTCAATTTCGTCAATAAAATATTTTGATTTCAAATATTGCTGTTTAATATTTAATGAGACTCGAAAACAGGTCAAAATGGCTTTTTTCGTCATTTTAACCGATAATATCTCAAAACTCTGAATTGTTGTAAAAAATCGGGAAATTGTATGATAATAAGCGTATAAAAAAAACACTACTGGAATCCATTGTTAGGTTTATGGGTGATTTTTTTTTAATTGTGTAATTTTTGACGCCATTTTTTTAAAGAAGCATTATGTTTATTACCCTAAATTAAAATTTATTCAAAAAATAAAATGTTTATTTTTGTATACAATTTATTAAATGGTAATTCAAAACACACCTCTGCGATGGTTTATTATTTTTTACTATATAGAAACAGATTGAAATTTCAGTTAAAGTTTTCAAAGAGGCCGGAACGTCACATAGCAAATGAGAATTGTTTATTTGGCCACCAAATTTTCACTTATTGAACTTTTCACAGGTCTCGGTTCTATTAGATAAAAAAAATGAGTTCCTAAACAAGTCCTTTAAGCAGTGGCGGATTTAGTTTGGAGAGCCCTTTATAGGTCCGTCTGATATGGTGCTATTTTTGCTTTCTAGTAGTAATTATGATAATCAAACATCTAATTTACGAATATTAATAAATTTTTATGATAATCACATATCATATAAATTCAAAGCAAAACTAAGCCAAATCGATTTTTAAATTTTAATCGTTCTTTAAATTTTGAAGTCTCTAAAATTTTGGAGCCCTTACAATTTTATCACTGAGGCCCGAGCCTAAGCGTAAATCCATCACCGTCTATGAGGTGTTTTTTAGGCGGTCACTGTTTCAATGTGACGTCTCGGATTTCATTTTTTTTTTTTTTTTTTGATTATCCTTCGGGAACTAAAGTCCATAACCACCATTATTAGTTGTGTGTAAATTTGTGTAGAGAATAAATTAATCCTTCGGAAACTAAAGCCCATTTTTAACCATCAGTATTAGTTGTGTCTTTGTGTGTGTAAATTAGTGTAGGTAATACATTAATTCAAAAATGACGTTTTCTGTATTTTTGAACCAGAAGTTCTAAAGCTAGAAAGCCCAAAATCTAATCAGTTCTCTGCATTGGAAATACAAACATTTTTGCACAAGAACGTGTATTTATTCAACAACTTTTCATTCATTAGTTATCATGGGTATTTGAATTCAGACACACAGACAGAAAAAAATAATTTTTCTTCACGTTTCAAACATTTTAAAACACAATGGACAAAAAAATGCGGGAATCCAATTCTCGGATCGTCCAGCAGGCAGGTAGTAGAGTAATATAAATAAAGCGGACGTACGGGAAATAACCCTAGGGAATGATTACCAAGAAACTTAATCATAGCACATATTAGATTGGAACCATCAATGGCCCAATTAAGTACAAGAACAAAAATGTAACTCTTTATTAGCAATGAATTAATCAAATTAATTTAGAATTCCGCGGAGTAAATTCGCGAGCAAATCCACTCAACGGAATTTTTAACAAATTATAAGTAAATTTGTTTTTCTAGTATATTTATACAAATATAGAAAATTATCAAATTAATTAAATTAATCTTTAAGAAATTCAATTTGTATCATCTCTCTATGTAGAGAATAGACTTGTAAAGCGTCTGAATCGAGGGAGTAATATATAGTGAATTTCTTAAAATGGTGATAATTTTCTATATTTGTATAAAATATACTAGAAAAACAAATTTACTTATAATTTGTTAAAAATTCCGTTGAGTCTCATAATTTCCGCGAATACTAAATTAATTTGTATCATCTCTCTATGTAAGAATAGACTTGTAAAAGCGTCTGAATCGAGGGAGTAATATATAAGAACTTGAGATGCCATGTCCCTCTAGGTGGTCCGTGTGGGGTATCATGCGGGCTATGCCGGATTGATACCGGGTAACACCTAGATGGACCATATCTTTTTTCGCTCTCTTTGTTCATGATGGAGAATCAAGCTGGACCCTCAAAGGTTCTTATAAAACGGTAGTCTGGCTAAGTATTCTCTAAATTTCGCTTTATAAAAAACATCTTTGAATTTCTTAAAGATTAATTTAATTAAAATGAATTAATCTTTTGTGATGTTATGAAATTAATATTTTCTCGTCTAAATCACTCAGTCGTTACTAAGAAGTTTATTTTCAACAAACGATGATTGACTCAAGACAAAGAGAACGAAAACAAAGACCACGATTGTCAAAATGAACATTAAATCTCTTTGTTGGGACTTTTCATCATGAATAGAGTGTCTTGATTACAGCAAACAGTTCGACTAATCATGTACAGGGTGATTATGTATCCATATTCTCTCGAAATTCCGATACGATGCTAGATGAGCGTGAAATTAAATAAAGGATAACACAAAATATGAGAAGAGTAGGTGAAAAAACCGGACCATACATTCTTTAAAAATATCCTTGATTTTTAATTACCTTGTTCATTATTCATTCATTGGATTGTGTGGAATTTAACTTTGACTTCTGTAATGTTAATCCAAACTCTCTTAAATCTGATAAAAGAGCCATTAATTTTAAGTTAGGGAAAAATGAAACAAATCATTCATATTAAGGGTTCATTCATATTATATAAATTAGTATTTCAGATTTGAAAATATTAATATTAACTATAGTGATATCATAGTTTCTTTTGATACTAATTAATTTTAAGTCAATCCTACTTACTACATTGCATAAAAAATAGCATAAAAGTGAAAACTGCTATCATATTGAGGGTGTTCTATATTAGGAGGTTGAAATACATACCTATAAAGTCCGTAAGCTGAATACAATACCTATAAATATTTAATTTTTACACTGCAGGGTTCGCAAAGTTAGTGGTTCGACAATTTTTACATTCACTAATACCTATCTATATTATGATTAGAGACCGGATTCCTATGCAATTGCATATTTTGTTTGCCACCACATACGACTCAGGAGATCAATTATCTATCCTAATCATGCATCTAGGATATTGTGGGTTAAATTTTATATTGCATATTTTTGCATATTTGAGTAATATTGCATAAAATTGCATATTTGAAGGATTTTTGTCAAATATTGCCTATTTCGCGCCAAATACAGATTTTTTAAAAGTAAATTTTCGGAGAAAGAATGAAAAAAAATGAAGAAATATATATATATATAAAGTTCCTTTAAATTTACCCCTATTAGATCTGAGGATGTAGGGCGCCCCTTTTTATCGTATAAATCAATTTTAAGTGACCGTAGACCGAGGGGTGAACCGCGATTGGAATTAGGTGTGCACGTCTTTGGAATTATGTGGAATTATTTTGAAATTCATTAGATAATGTCCCTTAATCTATTGTCTTCTACTTGGAAATGAAAGTGGAAAGTGGAAGTAGAGAGGTAGGTGTACACAATATTAGGTCGCGGCTCAGCCCTCGCTATAGACATAATAACCTAAAGATAATTTAGAACAATACTTGTAAATATAAATTATTCATAATGATAATCAAATTTTAATTATTTTTGAGATCCTTTGTTAATTTCTTTATTATTATTATTATTATTATTTTTTTTAATGGTCTTCGGTAACTCTACCTCACTTTGGCCATTGAGTGTTCGCGCGTGTGTGTGTAAGTGTGTGTAAATTAGTGTATAGCCGGACAAATATTTACATTATTTTAATAGTTTATTATTTTTTATTCAAGAGCATCTTTTATTTCTCTGAGTTTAAAGATTTTTTTAATATATTAAATATAATGAGAATTTTGTGAAATTTTTTACTCAATAAAAGTACATATTTGACACTTGATGCCTATAGCGTTCCTTATCATTTTATTCCTTTCATAGCATTTCTTCAAATATATAGTCTTTTTGTCTTCAATTTTTATTTTCTATTGCATAAAAACAATTATTATGCCAATTTTTACTGGATAAAAATCCGGATTCTAGTTATAATAATAATACAGCCATGTCTTGATTTTATTAAATTAATTTAAAAAGAATAATTTTTTTCTATCAATTTGGGAGGATGAGTGTATTCTTTGCAATTCAACTGAAATTTTCATAGGGCTAATTAATCCTGAAGATCCGATCAATTGCATGGAAAGTGCCACCCGTGTCGGGTTCGCCAACCACGTATCTTCGGCTTATCCCTTCCCCTTGAACAAGTCTGAGCTTGTTCGCTGGGTTGCTGACCCAAGCTGCGCGCGCAGCCTAGTCCAAAGTCAATTATTTATCAATACCTATACAATTTATGACAATTTTGAATTTTTGAATTTTTTTACCATTACCCAACGAACCGAAGGTGGAAATATTATTTTCTTATCAAAGTTTGACATTTTTATAGATTTTTAATTTACCACAATTCTGCTAATAAGTATGAAATCTTAAATGAAAAAGTGATGAGGGTAGATAATTTAATTTTATAGGTATAATTTTTTTTTACTATTCTAATATGATACTCATGTTTTTTTTTTAATTTCTCACAAATAAACATGGGTAGGTAAAAAGTGTTTGATAAATTATAAAAAAAAATAAAACCTACTTCAAAATAGCTAAATGCATCAAATCAAATAATAAGAACTCAAAAATAAAATAAAATGCACTAATAAGTATAAAACAATTATCTAATTTAGTTACAACTAAACGACGAATTATTTACATGAAATCACTTTTTGAAGTCGGTGCCAAAAATATACATTTTATCAATCGAACTCGACTGATCTTACTTAGCACCTTTTTTTTTTTTTTATGATAACCAAAAAGGTGCAACCCCTAAAGGCCTGGGTTAGCACCTCCATCGTGAAAAGAAGAAGAAAGAATTTTATGGGTTGGCCGGGGGTCGAAGGTATCTGTGGATTCGGGTCTTAAATAGCTGAAGGTTATAAGTCGCGGGAAAGATGGTGGCAGGGAGCGAGTTCCAGTCTCTGGAGGTCATAGGGATAAAAGAGTTGGCGAAAGCGCTTGTTCGACTTTTATCCAATTTGACAGCGAAGGGGTGCTGAGCGTTAGAAAACCGCGTGTTTCTCGTAAAGAGGGCATTAGGGGGGATACTTGATTTCAGCTCGACTGAACAGACACTGTGATAGTATCTGTAGTACAGGGAAAGGGCAGAAACGGTTCTTCGGTGAGCCAGGGAGTCGAGTGAATTGGTTAGAGCCGGGTCTCCTCTTAGTTTAATTGCTCGCTTCTGAATTGCATCCAGTGTAGCAAGAGAATGCTTGGATGCACCCCTCCACAGATGAGAGCCATATTCGAGACAGGGACGAATTTGAGCCTTATACAGTATACGAAGTTGATTGGGAGTATAACAGCGTCTAGACCTAAATAGGAGACCAAGCTTGCGCGCTGCAGCTTTAGCAGTGGTTGAGATATGGTCATTCCATGAAAGGTCAGACCCTAGAGTTACGCCTAGCATTGAAATTTTATCCCTGAATTCTAGTGAGTTTGAGTCGAATGATATGTTTGGGAGGTTTCTGTCGACGCGCCTAGAAATAAGGCAACACTGAGTTTTCCCTGCATTGAAGTTAACTAAGTTTTGGGATCCCCAGTTTTTAAGTTTGCATAAGTCTAAATTAATTGAGGAGGCAATGTCTGCACGGTTTTTATGCGATGCAGGGGCGTTATGTAGGGTGCTGTCATCTGCGTAAAAATGTACCTTTGGCGGGTACGCTCTCTTATACTATATAGTTTGTTTGGCAACGACTTCAAAAAGTGATTTCATGTATATTTGAATAATTTTGCATAAAATTGCATAATTATAGGATTTTACAAATATCTCGGATTAACGAAATTACAAACTATCAATAGAATTCTTCTTAACGAAAGTGTTAATTTTTTATTTATTTGTTTATGTTAAATAAAACTAGTGTCTGTTAAATAAAACTAGCACCCCTTATTTTTTTCGTTCACATTTTTAAAAAACCATTATTATATTTACTATGTTGCACCTAGAATTTTGTGCAATGTTTACGCAATAAAAGTACATATTTGACACTTGGTGTCTATACATCTTACTTTATCAGTTTATTCCAGCGGTGCCCAACCTACAGCTCGAGGGCCGGATCCGGCCCACGAAGAGGCTCAATCCGCCCCCCGAGCGAGTTGACACTAAATATTTATTTTTTGTAAAATATCTAAAAAAATTTTAAATCATATTATCGTTTTCGAAAAGAAAAAATTACCAAGATGATGCAATTACTCAGCAAAAATTTCGAAGATTTGAAAATCCTTTTTCAGTGGACGTTTCTACGGCGCCAGATGATTCACAACTAGAATTAATAAAATTACAATGCCAAACGCCATTACAAGATCTTTTTCTCGATAAATCTTTACCAGATTTTTATGCAGCGTTATACTCTTATCCTAATTTGAGCAAATTTGAAATGAAAATGACGACCGCGTTTGCAAGTACATATATTTGTGAACAAACATTTTCTACTTTAAAAAGATCTAAACGCCCTCGGCTTCCAGATGATCACCTTCATTCCATATTAAGGAGAAACGTTACCCAACTTGAACCAAATATTCAAAAATTAGTTTCTGAAAAGCAACATTAGACTTCACATTAATAAATCGTGACTACAGATTTTGTCTTTTTTTTATTCTTAACCCAAATTTATGATTTCGTTTAATTCAATTATCAGCAATCTTTTAAATGTATTCAAATTACAAGTTGATTAAAAAACAACTAGATATCTTAATAATATCCTAATAAAAAGGATTGTATATTTTAGCCGCACCATTAATTTAAAAACGTAATATTTTCATTAAATTTACAAATATTTTGAAAAAAAATGAATCATCACAAAAATATTCATGAATTTATTGAAAATGTTGCGTTTTTTTAATTAAAGGTGCCGCTAAGATATACCATTATAAAGAATCCGGTCCGCGAGATCCAATGTCATGTTGAATCCGGCCCGCAGACAAAAAATGGTTGGGCACTACTGGTTTATTCCTTTCATAGCACTCCTTCAAATATATAGTCTTTATGTCTTCAATTTTAATTTTTAAGTGCAAAAAAAAAATTATTTTGCCTTCTACCCAGGTAACACACAATATCCTCAGAATATTCTAAGAAGATTTAAATGTCCTTAGAATATCCTTAGAATATGCTGAGGATATTGTGGTTACCTGGGTATATATTACTGCATTTATTTGCATATTTCAACGTATAATACTGCACATTACCTGCATATTTCAGCATTTTAATTGCATATTTTGATAGTTATTACTGCATAAAAACAAAAGTGTATTTTATTGAGAGTTCCGTATTTTATATCTTCCAAAATACTTGAGATATAACCTGTTTTTTACTTACGGAGAGAGTGAAGAAATTCTTGGAATTTTTCGTAATTTTATGTTGACCCATTTCTAAACGTGATAGGTAAAAAAAACTTAGCTACATTTTTAATGTTAAAAAAAAAAAACTAATATCATGATCAACATACTTAAAAATAATTTATATGCTATATTTTAAATTTATGCAACCAAGTAGCTGTAATAAATAAATATATGATTAAAAATTATCTGTATCAAATTGATCTTAGATATTCGAACTTTATAACATTTTTCAATTCAAAATTTATACTTCATTTATTTATTTTCTTGAAATTAAATCATTTTTTTTTTTTATTTGGTTATGTTATTTTTAAACTTGTTAAAATGGAATTATTTTTTATTATTATATAAAATGGGATTAAAAATAATCGCCCCTCCGGTGTGTTTGCTGCCCTTTGGCAGGGTTAGATTGTTTATTTTCGATCAATTTGTTTAAAAATTATGACGCGTGTCGAATTATTATTTTAATTTAATTCATTTATTATTATTTTTTGGATTATTTGATATCATAATATTTTCTTATTTATTTTAATAATAAAAATTAATTTTATATTAGGTTGATAAGAAAGACTCGGATAAATTTAACCAAAATAAGCTGAGGTGTTCTGATGTGGCCATCCACTTGACTTTACCATACAACCTGGGCCTTCACTTATATTTAATATTTAATAAAATTATTTATAATCATGTAGGGGAAGATGGTTAGTTTTTTCATTTTTAGGCTTCTGTTGGCCCACTGATTATGTTATAAAATTTGGTTGAGTTTAGTACAAGAGCCTATATTTTCATTTTTAGACCCTCACCCCCGATTATGGGCTGTTAATTTTTGCATTTTTAGACTTCTGGGGTCCCACTGATTATGTATACAAAATTTGGTTGAGTTTGCTCAAATGGCCTAGATTTTTAATTTTTATCCCCCCTCCACTCCTCTTAATTTTGCGTCGATATGCACCAAAATATAATCAGCTCTTATTCTCAATGGACCAAAACTATGTGTGAAATTTGGTTACGATATTTACACCAGTTTTTAAGCTAGCTCGTCCACATAAATTTGGTGACTCACAGACTAACAGACATTTTGACAAAACAATTATTATCTCGAAAAATATAATTTTTTCGATGTTCACTTGTTAGTGCTTTTGTGTAGACTGAAATGCCATAGTTTTGCTCAATTTTTTTAATCAAAATAGCTTAAGCCGTTTTTGAGATATTTCGAAAAAAAGAAGGAAAAAAATCACTTTTTTCATGCACGATTACAATACTTGACCATACCTTGTATGGTAAAGTAAAATTAAGAACTCTCAACTACCTACTTACATAAATCTTTATAAAATTTTTGTTTGATAAATAGTTTTTCCATTATTGTCCTAATGCCAGTGGTTTTTGAAAATAACAGTTTAGAAATTATTTTATACGTTAATGGACTTGTGTTTTTTAAATTCTAAATTTAATATGTTAAGGTGCTGTTGAAATAAGTACCTACGCATATTCCAAAAATAATCCACTCCAAGATAGTGATATTTAAGTCAGCCAAAGAGCTCATAGATAAAGTTTTAAACGAAAATAAACTTTCAGAGTATAAACAGACCTCTGACGTCACACCATCATTTTCTTTAAATTTTAACTTTTTTATCATCTTTAACATCTTTATTTCTATATATTTTCCAAAACAAAATATTTTTTTTTATTTTTATTTATTTATCCAGAAAAATACACAACATACAATATGTAGTATCCTTTAGAGTTGACAAGTCAACTGTACATAGGACCGGATTAAAATCTTATCCATCTTATATATCTTATATCTATCTTATATTATATAGCTTATATATCTATCTTATATATACTGTTTCAATATTTTAAATTAAACTATCTATCAGTATAAATACTTTTAATTTTACATTTTATCACACACACATTATTTAGGAGACTACCTAGTTTAGCGAGAAAAACTATATTTCAAATTTTAGTTCTCAATCAATGTGAAATTTAAATATTTTATCATAATTATCAAAATCAATTTAATTTATATAATTTTTTTCAATTTATGTAATTTTTTATTCTTTTTATTTCAATGTATAATTCATAAATAATAAATATTTAAAATGCTACCGTTTGGGTGTATTGCTTATTTTAATATTCATTGAATAAATTTATTACATTCAATGCATAAATTCTCAGCACTAACCAATAGAAACATTGACGTATCGATGGAAAGAGAGGCGTAGGGGCTTAATAACTTTCCCTCCTGAAATTCCAAAATTATAAAATATAATTTATTATTTTATTTATTTTTAATGTTGCCTGAATTAAATACATAGGTGGTCTCTAATAAGAAAGAGTGGGGATTATATTCAGATTACGAATAACTGATATATCAAATGATTTTTCAGTAATTTTACTTTCGAATAAAGTTTTTAAACTTAATCTAGAATTTTATCATATTTCAGACACTTTGATATTTTGAAGGAAAAGTGGGGATAAAGCCGAGGGGTGGTGGATATTTGCGTCAAACCAGCCTTAGGACTTTATATTCTATGCTAATGATTATAACAATTAGTTTGGATGAAAAATAAAATAAAAAGTAAAAAAGACTAAATAATGAGTTTTTTCCCTTGATTATTTTTATACTTTAATGAAAATCGACGGACTGTAATTTATTTATTATTCAATTTTCATCTAACACTTTGTTTTATTATTATATGCAATATGTATACCCAAGAAATATTATAATCAGCTTCAGAATGTTTCTAATTCATTTATAATATAGTTTATTATTCATAGAATTAAATATATATGCAAGTTAAATACATTTTTTAAATTTATTTATTAATTAATAGTTAACGTTTCGGATTTTGTTGGAGACATTCTAGGAGCTATATAATTTGAGTAATATTACCATCTATTTTGTTTCACACCTTATATACAGGGTGTGCTTAAACTTTGGATACAAAGGCGAAAATACATATTTTTAAGAAATGATAGAAATTATATTGAATCATAGTTAATATTCTAAATAAATAAAATGTTGATAAATTTCATTTCTTAAAAAAAATGTATTTTGCCTATGTATCTAGAATTTACGGAGAGCATGTATTTTATTCTTACAAAACATGAAATCTATCTCAATGGGAAATTTCTCCTAAATAATCAATGTTTCATTTTGAATTATTAGGCAACTGTTGCTACCCTTTGCTTAAAACCAATTATAATATCCATCTTTTGAAGAAATTTTTTATTTATTTCGTAGACAGTGAAGCATAAATATAATTATTATATTTATAACTTCACGATTTTTTTTTTATTCTAATAAATTCCCAATTGAGTGTGAATTATTTCAGAGGCTTCTGGTATTTGGTACTTTTAACTTCTTAAAATCATTCATTAAGAATTCATAAATTTTGGTAATACTCTTTCTAAAGATAAGAAGAGATTCCCTGTAGGGTAGAGTTATTATACTCTTTTTGATATATATTGTTGCATAAATGTCAGGGGCGCATTCCTGCTTTCACTTGTCAGTTATCTATATCTTAAGGTTTTATATTTAATAATTATAATTACATTTCAAGAAGATTAATATCATTATGGCAAGTTGAAAGACATGATTCCTTGTGATCACTGAAGTTAAATTCAATGTGGCTCGGTTAAAATGGCGACCGTTCTAGATTACTGTTAAAATGATTTCTTTACACCCTCTTCGATTACCCTATTTAAATTAATGAGGTTTTCCTTTGCTCGATTCAAATAAATACATAAATACATATAACGAAAATAAATACGTACATTTCTATCATTTATTTGTTAGAGACTATAGTTTCGAAGGTCTTCCTTCTGATCTTTATCATCAGCCTTTTTAATTAGAAATATTCTATCTTTTATTTCTTATGACCCGATCGGTAGATGTAAATTCGTTTTGTTGTTATATATATATATACTAGCTATGGGCGTCGGCGTCGCTTCGCTCCGGGCAACACCTAGCCTCTGGCGAGGAACGTCCCCTTTATTTCATTTCATCAATAAATTATAAAATATGTGTTAATTAATTAATTAGCTTTAACAATTATAAATTTCAGTTTTGAAATTTAGTTATTTTAAAAGAAATTTAAAATAATTAAAATTAAATTAAAACAAATTAAGATTTTAAAATTCTAGGAAAATTGTATTTTTGTAAATTTTCGAGTTCATTCAAAAATAATTTAAATTTTAAGTTTCCTTATGATGAATAGAAATTTCAAAAAAAACGGCAATTGAATCAGCCAATCAAGGATCATTATTTAATTCGACCCCATTTCACCCATTTAGAGGTGGATTTTCTTAAAATCTATTCAAAATTTCAAGTCAGTAGGTCTAATAGTTTTTGAGATATCGTGTTGAGTCAATCAGTAAGGGAGTGGTATTTCACTTTATATATATAGTTATGTTTATTTGCTTCAAGCAGAAGACAACCTCATTGATGTCCCTTTATGAATCAACAACTTTGTGATTCTCAGCAAAACAAAATCTTTTCAATTAATTCATTATAAAGAAAATGTTATATTCTTCTCTTTAGATTATAATTATACACTTACCTTGCCTTTCTGAAAATGGCCATGAGAACTGAAACCGTTTTCCAATCCCTTCCAGTGTTTTTGCTTATTTTAAGTTTGTCTATTTAATGTTTACTAAATATATTTATTTCCTTTAAATTAGAAATCCTATTCTGCTGGTTGAGATTGACAGAAAATTTGAAAGCGTGATAAGAAAGATATAATATTTCTTCCAATATTCAATATATTTAATTACAGATAATTACAGGAATATTCACTTTTCGATCTAACGGCTAACGAATTTCTTAATTTATTGTATATTTATTAATTAATTTTCCATTTAGAGTATGTAAATGGCATCACCAATACAATTGGCATATAATAATATTAAATTTAAATTCTATCCAAAGCTAGGTTAAGCTGGTACATATATATTTTGGAATCTCTTGTTGATCTTATGTTGGTTAGATGTCTAAATAGAGATGTGTACATATTTAAATAGACTCCTCGTGAGTAGTCTTTGACTTAGTTGACAGTTCTATACTAGATAAACAGAAAGGAGACATGCATTTGAATTGAAATTAATTTTTCATTGAAATATATTTGGCTTCAATTTTAATAATTAATTTTGTCTTGATCAAGTCAATATTTTTGGTAGAATTTTACTTACTATTAGAGAGTTGAGAAATTAATTTTTAAACAACGTATATGGTTATAATTAGAGACCGGATTCCTATACAATTGCATATTTTGTTTGCAGCCACATACGACCCAGGGGATCAATTATCGATCCGAATCATGCATTTAGAATACTGTGGTTTAAATACCGAATTTTTTTTTTTTTTTTTTTTTTTTTTTTAATGCAATCGAATGCAAGAAGGGGTGCACCAGTAAAGATGTAGCCCCTATGGATCTCGAAAGACCCTTGCATTACCGAAGAGAAGGGAAAGTTGTTTAAGTGAGAGGGTGTAGACGTAGGTGTCTATGCACCCTGGTTTTGAAGGTTTGAAGATCATAGGTGCTGGGAAAGATAGAGGCTGGGAGAGAGTTCCAGTTCCTTGACGTCATGGGGATATATGAATTCGCGAATGAAGTGGTCCGGCACTTTTCTAATTTGACCGCGAAAGAGTGTTGGGAGTCGGCAAAACGTGTGCTGCGTGCAAAGCATGCTTTGGGGGGAATTATTGATTTTATCTCATCAGAGCACCTGCCGTGATAGTATCTATAGAAAAGGGAAAGGGCGGAGACATCTCTTCGATGAGCCAGCGAGTCGAGGGAGTCGGTGAGGGTAGAATCGTCAATTAGCCTGACGGCTCGTTTCTGAATTGCATCAAGGGTAGCAAGAGAATATTTTGAGGCTCCTCTCCACAGATGAGAGCCGTATTCGAGATAGGGGCGGATTTGGGCCTTGTAGATGGTGAGAAGTTGTGGGGGTTTGTAAAATCGCTTGGACCTGAATAAGAAGCCAATCTTCCTTGCTGCAGATTTCGCCACAGAGGAGATGTGTTCATTCCAAGACAGGTCAGATGCGACAGAGACGCCCAACATGGATAGGCTGTCACACATTTTCAGGGTATTCGAATCGAAGTGAATATCAGGGAAATCTCTATTTTCGCGCCTAGAAATTAGACAACATTGAGTCTTGTTTGAATTGAAGTTAACTAAATTTTGAGAGCCCCATTTATTCAGTTTGTCTAGGTCGAGAGTAATTGAGGAGGCAATATTGATTCGATTATTCGGGAGAGAGGGTTTGCCGTGTAGAGTGCTATCGTCGGCGTAACAATGAGTGGGGTTTGCCGTTTGATCAATAAGGTCGTTTATATAAATAAGGAAGAGTGTGGAGGAGATTACAGAGCCTTGGGGAACACCAGAGTTTGTGGAGAACGATTCAGAAGATGTTCCATCCACCACAACTTTTATACTTCGGTTTGTCAGAAAGCTTTCAATCCATTTGCGAAGTGTTGGTGTGAATCCAAAGGCTGGTAGTTTGGCAAGAAGATTTTTGTGCCAAACCTGGTCAAAAGCTTTGGAGATATCAAGGGCTACAGCGAGGGTTTCTTTTCCGGCCTCTAGAGTATTGTTCAAGGTGTGGGTGACATAGGTTAAGATGTCGCCTGTGGAACGATTTTGTCTGAATCCATATTGCCTATCGTGAATTAATTTATTGTTTTCTAAGTGATGAAGGACGTGTTGGTTTATGACTAATTCCATTAATTTGGAAAGAACAGAGGTGATCGAGATAGGCCTGTAATTAGAGATTTGTGATGTGTCTCCTTTTTTAGGAATAGGTGTGACTCTGGCTATTTTCCAGCTTTTGGGGAATATGCCCGACTCGTAAGAGAGTTGGAATAGCTTGGATAAGATAGGGGCAAGTTCAGGGGCGCATTTTTTAATGAGAATTGGTGGGATGTTATCCGGGCCTGCGGCGGATTTGGAATTTAATTTATTAATGGCTTTTATGATTATTTGGGGCCTGAAAATTATTTTGCCCATGAGGTTGGTTTGGGGGGTATAAGTGGGCGGGTTAAGCCCTTTGTCATCTAAAGTGGAGTTAGTTGCGAAATAGGATGCTAGTGATTCGGCTTTTTCAGCGGGGGTCGTGGCTACTGAACCATTTGGGTGAAAGAGGGGCGGAAGTGAGGGGGACGCGAAATTTCTATTTATTGCCTTGTGTAACGAGAAAAAGGCCCGTTTTCCATTGGGGCAAGATGCGAGACGGTCAGCTATCCTCTGGTCGAATGATTTCTTTGCCTCAGTGATGATTTTTTTGCATGAGCTTCGCGACTTGGTAAATGCAACTCGGTCACATTCTAGCTGTGAAAGTTGCCATTTCTGAAAAGATTTGTTTTTTTCACGGACGGAATCTGCGCATTGTCTACCAAACCAAGGCTTAGAATCCTTGTTCCCTTTAATCAATTTTGAGGGGATATAGGTTTCTAAGCCTATTTGAATTGCCTCGTTAAGGGCGTCTGCGAATTCTGAAGCGTTTTTATCTCTGATGCAGAGTTCATTCCACTGGTAAGCGGCAAAAAAGTTACGCATGTCATTCCAATTAATGTTAACGTTATCGACTAGCCATATTTTTCTGGGGTTGGAGTGGGGTGACGGGGGTTTTGGTAAATTGGCGGAGGTTTTAATTTTTATCAGATTGTGGTCAGATTTACCTAAAGGGGCCGAAATTTTTGCTTCATAGGACGAAGGGTGGGAAGTGATGAAAAGATCGAGAAGATTGGATTTTTCATTGGCTTTGTCTGGGATTCTTGTGGGGCCGTTAATAATTTGAGTGAGGCCACACGCCGTTGAGAAGATTTCAGCGTCGGAGCCTGCGGGGGAATTATGGCTAGAAAATTTTAGCCAATTTTTGTTGTGGACGTTAAAGTCACCTAGGAAAGATATTTCAGAAGATGGAAATTCTTTCAGGATATTGCAATGGCACTCAAGGAGGTAGTCAAAAAATTGTTTGTATCTGGGGTCTTTGGGGGGCAAATATATTATGCAGAAAAATTTAGTTGAATGGCCTAACGTGATTTTGATCCATATGGCATCGAATTCATTGGATTCTAGATTAGTTAAACGCCTACTAGGGATGTCCTTTCTAATATAACAGCAGACCCCTCCTTTTTTTCGAAATTTTGAATGAAGTGTATAGTTTTCGAATTGGTAGTCACGACCGTTAGATTTATTCGCGTCAATTATAGTTTCGGATAAGCCTAAAAGAGCAGGTTTTTCATGTTCGAGATGTTGAAATACGTCGTGTAAATTCGAATTGCGAGATAGACCGCGAATGTTGCAGAAATTGATTTTAATTGATGTCATTAGTAAGGAGAGTTTGAGGTGGAAATGAAAAGGGTGACAAGAAAAGTAAAGATAAGAGAGCCGGTAAACCAATTAAAACTCCGAACTTGGATATATTTTTGAATATATTCAATATCAGTGAGCTCTTAGAAATTGGGCAGTGGTTTTCCACCGGGCGATTTGAAAAGGTTTAAATCTACCACTTGGATTTATTGTTAGTAGGGGGAAAATTATGAGCTATTTAATAAATTGCTAGATTGAGTCTTAAATTAATTAAAATTAGTTGATGTTGTTAGTGAGGAGAAGAATTATTTGTTATTATTTTAAATACTAGATTTTATAATAGATATATTTTAAATTATAAGATTATTATGTATAGAGATTATTATATAATTATTATGGAACAATTAATATTTAAGGACCGTGCAATAATAAGAAAATGATATTAATAAAAAGATAATGAGAATACGAGTGAAAAAAGTTAAGGTAATATTTAAGATTTAAAATAAGATATTAGTTGAGTTTATTATAGAACAATTAATGTTTAGAAACTGTGTAATAATAGAATATATAATATTAATAAAATGCAGTTTATTTAAAAATATATATATTATGTATTTTAGAAATGAAAATTGTATGTTATTGGTTTAATAACTTCTTCTAGAATGATACTAGTGTTTACAATAGATATATTATAAATTATGAGTTAAGATAATATTTAAAATTTACTTAGATACTAGCGTTTATAATAGATATATTATAAATTATAAGTTAGGGTAATATTTAAAATTTAAAATAGGTTGTTAGTTGAAGTTATTATAGAATTATTATAGAACAATTAATATTTAAAAACCTTGCAATAGTAAATAAATAATATTAATAAAATGAAGTTTATTTAAAAATATATATAAACGTATATATTTAAAAATGAAAAAAATGTGTTCGCGATGGAAATATTTGTTAGTTGAAAGGAGATGATTTAAGACGGGTTGAGGGGAAGGCTATAAGGGGTTTGGGCGACAAGTGACCAGTGTCAAGTGTAGAGAGGATGAGTTGACGATTCACATGTGTTCACCAGATGTGATATTAGATCTGTGACAAAGAGAACAATAGAAAAATATGAAATTTATTTAAATAAATTAGTGGTAAGGTAAAATAAATAGTTTTTTTTATATTATTGAATTAAGCGAGAAATTCTAAGGAGTATCGTGCAAGTAAAATATATAAAATCTGCCTGGAAATTGAAGAAAATTGCGATCGCTATGGAGCACTCAGCAGGTAGGACTTCATCCAATGTCATCCGAGGCAAGACATCATTTCATGCATTTAGAATACTGTGGGTTAAATTTTATACTGGATATTTTTTCATATTTGAGTAATATTGCATAAAATTGTATATTTGAAGATTATTGCATAAAATTGCATATTTGAAGGATTTTTTATCAAGTATTGCCTATTTCGCGGCAAATACAGATTTTTTATAAGTAAATTTTCGGAGAAAGAATGAAAAAAAATAAAGAAATTTATATATAAAGTTAAATTTGCCCCCATTACACCTGAGGATGTGGAGCTCTTCTTTTCATCGTATAAATCAATTTAAGTGATCGTAGATATAATAACCTGAAGATAATCTAGAAAAATACTTGTAAACATAAATTATTCACAATTACAATCAAATTTTAATTATTTTTGAGATCCTTTGTTAATTATTTCTTTATTATTATTATTATTTTATTTTTTTAATGGCCTTCGGTAACTATATCAAATTTTGGCCATTGAGTGTTCGTGTGTCTGTGAAAGTGTGTGTAAATTAGTGTATTGATCAGATTATAGGTTATTATTTGTACGTCAATAGAAAAGCTTGTTAATATAAAAAAATAAAATCAATACAATACAATCGCTCTCTGTTAAATAAAACTACGCCCCAGCTGGGGGCAGGTGGGGGGATGGGGTGGGGGGGGGGGGTGGGTGTTGGATTGGTGAGTGGGG
>JALMQS010000225.1:8044506-8494753 GCA_024734495.1 Forficula auricularia
CCCCCCCCCCCCCCCCCCCCCCCGTATTTTTTTGATCACATTTTTTGAAACATTATTATATTTATTATGTTGATTTTATTCAAGAGCACCTATTATTTCTTTCAGTTTAAATATTTTTTAATATATTAAATATCATGAAAATTTTGGGAAATTTTTTACTTAATAAAAGTACATATTTGACACTCGGTGTCTATAACTTACTTTATCATTTGATTTCTTTCATAGCACTCCTTCAAATATTAGTCTTTTTGTCAATTTTTTAAAATTTATTTTGCCAATTTTTACTGCATATATTTGCATATTTCAACGTATTCTACATATTACTTGCATATTTCAGTCTTTTTAACTGCATATTTTATGGGATATTTTGGCAGTTTTTACTGCCGGTCTCTAGTTATAATATATAAACAATTCGATTCTTAGGATCTGGCGAGTATTTTAACGTCTATCTTCTCAAATATATATCATGCCTCCATCTTTTTCAATAATTTTCTAATCATATCAAATTATAATTGAATTACTGTGCCTATATTGTTTGGAATAAACCAAAACGGAAAAGTCCAGAGAAATTATGTTTGAATCATATGCTAAGTATATTACTCAGAAGATGTACTAAGGTTCGAAGTTTTGAGATCCCTGCATAATTTTTGATTGCTCATTGCTACTATTTAGTTACTTAATATCATACCTAAATTACAGGGTCGTATCCAGGATATTGTTTTTTTTTATCAAAGAAGGTTAAGTGAATTATAATATGAAGTTTAATTTATTATCTTTAGTTTTATATTTGGCCTAATTTTTATTGACTTACCTTTTCGTCGTACTCTGCCTGCCAGCTCTCGCTTATAAATAATTTTTTTTTTTTTAAATAAAAAACATTTGCGATAGGATTTAGGTGAAGGGTGAAAAATATAAGAAATAATTAGTAGACAAGTTCTTTTTATAGAATCATTTTTATTATAACTTTCTTTATTCTCAATTCCACTCTCCACTACCAATCTAGATTTGTTGTTTTTTCTGTCTATCTACACTTTTGGTTCATTTTAGCAATTTTTCTATTATTTATAGCCTAATCATTTGTGTGATTGCCCGCTTCGGTGTAAATGCAGCGTTGTAGAAAACTTTAGCTGTCTACACTGCGAGGCGGAGGGTGTGAGGGGTGAGTCACCAGGGGACTTTTTGGCTACAAATCTGGGATTCCATCTGAATTCTTTTTTATTTTTTTATTTTATTTATTTATTATTTTTTTTTTATTTTTTTACTTTTGGTTATTACTTTTTTGTTACATCCCGAAAATTTTTTACCGGTTTTGAAAATTACAAATTCATTTTTTTTTCTGTATGCATGTACCCAGTATATTAAAATAAATGCAAAATAATAACAAACAACGTTTTGATTAAAACAGCATTATACATGACATTATAAAATTCAAAAAACCTTTTTTTTTGTTTACTCATTTTTATAAACATATCGCTTTGTTTTAAATATATTAATTATTTTTTTTTTTTTAATTTTGGCCAGTACATGTGTTTAAGAACTTTGGTATTTTTATTTAATAATTATTTAATTGTTTTTTTTTATTCATAAAAATTATCATCTTTTGAAATCGCTCCAATCATATTTGGATGCACAGTACCAAAAATAGATTAATCATAGTCATGAGTGGAAGCTCGATTTTAAAACCCTCCCCCCCACAAAAGAACACAAATAAAAAGTATGTTTTATATAAATAAATAAATAATCAATATATTTATTTATTTATTTATATGTGAATTTTCTTTATATCATTATGAGCTGGTAAGTTTAATCGAACAAACAATTCGTTGCAATTAATCATATTATATTATTATTAATAATATTCTTATTTATTTTTATATTTATATGAACATATAAATATATTTCTTATATAAACCATCTGATTATTATTTTGTTTTTTGTATATTGCGATAAGTTGCCAATATAATATATATATTATTTTTTTGTTACCAACAATTTAGGGAGGTTTTGTTTGTTTTAAATTTGGGAGGGTGATTCTTTGCGACTCAGCTACATAATTACACGCTGTTGAGTTGCAATTGAAATATAAATATATGTATATCTACTTTATATACATACATATATATATATTTAATAATTATATCTGTATATGTATATATAGTGTATATAATATATCTATATACATAGACATTTTTTTTTTTGTTTCTTTGTATATAAATCTTGCCCAATCACACAAAACACACGACGTTTTTGCGCGCAACAAAAATACATTCACACATATATATAGCCAGGCAAACGAACATACAAATACGCACCTGATGCACATACAATGAACATTCACACATAAATATATATCCAAAACATTCCATGGCTAAAGGATGATGCATACAAACAGCATTCATTCGCGCGCAACTGCTCGCTACTATTATATATATAATATATATAGGTATATATATATTATTTCATTTTTTTTCTGGAGTGCGCTCTAAAAGACTAGATTTGTGTGTGCGATTAACTTTTGTGGATTCCTCCATGACACTTTACTTATTTTTTTTTTTTTATTAAACTTTCATTTTTTTTTTTTTTTATATTTTGAAATAAAACAAACAAAAAAATATCCAACATTTATAATTTTTCTTTTTATCTTTATCATAAGACAAACTTGATATATAAATATATAGAAGAATATATTTATATATACTCTTAATAATAGTAATGATAATAAATATAATTTCTTATCATAAACAAAATTGGAATCATAATAATGAATAATTATTTTTATTATTCTTGTATCAAAACGTTCAGTTTCATTCACAGAGTATAAAATGGTGTGCTTCACTATTTTTTCTTTTAATGATTTAATTTATATATATATATACGTTTATATACTATTTTTTATATATATATTATATAATGTATATATTTATTTATATTAATTATACATATTATCTTTCATCTCTCATTTTATAAATGTAGGTGTGTTTTAACACTTTGATTCAAGCAAATGCAACACATCACACCGAGAAAGTGTCAAAGATACGGTTATCTATCTGTTGACATTCGAACATGAGCTGGCGGGGTTGGTGCATTTAGTTTTACAGCACAATTACAGTAATGCTATAATCAAGTAAAATAATTAACTCATAGCTAAAAAATAAACGGAATGTAGGTTATGTTTGTGTTTGATGGTAAACCGGAAATGGAATGAAACGCGCGCGGTCATTTCAAAATTTCGCTTTTATTTATTTACTTAAGAACCCACCTATCCTTCCATCCGAGTAGATAAAAATTTCCCATGTCAACGCTCATTTATATATATATTTTTATATCTTTTTGTTGAAAAAATTCGAAAAAAATTTTTCTAAAAGCCAATAAATATAATTTCCTTTAAAAGTAAAAAGATCATAAACAAATTAAATAAATGTTATTTTCTAAAATATTTCGATATCAATTTTAATATTTATTCAGTTAAAACATCAAAAAATACAATTGGCCAATATTTTGTTAAACAATATTTCTCTCTATATACATATATAACTGATTTTAGAAATTTTTGTAATTACAAATGAAAATAATATAATTTGATTGTATTTATTTTATTTTATAATCTACATAGATGGCCTATTTATTTTCGATTCGTGATGAGGCAATTGAATTGTTCTTTATAGGGATAAAAAAATCACAATCATGGCTGTTTTAGAGTTAACAATTAACCAATGCACCTTCACTAGAGGGATCTAGGGAGTGTGGTCAAGGTTCACATCATAGTTTTAGTTTTTTCTTTTGATTAAATTCATAAAGTTCGTACGCGGCGGATCCTGAGTTCCTTACGATTGCATTATCGTAATTATGCCATTATTAAAGTAACTTCTCTT
This sequence comes from Forficula auricularia, assembly GCA_024734495.1. NCBI lineage: Eukaryota > Metazoa > Arthropoda > Insecta > Dermaptera > Forficulidae > Forficula > Forficula auricularia. Next base: position 8,048,379 of record JALMQS010000225.1, read on the forward strand.
TATATATGTATATATATAATGTATATGTGAATTTATATGAAACTTACTCAAAAATTTAATCTCAGAAATTTTTGTTTCTTTTTATTTTTATATTCTAAATCAATCAAGAAATGACGTCGGAAACAATTATTCCATTTTCAAAAATATTTTCGAATATAAAATTTCTTCTTCATTTGATAATCAAATGATTTAAATTGGAGGAGGTTCAAAATGGTGGGAAAATTCCTGGACCATTTTCGATTAGAAAATATACAAACATCTCATCAAATCTCTTTTTAAACTATTAAAAAATACCCTACACTACTACTTTTACATTCCAAAATCTCTAGCTACTTTGTTATAAAATTGGGGGGGGGGGGGGGGAACAAATAAATCCGACTGGAAGAGAAGGGGTGAATAAGGGGATTAGAAAAAGAAGGGCAAGAATCAATGTTCCAAGGAAAATGAAATTTTTCATTTAATAGCCGGATTTTGGGTATTTTTGCGTTCCTCTGAGTTTTTTTCTTTACCTCATTTTTTATTTTTTTTTTTCAATCTTTTTAGGCCGTGACATTTTTCAAAAGAACACTCGTGGCTGGTTTTACAATTTATAAATCTATATTTGGAAGGCATGTGCTTTGATTGTGTGTAAAAAGAAACAACAACAAACAACCAAAAAGCATTAAAATCCCTTTTAAAATTTGATTTTTGTCTCTTTTATTTATTTTTAAAAAAGTATTTATTTTTTTTCAATTCAATAAGAAAATAAACGAGATTCGAAATACTTTCTGAGTAATTTTCATATGAATCACCAATCTAGCTATTATTATTTTTTTTCTTTTCGTTTAGTAAATATAACTATGCTTTTACTTTTTTCTTGCTTTATTTTTCATTATACTAACAAAAAACAACAAAAAACTTATAGATTCATCAGTATTATTTTTTATGTATATGAATCATCTATTTAGCTACCTCTATTTTTTTAAATATATATATATATATACCTACTTTTGTTTTGCACTAGCTGCCTGTTTGATATTAATCATTCTCAATTAATTGTAACGTTTCTCTAATTTTTAAAGCCCTGGATCCGTCGCAAATACGAAACCTTACATGACGTTACGATTTTTGACATTTGAATAGAGATATAAATATATATATATATATATAACATTGGGTTATACATAATTTATCATTCTATATTTTTTTGTCATTTGTAAACACTACAATTAAAATCTAGTCTACCAGCAACTAATTTTTGGTTATCTTTTTTCTTTTATTTCTAATTTTTATGGTAATTGTGATTTATACATATATATATGTGTATTTATGCAAATATACACATATATTTAAATATAAATATAAATTATAAGGGTTATTTCGTTATATCACTCAACAACCAAATCGCAGATTCCAGGCCCGGTGGCACCCGGAATATTTTTTTTTAATTTTTTTTTTTATAATTTTTGGTTTATTCTACTTTTGTATTAATTATCACTACATGACTATTTTTTTTTTTTTTTTACTTAAGGTTAACTTTTTTTGCTTCTCTGTTTTTGTTGTAACATTTCCACTAACTACAATTAACTTTGTACATCTTTAAAGGAAATTTAATTCCCTTCTTTCTTTACATTTAATTGTTTATTTTTATATATATAACTTTTTTTCATCATTTTAACAACTACATGTGAAACATGAGTTTTTAATTTTTTTTTTTTTGGTACTAAGAAAATAATTCACGCCTTTTTTTTTGTTTTGTTAATATCGCACACAAAAAGTTTGATATATATGTTTAGAATATTTATATGTATATATTTTATAAATATACATATAAATATATATTTGTTACGTACATATATATATCTGAAGGTGCTTAGTAGTTCTATATATATATAATGACAATTATTATATATCTATCTAAGTATATATATGGATATATAGATATATACTATTTCTATATAACCTAGATAGATAAATAATAATTGCTTGGTGAGATATATATGTATGTATGTATATGTGTTTATGTATATGTAGAGGTCGCTGGGCAGGCGTGCCGCTCGGCTTGAGATCACATGCACACATCACTTGGGTCTCGTCGGCGGCGGAAGCGGGGAATCACCGTAAAATGTGCTGGGCATTCCCATATAAAATGCGGTACACGGTCGATTCTGTCCCCGTTCTTGAAAATTATTGAGTATGGATGGCCGCGTGCCTTACCATCAAACAAGGAGACTGGGCGCGAGCCAATCATCCTCAGCTAACTGCAGAGGGTTGCAGGTTGGGGACAAGAAAACACAGCACAACACACAGACTCAGTATACAATCTTATTATTTCAATAGAAAAGAAAGTCTAGTGAGCGAGAGAGCGATATAAAAAAAATATCACATGAGACACGGCCTCCTTTATCTTTCCAAGCCGGGTGTTCCAAAATTTCTTTGTTTTTTTTTCTTTTATTTTTTTTACTTTTTGGAAAAACCGGCTTTATATTTTTTAAGCTAAAAAAATATAGCGAAGCGTCTCGCCTACTGTGCAAATAATGATAGAAAAAATACTAAAAATGCGTGTTGAGTCGTGTGTCAATTTGGACTCAAAAAAATTGGAAGCCGTGCGCTCTAGGATTGAAAAGAGAGAGTGAGTGAGTGAGTGATAGAGAAAGTAAATAAACAGAAACAAAAAACAACAAAAAACAAAAATAAGGAAATATTAATGAAAATTTGAGTTGATGGATTTTTAATCAATAAATGTGTGTAATGCGTGTAAAAATGCTTGTCGTGAAAGGTTTAGGATAGGAGTGGGGATAGAGGGGGTTGTTAGGGGTTTGGGGTGGGTTTAGAAAGGGGGTGCGTGCGCGCCGCCGCCGCCGACCGTCCACAAGCGCACTTTCAAAAACACATCCTTATTTATTTATTTCATTTTTCCAAATTCTTCCACTTGAGTTTCAATCTCTTTCCCTGTATCAAATAATCACCCACCCTTGCCCTTTTTTGGATCCCCTCTCAATTGATATTTTTTTTTTCAAAACTTAGAAAAATGTTTGACTGCTTTTAGCTTACATCTCACTTTTCTTCGCATCAATCTTAAATAATCTTTAAGTAACTAAAATATTAGGGGATTTTCTCCAGTAGTTGACAACAGTTTCAAACTATCAGGCGCATGTTTGGTTCCTCATGGACACATAATTCTTTCAAACCGTTGACAACTGCTGCAGAAACAAACCAATTTCAAGTCTCCTTAAGTTCTAATTAACACATTAAATGTTTTTTATATTGTTAACTATCGATTTTTAATTAAAAATGGATGGATTGAAGCAACAACGTTGTTAATTCTAACAGAATCCAATTCTAAAATGAAAATAAAATCGATTTATTCATAGTTTCATCATTATTTGAGAGATTCATTTAAGTATATTAAAAAAATAAATTAAATGTAATTGATTAAAATAAACCTTATATAAATAATATTTGATTATGTGACAAAGACTATAAAAAATAGGGGCTGTATGACAAAGTATCCTTCAAACTTTTTAACTCTTTATACCTATACTAGCTGAAAACCGGGCCTACGGCCAGGCGTCATCTAGCCCCTAACAGGAAGCGTCACGTTCCGTTTTTTTTTTTAAATGTTCCAACCTTCTTGGCCAAAGCATAGATACTCTTTGGGCCAAAGATTCAAGCGGTACCGCTGCCATCTATTGGCAAATGATTCAAGCTTGACGTACGAACGGAACATTATATTTTATTAATTTAGATTAGCTTTGAATTTTAATTTTTTGCCATAATAAGAGGGTCTAAACAATCTTGATGTGTGCCTTGATAATTATATAGAATATATTTTTAAATTGATTTTTTTTATATTATCTTCTAAAAATATTCTTCATTTGGTGTGTGGAATTCTTTTTTAACAAAGTGATCAAAGTACATGAAAAAATGTATCTTTCCTTAAGTGATTGGCGTCTTAGCGAACGTTGTAATAATCACAGCTCATCAGTTGTTGCTATTTTCTTAACTCTCAACGATTGAGTTCATTAAAATTTCTTATATATTTTAAATATCCTTCCGCGATTAATGATTTAATTTTCTGATTCTGCGACCCATAAGAGACAATACATAATAACAAAGAGATATCAATGCAATCAGAGAAAAAATTATTTTTATCAACTTTGAAAAAAAAAAAACAAATAGAAAAATAATACATCGGAATTATATAAATATTATTTATCTATACAGAGAGACAGACAAATAAAAAAACGACAACAAAATGCGTTAGATAATCAAATAAGTTAGAGAAAAACATGCAAACTAAGGAAACATAAACAGTCGTGCAAATGTCATTTTAATTAAATAAAAAACCAAAATGATGGGTATTTTAGTTGAATCTAAATTGACATAAAAGAAATGATAAATGAATATATATTTAAGTTATCTATTAAATAAAAAACTAAATAAAATAAAATAATAATAATAAAGGGAGATGTGGAGGCCCTTAAAAAATTTAAAAAAAATAGTGAAAAAATTTACTTAAAAAAAAAAAACAGCTCAAAGAAACTAAAAACTAAAATCTCGTCTTAAAAGACCATTCGAATTCGCATTCTAGAAAGAAAAAGTATTTCACTTTCAGTACTTTCATCAGTTTAGTTGAAAATCAAATATTTTGCTATTCCCAGAACCCCCAGAAAAAATGTCAATTCGTTTATTTAATAAGCTAGAACTATGTATTTTTGATTCATCGCAATTATGATGTTTTTGATAAAATACAAATTTCCTATTTTTTACTTTTTTTTTCATTTCTAATTTTCACGAAAAAAAAATATAAATAAATAAAATTTAAATAACCTTGCCTACGTAGATAAAATATTTTCATTTTTTTTCTTTCCCTCTAAGATGGAAAACCTCTAACAAGAAGATACTTTCATAATTTTCTGCCTGAAATGTATCTCTGTTTAAATCTTAAAAAAAAAAACATCCTAACGATTTAGTTGTAACCTTATCTAAATGATTCTCTATTTAGCCTTCTATTTATATTGTGTTTGTACAACATTCCTATGTCATCTTTGATGAGTCTTTATTTGACTTATACCAGAATAATATTCAGTATATATCTAACATAGGACTAGAGGAACTAAAACTTTAAATATGTAATATATCTAGGTATATATTTGAACATATAATTAAAATAAATTAATAAGTAATTATATTTTCATTGGAAATTTACTTGGGTAGGTTTAATTAATTAAAAATAATAAAAATAATTTTTACAAAACTACAATAAAGTTTTAATGAAATAATAGTAATTTTAAACAATAAAATTCAGACAGAATAATTTTTGATTTTAAATTTAAAAAAACAACAAAAAATATAAGATAATCCATCTACATAATGGTGTTAAAATTGAATATTCAATTTTTCTCACAAAACTAAAATAATTTTATTTTAGTATATAATAAATCGTAATTAATATCTCTTTATAATTTTAAGATCGATCTCTGTTCTATTTTAAATAGAAATGCATTTTTCAATATATGAATATATTTGGTCGGGGAATCAGTCATCAATCATAATTAAATAAATTTGTCTGAGATTCGAACTCTAAACTCGAGGATGCCTTTCCTGACAAGGATTTCCGAGTCTTCATTTCGAATAAGACCAGCACGATATCACTTGCTGTAAACACTTAATGAAGGTAGTTACGGCATGTGAAAGTGTTGTCTCATTCAAGCGAGGACATTGATAATCTAGTTGGTAAAGGCACTCTCGCATTTGGAGTAGGTTCTTGGCTCAATACCCAATCGTTTTTAATTAATTATTTTTTTTTAGAACAAAAAAATAATATATTTAGTTACTTTCAATGATAACTTTGTGCCCAAAAGTATTTAAGTATATTTTGAGCATAAATAAAACTAAAAAAGTTATAATATAAATCATGATAGCACACTCGCTCTATAATATGTCTAATAAACACCAAGCTATGTTAAAGACATCTTAAAAACGATCTGAAAAAGACATCTTAAAGGCAACAAGACCTGAAAAAGACATCTTCTGGATAGAGCTTGTTATCAGAGAATAGATGCCAATCTATTCTCAAGTTTTCTTCTTTTAATTTTTATCAAAGACACTTAGTTCTACATTACAGATACTTATCGGCCAAGTTTAAATTAATTAATAAATAAATATTTGGGTATTTTGAAAATCCATTTCATTAATAATTTTGACTAAAAATTACTTAAACATTTTAAATTATTGATTAAAGAATGATTAGTTAAAATTACTAAATAAATGAATTTTCTATGCTTAAAATATTTATATATTAATTAAAATAATTTAACCAAACACAACATCCTAGATTGTTCGATTTTTGCAAACAAAAAATTTTAAATTCAAATGATTTAATAGTCGTTAATTATTATTCATCCCCTTAAAAACTTAATTATTTCTTAATTTATCATTTTTTAAGATTGAAAGTAAGGAAAGAGACTGTCCGATCCGAATTGGAAATGTGTTTGTTTGTTTGTTTGTCTTTTCAAGTTCTACTTGAGATGACGCCTTTTTTGCTTTTTTATTGAAATCAAGGGTTGTTTTATTTTCTCGCTTATTTACACATTCATTCAGAGGCACACGCACGCACAAGCCAGAGCAAATATTTTTTTACATGTGTCATTAGACTAGTAGACTTAAAATTATACATGATAGTACAACCAACCTAGGCTATATATATATATTTATATAGAGTTACTCCTTTTTTTAACTTAAAATCTAATGGTGTGATTAAGTTATATTTTTGAACTGTGCTTCAAGGAGTAGTATAGTTGACTAAAGTACAATTATCCATTTTTTTTTTTTTTTTTTTTTTTTTTATCATTCAAACAACTTTTACATTATTATTATTATTATTATTATTTTGTATTGTTTTTTTCTTACTTTTTTTTTTCATTTATAAAATTAAATTTACTAAACATGTCGAATAGTATTCACAGAGTTCATGCAAAATCAATTGTTTAACTAATAAAAAACAATTAGTGCTGTGGACTGTAGGCATTAATACAGTCCACAGTCTCTCTTCTAGCGTTTAAGAATGGAGAATAAAAAATAATAAAAAATTCGGAGTAAATGAAGAAAGTGGGAAAGTGTTGATGGGGGGAGGGAATCGGGAGGGGGCCGAGGCAGTAGGGGATGAGGGGGACGAAAAGTCGTTGCACGAGACTGAGGTGGAAATTCGCAAAATGCTCCATGGAATATTGATGCCCGGGTCGATTGGCAACGGAAAAAGTTGGCAATGGCGGCGACAGCGATCATGATGGGGACCATTTTATTTATGTTTGATGACGGCCAACTGCGCTTTGATCCACCTATCATTAGCTTAATTGGAATGGATACATGGGCCGTCCCCGCTTCCACCTGCCCCCCATTGCCCCGTGGGCGCCTACCACCGCAAAATGCATTGAGCGGGCACCTCCCCCTGCACCTTCGAAAAAGCACACCTACCCAGAATTTGTCACGGATTTTGTTAAAAACTAGAAATCATCATTTTCAAAGAGTGATTGAATTGAACCTTCACGCGTAATGTTCCGTTTATTTTTATTTTTATTTTTTTTTTTATAAATATAAATATATAAATATATTTATATATAAAAAAAAAGATTTTTGAAAAAATATAGGCTCTATGTTATTATTATTATAAATAGATTAGAGAATATATGAATGAATAAATTTATGAACGGTTTTTTTATCAGCTTTCAATACGATTTCATTTTTTTTTTTATTTATTATTATGATTATTATTATTATTTTGGGAAAAAAATAATTGCCATCCCCTAAAAAACTGTTTTAATGTTTTGATTCAATAAAAATAAGTAATAAATAAAAAAATAAAATAAAAATAAAATAAATCAGATACTTATAATATTAAGTAATCATAAGAAAAATATGAAGTAATAATCTTTATAAAAATATTATTATTACAAATATATATCTATATATATAAGAGTATTTCTTTTTCAATTGAAATCTCACTAAAAGCAGTTATATTTTACTAAATTAAATTATAGTATAAAATCACAATGAGTGAGAATATCACAAATAACAATATAAAATATTGTCTTTAAAATGAAAAATAGGCTTATTATTATTTTAAAATAATCCACTTCACAATTATTCTTTATTTTTCGTATTTTTTTTTTTTTTTTTATTTTTTTATTTATTTATTTTTTTTTATTTTTTTTTTATTTTTTTATTTTATAGGAACTGAACGCAAACATTAAAACAGTCCATTTGAGGGAGATGTTTTTTTTTTTTTTTTTTAGTTCCAAGCCTTTCATTTGCGGTGGTTGGCATTTTTTTTAATTAGTTAATTTTTTTTAATTAGGAATTAACAAAATGATGAACGAATGAGAGTTTAAATAAAAAGTTGAGATGAGAGAGTGATGAGAGAGGAGATAGTGTGTGTGAGATAGAGCGCAGCTGAGGAGAAATCAAAAGACACAAGACTCGGCGGAAAAAAGAACAAACACAACAAAAGAAGAGTTTTATCAAAATTTCTATATAATCATGATGTGCAGAAGTGAGCGGTCTTTTTTTTAAGATGAATTTTGAATTATGTTCAGCCGTAGGAGACAATGTTGTGATGCGTGTTGGCAGCAGCGAGGTCAGCCGCTCCGTTTACCTGAAACTGCTGCATCGGATAGGCCATCATTCCTGCAGGTTGTTGCATCGCGGCCGCTCCCTGGGCAGCAGCAGCCATTTGTTGTGCAGCCGCTGCAGCAGCTGCGGTTCCCGGCAATTGTGGCTGTCCAGGCATGCCTTGCCACGTCGCCGGCAGCTGCATGCCCATCCTGCTGCACGCGCCCGAACATTGGCGACGAGCTCCACTTAATACAACATCCTCCAATATTCAAATTCATGCAATCTACTGATCAACTAATAAGAGCATGCAGGAGGGGCGACTATTTGCCAGAGAACAGAGCCCCTTGCTTAATTAAAAACATTTTTTATGTTTTGTTGTTGGTGCGGTATGTAGAGCCCGTGCGAACCAGATGTGTTGTTCGATGTGAAGTCCAAAGATTTCATTCGTAATTAGTAGAGATTGGGGTGTTGGTGCAAGGTGAAACATCTTTAATAAAGATAAGAGTAAATAAATATTATATTTAATATTGATTTACTATGAGTTAAGGATACTAGGTCACTTATTAATGTGAAATAAGTGACCTAGTATCCTTAACTCATAGTAAATCAATATTAAATATAATATTTATTACTCTATCTTGATTTCATTCGTGTTGAATAACATGTGGATTTTCTTGTATGATACCAAGAAAAGAGACAGTTTCAGCAGAAACCCTCCGCCATCTTCAGTCTAAAACGTAGACAAGAAAAATTCAATAAGTTCAATTTTAATTTTACTTATCTACATTTTTGAAGATGGTGAGAGAGTTTCGCTGAAACTGTATCTTTTCTTTGTAACATTTTTTCATACAAGACTGAAGAAATTTTTGGAGGACTGATAAGTGAATTGAGTGGATATTGATGAGACAGTCCAAAAAAGAACATAATTTAGACTATCTTTTTATTCATAAATCGACGTTTTGGAGGCTTATTCCTCCTTATTCAGGATTTTGAAAGGTCAGTGAAGGAAATCCTATTCGACATTCCCTTCTGTCTCTTTCAGTGGCAGTAACAATAATATATTTGTATTTCATTCTCAGCAGAATTATAGTTTAGTTGTAATGTATTCTGCTGAGAATGAAATACGATATAATATTGTTACTGCCACTGAAAGAGAGAGACAGAAGGGAATGTCGCATTGATTTTCTTCACTGGCCTTTCAAAGCCCTGAAGAAGGAGGGAATAACTCTCCGAAACTTCGGTTTATGAATAAAAAGATAGTTTAAATTATCTCTTTTTTGAATTTTGGACTGCCTCATCAATATCTACTCAATTCACTTATCAGTCCGTCTCCAAAAATGTCTTCAGTCTTGTATGATGTTTTATTTACAAAGAAAAGATACAGTTTCAGCGGAAACTCTCCACCATCTTCAAAAATGTAGATAAGTGAAATTAAAATTACTCATTGAATTTTACTTGTCTATATTTTAGACTGAAGATGGCGGAGAGTTTCCGCTTATACTGTCTCTTTTCATTGTATCATACAAGACAATCCACATTTTATTCAACCCGAATGAAATCCTTGGTAACTTATGAGGAGAATTTTCTAGGTTAGGTTTCACAAAACTTTTTGTGAAACCTAACCTAGAAAATTCTCCTCATAAGTTATTTATAATGTTTCACCTAGAACCGACACCTAAATCCTTAGAAACCCTTGGTCTTCACATCGAACAACACACCTGGCTCGCACGGGCTCCACATACCTCACCAACAACAAAAAATAAATTATTCCAGCCATCAGCGCCTTTAATCACTAAAAAGATTTTGTTTTGTCCAGAGTAGCAGAGTTGTAAATATATATGTAATTTAGTTTCCTTTTAACATAATTGGTCAAGCCTTTCTAGAGATATACATTATTTAGTAAATAAACAAAATACTAGATAGCTGGTAAAAAAGTATTTCCTGACATATATTTTTATTTGTTTATTTATTTTGATCCATATAAGACACCTTGAATTATCTTCGCGCATTACATATACACATATATATATATACCTAATATAAATATGTGTATATATATAATTTATTTGTTAGAGACTATAGTTTCGAAGATTTAACTCTTTTTAATTAGACATATTTTATCTGTTATTTTTTATGGGTTCAAATACCCGATTGGATGTTTTTCGTTTTGTTGTAATTGTGAGTTAGTCACAGAACAAACCAAGTTTGTAACATTTTTAACGAGACAAAAAACATACAATCGGGATTTGAACTTGACGAAAAATAACATATAAAATATTTCTAATTAAAAAAGACTGATGATGAAGGTCAAACCTTTGAAACTATAGATAATCTCCAACAAATAAATTATATATATATATATATATATATATTTATTTATTTATTTGCATTAAGCTGAGGACTACCTCATTGATTTAATTTTATGTGCATAAAGAGCCTCTTGCTATTGGAGTAACAAAATATGCAACACTCTCGGATGGCCTCCTTTCAACAACTAACCAAAGCAGCATTGTCAAATTCAGAACTTTGTCTTTTAACATATAGTATGATGCGGTTATTTTCTCTTTTTTAAACTGCAATTAAATATATTTCAACTACACTGCTCGTCAATAAAAACGCATCACTTTAAATTTTTGTTTTGGTGATTTTTTTAATTTAAAGCAAAATTTCGTCAATCAATTAAAAAATTATTTAATTTGTTATTTTACCCAGGGTAGGATCAGAACCCCTTATATTAATCCATATTTATTTTAATAATTAACAAAATTCTCTTCCTTTTTTTTGGTTAAAAATGGAAAGTCACATTTGAATTTTTTTTATATTTCGATTATATTAGTATGAAGATAAAAACTGGAGATTATAATTTAATCATTGAATAAAACATTAAGAAGAACTTTCTCACGAATTGAAATATATAGATTGCAATAGCAAAATAGTTGAAATATATATATTATATATAATAGTGTACGCTGATACAATCGCAGTCTAGAAAAGAAACTAATCATATGCCAAAAAATTATCCTACTTTGGTTAGTTATTGAAATGATACCATGAGATGTTTTTTCGTCTTTATTTGTATAGTCACTGTATTTAAAATAGTCTGCCCATACGGAGACTCAAAAATAAGAGTTCTTGTCTACCTAATGGCGGCATTAACTCTCAATAGTGACTCATTTCTTATTGGGCGAGAGCCCAAGTCGCCACTAAGTTTCCAAGAGCTCTAATTTTTGAGTACCCTTTCGGCCAGACTATGTTAAATACAGTATTCTTTTCGCTGATACAACACTATAAGAAAACAAGGAATCAATCAAAGAGTATGTCTCCTGAATATAAATTATTTTTTTCGATCAAAACCATGTGTTACAAAATGCACAGAGAAAAATTGTGTTTGTTGAAATTACATTTCAAGTTTATATTTACAATTTTGTAATTAAAACATTCTGCAACAATGCCTACAATAAGTGATTGTGGTTATTACAATCAAATATTGTTTTGTTGGATTATATTCTCCGCCAACTGATGATTAAAAATCGCTGAAGAATCTAGTAGTAATGATTACTTGCCACAATTCAGAGAATGTAGTAAACATATTCTTTAAGTGTAAGCATTGCTGTAGAATGATTTCTTTACAGAATTAACAAAATTAACACACCACTTGTGATTTTCAATTTATTTCAAGAATAGTAAGTACAATAATTATTATTTTTAATCAGGGGCCACCTGGATATTATTATGAATGAAAAAACAAGTATAATAAAAAAATAGCTTTATTGGATAAGAAAATTTTTGTTTTGAAAATCACAAGTGCAGTGCGTTAATTTTGTCCATGAGGTATATTTATTCATATTTTTTTTCGTACGATACTATGCTTTTCAGTTTAAGACCACACTATGACAAGACGATCAAGTTTGGAAGAGATATTGCAATAGATGTATTTCAATTATTGCCTGTAGGGAGGAATATATTTCAAGAATGCATACTCCAAATCCAAATCGATTAACGAAATATTCCTTGCAAGATAAATTCATTGTTCATTACTGATGGGGACTGAAATATTTCAGTATGGAAGTATTTCAGTCCCCATCAGTAATGAATCAATAAATTTATCTTGCAAAGAATAGTTAAGTCAATTGATTTGGATTTGGAGTATGCATTCTAGAAATATATTCCTCCAAGGCAGTAATTAAAAATACATCTATCCACATTGCAATATTTCTTCTAAATTTAATCGCATTACTATATTTTGTCTAAAATAGAAAAACATCAGGTGAATTTATTTATTTGAGTAGTAAAATTAAAATTTTTTGGCCAACTCTGCATTAAAATAAATAAATAAATATTTTATATATTCATAGTTTTGAGGTCTTTTGTCTTTATCTTCACTCTAATACAAATCGTGATTAAAAACTCAAATGCTTTTCTCATTGTAATATTTAAAATATTTGTAAAAATCAATTATTTATCAAAGTTTAAAAAAAAAATTCAAAATTTAAGTCATATCAAAAATATTTGTCTTAGGAGTGAAGATGAAGATTTACTCTTCAAAACTATAGCTTAAATTTAATAAAATTATTAATATATAAATATATTTATTTACTTAAAGCAGGAAATATACTCTTTGATTTATTATCTACTTATAAACTCTGTTTCACTTGGCAAAAAACTAATTTAAATTTATGGAAGAAAAAAGTTTGAAAATCTTAAAGGAAAAAGGATAGAGAAATGGTATTTGTAAGAAAGATGATAATTTCGTTAATAAGGATTTAAGGAAGAATTCACAAGAATAAATTAGTGAAAGTAAAAAGTCGGTACATACGCGTTGAGTGCTCCTTCGTTCCTAGGAAACACAAACAAAAATTTCTATTCAAGTCTTATAATAAAACATACTATTTTAGAGTAATTTTTTGTGTAATAGTTTATTAACGCGCTTTCATTTAATTCCCTTATATGCTTTACAAATTATGCTACTAAAAAAGTCAACTGCCCAAAAAGTAGATTTCTTCATAATTATTGGTCAATTATTCTTATAATTAATTATTTTTTGACATATTTAGTTTCATTAAAAGTTTTGGGAATAATTGAAAGTGGACACGGTCAGCAAAAGTTTTATTTATTTATTTATTTTTGTTTAACAAATTACGATATATATTGAAAATATGGATTGTTTTGTGTATATAAAGAGATACAAATTTTTGATAAAACAATATAGAAAGGTAAATTAAAAATCCAGACGTTGCAATAAAAATTATCCTTTTATCAAACAAAATTTGAAAAATATGTAACAATAATTTCTTTAAAAGTAATGAGTAGGTAACTATAAACAAATAAATATTTTGAAAATAGGCAAAATAAAAATAAGGAACAATCTTAAGATGGGAAAAATTCCCTCACATCGAAATTATTACAATATGTAACATTATTCTTCTGCTCAACAATTACTTTTGTATAAATTATCAAATTTAATGACTCTTTGGGGGTCAGATAGGCTAGTCGGTAGCATATCATCCTGCTAACCAAGAGGACCCGGGTTCGAACCCGACTCGAGGCATTCGGCTAAAATCTGACCCCCGGGGTAGAGACAAAATTAAAAAATTAATAGTATCGTAAATTGGCTATGGTTAGGATGGCCGAAAAGCCAAAAAAAAAAAAAAAAAAAAAAATGACTCTTTGTCCAAATAGAATTTGAATCGGACTAACGGTCAGTGATTTATGAAAGAGTCATTAAATTTGAATGTTTATACAAAAATAATTGTTGAGCAGAAGAATGTTACATATTGTAATAATTTCGATGTGAGGGAATTTTTCCCATCTTAAGATTGTTCCAAGGCTGATGATGACATATTTGTAAATGTCGAAACGTTCCTGGGTGACAATAAATCAAAGAAAAATAAAAGATGAAAATGTGTTTTTTGTCAAAAAAGAATAAAACCAACACCTATTTAAAAGAGAATTTGTATCCTCAAAAATTTAGATATATATAGGTATATATATAAATAAAAAATTGTCAAAAATTAATCAAGAAATTAAAAATATTTCAGAAAATTTCATCTCCAAGATACAGTATTTTTAGAGTAAAAACAATTATTTTTCGTAAATATTTATATTTTTTATTTTTATTCAAGGTAATTTCATCTCCAAGACAATCTGTATCATTGTCTATTTTCAAAATATTTATTTGTTTATAGTTGCTTTATCATGCCTTTTGAAAGCAACTATTTTTTCAAATATTTGAAATTTCCATCGATAAAGGGAAAATTTCTCCAGAAACTTCTGCATTTTTAATAAACGTTTCTAGATTGTTTATAAAAGATTTGTATTTATTAATTTATATACTACCTATTATCTAGATAGGTATGAATTATTTTTTTATAAATATAATAAGTTTTTTCTTTTTTAGTGGGAAACACTAAAAATATAATGTTGGATCATTCGCGTCCATAATAAATTTTTAGACAGGAATAGGAGGAAATTGGACATAAAATTAACAAGAAAGTTTTTATCAAATGGGCCCGAAGTTTCGTCAATTTATTTCGACTTCCTCAGTGGCCCATTTTATCACTCTTTGTCAAAAAACAATTTCACTATTTGACAAAACATTATTAATGTTTTTTAGAATGGTGAAATTGTTTTTTGACAAAGATGATTAAATGGGCCACTGAGGAGTCGAAATAAATTGACGAAACGTTTAGCCCATTTCATAAAAACTTTGATTTTAATTTTGTCCAAATTCCTGCTATTCCTGATGTCAAAAATACTAAAAAATATATTTATGTATTTAAAAAACTAAAAAACTCAGTTTTCTGAAAACTTAATTCGGCGGATACATTATATAAATTGGTCAAATCTTAGAGTTACTTTCACTTTTTTATTTTTGTGAATCCTCTTAAGACAATTTTGCAATGTTCCATTTATGACCGATACCACTCTCTTGATAATTCAATCCATATTAAAAATATTATTTGAATTATCAAAATTAGAACAGAATTAGCTGATTTAAAAAATTAAAAAACAAACATTTCAATTTCTACTTTCAAGCCACTAGTAAGTATATTGAAAGTTATAGAAAGAACCGCCTAAGTTAGTTATTTCCGTATCAAAATTCGAAATGATTTCGACATTAATATTGTGATGTTTTAAAAATGATTGTTTTCTCTCTTTTTCTCTTTCTTGTCCTCGGGAACTCTAATACCTATTTAGCAAGCTACCAGAGATTAGTTCATATATTCTTATCTCACCTGTATTGCTGATTGATTTCTAGACAGGCTATTCAGTGTACAATAAAATAGAAAATTTTAATTAATTTATTGTTTACACTATGAGATGATAACCACCTTACAAAAAATAAATAAAAATCAACACCTAAATCATTATAAATTACTGTTTAAAGTTTTTAACCTGGGTAATATGATGTGTGCATATAAATTTTATTTTAAAAGCTAAATCGTTAATAGCCAATTTTTGGTTCAAATAAAACCAGAAATACTGAGATTTAGTAAAGGGACCGCGTTAATCTTATTTGAACCAAAATTCATGAAAAATACCTAGTTTGAATTTTAAATTTCATATACTTGAAATTAATAATTTTTTTTAGAAAATATGACTATTGAAAAAGGAATTATTTTCACCTTTGAACATTCAAATTTTCGATTTTTCCCAAAAGATTACTTGCTTGCTAAAACTCTAAAATTCAGCTTTTTAGCTTGTTGGGAAGTTATTTTTATTTCCGAATACACACATTTTTTTTCTTGCCTTATTTAGTTTTAAAATATACCTATATCTTCTCATTGGAAAAACAAAATAACACTAACCAACTATTTTTTCAGAATTTTTCAAATTCCCATTAAGAAGGGAGAATTTTCTCCAAAAATGTTTGAATTTGTTATAAAGGTTTTCTTGATTGTTTTACCAAAAGACTCGGATTTATTTATATACCTATATTTTTTATAGGTATTTTTAATTAAACAATCGATTTATTATATTAAAAGTTTAAATTTAAATTTTCATACACACACACACACCACACCCTATGTATTGAGTGTTGTTGCAGTATAGTGCAGATGGTATGCTTGTTACTATGAAATAGTTTTGATTATGAAACTATTTTTGTTCTTATATGACATCATTAGAGCTTGCATGTCAACCAAGTATTTAACAAAATAAAAAATTATAAATAAATTTCATATTTTATTTGCAACCATCCATATAGTTTTTCGGTCAAATTTAATTATATATATATTATAGGGCATAAACGGAAGCAGCCAGTGAATAATCACTTAATAATTCGTTTTGATAAAAATACCAAGAGATGTATATAAAAAAAATCATTTTATTTGTATTTCTAATGGGAGGGTCTCCGTTTATTTTCTTATTTGGTAGCTTGCTTATAACTGGTCCACCTGAGAGTTAAAAAAGAAAAAGAATTCTTTGAGGCGTGTCTTTTAGCCAAGAACCAATAAGACGTTTAAAAGGCGTGGTTCTCGATGAAAGAAAAAAAAAGAAAGAAAAAGAAAAAATATCCCGACCCGCCCACTTGCTATTATGTCTTTCGGAAAACATTTGTCTCTCTGGACCTGCGCATCTCCAATAGTACGGGACAAGAAGAAAAGAATGAGAGAAAGAGAAAGAAAATTGGTCTGAATGAGTGTGAGTGGTCGGGTCAAAAATAGAACACAAAAGAATAAAAGGATCAATGCATGAAATTTGTGAAATTTATTGAAAAAATAGTGACCCGTTAAAAATGTCTTTTGGAATTCTGAAGATAATTGATGAAAAATCTGTTAAAGATAATTCGATTATTAATATTGGTTGAACGAAATTACAGTTTATATAAATAGGTATAAATTCAAAGTAAAAAAGCAATTATAATTAAATGGAGTTTTTGTAGTGTTTTATAGAAATGAAAGATTTAAAAAGCTGTTAACCCGAAATATATTGAGGTTGATAAAAACTTTTTAAATCTTTCATTTCTATGAAACAACACAAAAACTCCGCTCAAATAATATTTCACTTTATAAACCAATGCAGTAATCTTTTAGTTTAAAAACAAAAACAATGTTTTTGTTTTTACTCATATTGGTTAAAGAAATGATCTTCATCTTTTTAAGTTTTATTTCTCATTGATATATTTATTTATTGGTAGACACTTTTAAAAATTTGATGTTTAACTTTGCCTAGTAATAACATACTTAAAATTAAGGTTCATTTATAAAATTTATAAATCCACCACAAAAGTCGGCTGAGGAAGTGAGGAACTTTTCTATAACTCTTTCGAGTTTTAATTTAATCTTTCTTGCATCCAATATTCTTCATTTTTTAAGACCTTCAACTTAGTTTACACCGAGAATACGCGATTTGGTATCATTTCATACATCGAAAGATAATGATTTGGACAATGTATTAAATTGGTGTAAACTAAAACTTTGACTACAAACCTAATCTCTGAAATGTAGCCCTTTCTTTCTATGCTTTGTTCGTGTTAATTCTGATTTAATAATGTACACGAGAATATGCGATTGGCTATCATTTCATACATCGAAAGATGATGATTTTGACAACGTGTTAAGCATGTGGTATAAACTAAAACATTGACTACAAACTTAATCTCTGAAATGTAGCCCTTTCATTCTATGCTGTGTTCGTGTTAATTCTGATTTAAGAATGTTCAAGAGAATACGCGATTGGGTATCATTTCATACATCGAAAGATAATGATTTGGACAATGTGTTAAACTGGTGTAAACTAAAACTTTGACTACAAACCTAATCTCTGAAATGTAGCCCTTTCTTTCTACGCTGTGTTCGTGTTAATTCTGATTTAATAATGTGCGCGAGAATACGCGATTGGTAATAGAAACGTTATATTTGTTGCTTCATCCGATTGATATTACAGGATTTATGAATTTTAAGTCTTAACAACGCAACAATTTCGCAAATCGTGTTTTCAGATTGCATAGATACAGGCGCTGCTGTATAGTGCTGCCATCTTCTGGATTTTTACATAACACACCATGAGAAACAAATCCTTAAATATGAAGACCGTTTATTTATGTTCACATAAATATTTGCCTCAAATTATAATCAGAATTCCAAAGGGCCAAGTTAATGTCTTTGATAATTATTTATAGTGAAATTGAAATGTAAGTCTAGTTAATGCATTGCAATTAGTTGGTCAGCGCTGCATTTGAATTTGAACATAGTGGAGATGAAGAGGAATGCTTACCCCATATAGCCCTGCTGGTAGCCAGCAAATTGGCCATAAGTGTAGCCCTGCATTCCCTGCAGGAATTGGCCCTGCATCTGGGCTGCTGCTGCTGTCGTCGGGTAACTCTGGGGGTACCAATACCCCATCTGCTGTCCATAGGCGTACGGGTACTGGGCGCCGGTCAAGGCTGCACATTCAAACACAAAGTGCACCGTCAATGAGAAATCCCTTTGGTAATTATTAAGGCAAAGGATGGAGCTGAGGAAGAGGAAAATGGGAGGGATTGAAGAGGCAATCTCCGTTGCGGGGGGTGGAAAAACAAACGATTAAATTTGTACCTCTATCGAAGCCAGGATTTATTTAATATTATGAGTTAAATACTGGTTAAGACTAAAACACCTAATGTGATATGACTAAACAATTGCTCACTCTCATATATAATATAATTTTGTTTCCATTATACAACAAAAAGAAATAATAAAGAGAAGTCAATGAGGTTGTCCTCCGCTTGATGCAAATAAACATATACATTATAGAGAAAACTAAAATGATACTTGCTAACTTTAAATCTCTATAGATTGGACGATTTGTTGGCATAATTTATAATTTATAATTTGTGAATTAAGATATATTTTTGTATTTGTGTGTTGTTCTTTTGTTTTCTTTTTCTTTTTCAATGTTAAAGTAAAGAAAAAAATGTTAATTTTTAACTATTAATCTTTATACGCTGCAAGAATTTTTGGAGTAATTTATAATTTATAAGCTTAAGATATATTTGTATATTTGTCTGATTTTGATGTTTGTTCTTTGATGTATTTCTAATGGATGAGAATCACAATTTTCTGATGATTCTAAAAACTTTTTGTATACTGTATTTGTATTGACAGTCTATTCAAAATTAAATAAATATTATTATGTATAAGATTCTTATAAAACTCAAGTGACTTAATTCTAAATTCTTTTTAAATTGACGGGTTTTTTTAGTCACAAACTAATAAAAGACAATAATTTCAGTTAATTATTATTATTTATTTTATTGATTCACCAAACAGTTTCGGTCATCTCTGGTTGACCATCTTCAGTATTACTAAAAAATGGAAAAATGAAACATTTCGTAAATTACACAAAACAAAAAATATAGAAGTTTGAATTTATACATACAATTTCGTTAGAAATTTTTATGAATTATTGCTATATATGAATGTGTGAAATATCTATGTTAAAATAAGTTAAGGATGGTTTATGTATGCAAAGTAACAATTTCAGATCTTGATCGAAATTGTATGTATAAATTCAAACTTCTAAATTTTTTGTATTGTGTAATTGTTTAAAAAATTTACAAAATGTTTCATTTTTCCATTTTTTAGTACTACTGAAAATGGTCAACCAGAGGTGACCGAAACTGTTTGGTGAATCAATAAAATAAATATTAATAATTAACTGAAATTATTGTTCTTTTATTAGTTTGTGACTAAAAAAACGCTTCAATTTAAAAATAATTATATATATACTCATCGTCAAAATTATAGCTGAACCAAAAAAAGTTATAATTCGATTTAAAGAGATGACTCTTATCTTTTTGTTTCTTGATTAATTTGTTAAAATAATCTTACTTTTATATATTTTAATAACTCACTGAAATATTGATTTTTCCTCAAATTTCACATTTTATTTAAATTTTATAACATTTTCTTTATTAGGTACAGGTTCCGCTAATTTTGTCCATAAATCTATTATCTGTTGATTATTGTTTCCAAAGTTTTAACTTCATCATCAGTCTTTTTTATTACAAATATTTTATCTGTTTTTTCTCACGGCCTCCCAAAATCATTTTTTATATGACCAGCTTCCTATATAGTCCAGTCAACGAACGCTCAAAAAGGGGGTATAGAAAACATTTTATAGGAGAGAATGTTTTTCTTATGGAATGTGTTTCGGCTAGTTAGGAGGTAAAAATACTAAAAGTCCCCAGTCCTAGCTACCGGACATAGGGGTGGAAGGGGGTTGTAAATGTCCCGTTTTTTGTTTTTTTGCTCATATCTCAAAAACAATGGGTCGTAGGGAAAAAGTTATTTTTAGCAAAACAAAAGATTATAATATTTCCTACAAGATTGCTTCTATTTAATTTTTCTCTATTCCTTATGGTTTTTTATATATTCGCCCTCAAATATCGTTTATGTATGAAATAAATAAAATATCCTATATTTTTCGACAAACTTTTGTTTTACAGTAAAAGTCCTCAGAAAAGTAGTTGTAGAGCATTCAATTTCCTTCAAAATGATATATATATATTTATGATTTATCTTCAAATCATCTGGAGTTATAGCAATTTAAAAATTTCAGGTCGATTTATACATTTTGTTAGAAAACCCCGCAATAGCCCAGTATATAGGAGAGGGTTTCAGCTTACATTAATTGCGGGAAAAGATTTTTTCTAGGATCGTTTGGTATGGTGTGAGTATGCCAAATCTAAGTTTGCGACCCCGAAAGTGTGGGGACACCTTTTGGTGGCCGAAAAACCTCGAAATTCTCGGACTTTAATCCAAAAACTCGCACTTTTTTCGATTTTTTCCCATTTCGACCATGATGGAGCAGGTTTTCGACAAATACCATACTTACTAGTTATTCATCCTCGTTTATTCAGAAATTCCATCCAATAAATAAATAAATGAACATACAAATAAAAAATAAAAAAGGCTTTAATGTCTAATAAAACGTTGCTAGAAAATAGGGACGTACTCAGGAAGAGATCTTGGGGTTCCTGTCCCCGTGAAGAAATCGTCGAAATGACACCATGTGTAGTTTTTAATCTTCAAAAATCTAACATAAAATTTCTTTTGAAATTTTATTTAACATAACTTTTTAATTAATATGAAAATTTGAGTGTTTTATCTCTTTGAAAAAGTAGATAGAATTTTTTTTCCAAAAAATAACAACTTCCAGGTTTCATAACTTTATTTTAATTATATGAGAATTTATTTATTTAAGAACAATTTTATCAAAAGATCTTAGTAGATTATTATGTACTTGGGTTCGACTCCTGAGGGGGTGGAACCTTCTGACATAATATATACATAATAATCTACTAAGATCTTTGATAAAATTGTCCTTAAATAAATATATTCTCATATAAATAAATTTTTTGATTAAATATTTTTATTTTAATAAATACCTAGAGGTATATTATTTTAAGTAGAGAGAATTAATTTCATGACGGGAGACTTTAAAGTTTAATTTACTGAGCATTATTCAGTCATTCCATTTATCCATTTAGAAGATTCAAAATATTTTTTTTTCTAGATTTAAACATCATGGTTTCGCTATTTATTTATTTTTCATTATTTTATTGTTATGTCATTTTATATATATATATATTTTTGAATGCAATTTTTTACTTTATTCTTCTATGTATTTAAATTTTTTTGTATATTTGTATTATTCAATGTATTGGTATGACCTAGTAGTCAAACCTTTTTTTTTCATTTATTTATTGGGATCGAGTAGTCAAACCTAAATAAAAAAAAAATATTTTATTGTTATTAAAATAGTTTTAGTCGTTTCTGATATAATTCAAATAAACTAAACAAAAATTTCAGTTTTTCTCCACATTTACAATATTCTCAGTGCTAAAGTCAAAAATGATTATCCAAGTTTAATAAGATGACGTTGATGTTTATTCCACCTATATTCATTTATTTTATTACGATTCTGGGCGAATGTAAATTTATTGTTTATTTTATAACTTTTGTGAAAGCAAACAATTCAACTGAATATTACTATATATACAATTGAGATTAACGACTTGTATATAAAAATGTCAACCAACTCGAGATTTATCGAATAATTTAGTCGATAATATTTATATTAAAATAAGAGCCCCAAAAATAAATCCAATAATAAAGACAAATTCACAATGATTAAAAACCATTTGTAAACTAACAATTCCGTAATTAAGAATCAACTAATTTAAATTCTCCAATTCACATTTATATTAGAAGAAATTTCCTCTTCAGAGACTGAAAATAATTCTCTCGAATAAAATAGATGATTTATTGGATATTCATTCTTTTCATCACTCAAAAAAAAAAATAATAATAATAAAACGTATATCCAATAAATCCATTTTGTTTGAGAGAATTTTTTTCACTATCCTTGGCCTGCCTTTCCATTACTTATCAATCACATTTACATTTTAAAATATGTGCTTCTTCAAATGGACTTTTATGATATGAAAACGGTATTATTAAATTTGAAATTAAAAATAACTAAAATTATTAACCCGAAGTTTTGAGTATCTTTTTTTGAAAATCAGATGGATTTTTTTCAAAAATACAACTCACGATGAAAACCAAATATATCAAGGAATAATTTAATTAAGGTAAAAAATCTAGGACTTTAGTGGTATATTTTTACATTGCATATCAGAGGGCTTCGTACCCTCAGGAGTTGAACCAGAGTACTAACACGCTTGTCGGGCTTGTTAGTTCGGCCCTCGAGACAATACACACTCTGACATGCAAAAAATGCTAATTTTTTTTTAGCTTCTCTTTAATATATATTGCATATTATAGAGTGTGTTTTTGTCTCGGGGGTCGAACTAACAAGCCTGGCTAGCGTGATAGTACTCGGGTTCAACTTCTGAGGAAGAAGCCCTCTGATATAATACAATGTAAAAATATTCTACTAAAGTTTTACTTAGATTTTTGACCTTTTCTTAAAAATAAATAGTTTATTAAAGATATGCTTGTCATATTAATTCAAAGAAAGAAATTCATTTCGATATCTGTTCAGATGAGTCAAATTAGATTTGTAAGGGATTTACTCAGTACGATTAAAAGGAGGGCAAAAAGAACAGAAAATCATAAAAACTTCCTTCTGGTAATAAAATCCTTGTATTCTCAAAATAACATCTGATTAGATTTTAGGATTTAGGAAAATTAACTAATAAGCTTAACATATGTACCATGATTCTGATTCCTAGCTCAAAACTTTCGCCCACAAGAAATTGCAGAAATTCTATTTTCAATTTTTCACCCGAAATTTCGATTAAAATTATTCAGAAAATAAATAGAAAAGATATTTAAATCTTCTATTAAGTAGGTACATATATTACAATCCGAAATGATTTAGCTAATGAAATTAATTTCATAGTATTACTTCAGTAATTTTAAAATAAAATACGGCTTAAAACTTAATCTGAATATCTCATTCAAAATAACGTAATCTAGATGAGTGAAAATTTTAGATTTGTTCTAAAACCTTTATTGTTTCAGGTGGAGTTGAGAATGACGCGAGAAAACTACTAGAGATATTTAACCAAGGTAAATAATCTTAACATAAATATTCTATAATATTTATTTATTTTCAACCCTGACATTATATATATTCAGATATTATGTTGTTTTTTTTAATAAAATCTAATATTTAGATGTTCGAAAATACTCCTGGTTATATTGATCTGAGAATCTTCTTAATGATTTAAAATTTTAGGAGGTTTCAATTCATCCGAAATAAAATTTTAAAATTTACCTCACTATAAAAATTATTTTTGATATTTATCTATTCTGTAGAAATACCTATTATATGTATATTAGAATTAGAATGTTATTAAGAAGGTTCTTTCGCGACAATCCACACAAAAAGTTTTAGCATCGTAACCACTCTATAAATATGAACGGAATTAAAATTTTAGATTATGGTTTTTTAACGTGTCTGTCCACTCACACTACGAAATCTCTATATGGATACAAACATACTTGCCGGATCGTTTCCAAGCCATTGTGCTTATATCCCCCTCCACTAAAAATAATCGCCCAAATATGTTTTTTTTTGTATTTTATCAAAACTACGTGGTAAATAATTTCAATTTTTTTTAAGTTACTCCGAATATATTATTCTAATAAATATCAGTTTTTCATCAAGATGGTGAAAGTCCTTCAATGAAAAAAAAAAATAAAATAAACAACCCCACCCATTCCTATCTACTCTATGTTAAAAATGTCATTTTTAATTGCAATTATTTCATGTTCGGTATGGTAAATCGTCTTCAAATTTTAACAGTATGTGTATTATGCTTTTAATGACTTATATTTCAAGTTTCAAAGAGATGAATTTTTGCATTAGTGAAAGAACTACCTTAATGCTCACAGAATGGAGATTCACATATAGCAGAGGTTCCCATAATATGCGCAGCCCATTGCATTTCAGAAAATTTATTATTTTTTTAATATTTAAAATATTTCAATGAAATAAAGGGATTATTTTTCTATAGATTCTTTTCATTTTGCTTTTAAGGAAAGAAAAAATTTATCGAATACATTTTTTTCATTAAATAATTATATATGTACAATGAATTTATTTTCATTAGGTAGATTTTTTAATCAAATAAATAAGAATTAACAGATATTTATTATGGAGTGTTCATTTTAGAAAACCAATTCATACAAAATTTGTTTTTAATAAAATTAATAATTTATTTTTTCTAATAAAATTTCTACGGTAGGCTTGCAAGCTAAAGCCTGCTTTGCGTGTTTAATTTGAAAATAAAATTTCCAAATTAAAATGATTGAATTTTTTTATTTTCATAAAAAGATTCGAATTCGATTTCAGGTACCTTAAAATTGAAAATCTCTCTTTCTCTATCTGCATGTGTGGAGGTATGTGACCAACAAAATACATATTTTTTGGCACTAGAACGAACTGAACGAGTCTGCGTTCTTGTCTTCTGTTAGAAATCTGTTCAGAATCTTTTTCATCAACAAAGTTCACGAAACTAATAGTCTCACTATAAATAAATAAAACATTTTATTTTTCTAGCATAAACACACTCTTATTATCTCCTTTAATTTAGAAAAAAAATTCTACTCTCTGCAAAAAGATCCTTTGAATTTAATGAAAAAAGAAAAGGTGCCCCGAAGACAAACTCTCTTTCTTGAGAGTCTGAGCCAGCCTAGTTCATTTTTATTATGAAGTGATTTGTTCATCAATGGCAATATCGAAAATAAATCTGACGCAGCTGTTTAAGAGTCTGTCTCTTCAAATTGTATTTTGCTTCTTATTTAGATCGTTATAAACAAGGAAGCAGTAGTCAATAGCTGGATGATCAAAGAATTAATTCGAAGTTCTCTCATGGAAAAGGGTAGACAGTGTTTGAATTTCTTGAACTAGTAAAGTGATATATATATATATTTACTACAATTCTCATCTGTCTGATTCTTTGGGGAATCGAAACAGATGAATTTTGTTCAGTTTTTCAATAATAAATTTTATTTAGAATGTTTATATGTTAACATTAAAATGAAAACGAAAGTTAAAACTTTTTTCCGGTCACTGCCCTATTTTGGTGCTCTTGGGACCAGGCTCGTTTTGATAGTGAACCAAGAGTTGAAAAAAAGATACAGGACCCAGCCGGGTATGATCCGACATCATCTGCATTGAAGCCCGCAAATGCCTTCTCCATTTAGGCGATGGATCCCCTGACTAGATCCTATAATATAAATCTTATATATATTCAACTCTCTAGTTCAATCGCGTTTTTCTTCTATTTTCCTAATAGTATGGTTGTTATAAATTTACTACAATTCTCATCTGTCTGATTCTTTGGGGAATCGAAACAGATGAATTTTGTTCAGTTTTTCAATAATAAATTTTATTTAGAATGTTTATATGTTAACATTAAAATGAAAACGAAAGTTAAAACTTTTATCCGGTCACTGCCCTATTTTGGTGCACTTGGGACCAGACTCGTTTTGATAGTGAACCAAGAGTTGAAAAAAAGATACAGGACCCAGCCGGGTATGATCCGACATCTTCTGCGGGCTCAACTCTTGGTTCACTATCAAAACGAGTCGGGTCCCAAGTGCACCAAAATAGGACAGTGACCGGATAAAAGTTTTAACTTTCGTTTTCATTTTAATGTTAACATATAAACATTCTAAATAAAATTTATTATTGAAAAACTGAACAAAATTCATCTGTTTCGATTCCCCAAAGAATCAGACAGATGAGAATTGTAGTAAATTTATAACAACCATACTATTAGGAAAATAGAAGAAAAACGCGATTGAACTAGAGAGTTGAATATATATAAGATTTGATTATAGGATCTAGTCAGGGGATCCATCGCCTAAATGGAGAAGGCATTTGCGGGCTTAACGCAGAAGATGTCGGATCATACGCGGCTGGGTCCTGTATCTTTTTTTCAACTCTTGGTTCACTATCAAAACGAGTCTGGTCTGGTCTATATATATATATATATATATATATATATATATATATATATATATATTGAAGGAGAGAGAGAGAGAAAGACCTTTATTTCCCGTACCCAAAAACAAATAAATAAATAAATAGTGAGTACATCCTTGCAGCCACATCTTCGTTTAACAAAAGGAAAGTAAATATGTTTATTCGTTTAAAAAAATAGACGTAGTATATAAGAACTAATAATTTTAATTAAAAAGATAAATCCATTAGCGCTAATTAAAATGACATTATTAAAAAAATAATGTGTAGAAAAAAAATGAAATTTAAAAAAGATTTACATCCATATGATTAAAGAATTGTGACAATTCGTATAAAAAATTATTTAATTAAAAAAAGTGTTTGTGGAAATAGATGAATGTATCAAGATTTCATCATATAAGATCTATAAGTATGATGAATTTGTAGGAATGTGAAAATTATTAATTGTATAAGAGATATATCATGTAGGATGTCATGTTTGCGTGCTGGCCATCCACCCACCTTTTAGCCCTCCAAGTCAAAAAGCCCGTAAAATATACATCTCCCCCTTGTTACATTTATATTCATACTCGGTGATGAGTCGTAAAAATATGTATTTTTTCATTATGATTAACTCATTTGAAAAAATTGCTAAAAGAAATAAATGACTCGGTGCTTATCACTCTATTCCCAATTGGACGATCTTTTTTTTGTTTTTGGGATTTATATTAATATGTTATTTAAAAATATGCGTATAAAAATAGATATAGGTTGATAAATTAACCAACTATTATTTATATATAGTAAATGGATGTGTCGTTTTGCCAGTTAAACTGTTGAAAAATGTTTCTAGTTCAATTTAAATATTAAGGGTTGGTTGGTTGAGAGCTGGCGCCAACTGGTGGCTGGGGCGCGAAGCTTATCTAGGGATGCTTTATCAAAGGGGTGAACCACGATTTTCAAATTTTTCTATATATTTTTGGAAGAAATTGGGAATAATCCACTAAGAAGACACAATTATTCTAATGTGTCTGATTATTGGGAACTTGGATTTGAAATAATTTAAAAGTTAAATTTTTAAAATGTTGCTACGTTTCACAGTGTATTTTTCCCCTTCTTCAGGGAATTTTTAAGCTTAACCTTCTCGTAATAAGTAATATATGGTTCATTAGACCATAATATGTCGATCTTACTATATATTACTTATTACCAGGAGGTTAAGCTTTAAAATTACATGAAGAAGCAGAAAAATATAATGCGAAACGTAGCAACATTTTAAAAATTTAACTTCCAATTTATTTCAAGTCTGAGTTCAGCCATATAAGAATTTTTTTTTTTTTAATTTAAAATTTGTAACCATTTCTGAATACGTTCTTCTAACTATCTAAGTAACTGTAGTAACTAAGTAATATCTCAGAAACTTCTAAGGGGAAATGACAAGTCCAGACTAGTTCAAAGCGGGGAAGAAAAATATAAGTCCAGACTAGTTCAAGGCGTGGAGAAATTATTCTTCAATTTCTATTATTCTAGATGGACCAAAATGAGAATCTCTGCTTAGTGAGTTTGCCAATCAAAACGCTTTAGTTGGATTTCTTTTACCTTGGTATGGCGTAATTCAGCCTTAAATAAAATGTTTTTAACTCCGCCACTACCTATTTAAGTGTTTCTTTCATTATTTAGGCGTGAATGACTTTTTTTTTGCAGACACAACAATTGGTAGATATAGGTTTTTAACTTCAAATTCGGACTTTTCCATATCAAATTCAGGATTTTAAAAATCAAAAACAGACTTTTTCAAATCAAATTCAGAATTGATTAATAAACAGTTGAACAAAATAGAAAAAAGTTATAGTTAAGAAAAATTTTTAATTTAATTTAACTCTCGGGAAACGTTTTCAGGTAAAAAGATAAAATTTAGTGCATTATAAGATATTTGCGTACCAATTTTCAGCTCATTAACTAAAACTTTTCAAGATTGGCATTTTGTACTTCCAGAAAACGTTTTCAGGTAAAAAGCTAAAATTTGGAGCATTCTAAGATATTTAAGTACCACTTTTCAGATCATCAACTAAAATGTTTCAAGATTGGCTTTTTGTACTTCCAGAAAATGTTTTCAGGTAAAAAGCTATAATTTAATATGTAAAATATGCATGGTTTTACAGAAATTCTGAATTAGATATGGAAAAATCCGCATTTGATTTTTAAAATCTTTAATTTTAATGGAAAAGTCCAAATTTAAAAGCCTATATATATCAAACTCAGAATTTTAAAAATCAAAATCAGACTTTTTCAAATCAAATTCAGAATTTCTATAAAACCATGCATATTTTACATGTTAAATTATAGCTTTTTACCTGAAAACATTTTCTGGAAGTACAAAAAGCCAATCTTGAAACATTTTAGTTGATGGTATATATAAAAAATCAACTGGTGTGTTCACCACACGAGTTTCACATTTTCATTTATTTGAAGTCATCGCGACACTTCTAATTTACACCCCCTTCCTTTATTTCGTTTTTTTTTTATCAAAAACAGCTATAACAATTTTTTTAAAAATGAGAGTGTCATGAGTTATTAGTTGTGTCAAATTTTTAATCCGATTGAAATAAAGGAAGGGGGTGTAAAGTAGGAGGTGCCGCGGCGCTTCTAATACTCCCTAGGGCTTAAAAAAAATCTTGCGGTACTCCTTCTAGCCTATCTAGAGCTTAAGTTTCGAATTTCGTAGCTCTGAGACTTATGGTTGCGAAACGCAGGGGGGGTACATACTTACATACGTACATACGTAAGCACTGACCAATGGATTTTTGGCCTTTTTTTGGCCTCTGGGTCCACAATTTCCAGTTTTATGTCCTAAATCTGATTTTCAACTATTAAGGGCATCGATTCCTTCCACCTAGAAGTTACGGTACTTACGTATTAATGCCACCGCAGCCACCTATTCAAGTAGCTGCTACAGCTTTGGCGGTTTTTAAATTTCGCCAACCTACACCTAAAATTTTTGAGATAAATCATAAAATAAAATAAATCAGTTCCACTCTGTCAAAAAACAACTTGAATAGGCTCGGTTTATGATCTCGGTTTGATTAGATAAAAAATGCGTTCCCAAACAAACCTTGCGGCGGCGTTAATGTACCCGCATTTTTTATCTAATCGAACCGAGATCAGAAGCCGAACCTATTCAAGTTGTTTGCAAGGTTTGTTTGGAAACGCATTTTTTATCTAATCAAACCGAGATCATAAACCGAACCTATTCAAGTTGTTTTTTGACAGAGGGGAACTGATTTATTCTATTTTATGATTTATCTCAAAAATTTTAGGTGTAGATTGGCGAAATTTAAAAACCGCCAAATCTGTAGCTGCGGTGGCGTTAATACTTAAGTACCGAAGTTACAAAATTATATGAACTTTTTCATCTCTGAGATACAAGCTCTCAAAGAGTCAGGACCCAGACTGGCCATCGCAATACTTCTCCATTATATTCTATGAATGTAAATGTGAAAGTAAAAAAATACTTCAATTTTATTTTCATAACTGGTCATATTTAAGAATTTCGTCTGCGACATCTGGGAGAATCAATTAAATCCAAATTCTATTAACTCTGATATTATTAAGTATTCATTGACTTAGGGCCAGCTATACCTTTTAGCATATGCAGTCGAGATGCTCCAGTTTAATTAATTCCTACTTCATCAATCATGATTTGAATAGGAGATATCTATATCACCAGATCTCAAATATTAGGAATTGCCTTAACCAATCCAGGGGGTGTGTCTCCTATTAATTTCTAAGCTTGTTTATATAAATCGCATAAATTCTGAATGCCCTTTTACATAGAACGTTGAAATTTAAATGTATTTGTATTAATAAATCATGCCAGTCACGGGACTTGGAAAAAATCATATTTTGAAATTAATCAAATATATATTTCCATATGATAATCAGTGATTTCACTCTAAATTAATTTCTTTGATAATCACCCGAATTATTTAAACATTTCGTTTGATTGAATTTCATAGCTCAGTCAAATTATAAATCTAAATCTATATCAATATCTAAATGTGTAATTAAATAAATGCACGATTTGATAAATTTTTAATTAAATTTTTGATTTATTTATTATTGAAGATAGCAGAATAAAAATTGACATTTTTATCATCATATTAATATCATTTAATTAACATATTAGTTTTTAATCTAGTTTTAAAAAGAGATAGCATTTTTTGGGCCATATGTTATTAGACTGAATAAATAATAGAAGAGATGAGAGCAAAGCGGCGAAAACAAATTTGCTTGAATTACTATATACGCTCAGGGTGACATAAGAGGGAGCATTCATGAAAATCTAAAAAAATGTAATTTAAAAATATACAAATTCTAGGTAGTTTTCACAAAAAATTTTATGAAACCTACCTAAAATTTGTGTATTTCAAAATTAAATTTTCATTAGATTTTAGTAAGTTTGTTTTTGCCCCTTTCTTTGCTCCACTCTTTGTTTCTAGTCTTAATATTATAGTAATATATAAATAAATGAGGTTGTCTGCTTCAGCTTGGCTGAGGTCGAATTATATTCATGGTGAGAGCAAATTAGATAGTAAAGCGGCGAAAACAAAGCTTAACTTATACGCTCACCGCAATATGACAGGTGCTAATGATTATGATTATTTTTTTAATTTGCGCGAAACATACTATATATTCAAACATTCAACACAACGATTAAATTAGATAGTAAATGAACAAGCAGATTCGCCAGCTCGTTTATCGCAATGGCTTCTAAAATTATAATTTCAAGAGCTTCTTATATAATAGGTCGATTTTCAGGTTATTATAATCGTTCTTGACAAACAAAATATAAACATTTCAGCATCCAAGCTACTAATAATTTACCTGCGGGTATCCGTCTTTTCAGAGAACACAGACTTAATCTCTGAAATTACTTTCCGTTCCCCTTCTTTTCAGGATATAAGGCTTCACTCTAACCAGTGTTTCCATTTATTAATTTTTTTTAATTATAAATT
Source organism: Forficula auricularia (assembly GCA_024734495.1). Taxonomy (NCBI): domain Eukaryota; kingdom Metazoa; phylum Arthropoda; class Insecta; order Dermaptera; family Forficulidae; genus Forficula; species Forficula auricularia. Next base: position 8,080,412 of record JALMQS010000225.1, read on the forward strand.
AATATAAATTACAAAACCACCATTTAAAATTAAAAATCTGATGAAAAATAAGCTTTTCACTTAATTAATAAAGTAAAGGGAGTGTAGTTTCAAAATCAATGAGAATGAAATAAAACACAAAGAGGTTTATATAAACTCAATATATTTCGGTTTATTAGTTTTTAATCTTTAAACTCCTGATGATGGACTAATAATCTAAAATAAATTGAGTTTGTATAAACCTCTTTGAGTTTTATTTCATTCTTTGTGAAACTTGAAGGAGACAATAAAAGAGTGTGTCTTCTGCTGGAATTATAAATTTTATTTATTTATAACGATACAGAACAACTTATACAAACAACTTATACAAATTTATAATTTCAGCAGAAGACACACTCTTTTATTGTCTCCTTCAATATATAAAAAATTCTGCTACTCTCGGCAAAAACTTTCAATTCATTGTGAAACTACACTCCCTTTACTTTATTAATTAAAATGGACTAATAATCCGAAATACTAGTATATTGAGTTTGTATAAACCTTTTTGAGTTTTATTTCATTCATTGTGAAACTACACCCCCCTTTACTTTATTAATCAATATCATGTTTCACCTAAAACCTACACCACTTTCCCTAAGTAAAACTTTTCACTTGATACCTATAAGAATCCTCAGAACCACCGTGAATCGGGTTATCATTATATTCTAAAAATGAATTATTATTTATATAAATATAATTACAAAAACAAAATTTTGTTGATTAGTATTTTGTATGGTTCTATTTACATACATTGAAGTGTATTTTATATATTACTGAAATCTTAATTATTACTATCAAATTTTGTTAAAATTTATTGTATTTTTTAAAATATGGGTAAATAATTTTGTAGATTTTTATATTTATTATCCCGATGAGCCCATTTTTGAATTGGCTCCCTTAACAATCAAATTGTCCCCCTCCCCCTGTGGGACGTGGACCTCACGTTGGAAAACACTGCTCTAGAGTATATGTTTAGGTGTTGCATCTTCTTTAAAAATATCCTAAAAAAATGCATCTTTTTTTTTTTTTACTTGAACAAAAATTCCTGAAATTTTTTTTAAGTTTAGATAGATCCTTTAACTTTTCATGCTATTCGATATTTTGGGGGATTGAATCAATACCCTGTATAATATTTATTTTTCAATTTTTTTTACAAACCAATAATAGCAGAAATGGCAAGTAATATAAATAAACATATATTTATGAGTTCTATTTGAATTTTTTCACCCCTTTTTTTAGTTATTGATTTAAGTAATTTTAATTATGAAAATATTATGATTAATTGTTCAATTTCATGTTTATAAGAGGCTTAAATTAAAAGTGAAATATCGATTGTTATTTTTAGAGATTCGATTGGTATATGCTATATGCACATTAAAAATAAATGGGAAAATGTACTTTTTCCAAACAAAACTTGAAAAAGGAAAAAACAAACAAACATTACCCACCCCCAATCATACTCAATAATGCAAAATAATAATCAATTAAAAAAACAATTTCTCTTCAATTACTTTCATGTTATGCTATGCATTTTTTGTTTTCGGACTATCTTTTGAATCAATCAAATTCGTTTTGTAAATACAATTGAACATGGCTTAAAGATGATGTAAAATACAATTTAGAAATGGAAATTGTTTATTTTACTATAATTTGAATTGAAGAAAAGAACACAAGGTTTCGACTTGTGCTTGTACATCGAACTATTATTGTCACATGAAAACGCTCGTTGGGCGATCTTTGTATTGAATTCATACAAAATTTTCATTTTTCTTTGCCTTTATTTATGTTTTGAAATATCTAAAACTTAGCGAAAAATCATTATTATTCCAGTCTAATGGTCGTTCTAGATTCGTTAATTACAATAGATACTGTTTTAATTTTATATCCAAATAGTGGTTAAATTTTAAGATTTCTAATTTTAAAACATTCGTTTGAAAAATGAAGTCAATAAATAAAAAAATATAACATTTTTTAACTAGGGTTTTATCAAATGGTTCTAGCTAAAAATATCAATAAACTCCATCATTGGGTTTCAGTTTCAGTTTTTTAGCGGAACGTCAGAAAAAAATGCCAAATCATCAAAAATTTGCATAGAGAGTACCAAGCCTTGAAAAATTTTCCAGTTTAATTTCACATTTTAAATGTAATCGCTTTAAATGTGACTATTAGAAACATGTCTTGAATAGAAATATGGTAGCAAACTATAATCTAGTAAAAAACTTCTTAGTATTCGAAAATTCAGAAATTTTTTAAATTTTCATTGTATGACTATTTTCCAAAAAAATTATCTTCAAAAAAATACTCTTAAGAAATCAAAAATTGATAAAATAGCCAGATCAAGGTATAGATAAGAATTGCCTGTTCGAAAGGCAACTTAAAAAAGACAGCATTGGAAAGCATGAAGTTCATAATTATTTCACCAGGGGGCAATTATTTAATGAAATACCTTGGCATGTGGAAACCACCGACACCTGGTTTTACATATAGCACTTTAGATGAAATTATTGACTCTATCCCTTTAAAATAAATGCATAAATACCATGATAGAGAATGTCAAAACGGGCAAGATAATCTTAGTTTATCAAAGTTCAGAATATTATGATTTTGAGACTTGGTAATTTCAGCTTTAAACTTCTCATATATAGGTATATATATCTTCAGCGTTTCTTAAATTAAACAAAGGTTCTCCAACAAATACATTTTGGGATCTACTGAGCTTCCGCGTTTGTTTTTATAGCACCCAAAAGAATACATACTTTGAAGAAGAAAAAACACGACAAGCAACTCGCATGCTATTAGCTATATAATATATATACTAGCTGCAAGGTCTAGCTTAAAACCCTAATGAATAAACGGGCTATCTAAGGCAAAAATAATTTTTCAAATTAGATTAACATTTCCTGAGATTAGCTTCCACAAACCAACAGTCCAACAAACAAACTCACCAGCTTTATATATATATTTAATGATATTGATGTGAGAAGGAGATACACTAGAAGGTGCATCCCCTAAAGGCCTGTATGGAAAGGACCCTCCATCGTGAAAAGAACAGAGTAGAAGGAAAGAAGCCGGGATCACGAGCCAAATCTCAGAAAGTTAGATACAATCCAATTTACTAAGTTTTTAGGGGCTTCGAGCAGTGGAAAATTCTCCGTGCGATAAATTAGGTTAAATTTATCTCCCACTTAATTTTTATTACCAGACCCTATACTTACAGAAAAAATGTCTGGGTATAGCCGGGAATCGAACCCAAGACCTCTGGGTTGCCAGCCAGACTTGCTGACCATTACACCAGGGAGCCGGTCTATATATTAGTATATCTATATACAGTATTTAAATAGATTATCACTCATTATTTAAAGTTAATGAATGAAAGTAATTTTCGTTAATTCATTATCCGGCTGATCTCTAGAGAGATGATAAAAAATAGGTGCAGAGGTGTTGGGGGATTGAAGGGTGTTTGGCTCGGGGTTGCTAAGGGTTGCGGCCCTGACCGAGCTACAATCAAGGCCACTGATAAAAGCAACATGGCCATTTATGTCGTGCCAGGCTCATAAAAAATTATTTATCATCGCACTATCGTTAAAATTAAAAACTTTTTTTTCCTCTCAAAGTGAAAGTTTGTTTGGTAGACGTCGCCATTCGCCTGGGGCTTTATTAATTTCTAAACAGAATGAACATGATTTTGCAACGAGAAAGACAGAGAGAGAAAGAATGGGAGCCAAGGTGCCATTTTAAGGCCTCCTCGCCTCTGACACATTTTAATTTCCTTATGCATATAAAAAGGAAAGTAGCATCATAAAAAGTTTTACTGTTTTACTAAATAAATAAAAATAAAAAAATAAAATAAATAAAATATATAAAATATTTTCTGAAGAAAAATAAAAAGAGCTCAAGTTTATGTTTATAAAATATACAGAAATTTAATCTAAAAATTACAATGATTAATATTTAATATATAGAATTTCTTTGTTCTTAGGTTATTCTTAGGGCAACTAAACTTTTTGCTGTCTATCTTCTTATGTACATGCGAGTTTTTCTTAGTTTAATCATATTTGTGGATATTAGTGGAGCTTCTGTTGGTGTGACGTATTAACCTGACTCGAACAAGCGCCATTACCGTATTTGTCGATGAATCGAGAGATTTTAAAATAGATTGAAAAGTTTTTGTTTAATATTATTTAAAATAGGTATATTCAATAGGATGGGTCGAAAAAACTGAATTTTTTAAAAAAATTTTAACCAATACAAAAAAATTACAAAAATATCGTGATTTTTGCAATTTTTCATAAGTTCGATGCGCGATCAGAAGATGTTAACCGATTTTAATTTTTTTATGCCGTTTTTTTTCTTATTGCAATAGGAATTAAAGTGTTTTTGAAAAAAATTTTAGTTTTTTCGACCCACCCTTATATTCAATATATATGCCATTTTTGAATAAATTTTGTAAATAAACCTAACATCACCGGGGGTAAAGTACTTTCGGATTGTAGATTTTAATTAGAATTTGAGCTGTTGTTATTACATTCAGACAGCCTAATAGAGTTTAAGGTATTTTCGGGTTCTGGACACAAATTCGGACTTTAAAAAGCTTCCTTCGGAATTAGAGGAAAAAGTGAAACTTAGTCAAGAACCGATACGCTGTTTGAAGTTTCGGTGCATTAAAAAATAATCACTTTATTAAATGATAATTCAAAACACACCCATTCTTATTACTATAGAAAAAGATTAAAATTTCTATGAATAATTTTAGATTTTTAAACCTGAAGATCTGGTAAGGGGGGACCCTTTGTATCAGTTCACCATTTTTGGAAGGGTTCATAAATTTAATTTTTAGGAGAGATATAAAAATAAATATTATATTCGAGCTCTGTATATAATGTAATATTATAATAAATTAAAATTTCTTTAAAAGAAAAACTTTATTTTCTTAAAAAAATCCGAAAATGAGAGGTAAGAGGGGACCCTTTGTATCACTTCATCATTTTTGGAAGGCTTTATAAATTTAATTTTTAGGAAAGATATAAAAATAAATATTATATTCGAGCTCTCTATTTAATATACCTTAGAATAAATTAAAATTTCTTTAAAAGTAAAACTTTATTTTCTTAAGCAGGGGGTCTACCCAAAACAGAAAAACATGTCAAGGGGTCTACGAGGCAAAAAACTTTGAGAATCTCTTCAAGTTAAAGTAAAAATAATTCAATTCCTATGAATCAATTGTAATAGACTGATGAAGGGGGCAAAGCCCTTGAAACCAAAGTCTCCTTATAAATAAATTAAAAAAAATATTTTTCCAGCAGAAGACATACTCTTTTATTGTCTCCTTTAATTTATAAAAATTCTGCTACCCTTGGCAAAAAGAAACTTTCAATTAAAAAATAATTCGTATTAATGTTATTAAAACCACCAAGGCTTGTTTCTTTTACCTTAAAAATTTCTGAGACTGATCGGGATTTCCCCCTTCAATTTAATTTAAAAACTCAATTATTAATTTATTGAAATATAATCGACATTCGAATTGTCTTGATTGTCCTTTTCATTAAAATAAAAAAACAAAAACAATTCTTAAATATTTAATATTCTATTGATTATCTCATAAGGGAATATACTAGTAAAGCGAGCCATTTGAACTGAACGGAAGTGATTTATAATTCATTAAGATAATTTAGGCCAATTGGTAATCCCGGACCACTCGTTTAATTTGTTATGAACTCTCGATTAAAAAGTGAAATCCATTTAGAGATAAGATCGCTCATTAAATGAATAAAGATATCGAACAAAAGGATCTATATAGTTTCATTTTATATTAAAAAATAAATACATAAAATGTGGGTATTTGTTGGTTCAATTGGGGTTGTTATCCTTTTAAAATTATGGGGGTAGGAAATGTTTGGATGTATTTTCCTAATAATAATGAAAGGAATAATAATTTGAAACATTTTGAAAAATTTCATATAAGGAATCGCAGGGAATTGGATAAATCAAAACTCAGAATTTTTTAATTAGTGTGACAGACGTTTCGTGAATTTATTTTGTCTTCCTCAGTGGCTCATTATATCACTCTATGTCAAAAACAATTTTTCTATAAGACAGAGCACACAATGGCTAAAAATGTGCCGAGGGGTGAACCGCGACCTAATATGCTGTGCACCTACTTCCACTTGAACTTCCAAATATTTCCAAGTACTTCCAAATATTTTCAAGTACTCCCAAATATTTCCAAGTACTTCCAAATATTTTCAAGCACTTCCAAATATTTCCAAGTACTTCCAAATATTTCCAAGTACTCCCAAATATTTCCAAGTACTTCCAAATATTTCCAGGCACTTTCAAAATACTTCCAAAGAGGTGTACACTTACTTCCAATCGCGGATCACCCCTTGGAATATGCTAAAGAAAAATCAATGAATATAATATGAACTTTTGTCTTATAGAAATATTGTTTTTGACAAAGAGTGATAAAATGAGCCAGTGAGGAAGTCAAAATAAATTGACGAAACGTCTGGTCCACTTAATAAACAAAACACTGTGTTTTGATTTATCCAATTTCCTATTTCTTTTATGAAATTTAATATGGATACAAATGATGTAACATTTTGTAAAATCTTATTTTTCACAGATTGGATACTTTAATGGTTGAGGAAACGTTTTGGCTTTAACAAGTTATATTGCAAATTTTCAATGAGAAAATTTCATCATAATGCAAATGCACTACGTTTTGTCACCTATTTCTGCAGTCCTTTACAAGTGCTGTAGGAGAAGTCTGTTGTCAATCTCCTATCACTAGACTTCTCATACAGTACTTAAGAACGACTCCAGAAATAGGTGACGAAACGTCGTGCATTTAGATGAGATTTTGCAATCTAAGTAGTTTTAGCAGAAACTTTTATTTTTCTTAATAGTAGAATTCGATGATCTCTTTTACAGCGCAGTTGAATAAGAGAAATTTCTGTTTTACGGGTAGAAATCGATGATTAGCGACTAGACATCCGACACTACAATGTTTTTCTTGGAATAGATAGAAAATTATAGATAACTAAAAATATTTGTATCGAAAGAAATATATTTAGTTGAAGGAGTTAATCAGCCAAAGTGGGATGCACTGGGAACAATAAAACTCCCAGAGTAAAACGTTTCGGCGTAAATTTTATTGGGACATCTTCAGCTATTAGAAATTACATACATATTACAATACCACATGTGATTTAAAGTAGTTTTGTCAACAATACAAATTTTAGCTGCATGAAGTTCATGATTTTTTTTTTTTTTTTTTTTTAATGATATTGATGAGAGAAGGAGATACACCAGAAGGTGGATCCCTTAAAGGCCTGTATGGGCTGGCGCCTCCATCGTGAAAAGAACAGAGCAGAAGGAAAAGAATCCGGGATCACGAGCCAATCTCAGAAACTTAGATACAATTCAATATCCAATTTACTAAGGTTTTAGGGGCTTCGAGCAGTGGTAAATTCTCCGCGCGATAAATTCGGTTAAATTTATCTTCCACTTAAGTAGAGCTTGCCATGGGCGCTAGCACAAAACATGAAGCTAAAATTTTTATTGTTGACAAAACTAGGTGAATATTTCTCAATAACTGAAGATGGCCCAATAAAATTTAGGCTGAAACTTTTTACTCTGGGAGTTTTTTATTGTGCCCGGTGCATCCCAGTTTGGCTGATCAACTCAATGCAATATCATCACAGTCACGATCTCCAGCAACAGAAATATATTAATACTACTAGCATAGGTACGATCATCAAATCTGAGTTATTTGTAAACATTTGATAATTTGGAGAGATGTAGAATAATTTACAAATAAGTAACTGTTTAAAAGAGACAGATTTTCACCTGTCACAGAAAAGATTCCAGTCTTATTTATGTTGTTATAGAACCATTTTTAGAAAATCGATAATTGATTCATTTATTATTTCAATTGTAAAGATGGAAATAGGAAGTTACAATATTTATTAGTAAGACAAAATTCTAGAAGGAATTCTTAAGTATTTACGAAGCCGATTCCTAAAGTGTTGACCCAGTTAAACAAGTTATTAGGTCTCTTCACTGTAACTAATAAAAGCTATAGTTAATCAACGATAATTTTATTTTATTCTTATCTAAATAAGAATCTATTAATATTCGATTTTGAACTATCAGATTTTGAATTAAAAAAAAATGAAAATAATTTTCTAATTAACTTAATTAAATTATAAGTGGTTGAAAACTTTTCTTAAAATGTTTAGGTACTTTTTAATTTTGTACTAATATTTTCTACTTTCTCATTATTTTACTATTAGCTCTTATTTAACAAGTTTATTTTTCGATTTAATTTTTTTCTGGGGCCCCATTAAGCCTAAAGGCAAGATAAGACAGACCATGGCACAACATATTACGGCAAACTCCTCACAGTTCGACTTCTTTTCATGTAGTGTGAGAGAGATCAAAAGATATTTCTCACAGTGCGATTAAATGTATAATAAATATTGATGAAGCTCTATAATACTCTGAGGTATATGAGTCAAACCATTGACTAGGATGTAGTTGTCGGTTGGCACAGGGTACTTCTCCCATAAGAAATGAAAGACATTTTTCTGTTTTTGGTTCTTATATATTTTTCAGGAGACGTTTCTACAAGTATGCCTTGTCATCATCAGTCTATAAAGTAAATACAAAACAAGGAACTTGAATATAAATTTGCCATGTATAATAAATTGTATATATTATTTAATGGCCCTGGCAGTCGATGCGACCTTAAAAAAAAAAAAAATATTGTATAAAAGTGTAAATTGTAGCTGGGATAATTCCCGTATACTGAATAAAATAAAATTGAAAATAAAATCTCTTGGTATTTTATCTGAAATTAAATAAAAATATTTATATATTTTTTAAAATATTAAATTCTGGACACACTGGCATAATAGCAAGATGATCGCCATCCAATTGCCAAAACTTAATTAAAAATATTTATATATGATAGAATCGTTTCCGAAAGGTTGAATTAAAAAAAATTCTATATTTATTATGTTAAACCAATTAATTGATTATTCGATATATAATTAAAGAAGATATTAAAGCTATAAAAATAAGCAAATAAACTTACTTTTCTATGATATTTTTGAATACATTTCTTGTTCAGTTTCGGAACAATTAAAAAATTATAAATTTTATGTTGATTTCCGAAATTAAACTTTTAAATCTACCTGGTAGACTATTCGATAAAAGCTCGGGAACTTATAAAAATGTCAAAGTTTCATTAAGTACGACTGGTGTTATAGTATAGTTTCCCTATACTTTATACATAACCCATTTGGGTAATTACTTTTATACTAAGATTCTGAAGAAACCTGCACAGAATTGCTTTGCAAGGAATTATCTAATGGACATAATAGTTGAAAGTTCTCTAAGTTATGCGTTCCCCTTGGGTGAAGTAAAAACCACCTCGAACTAAATAAACTTTTAATCTGGAAGTGAGGGGGGTGAAGAAACCACAAAACACTGCAACTCAGAGACACATTGTCCATAGATCTCTTGAATGCTATTATTTAAATTAAGGTGTTGTATTTAATAAGAGTTCTATCATTTATTTTCACTGATAAAATCTACATTTTTATTTGAATGTAATGGAAGGCAGCCCAGAGACAGTGAGGAAAGAAAAAAATCAACACATATCAAATAAGGTGTAATTTATTGGAATCCCTCCTCCTTTCCTTTCAAACCGACGTTTCGGAGGATTTTTTCCTCCTTCTTCAGGGTTTCAAAGGGTCAATGAATGAAACAAATAAAATGTTTCCTTCTTCTCTCACAGTAGTGTTCAAAAACTTTCTTCATTTTTAACAAAGGCATAGAAAAATATTTTTTTTCCTCCTTTTCTTAATTAAATTAAAATGTTTTTCTATGCCTTTGTTAAAAATGAAGAAAGTTTTTGAACACTACTGTGGAGAGAAGAAGGAAACATTTTATTTGTTTCATTCATTGACCCTTTGAAACCCTGAAGAAGGAGGGAAAAATCCTCCGAAACGTCGGTTTGAAAGGAAAGGAGGAAGGATTCCAATAAATTACACCTTATTTGATATGTGTTGATTTTTCTTTCCTCACTGCCCCTGGGCTGCCTTCCATTACATTCAATTAAAATTTCTACCAATCCGTCTCTCTCCAGAGAAAATTTCGTTGCAAAAAACTACATTTTTATTCTTACATTTTCATTATATATTCATATACATCTATGTAAAGACGTGAAGGACAAATCGACTCTACCTTCGAACTTTTGTATTTTTGATTAGGCTGAAAATTGTTCATCTTTAAGTATTATTTCAATTATTTTCGTCAAATAAAAATAAAATATACTACATACATATATATTAGGGTGCTCCTTATTTTGGATATTTTCGAATATTTACGCTGACAGGGGATCACATGGTTAGAAATAAATAAAAAATAATTATCCCCCCAGTTTCAAGTTTCTATCTCAATTTTAACCTAGTGCTAGACAGCGATTAAGTTTCCCATCTAAATAACAAGGGTTTTTGACAGTGAACGATCAATTTTTTATTCCTGCCAAAGTAATAGATCAAAAAATTTGAAACTCTGTAGACTTTATTCTTATAATAGTAGCTATATCTCAAAATTTTTATAGACTTTTAGCTATTATAATTTTGGAGTTTAAAACTTACTAATACTAAGAGATATATATAGCAATATTTTATCTAGATGTAACTTCAAAATTGTAATAGCTAAAATCTGTATAAATTCTGAAGGATAGCTACTATTATAATGATAAAGTCTAGGGAGTTTCAAATTTTTGAAACATTACTTTGGCCGGAATAAAAATTGATCGTTCAATGCCAAAAACCCCATGTTATTTATATGGGAAACTTAATCGCTGTGTAGCACTAGGTTAAAATTGAGATAGAGACTTGAAACTTGAGGGATATTTTTTTTATTTACTTCTAACCATATGAGCCTCTGTCAGAGTAATTATTTGAAAATATCCAAAATTGCGAGCACCTTATTATATATAGTACATATAGTACAATCCGCCTTCTTATTTATATTCAAAAAAGTTATCAGGGATGAAGCGATTGAAAATGTTATGATTAATAGAGGGATGCATTATATACTAAAAATAAATAATAATAATAAATAACTATAAACAATAAATAAGTTTCTTTAAATAGTACTTATGTATTCATTAAAGATGAAAAAACAATTCAATTATAATATTGATAATAGATTATATTTTATAATTATACTTTTGTATGTTGTTAAAAAAAATTACACTTATTGATGAAGGTTATACATTACACCGAAAGCTTTACCAATATTTTGTCAAAGATATCATGAAATATTAATTTTTGAATAAGTTGATTTTTCCCCTCAAATAGCTTCTCGAAAAATACATTTTTTCATTTGTTTTTTATTTTACTTAAATGATTGTGTTTATTTCGATATCCATAATAAATTGAGAACAAAAGCTCATAGAAAGCTTTTCAAGCTCCAAAATTTTTGTATTTTCAATAAAAGATTTGAATAAATTTTAGGCTTAAGAATTTCCCTTTGAAAAACGAGGGGAAAAATAGAATCATTATATGGGGCAGTCCTGAAATTAATTAACCTTGCATTTTTCTGCTACTTTTCCATTTTATGACGAAGAAAATTTCCGAATCACCGAGTCTAAAATTTTTCAATTTTTTCTCCAATTCCTATTACACTATCCTTAATTAATCTTGAGTGCTATAATTTGAAGGTGTGGAATTTAATAATACTTCTAGTATTTATTTTCTAGACTATTTTTATTGATAAAATTTTCTTAACTACTTTTTATGTTTATATATTATTTCATACTTTAATTATGTTTTATTTTTCTTCTTTTAAACCCCCCAATTTGGACAATTTATTGCTCTAGTTTTTTATGAGTTTCGAGTTCTAAATGTATTTTAATAAATCAGCCCCATCCCTCTCACCTCGCTAAACATTAGCAAAGATTTGGCCATTAAATCATAAGTTCGCTGTTTGTATATCTATTCTTAATATAAGCTTACCACCTTTCTGCTATCAAGTTGTTTAAGTTGCGAATCAGGGCTGGGATTGCTTTCCTTTAATATCTCCAGCGATATCTTCTGGCCTGGTTTGATCATTGAGTTGAGGTCTCTGTGCAAATGGCTTTGAATCATGCTCAGTATAGCCGGTGTAGTTCGAACCCGAAACCCGAAAGTTTGCCAATTGAAAGGCCAGCCAGCTAGGGCTGCCTATTTCATTCTATTGGCCAATCGCTTCAATTCGTTCAAATCCAAGTGGATTGACCAGCCAAATCACTTCTCGACTAACAACTCACGTATTAAAATCATTCCCCTTTTGGGGTAAACAAAAAATAATCCTACGGAGAAGGGGGGCGGGGGGGTTGAAATCTAATTGATTTAAATAAAAAGAAACTTTATGAAATTCGAAATTCAATAAAATTTATTCAATTATTCAAAACTAGAGTCAATAGGGGAGAGAGAAAGTGGAAAAAAATATGGTCAATCGAATTAGAATCATTCCAAACAGAGCGGATTGCGATTATTTCGATGGGAAATGAAACAAATCAATACTCGATTTTCTAAAGGGTAGAAAGAAGAATGCAAAAATATGTGCTTGAAAATATCCAATTACTCGGTACCCCTACATTTTGGGGGATCCTAGTATTGAACTCAATGCTCATTGTGTTTAAAAATATCTGACGCGTGGAGAAAAACGATTTTTTGTCTGTCTGGATTTAGATATCCACGATAACTTAAGAACTAAAAAGTCATAGAAAGTTGGTTCTTGTGCTAAAATATTTTTATTTGCAGAGAACTCATTAGGTTTTGGGGTTTGTAGCTTTAGATATTCTGGTTTAAAAATGCAGAAAACATCATTTTTTGAATGATTTCATTGAGATTTTATGCCAATGTTATAATATAGGCATAAATGAAAAATTTATATTAAATATAGGTATATTTATATTAATTACTCATAAAGGGGCCTCTAGCTTAAATACGTTTTCGCTTATTTTTTATTTAATAAATGTGCGGGTGAGAGATTCTTTAATTAGAATCTAATAATTCAGGTAAAAGGATATATTTTTGTTTGCAGCTAGAATTGAATAAATTTTGAAATATTTTTTTTTTTTTTTTTTTTTTTGCCAACGTTTTGACCCGCTCAGGACATCATTAAGGCAAAGCAAGCATTTGTACAAAGTTTTGAAATTAATTGCAATTAAAAATCATATTAATAAAGACAGAGGTTCCTTCTTTGCCTCTTTTAAGTCTTGAAGAAGGACGGACATCGGGTTTTTAAGAGAATGAAAATGATGTTCTAATAAATTATTTTATTCGGAATTTGTAGTTTTTATAATAAACCATAAATAATTTAAAAAAAATTGTTTTTTTTAAATTTATATAAACTAATATTTTTAAGTAAATGAACAGCGAAAGTTAAAAAATTTATTTCAATAATTTCTGACTGTTAATTCTACATATTTTTGAAAAATAACAAATAATTTCTAGATATGTAGAATTAAGAGACAGAAATCATTGAAATAAATTATTTAACTTTCGGGGAAAATTTCCTTAAATAAAAATTAAAACTAATTAATGTTAAACAAATATACTTATCTAATATTTTTCGCTTTACAAACCACGGTTTGTTTATTTTTATTTATTAAAAAAATAAATAATAATTATTATTATTAATTAAAAAATAAATATATTTCAATAATTCTTGATCGTTAAAATTTTTATGTATTTTTTATTCTTCCATCCAATCCATATATTAAAAAAACTTGCTTTATTTATGCAAAAATATTTTATTAATATTATAAGATAATGTATTTTTACTTAGTATGGATTGGATGGAAGAATAAAAAAATGGTTACATAAAAAATAAATAATTAAAAGTTAAAAAATTTAAAACCAAGTTTGTATTTTTGACTTTAAAGCGAATTATTTCAATTTCAATCTGGCCCCCTCTATATAAAGTCCATTACGCAATTACTTATTCCCTCGCGCACTGAGGTCTCTGGTGTCTTGAGACCCCCCTCTCCGCCCCTCCCTGCCCCGCTGCAAATTGCCTCCAGGTCAGTTTTTCGCGGGCTGCCCGGGCCGACGCCGTTAGGAAATTGCCTTGTGAGTTTTTCGAATTTAAGTGAAGTGTATTTTCCTTTTAATTACAAATTTTAATAAATAATAATAGAACATTATTATTTTTAATAAATTTGAAGTAATCCAGCCAAATTCATATAAACAGAAAGGTAAATTGAAAACACTTGTAATTGCTATATGTTAAATTCATTATAAAATCATTTTCAATTGGTTAACCTCTCATTCAATTAAATACCCCTTAAGCAAATTTTGATTTTTTGAAAGTGATTTTAATTTCAAGTAAATATTTTCTAATTTTAATTGATTAATAGTTTTTAAGGAATTTGGTGTTGGTACTTGGTGAAACATTTTTTAAAATTAATGGATAAAAAATACTTGGTAGGTTTCACATTAAGATATAAAAAAATAAAACGAATTTATTTTTGGAGAATCTTTAATCTCGATATATATATTTCGGGTGACTAACCCATCTTCAGGAGAAACAGAAAGTAACTGACCTGGATAAGTCAAAATTGAATTATTATTGGATAAAAAATACTTGGTAGGTTTCACATTAAGATATAAAAAATAAAACGAATTTATTTTTGGAGAATCTTTAATCTCGATATATATATTTCAGGAGAAACAGAAAGTAACTGACCTGGATAAGTCGAAATTGAATCTGTTTCTCCTGAAGATGGGTTAGTCACCCGAAATATATACATCGAGATTAAAGATTCTCCAAAAATAAATTCGTTTTATTTTTTTATATCTTAATGTGAAACCTACCAAGTATTTTTTATCCAATAATTTTAATTGATTAATTGATATTTAATTATTAACTAAACTGTATTCTTTTTATTTTTCTAGTGACTGGACACCCATAGGCAAATGCTTCTTAATATCAGTGTTAAGTGAAAACGTCGTTCTTCGTCTACCAAAGTAAGTAATTTATCAATTATATTACTCAATATTTCGTCAGCCTCCCGGGCGAGCTTAGTATTGAATTGACTCAATTTTTTTTGCTTATTGTGTTGACCAATTTCTGAAACGTGAATCAAAATCACTTTAAATCATCCTTTGTCTGGGTGTATGAATGTGTACGTTTGGATTCAGAAACCCACGATAATTTAAGAACCAAAAGTACTAAAAATTCGTTCTTATGCTAAAATATTTGTATTTCTAATGCAAAGAAGTGGTTAGATTTTATATTATAATATCATTTATTTGAATACTTTTTTGGGGTTTTATTCTGTTTCTATAAAATAATAGACGAGATAGAACAGGTTTGTTTTGCCAAACAAGTCTTGACTCGTTTCACCTATCAGTCATAAATTTCTTAATTTCTATTACTCTAGGAATGGCCTTTTTACTTTAAGTTAGAAATTGCCAAATACAAGTGTAGACTTGTTTCACACTATCAAAAATAACTTTCTTAATTTCTATTATTCTAGAAACGGCCTTTTGACTCTAATTAAGAAAATATTAAATGGAAATGAATATCAGATTTAAATATTTATCTAATTGAAAAGTTTTTATTTTACCGAGAGTAACAGAGTTGTTGAATCATAAAGAAAAAAGAGGTTGTCCTCTGCTTGATGCAAATATAGAGATACACACATATATTGTCGCCTTAGAGAGTAAACCTGCTAACTCACAACAAGGAAATTTTACAGGGGAGAGAAAAAAACCTACAAAATTTAATATTGTTGTTATGGGAAAAAATATTTTTTACATTTTTTTTCTACAACTTACGACCGTAATTTTAAGTAGCAGTTTTACTTGGACGAATCGGCATCTCTTTTTCTTTTGAACGGTATTAATATCTCATATTTGATAAAAAGTGGAGTTTGCAGCCTTACAGTCTAAGCCGAAGATATATCAAATATATAATATGTATATATATTATTTATTTTTTGAGACTTTAATTTCGAAGGCTTGCCCTTCATTATCAGTCTTTTTTAAATTATAAATATTATTTTTCATGGGGTCGATATCGCGTAGATATTGACAATTTTTGTTCTTACTTAAAACTAGTTTAACTAAGCTTGTCTGCTAAGTAAAAATAAAAATGTTCAATATCCACGCGATACTGATCCCATGAAAAATAATATTTATAATTAAAAAAAACTGATGATGGAGGCCAAGCCTTCGAAACTATAGCCTCAAACAAATAAATAATATATATACATATATCGTCGCATTAGAGATTAAATCTGCTAACTCACAACAAGGAAATTTTACAGGGGAAAGAAAAAACAAACAAAATTTAATATTGTTGTTATGGAAAGAAACTATTTTTAACATTTTTTTTCTACAACTTACCATCGTAATTTTAACTATCCGTTTTACTTCGACGATGATGGATCTCTTTTTCTTTCGAATGGTATTAATATGTCATATTCAATAAAAAATGGAGTTAGCAGGTTTACACTCTAAGCCGACGATATTTGATATATATGTATGTATGTTTATTTGTATCAAGCAGATCGTGCTCGCCCGGGTCCGCCAGAATCTGAATGCTCTATATACTATATATATTGTATTTATAATTTATAATTTAATATTTATTGATGTATGGATTCATTCTTTTTCCCATCTATCAATCATATTTGTAAAAAACGCTTATTTTCAAAAAATCATCATATACAAAGCGCCACTAGAATAAAACCATCTAATTTCAATTCTAAGATTGTTTTATTTTATTTATTAATTTTTCCCGCCAGCCATGTCCAACTTTCTATCAAGGCTTCTTCTTCTCGTCGAAAAATTGATAAAAGTTGTTGTTTTGTCTTTATCTAATTTCCTGGGAATTTTTCCAACATAGGATTTCGCTGGAAAAAAAGAAAGTAACTTCATTGCATTAAATTGTGATAGAAACCCTTTTTCATTTAAATCATTTTATTCGACTATTTATCTAATCGATTTATTTCTTATTTTTAATAAATATTTATTATTTAAAGCATTCCATTAGAATTTCGCTTTCCACCTCACATAGAGTATCTGATTATTTATCCAACTAATTTGTTCTTATACCTATAGAATGTTAGCTGTAATTTTTTTTTAAATTAAAATACCTCTATTTATTTACATTAAAAAAATAGATTAAACTCTCTTGTACAATCATCTTAATTAACTTGATATCATTTTCGCTCGACTACATTAAAAATATATGAAAATTCAAAATCGAATTGTTTATTTCAAATCATTTTAAGGCAGAATTTTAATTAATAAAAAATATAATAAATACATAAGAGAGCCAATTGTGTCCTGAAAAATATAAATATAGTACCGATATTTAAATTTTAACGAGATTGATGGTGCCATTTTTGAGATAAACATTTTTAACTGAAGCAAATTAACATAGGGTCCTAGGACTGTTATTAATTTAATAAAATGGTTATTTTTCCCCCTTTAAAATAATTGCAAGATATATTTTAACGGCTACTCAAAAAAGTCTTTTATTTCTTGAAATAATGTGATATTATAAATATACTATTCATAAATCGATTGGGCATCTTATGTTTTAATTTATAATACAATTTCTATTTTTTAAAATAATACTTATATGAAAATTTTATCATTAGATTTCATATTTAACAAAAATAACGAACACCCTGTACTATTTATTCCTTATGTCTGGGGGGGGGGGGGGGGCAGGTGAAGCCTGCCTGCAGGGCGAGACTAATATTTTTTTTAATGTCTAGAAATAATTTTCAACCATGATTTGTTTTTCTAGACCTGTCTGTATGTCTGGTTTCAGATATGAACCTAAGAAAAAAGTCCTAAAAATTTCGTTCTTGTTCTAAAATGTTTGTATTTTCAATAAGGGGAACTACAAAGAATTTGACTTTCTAGCTCCAGATCTTGTTAAAGTATCTAAAATTATTTAAAAAAAATGTAATTTTTGAGATTAAATTCGTTTCTATGATAAAAAATATAACATGTAGCATTCAGATGTGTTCTGCATTATTCCCTGAAACTACAACCAGCGTTCCGAGCCTTGAAAAAGTTTCATTTTTTTAAATTTAATTTATTTTCTGAAATGAAATATCAATTGCAATGAAATTTCCTTTATCTTTCTCAATGATAATGGCGTGCTTTTTATTTTTTCTAGTCCATGAAGAAGTACTACCAACGTAAAGACGTCTTCATCAATCGTACCAGCTGCGAGGAGAGCCCTATTTCGCCCTACGAGGTACATTTCATTTTTTTTATTCATTCAATATTCTTATATTCGAAATGTTATGTTAATTTTTACTTTGATATCTAATGCATTTTTTTAATTATAATTTTTTTTCATGATTTTCCTGCATTTTCCTGATGGTTTAATCTTCATCTTCATCTTATCGTTCCTTCTCTTTGTACTTGATTGCAAACATCACAGCTTCGCATCGAATGTAAGTATTAAATCTTTTTTGTATAGCATGGCGTTTTATTTATGGGCAGTTTGGTTAGATAAGAAATTGAATAGTACGTTCTCTTTCAGACCCCCACCAAACCCATCTTTCTATTTTTGATTAAAATTTGATAAATATTTTAAACAATTAAATTTTTCATTAGAATCAATTGCATTGAAAAATCGTATATATACTTTTTTAAAAAATTCATTAATTTCTATAATAAATACTCATATAATTAAATTTTTTATATTTTAAAAATACATGCATTAAAGTCTTTAATTTTATTAAAATTTTAAATTAAATTGATTTTTATAATATTAATTAGAAAAGGGATTTTCAGCATTCCCTTTGTTTCTTCTTCTGGACCTCGAGACAAGGAACAAAGAAGACTTTTCAACGGTCAGATGAATCTTCACAAAGTAAGACATGTTTAGAATTGGTAGTTTTTTGGGGTGTAGAATTGTCGAATGGTAATCTTTTCTCGTAAGGGCCTTTTCTTTCAGCTTCATCGCCACTCCCTCCGTGTGATCCACCAACAAACTACCTAATTAGTATCTTTATAATAATCGTATAAGCAATAATTAATAAATTCAAAATTCAAGGGATGTTATTTAAACTTAAATTTGATTTTTTTTTTTGAATAAAATTTTAATTTCTTACATGATTAGTAAAATAGATTAGCATTAGTATTAGCAGGGTGGGGGGATACGCCATGCCAACGTGGGCAAGTGTGTTTGATCTGTTTTTGAAGATTGCAGACCTTACTTCGGAGTCCTTAGGCAGAGCCAACCAAGTTTACTCTAAAATCGACACCTCTACACGACATCAAGCAGTAGATGGCAGCTGGCAGATGATTCCGCCATATCATTCAAGGTAAATATCTAAACTTACGTTTATAAGATGAAAACGATTCATCATAATCTAAGTTATAAAGAGAAATCAATGAGGTTGTCCTCTACTTGATGCAAATAAACATATATAAGCACATTTTTTTAACAAAATGTTTTTATTTCCAAATTATTATTATTATTTTTTTTTTATTGCAATTATTTGAGGATCGAGCAATAAATACTCTCTACCCTTGTCCATATTTACAACAATGTGTTTTTT
The DNA here is from genome assembly GCA_024734495.1 of Forficula auricularia. Classification (NCBI taxonomy): domain Eukaryota; kingdom Metazoa; phylum Arthropoda; class Insecta; order Dermaptera; family Forficulidae; genus Forficula; species Forficula auricularia. The sequence continues at coordinate 8,100,036 of JALMQS010000225.1, forward strand.
TTATTTTAATCATTTTTTAAAATTTTAGTAGGAAAATTTTGAAAAAATCCATGACTTGGAAATATATACCTACATATATTTATATAAATGAATATAAATATGTTTTTATATAAGTAATTTATTTCTTAGAGACTATAGTTTCCGAAATTTGATTTTAGAAATTAGAAATTTTTTATCTTTTATCTCTCATAGGTTCAAAATACTCGATTGGATGTAGGTAAATTCGTTTTTGCTGTAATAAGGAAGCTGGTCACATATACGTTTGTTATCTGACCAGCTTCAAGCAACAATCTTATTGATATCTCTTCATGAATCAACAACTCTGCTACTCTCGGTAAAAAATAACATCTTTTCAAAAATATCATTTATACTTGTATTGTTTTTTAAGTGCCAACCTTGCGATTTCCGCTTTGGAGATTAATAAAATTAGATTAACTTCGGGATTTAAGTAAAAAAGTTCTTGGCTAGGTGACCATCTAAAGCACTATAATATGTTTATTAACGCTGTTCTATTTCGAACCTTTTGTTATTTGTTCAACTAACAAGTGCTAAGTAAAACTATACTGTAGTTTTCAATATATCTAGAATTGCCATGGCATTGCTTAAGGGTAGCTGATACTATGATAAAAGTAGAAACAAGAGGTTCGCTAATAAAAATATAACTGTGTCTAGGCTAATTCAATTATAAGACGGTACTTTGGAAAGAGATTGATTCCTTGGACTAGGATAGAAACGTTGCTGCGTTTTTCTTTGTTTATAAATACATTTCCTAAAGAGATAAATTCATTATTTCTCACCAAACTCTCTAATTTACTCAAAAAAAATAATGTTTTTCAAATATAGAACATTTCTTAGCGGTTAAATTAGACACGAATCGAATATATGTGTTCGTGAACTTCTATTATCCCTAATTTTTTGAATTGATTAATTTATAATGTTCAAAATAATAAGTAAAAAGAAGTTATCACCTCAAAAATCATTCGATAATTTTAAAGATCATTCCTGAGTTTTAAATTTCAAACTCATTTTTTTAATAGTAATCTGCAACGATCACAAATATTTGTTAAAAATCAGTTAATTTTTCCCGTTAAATAAATTATAAAAACACCCCATGATATATTCAATTATCATCTATGAGTTTCTTCTTACCCGACCACCGAGGGACATCGCATTATGAAAATTTAATAAAAACATAATTTAGTGATCATTCATCAAATGTTAATCAGCCAGCCCCCTTCCGCCCTCAAAATACTTTTTTTCAATTTATTTCAATTAAATAAATTTAAATTTTGAGTGAATTTGTATTTATCTTAATGAAACATTGCTTGACCGACTTTTTTCAATTCATTTCAATTAAATAAATTTAAGCTTTGAGTGTGTATAGATTTCTCCTGATGAAAGCTTATCAGAGTACAGTACAACTATTTATCCTGAGATTAAAAATCTTTAAATATTGATTAGAAAGAAGTGATGTATCAGCAATGAGAGGGGGAAATCAATGGCTGAAAATACATAAAAGGGATATAAATCAAACGATTGAGATGGATCTTGAATTTCGAATGTTCGAACTGGACATTCGTTTCTCTTCTGATATAGTCAAAGGGAAAGTGAGGCAGAGAGTTTCGCTGAATAGCCGAATTCCTGCCAGTTTCCAACTCATCAACTCTTTGAAATATTTCCCTATCAATAGTCAGTTAATTTGGAGAACTCTCTCTCCTCAGACAGGTTAATTTATTCCATTCCGATTAAGTTCAGTTGACTTGAGGCGAAAATGGCATTTGCTTGAAAATTTGTATACACCATCAACTTTACTTCAATTGAATCGCTTAATTATTCGATTCTTTTGAAAAGAAGATCGTCACGTGACGAGAAAGAAGAAAAACACATGCAACGGGCGGGCACGTTTTCAGTTTGAATCCGATCAAAAAATATCAATTGGGGTTTTTATCGTCCATGCTAAAAAATTTTTATATGGTTAGTTCTCAGGAACTTAGCCTTTGAAATATTTAGATGTTTTAAAAGTTACAACGTTTCTTCTTTTATTTTCGACTTCTTCAGGCAATCTAAAAAACAATTACAACAATTATAAATCATCAAACAAAATGCAAACAAAATTTCATACAAAATTTACTTTTAAGGTTAACCTACTCGTAAGCAATATGTAGTTGAGTTCATTAGACCATGTTAATCACAAATAAACCCAATTACCACGGCAGTTAAATAAGGCTGTCATTGTACTGCCGTAGTAATTATGTTTATATGTAATTGACATGGTCTAATGAACTACACCTAAAAGTAAATTTTGTATGAAATTTTGTTTGATGATTTCATGTATTTGTTATTGTTTTGTAGATAGCCTGAAGAAGTCAAAAAATATTCGACAAAACGTTGCAACTTTTAAAAACTCAACATCTAATTATTTCAAAGTCCAAGTTCCCAAGAACTAACCATATAAAAAAAATATATAAATTTGGAATTAGACAATACAAAAAATTGAAGAAAAAAGGGGTCAATTACAACAAAATGAAGAGGTAATTCAAAAAGACTGAATTTCGAAAAAACATCCATGCTCCAAAATCATGTTCCATTATTAACTGAATCGTAGACACAAGAAATATGATCGTGATTCGTGCTGGAATTAGTGATAATAAAATTTAAATGCTATTGAAATTGATCCTTGACTACTATCGAAATTTACTTTTTTTTGTGTCAAAAAATATTTTTCAATCGCTTTTTCAAAAATTTTTGTAAAAGAAAGGCTTTTTGTGTTTTGAAAATTTTTCATTTGTCACATTATCAATTTTTTTGATATGTAATAAATAAAAAAGATACTTGAATTTTACCTCTATCATTTTTTAACATTTTTTTATAATAAAACGTGTGATTTGATTTTTTTTTTCAATTATAAAACATGTTTCAAAGTATTTGCGTGACCTCTCAAAAATTGATTGAGAAGAATATTTGGTTGAGAAATACTAATTTGATGTCCCAGTGGCATAGCCTAAACTAGGCAAAGCTCGTAAACGCCAGAAATTGTGTCGAGGCCCAAACAAAATTCTAAATGTGAAGATTTTATATTCGTTAAATAAAACTGAGGCCAATGTCACGATGTAATATAATTTTATTTAGTCTTCCTCTGACGTTAAGGATCATCAAAGGTATCCTTCTTCAGTGCAAATACTTAGTAATCAAATATTAAATCTTCAATGATATTTCGTCACAATAATAAGTTCAAATTATCTGACCAATTATCGGTGGAAATTTTAGTATTTGCTTATCTTATCTTATTCTGCTCTGAATAAGAATACCGTTGAGGATCCGAAACGTTAGAGAAAGACTAAATAAAATTATATTTTACCGAGGTTAGCCGTAGTTGCATTTTTTTCATTACATTTAAAAAAAAATTTCTATATGTTTTAAGACTTATTTTCGGTTTAATTTCCAAGAGTTTGAACAATTGCAGTAGAGGAAAACTATTGAATTATAATATTACTTTAATTTTACCCTCTATTTAAGCGATTTAAATTTATAATTAATCAATTTCTAAAGGCAAATGACAAAAAAGTTATTGGACTCTTCGACTGAGACCCCCTAGAAATGGAGCATTTTAATGAAATATTTTCGACCGAAATTCCCAACGTTTCGACTTTTATACTAGAGTTGTTTTTTACGTCCTGGAGAAGTTATGATGAGTGACCACTAATTACGTTCTCAAGTGGCATGAACTTTTCGAAATAGAAGAGTACTATTTTATTTAGTTTCTTGCAGTTCATAATTATGTTTATTGAACATATCCAGTGTTTTCTAAAAACAATATTCAAATCTAATAAATATGAATTAAAATGAATGTATATGACGAAATTAAAGATTAGACTCATATAGGAATATAATGATTTGATTACAGCTTTGCTGATTGATTAATTTACTAGAACTTTTTGCTATAAACCACAGATTATGCAAATATATTTATTTTTAAACTTAAAAACATACCCAATACAAATACATGACATTTCAGTTACATATGAAATGATCGAAACGTCGTCTATTTGTGTTGTGTACTTATATATAGTAAATATATTTAACAGTGCATAATGCGGTTTATAGCAATATAGAAAAGCATTATAATAAGTTGTTCTCAGATTAATGCATACTTACTGGACTGTAGTCCACAGATTAAAAAATAACACTGTCTTATATATTAGGTACACAAAGATTATTTCAATTTTAAAAAAACATCTATTTATTTTAATTTCTTTGATTAATTTTACTCGATCTTGATTTATAAGTAGTTTAAAGAAATAATAACTGAATCTCGAACGAATTATGAAAAATCCTGAGTCTTAATTTGTCTTTATATTTTTAGCTAATAAATAAAGTGATTGAGGAAGAAAGGGTTGTGAATGAAGGATTAAGATACTGAGTGATAATAATAATAAATAAAATTGGTACGACATTCACCTGGTCACTCACCTGCCCAGCTGGCTGAGCATTATTGGGGTCTCCACTCTCTTTACCCCAAGAGCATTTGACAGTCTGGCCATTGATGTCGGAGTTGTGAACGGCTACAATGGCATGGGTCGCCGACTCCTTCGTAGCGAATCTGAACAATAAAACGAGAAAAATTAATCAATAGCCTTTCTTTTAAAGATAATAATCTTATAAAATTAAATGAGCAATTGTTATATATATATATATATATATATATATATATATATATATATATATATATATATATATATATGCGGCACTCTTGCTAGCCAAGGGCACGCCCCCTGGACCCCCCCACAAACCCCCCCCCGCACCATGCCCAACCCCCGTACCCACACCACCACCCCAACACTCCATTCCGCACCCTAACCCACTACCTCCCAACCTCCAGCACCCCCACCTCTGCACCCGTTCCCAAACCCCGCCCCCACCCCACAAACCGCACCCCACCCAACTCGGACCCCGCACCCCATCCACCCCGTGCCCTCCAACCCTGCGCACCACACCCCCGCTTAGCCCCCTGGACGCCACCCCCGCTATGACCCCTGGACTCCACCCCTGCATCCCCCCACTCCGCCTCACTCCTCACCCCACCCTCATACCACCCCGGCACCCAGTTTTAACATTTCTAACCTTCTAGTGACCCACAGATTATGAATACAAAATTTGGTTGAGTTTGGCCCAAGAAAGAATTTTCATTTTTTGACCCCCCCCTATTTTGGGTGGTTAGTTTTTGCATTTCTAGCTCTCTAGAGGCCCAGAGATTATGTATACAAAATTTGGTTGAGTTTGCTCCAAGGGCAAGAATTTACATTTTTTCACCCTCAAAATATCAAAACGTTATATAGCTAAAAACGTAAGTTAGAAGACATCTGATGTAAATATGAAATTTCATAATAATTCCGTCAGCCGTTTTTACGTGAATCGTGAGCAACTTTTCACTGAAACAGACAGGCATACATACATACATACATACATACATACATACATACATACATACATACAGGAATTTTGTTGAGGGTGTTTTCGTTCATAACTTTGCTTGAAACGTGTGCAACCAAAATTTGGCGTGATTTGGACCAATGTACAGACAAAACCTTAATTTTATATATATAGATATAATCGGATTCTCGAAAACGGCTCTAATGATCTCGATAAGGGTTTTTGCCTGGAGAAGTCGATCTGTCAGGGTCTCTGGAATAAAATTAATTTGATTGTTTTTTTTTCGTAGGGACCCTAAGGAACTGGAACGTGGTGATATGTTTGGGCTCTTGAAAAATGTTTCCTGTTTCTTTGTATCCACACAGATAATGGGTTGGATCAAAGGCCTTGAAGAGGTATTGTGAGTTAACATATTTAGTTCTACCCAAAGGTTAGAATTATTTATGAATGTTTTATAATTAAACTAATGATTAAAAAGTGGTTTGAACAAAACAATCATTTGTTAAAACAAATAATAATTGAAATCCCGAGCGAAGCTCGGTCTTCCAGGTACTACTATTTAATGAGCAATTCTTGTAAATATATATAGAATCAGTTTCTCGAAAATGGCTCTAACGATTTCGACGAAAATCATGGATTATGGGCCTTTGGGTCGACGAATTGATCTGCCAGGGTTTCATTAACAGGTAACTTCATTTTGATAGGCTTTTTCTTAATTAAAGTGGTTGTATTTATAATTAAATTTTGCCAATTTCATTTAATTGATTAATTGTTTTTAAATTTTAAAACCGACTAATAGTTCGTTATAATGATTATTAAATTAAAATTAGAAAATTTAATTATTTATAGCAAATGAAGTGATGTCGGGATTAGGATTATCCGAAAAGAGGTTTTTTTATTTAATTATTTTTTCCTCTTATTAAAAACAAGGACTAAAAAGATGTTGGCAAGCTCAAAAGATCAAGGACAGTCGATGGTGGGGAAGTAATCTCCGAAGTCGAAGCTCAAATACAATGTATACATTAATTCATGTAAAATAATTGGTTCAATAAAATTAATAAAAGAAATTGATAGCATTGGAGTTAGGAATAATTATCGGAAAAGAGGTTTTTATTTAATTAGTTTTTTCCTCTTATTAAAAACAAGGACTAAAAAGATGATCAAGGACAGTCGATGGTGGAGAAGTAATCTCCGAAGTCGAAGCTCAAATACAATGTATACATTAATTCATGTAAAATAATTGGTTCAATTATTTATAGCTATTTTCTACTTCTGAAAAGCGAGTAGTATAACTCAATCATTGGAAGTGGTTGTATTTATAATTAAATTTGGCCAGATTTCATTTAATTGATTAATTGTTTTTAAATTTTAAAAACCGACTAATAGTTCGTTATAATGATTATTAAATTAAAATTAGAAAATTTAATTATTTATAGCAAATGAAGTGATGTCGGGATTAGGATTATCCGAAAAGAGGTTTTTTTATTTAATTAGTTTTTTCTTCTTATTAAAAACAAGGACTAAAAAGATGTTGGCAAGCTCAAAAAGATCAAGGACAGTCGATGGTGAGGAAGTAATCTCCGAAGTCGAAGCTCAAATACAATGTATACATTAATTCATGTAAAATAATTGGTTCAATAAAATTAAAAAAAAAATTATAGCATTGAGTTAGGAATAATTATCGGAAAAGAGGTTTTTTATTTAATTAGTTTTTTCCTCTTATTAAAAACAATGACTAAAAAGATGATCAAGGACTGTCGATGGTGGAGAAGTAATCTCCGAAGTCGAAGCTCAAATTCAATGTATACATTAATTCATGTAAAATAATTGGTTCAATTATTTATAGCTATTTTCTACTTCTGAAAAGCGAGTAGTATAACTCAATGTTGAATTGATGCAAAGGAAATCCAAGAATAATGAAAAACGTAAATTCCGATTAAAAAAATATTATTTATTTATTTATTTATAATGAAATAATTTTCATTGAAGATTAATTTCAAAAGATAATAAATGAAATGAAAAATAATAAAAAAAGCTTGATTATCATGATACGAGTATAATTCAAATAATCCTCGTTTATTTTTCATAACCAAAATGAAACAATCGAAATGGAAATTATAACTTTAATTTTTAATGATTTTTTTTTCAAAATATTTATTTATTATTCACATCCATGATCCGATGATGATGTTTGGCTTTTATTTAATAAGAGAGGAAATAGAATAGTTCGCTCTGGGCTAGATATTCTTCCATTCCTCTGAATCCCACCCTGAACTTTGAATATATAAACGCCACAAATTTCGGTTAAATAATATTTAAAATCAAAACATTTTTAACTAAATTTCAAAGCAAGAGATAATTAATTGGTTTTGATCAAAGGGCTTGAAAATTAACCTTTGTAAATGAATTTATTGCCTATGAGCAAAATAAATACTGAAATTGTTAATTTGTTTTTCTTTTTTTTGAAAATTTTATTCTATAGTATACGAGAGAGTTTACAATAATTATAAATGAACTACTCGCGAGTTCAGTAGTTTAATTATAGACTCTCTGCTTTTATATTCTCCCAATGGAAATCCTTCAAAACCTTAATCGAAGCGCATTAATTTTTCTAGTTAAATATTTAATAAATGTTTACTATTCAAACACCCAGGAGGCACAAAGGTACTGGCGTTCACAGAATAGTTGACTTATATTATATAGGTTTATCATACAGGTAAAGTAAAAAAAAATATGAATTAAAAAAATTTTAAAATATAAAATTATAAGTAGGTTTTCAACAAAAAATACCTACCTCTAGAATTTTATATTTTAAAGTTTTTTACAATTTTTAAAATTGTCTTTACTTTATTTAAATATGTTTTAGCAAGAACCTACACCATTCTCCCTTAATAAAACGCTTATCATATATCTAACTATTTTATATAGTAAGTATTACTATTATCGTTGTTTTGGGTTAGATAAAAATATCGCGAATTCTGTTCTTTTTGTCAAGGGAGAATGGTGTAGGTTCTTGGTGAAACATTTTAAATAAAGTAAAGAATTTTTTTTTATTTTTTTAGAAACTTTAAAAATTTAAAATATAAAATACTAGGTAGGTTTCACATAAATAAAAGATCAGATGCTTGTTTAGCATGACTCTATATATATTTCGGGGTATAGGGTAAATCCGGGACAGACGCCACACTCGGGAGAGATGCCGCACCCCTTGTAGTTCAAAAAGTACCAGCTAGATCCTAGCGCAGGCCAGTCCGCCTTATCAGTTGGACGTTTATATTGATAGGAAAACTGTTTTTATCTGATTGTGAAGAATATTTTACTGACTACAAGCTAAAATCGAAGGTAAGACTCTCATTACACACTCTAAAGTTTTTCTTAAGCTTCACTTATGAATTTATTAAGAGCTAATATTTTAAATATTCGAATAAAGTCAAATAGATAGTAAACAACGAAACCTTTAGTGAGGTTATGAGTCGGTTTTTGGTTTGTTTTCTACTAATCTTGGCAAGAGGGAGGGTGTGGCATCTCACCCGTACTAAATGGGAGAGATGCCACACTGCGATGAAAACTACTCCTCAACTTCCAAGAAATGTAATTGGTTGCGTTGTGCAACATGCCAGAGATGGCTTCTTGAGAACTGCACTATTTTGAAGAATTTTTTTTAACATAAAAACTATTTACTTATAGTTATGTGCACCATAGGCTTTAGAATAATGTTTTTTTTTAAATGTGAGGCATCTCTCCTGGATTTACCTAAGCTCATCTTCAGGAGTTCACAAAGTGACACTGAATACAAAAATACAATGAGTCGTGCTAATCAAGCATCTGATCTTTTTATTTATGTGAAACCTACCTAGTATTTTTATATTATAAATTTTAAAAAGTTTCTTAAAATATTTTAAAAAATTGTCTTATTAAAGGACACCCAATATCAAGAAATTTTGCATTGCTAGGCACATCTACTTAAATTTTAATTTGTAATGAGCCGCTGATTTGCCGTAATTTGATCTAAGTAGAGAAAATTGATCAAATAGGTACAAAACATTTTACATAAATATGATGTAAATATTAAATATGAATTCTTAAGTATTCAAAGGAAATCATAAGAAGATGTCTGTCATCTATTAGATCCGAGATGGAATGGATTATTTTTAATTATCTATCAGAAGAGTTGTTTTTTACTCCGGTAATCAAACCTGAGTTCTAATTAGTTGAAACAAAACTAGTCAAGACTCCAACAGTCATCGTTTGAATGATAAATACAGACAATGACTCAATGTTGAATAAAACCCATTAATCAGATGGAAAATGAAATAATAATAATTTTTACAAACAATTAATATGTCCAATCTAGAGAACATAGATTAAGTAAATTATTAAAGATCAATTCGTAAAAACACTTCAATTTTTTTTTAAATTAAAATAAATCGATTATAAAAAATTAATTCTCTCTAAAATACAATTCCCCTCTAAATTACAACAATAATTTCCCATTATAAAATCATTTTCTTCTTGCATCTTTACAGAATGTTTAGACAATAAGCCCAACGTGAAAAATTAATTTAAAAACTTGGGATAAGTCTCAAATAAAGAGACGAAACGTCGCTTTTAAATTAGTTTTTGTTTGAATTTATTCCTGAAGTTCAACTCCCTAAGAATACAAATTTAAAAATTAACATTTTTTTACAATTCATTTTAAAATACGAAAAAAACAACATTTTCGTAGCTTTTACTAGTTCCTGAAATAATCTTGAATTAAAATTCTGAAACATATAGACTTAAATAAATTGAAGAGTAGATGGGATAAAGGCGCAATGTCAACTAAAACAATAATATAAAAAACTATTTTTTAATGTTGAAATTGCGACCTCTTCCTCAGTATAGCAAAACTTTTCGCGTCATTTTAAGTACAGTGACTCTATAGGTACAGTGGCGACACGTAGGCCCATCCGCCATTTTTAGTCGTATTTTAAGCTAAACAATATTAGGAAATTTAAGATAATATTATTATTATTACATTTTATTTTTAATTAAATAATCTTTAATATGTGTATAGAATGTGTTTAAATATTAATTTTCTTAAATTTCCTAATATTCTTCAATTTAAAAAACGACTAAAAATGGCGGATGACCCTACGTGTCGCCACTCTCCCTATAGAGTCACTCTAATTTTAAGCTTGATATAACGCCTTTATTCCAAAAATGAAAATACAAATTAATGGTTTCCTTCAAATGCTTTTAGATGGCATGAGAATCACACTTATGACAAATAATTGACATTGCGCCTTTATCCCCTGTATCCTTCAATTGTTATTGTTTACCAATAATACTTAGATGATCAAAAAAGTTTTGTCATTTAATGATGTTAGGGCTAATCATTAGGGACATTTAATTTAAATATTATAATTTATTTAAAGATCAATCATGTGCTTTGAATCTAAAATTAAAAAAAAATCAAAAAGTTACGTTAATCCCTGTCCCTGTGTAAGACTCAATTGTAGAATTTTACAAGTAAAGTTTGATGGTTGATAACATTATGTACCTAAGCAAACAAATTATAAAAACAACGAGATATTTAGATATGATGTGTGATGTTATCGATGAAGTTTGTTAACTGGAGCGGGATTCTCGATCCCACGCGCTTGATAGAACACACTAACTGGGTCTTTTAATGATTCATCTCATCTAGAATATATGAACTACCGTTTCCAAATCAATATTTGAATTAGTATTACTATTTAAAAATGAAATCAGACGGCAAGTAATTAATATCTTATTCATCCTTATAGAGGGATAAAATATTCATCAAAACATAGTATTACATATACTAGTATATTATTCTCTCTTCTCACGAAATATTGGTAAATGGTAAGTACACGGTGTTGTCGCTATGCGGTAGAAATTGAAACTAACGCAATCGGGTCGCTGTCACAAATGTCATATGCATAATCAAAGAATATTGAACTAAACCTTATTAAATAGTATATGTAGTTATTTTTATTTTTGTTTTTGATTATATTTATCATAAAAAAAAAAAAAGAAATTGGCTGTCAAAAGACTCCAATGAGCTAGATCAAGCTTATACCTCCAGTTGGCGTATCTGCGATTACTAGTTACAAAGTGAATCTTTGAAAAGGAGTACTAATTAAATACTTGTCTTAAGAAGTAGATTTTCAAATATAGTTTTTTTTATCTATGGTAAATGGAATGATTATTATTCTTCGTCTCTACGATTTTGTATTTCTTGATCCTTTGATCAATATTTTTTCGTATTAAGACCCTTAATTCAAAATAATTAAGAAGGGTTGTTATTTGGAGACAAGGAGAGAATATTAAACTTTGCAAGTCAAAGGGACAAATTAATTGAATAATTTATTAGTATCTTGTGGATGTTTCTTCTTATTTAAGGAGACAAGAAAATGTATAGACTATAAATCTTCCAGATATGGCTTTAGTAGTTAGTGAGAGAGCTCGCTTATTAAAGTAGTATTTAATAGAACAATTTATTTATTTATTTACTATTATTTATTTATTTATTATTTTATTGTTTTATTTATTTATTATTTTTAGTCATTATGTATTATTTTCATTATCTGTGAAAATGTTAGACTCATGGTAGACTGGCTACAATTATTCCGAGGCCATTAAGAGGAGAGAAAAAAAAATATGCAACGTGGGGTCGGGTTAGGCTAGAGGTTAGCATACCAGTCTGCTAACCAAGTGGACCCTGGTTCGAATCTGACTTGAGACATAGAGGTATACAGATCACTACAAGAGATTTCATATTATTATGTTGCCAAGCATTATTATTGTTTCCTAGCGAGATTTGTGGGTAAATAATTCGTGGCTCTAGTCACAGGATTTAATATAATATACATTTTTTTGTCTCTATATTAATTAAAAAATAATAATAAAAAATAAAAAACATCTCGATTTATTAAATCGGACAATGCAATAAACAAAAAAAAGTATTTTACAATTTATTAATATATTGAAGTGATTTTTTTGTTAGTGTTTTATTTATTTTTTTATTAAATTATTTATATAAGGGGAGAAAAAATCTTTCTAAACGTTAAATTACAAATAGAGTGGAAACAAAAATTCTATGAATAATTATTGTATTGTATTGTTTTGTGGAGTTGGAATTATTATTAATAATGAATTTTATTCAATGAAATAGAATAAATCACGATTTGCGACAAGTTATTATTTATTTATTTATTATTTAGGGTTATCTATGTATATAAAAAAACAAATTTGAAATTGTCTGGAAAAGATTTCATACTTCCCGGTGAGCTAGCGAGTTGAAACTTTGCAATACGTTTAATTATAATACCAAAGTAAAGGGAAAAATAAGAAACTTCAAAAAGTATATTTTTATATTTTAAATTACTATAAAACTAATTAAGAATTATAAGGCTCTCCCTACTTGCTGCGTTATCTATAATCCTTCATTTTGGTGGATGTTGAAACTAAGCAACTTGGTCTCACTATAATCTATCTACCTATTCTTTCTATACTTATTATAATCGGTTTGGGCGACGACGGCGAGATTATTTTTTTAATTTTAAAACCCTCTAATAGTTCATGACAAGTCAAATTTATTAAAATTAGAAAATTTAAATTATTATTTTAAAACCCAATACGAAGTCCAGGGGACGTAGTCTCCTGACCAGCAAGATGCCCCCCGAAGGCGGTTTGTGCAGCTTTTAACTTTATATTCCTCATTTGTTTAAAAGCGAAATGTGTCGGATAATTTTTTATGGAGTTTACTTAACGGGGATGGTCCAGCGAGCGAAGCCCCATGGTCAGTAATACGGGCCACGCAGTTAGTAATAAATAAATAAATTAAATATCCACAGTCTTGGCATATTTATTTTCATTGAAATAGTGGAAGGTACATTTTGAGATCCCTTGTATGCAATTTTTCATACAATGGTCTGTCTGTCTGTCCTTTGTTAGTATAACTCAAAAGCGATAAATCTCAAGGAAATTAAATTGAAACCTCTAATAGCTTTCGGGTTGAGATATCGGTACCGCGACATTTCAGCCCCCGACAAAATATCCCCGACAAAACATCCTCCGACAAAAAGCTCGGTTTTCAATGTGTGTTTGATTAGAAAAAAAATGGGAGCCCAAAACACACCCCGCCCGACGATTGGCTGTTCGGTTTTCAATGTGTGATTAGGAAAAAATGGGAGCCCCAAACACACCCCGCCCGACGACTGGCTGCTTCGGTTTTCAATGTGTGTTTGATTAGAAAAAAAATGGGAGCCCGAAACACACCCCGCCCGGACTAAACTTTCGGAGGTTCGGTTAATATATATTCAGTTCGGCTCGGTTGGGTTCGTATAGCTCCTTTTCGGGCTGGTTTTTAGACGGTTCGGTTGGTGTCAGGACAAAAACAGATTAATTTATATCCTTAAGCCCGAAAAGGAGCTATACGTACCCAACCGAGCCGAACTGAATATATATTAACCGAACCGGAGTCGATTTGCATTACTCATAAGATTCACGAGGTGAATGGTTATTTTGTCATGAGATAATTTGTCTGCAGGATATTTTCTCGGGGGCTGAAATGTCGCGGAATCGAGATATCACAGGGGAATTTTGGTTCAAATATTTCTACTAGAAGTTTCTATTTACTTCAGGGTTTTTAATTTTTTAGTAATTTTCTCAGAAAGCATCTAAATTTTTTTTTTAATTTTCTGTTTTTATCTCTAACAATTATGATACTTATCTTTTTTTACTCCTATATATTTTACAAAATTCCGATGCATATAAATTATAGTTTACATCGTTAAATCTAAAGACCCACGGTTCATTTATCGATCTCAGCTGCTATGGCTTAAAAAATGTCTTTTGGATAATTTTTTGAGTAAATTAAATTATTTATTACATTTTATTATAAGCTCTAGATTTTCTTGTTGTGGTTTTGTCACCATCATAGATAGATTCTTAAGACTGGTTTGACGCAATTGCCTGCCTTCATCTGGTTTTGATAGTCGAATAACCTCAGAGAATTTTTTTTTCTTTTTTTTCTTTGACCGCCCCATGATAAGCTGAATAAAATTTTCCCACGTTTTTTTACAACGTTTTGTGTTCTAATTTTGAAATTGTCTTCAAGTGAGCTTTTCAATGGCACTTCGTTTAATGAAATAACAAGAGGGTAAATGTCTCATTAAGTCAAAATTCTCAGCCTTCCTACAAATTTAATTAAAAAAAAAAAATAATCGAAAATAATTTTCTAAGAAAATCGCAAAATCATAAGAGGATATCAATTAGATCCGATATAGAATGGATTATTTTTAATTATATATCAGAAGGGTTGTTTTTTTACCCCTTTGCGAATCGAATCCAACTATCAATACTCGCAATCGAGCCCAATTGGCTACCCTTTAAAAGGTGATTAAAAATAAATAAAGATAATTAAAAATAATCCATTCCATCTCGGATCTAAGAGATGACACCCTCTTGTGAATTTTCTTGGAAAATTTAAATCTATCGCCAACTTGAGCTCTCATGTTCAATTTAAATAAATAAATAAATAAATCTTTATTACTCGACCTGCTTAGAGGCACAAGTCCTCGGTGGCTAGGTAAACAAAACATCAATACAAATTAACTACAGAAATTAATAAACATAAATACAAATCAATCAAAAGACAAAACGTAATTTAAATTATTCCGCTCAAAAACCCGATACCAGGAGCAAACGACGCATTAGCCATCCCGTCATTTGCCATAAGTTAAGGAAACCTGGTCAAAACCTTAACAAGGCTGGTATGGCCTCTCTCTACCTCAGTTAATCTCTGCTTTTGAGAACTAAATAAAATTTTGCACAGTAGGACTTGACAAAATTTATAATTGATTTAATCATAGGGGGCAGAGGACTATAATCCCAAGTAGTAACAGACAGACTTATTTTCAATTTCGAAAAAACAAATTTAGTTGTGCCGACAACGTATCAATTACATATCTCTCTTTCATCTATTCTATGGTGCACAAACTATAATAAAATAAAATTTATATCTCCAAAATTGAATAAAAAAAAATGACATCCATTGAGAGAATAATTTTTTGCACTCTCCTCCCTCCCCCCTCGCCCTTTTTCTCATCCTCCACTGCCCCTTCTTCCCCTCTACAAACATGATTTATATAAAAATTTTGATTCCTCCCTAACTCCTATTTTCTCATTTGTCTCTTATGAAAAATATTACGAATAGATCTATAGAACAATATATAGATATAGTTATCTAGCAAAACGGATATAAAATAATCTCACTGTGTGAGAGAGTTGATGGTTTTTAAATTATCTCCAGTAACTCAATAAAAATAATTTATCTATTTTCCTGATCATTTATTATATAAAAAAATCTCCAAAAAAGTTTATCTGTCAAAAACTTGTGACTATTACTTATTTAATTAAATTAAGTTTTTTCCTTCACGTTTCTAAAAAGTTAAAATTGAGACATTCTTTTTTATATATAGAACACTATGAAATCTGTTAATGTGGGTAAAAAAAAATCGATAGATTTAAAAAAGAACAAGCCATCAGATTACTTCAAGATAAATATAGAAATATAGATATATAGAATCTTAATGTATTTTTTTAGAGGGCGAAATCTTTTTTCTTTCTTAACCAAATTCTAAAATCTTACAAAAACCGGCTCCCAAAATGCATTCAATTCTATCCTAGATTTGATCAAACCTTCATTAAAATAAATAAATAATATAAATTAGACTATTTTTTACGAAACGGTTTTCTCGACGAAATGTTTGAGTTAGAAAGCTGGAAGGACTTCCCATATAATGATTTGATTTTTTTTCTTTTCATTTTTTGAAAGTCCAAAATATATAGGTACCATATAAAACATTTCAGCACCAGATCAAGGGTTCTAGGATCATTCTTCCACATATTTTATTTTTATTTATTTATTATTATTTTTAATTTTTATTATTTATTATTGGTACGGGGATTCAGAAATAGGTGAAAATGATACTTGAAAAATATTTTTATACACCTTTTAGACATTTCTAATCACAAATATGAAAAAAAAGTGAAAATTGGAATTTATTGATCAGCACTCCAGCCACCTGTCAATCTTCGAACACTTTTTATTATTGTTTATTGTAGGAATTTAAGCTATTAATATATAAATGGATCGAAGAACTGTCATATTATTAATATTCAATATTGACTCTAAACGAAAGTCCTAAAAAAATTATTAATCTGAAGCAAATTGTAGTTTCTCATTTTTTTTTATGATATAGGATTCTATCAAATATAATTTCAAATTCAAATGATTATTTGTTCTGACGAGGTAAAAATCAATAATCCCCCATAAAGCTTCATTTGGGAGAAATACGGGATTTTCAAACATTCAAGACCCATTCGCGATTAAATAAGATACTAACCGAACAAACGCATTTGACAATTCGTTTATCCCTATGACTTCTAAAGTTCACCTTCCCGGCTACATAATATAACCTACAGTCTTTCAAGATCCACATATACCTTCAACTCCCACCCAACCCAGAAATTTCTTCTTCTTTTCACGATACAAGGGTCCACCCCTGGTTACAAAGTTTGTACTTTTGGTGCAACTTCTTGTATCAAAATACCATTACAAAAAAAAAAAAAATCGAATTTTTACTTAAAACCAGATTTCTTGTAAATTTTAAATTAGTACTAGCCAATGTTAGTTTTTCATTGGCATATTTATGAAGATGCTGGGTGCTATCAATGGGACATAATTATCATACATCGGGCGCACGTTTGCTAGGATAAAATATCTGGAAATAAACGCTGGAGCCCTATGCTAATTCCCTGAGTGAAATAATTTATCTACGACGACGATATAATGAATTCATTAAATCGGATTTGGCATTTATTGTGAGTATGTCACCCCTTGGGGAAGTGTGGGTGTGGGATGTGGCGGCAGTGAATAATGTTAGATGCCATGTGTGTGGAGTGGGAGCAACGCCGGCCGGCCGCCCTATTGATCGCAGGGACAAAAGCCCAGAGGCGATGGTGCATCAATTAACCGAGTGCACTGACACGCACAGCTGAGTGGCGACAAAGCCCCGAGGGGGACCACATTGGACAACATGGCAGAGGCGGACTAAGATGGACCCCCCTCTCTAAATTCAATGCACCCTCCCCTACACATACAAATAAAAAAATCGGGACAAAATCCAAACACGAAAACGTGTACAGGAAATAAATAGTTTTAAAAATTGAGATAGTTATTTATTAATACGCCCAGGTATTCGAGAACACATAGTGCAATTGAAAAAAAAAAACATGTGCGGTCGGGGGAACCCTGTCAGGAACGAAGTTCTTTATATTTTAGGTTAAAAATAAAATAAAATGAGAGAGTCTTCTGTTTTTTAAATAAAATAATTTTTAATTATTTCTAGAGACTATAGTTTCGAAGGCATTGCCTTCATCATCAGTCTATCACAAATATTTCAAATTAGTTACAAATTAAGATTTATACATAGAAAATTTTGAAAAATATATAATGTCTTTTTCTTCATGTTTCTTCTTGGGAGATTAGAATATAACTGGCTCAATATCTGGGTTGCTCTTTTGTTTAGGCATTTTCTAATGAGTTTTACCTGAATGAATGGAATGTTTTTAAAAAGGGTCAAAGGGTAAAAAAGGGTGTTTAGGCATTTTCTAATGAGTTTTACCTGAATGAATGGAATGTTTTTAAAAAAGGGTCATTGATAATTTCTAGTTTTTCATTTAAAGATTCAATTGGGCTTTTTTCCAAGGATTTTAAAATTTCAATGGATTCTTTTAAAGAAAGAATTAAGGGGTCATTGACTTCTTTGATCAATTTAATTTTGGATTGATCTGGAAAACTATGATTGTGAGCATTTAAATGCTCTGCAAATGCATAATTTTCATATTTTAATTTGTAGGCTCTCTTGTGTTCATTGATCCTAATGGATAAATTTCTTTCCGTTT
This sequence comes from Forficula auricularia, assembly GCA_024734495.1. Taxonomy (NCBI): domain Eukaryota; kingdom Metazoa; phylum Arthropoda; class Insecta; order Dermaptera; family Forficulidae; genus Forficula; species Forficula auricularia. Next base: position 8,118,444 of record JALMQS010000225.1, read on the forward strand.
TTCCTATATAAGTTGCATTGCAATCTTGGCATGTCAATTTATATACACCGGATTTTTCATTTTTCGGAATTTTATCTTTAATTTGACTTAATTCACTTCCTAATGTATATGGTGATCTAAAGATTGTCGCGTACCCTAAAGATTTTAATTTATGTTTTATTTTTTCGGACATCTTACCATAATATGGTAATATTAGTTTTGGCAGATCGTTAATTTGGGAATTTTGTGAATAGATTAAATTTAAATTTGATTTTTGAATTTTACCTTTTAATATTTGATCTATTAAATTGCTTTCATAACCATTATTTATAGCTATTTCTTTGATTATCTCTAGTTCTGTTAAAAAATGCTCTTTCTTTAATGGGATACTATTTAAACGGTGGATCATTGAATGGAATGCTGCTAATTTATGTGACATTGGTCGACAAGCCATGTTGTGAATTACGGTATCTGTAGATGTATCTTTCCTATAAATTTCGAATGTGTGTTTATTTTCTTCAATTTTAATTTTAAGGTCTAAATAATTTAATGTTTTTTCTTTTTCTTTTTCTACGGTAAATTTGATTTTTTCATGTAATGAATTTATATGTTTTATGAATTTATTGAGAATTCTTTCAGTCCCTGTCCATAAGACAATCACATCGTCAACATATCTATAATAATATTTGATATATTGAGAGAATTCGCACTTTATATTTAAAAATTGTTTTTCGAAATGTTTTAGGAAAATTTCGGCAAATAATGGTGACAGAGGGTTTCCGATTGCTAAACCATTTTTTTGTTCATAAAATTTATCGTTGTATTGGAAAAAATTGTGATTTAGACATAACTCCATTAAATCTTTATATTATTTAAAAAATATTAGAGTTAATAAAATACGGCCAAAAATTTTACCCCCACAAAAAATCACACTCCATAAATACTGCCTATTATTAATAATTGTATAACTCCATTATTTTCTTGAATATATTAAGGAGGTTCTTTTGAAACAATCCACACAAAAAGTTTTAGCCTCGTAACCACTCCACCAATTTTAGGGTATTTTTTTTAAAGTGACTGTCCACTCACACTACGAAATCTCTATATAGATACACACATACTTGCCGGTCGTTTCCAAGCCATTGTGCTTATATCCCCTCCACTAAAAATAATCGCCAAAATAGGTTTGTTTTTTGTTTTTTATCAAAGCTACGTGGTAAATAATTTCTATTTTTTTTTTTAAGTTACTCCGAATATATTATTCTAACAAATATTAGTTTTTCATCAAGATGGTGAGAGTCCTTCAAAGAAAGATAATAAAATAATGATCACATCCCCACCCTTTCCCTATCTACCCTATGTAAAAAATGTCATTTTTAATTGCAATTATTTCATGTTTGGTGTGGTAAATCGTCTTCAAATTTTAACAGTATGTGTATTATGCTTTTAATGACTTATATTCCAAGTTTCAAAAACTTCTTGAATTTTTGCATTTGTGAAAGAACTACCTTAAATATTGAAAATCCAAATGTGAATAAAATTACTATCTTTAGTTTTTAAAGTTGAGAATTAATTAAATATGGTAACTCTATATGAAATTAATATTATTTAAACATTTTACATTATCTAATCAAAATAAATCAATAACTACTTTATGATTAAAATAGAAATTTTTTTTTTAGTTTTTTATTCAGGATTTTGGATTTAAATATTTTTTTATTTCCGATTTGCCCGAAGGCGAAGATTTCCACCTACCCTCGAGGAAAAAAAAATCTCTCTCTTATATCCTCTTCATTGAATCAGGTCGCTTGGTGTGGGCATTTCTGTTACGTGACGATTTCTGCCAGTTAACTCCTACCGCAAGTCAAGCAAAGGAACTTCGTTGCAAAAAAGGCCTCCGAAGTTTTTTCATCTATTCTTTTATAGGAACCAAAATAAATAATTTTTACAAACGTACTCGCACTAATATACAAATTTTTAATTTAAAGGCTTGGAAAAAATTGCGAAACAAGATTCGGAACGGATGACTTGTTTTATATGGTTTTTAATTGAAAAGATTTTCTTTTCCCTATTAATTAGATAAAATTATAATAATGTGTCCCTTTGCTCATGAGGATCCGGGTTCTATTTATGTACGAATATACATATACTAGTATACCTATCTTGTCATACATTTAATTATAAAAAATAATTTCATAAAACACAGAGTAAAACAACTGATCCTTATTTTTCTTAGTAATAGTAGCGTATGCAAATAAAGAAGGCTTATAAATATTTAATATACTGAAAAGTAAATTAAATGATATAGAATTCTTCGAAATAATGCGCGACTCGTATCGAATTCCAAGAAGAAGCCAATAGATGCCACGCATTCACTTGTTATTTCTTAGTGCTACCCTCTTAAGGGTATATTTTAAACTACTAAAAAAATATTTTCTAAATTTGAGTAAATTCATTTTGACCAAATTTTCAATGCCCTTTAGCATAGGTAAATATATTTTTTCTTTTTGCTTATACTACAATATTCATACTTTAGATTAAAATCAACTTTGAATATAAATAATAGTTATATTTTACGTAGTAGTTCCGTTTCTAAGTATGTTTTCTTAAATATAATTTACCTTTTTTCACGATGAAATATAATACAGTCGACTCTTGATTATTCGAACCTCGATAATTTGAATTTTTCGATAATTCGAACTCTTCAGCTGTTAACTTCGGTAAATCGAAAAAATGCTGTGTATTTTGATAGGCTCGATAACTCGAAATTCTTTTCGTAACAAGAGGAGAGAACGTTCTATAATTCGAACTAGGCAACTTCCCCTCTTTATAATTCGAATTTTTCCTATCAAAAAACTATTCTTAAATTTTTTAATTAGGTATGTTATTATCTATTGCAATGTTAATAGATATGTAATTTTTTTGTCATTTTCATTATTTTTACTTTTTTATTTGCTATATATAAAATCAATCTAAGTTCATACACATTTTCAAAAATATAATAAAAACTCTTAATAATTCGAAGTCTCGATAATTCGAATTTTTCTTGTAGTCCCTTGGATTTCGAATTATCGAGAGCCAACTGTAAATTTTTCGGATAGAAGGCTATAAATTGTTCATAAAGACCGGGGAAAATAGTATATTTTATCTTAAAGATGAATTTTATTTAAAATTATGTAAAATTTCATATTTTTAACTCGCTTTTATTATCTTCATTTGTAAGTAACCAAATCTGAATGTAAAACAAATGTAGAAATCGATTTTAACCTACTTCTGATTATTAAAATTATCTTTTTATAACATATTCTTTCTTATCCTATTTGTAATTAATGGAACACACTTGTGCTTTGTTTACATTACCATAGCATTGCTTTAACGTTAGCATCGTTTTGAGGTAGAATGGTGGTTCGTTAACGGAAACAATTAATTAACCGTAGTGGTTACTACGTCTGCGTTAATGACATGTGCGATGTCACCATCAATAGAAGTCCAATTAATACGCCTACTCTTTTGTGAGAGGAGAACAAGAGGGGAGGGATTAGCCCCATCGCGCTTAGCGTTTTTAACATTAATCACCCTGCGAATATATTTATTGAATCTATAAAAGGGTTTTCAATTCACATCTGGGTATCGGCCAATTTATTGAAATTCTGTAAATAATCAGCATTTAAGTATTTTAGGACTAATAGGTTAATTAAAACAAAATTTAAGATTATAAAATTTTTATAAAATTTCTCACCGGTGGATTGTGTTAATATAAATTTCTATTACATAATCCTTTTAGGAACTATCTAGTAAGAATCATTTTCTTTTCTTTATAAGAATGCATTTTTTAAATGTCACATGGATAAACTAAAAGGAGATTATTGTAAGATTGTTATAAACATGATGATGGGTGCTAGAAAATTAGTTTGTGTAGGTAATATTTTTTTATAATTTACAGTTTTTGAACTAGAAGGGTAAGTTTATATTAAGTTTATATTTAATTTCAACTCTAGTTTAAAAATCTCTAAAATTTTAAATAATTTTGTCACTTTTGAAAAATATTATTTTAAAGTGTAAATTACAGTATATGTTTCACTGCAAGTTTTCGCTCAATTCGACTTTCACTTAAATACACAATAATAAAACTAATAGTGAAACATTTTGTTAAATTATAATGAGTTTAAACTTCCACCTCTATCAAACCAAAAAATTGCACATATAGTACATAAATTCAATACATTTATCTCTTATATTGAAGGAGACACACTCTTTTATTGTCTCCTTCAATATATAAAAATCATGCTACCCTCGGCACAAAAACTTTCAATTTAATTTATCTTTATCTTTAGTCTCTGTAAAACTCCTGATGGTGGGGTAATAACCAAAAATATATCGAGATAAAGAACTACATGTTTTAACCCAATTTATTTCATCCATTTCCATACTGTGAAACACCACCAACTTCAAGTTTAAACTCCTTATAATTTTACATAATTATAGTTCCTGCTCAAGTTCTCATATCAATTATTTTTCAGTGGTTTGTAAAAGTTTTAATATACAAAATTTACATAGCTTTTCGGTTTTTAAATAATATATATAAAAAAATTGCTCACGTAAAAGAAAGATTGCTACGTAGACATTCACAACTTTAAAAATGTTTATTTATTTATAAATTTGTAATTTGATTATCGGATTTTTTGGAACCGGATATGGATAATAAATTCAAAACACTATCTAGATAGTATTATAATTAGTTTAATAAATCATTAATAGACAGTCTATGGTTCTGTTTTGCTGACATTTTTTAGAATAGCGATTAAACTAGACGGGCATTGAAGATGCTATTCTAAAAATGCAGCGAAACAGAACCATGGACTCACTGCAAGATTTACATATAAGCTACACAAGCTATAGCTTAGGGCCCCCACTTTCTTGGGGGTCACCCCAAAAAAATTGTCCCAGTGATCAATTGTCATATATACTATGCACGTCTGGAACGTCCCATACTCTTCACCTTAATTTTTTTACTTCTAAAGGACCCCATTTCTCAAATAGCTTAGGGCCTTATCAAGTCTAAATCCGGCTCTGCGTGGACTGTCTATTAATGATTTATTAGACTAATTATAATACTTTTTTACTTAGGGAAAGTGGGGTAGGTTTAAGGTGAAACATGATATTAATTAATAAAGTAAGGGGGTGTAGTTTCACAGTGAATGAAAAAAGTTTTTAATCTGTAAACTCCTGATGATGGACTAATAATTCGACATATATTGGAGTCTGCTATAAACCTCTTTGAGTTTTATTTCATTCACTGTGAAACTAGATCCCTTTTACTTTATTAATTAATTATAATACTATTATTGGATGAAAATACTTGGTAGGTTTCACATTAAGATATAAAAAAATAAAACGAATTTATTTTTGGAGAATCTTTAATCTCTATATATATATTTCGGGTGACTAACCCATCTTCAGGAGAAACAGAAAGTAACTGACCTGGATAAGTCGAAATTGAATACAAGTCAATGGTAAAATTTATTTTTTAAGACAACAAAAAGAGTAAATATTTAAAATTATTGGAGGGAGAATAGGTAGGAAGTCTACTTTTGTTTAATTTTGAATGGCCTTTTGAGAAAATGATTTTTATCCAATAATTTTAAAAATGTTTCACCAAGTACCAACACCAAATTCCTTAAAAACAATTATAATACTATTCTAGATAGTGTTTTGAATTTATTATCCATCTCTGGTTCCAAAAAAATCCGATAATCAAATTATAAATATATAAAATAAAAAGGACCATGCCATATTTATTTAACTATTCTTATTTAGAAATGTCTAAAAGGAATAGATTGCTTTTATGTCCTTGTGCGAGGATTTCTTCGTAAAAAGTCATTTCTGATGGCAAAATAATTCTATATATCATAGAAAATGATGCGATTGGAATTAGGTGTATACGTCTTTTAAATTATGTGGAATTATTTTAGTATTTAAAGTACTGGAATTTTTTGGAAGTATTTAGAAATGAAATTGGAAGTGGAAGTAGGTGTACACGATATTAGGTCGCGGTTCACCCCTCGATTGAATGAGTTCCCGAAAAAAAATGTATTGGTACGTGAATTGCCCATTGATAATAATTTCAATAAAAAAGTAATTATCTACTTTGTATTATTTGTTCATTTTTGATTAAAATTTTTTTATCTAAATAAAAAACATGTCATTAATGTTGTTGATAAAACAGAGGACAAATCCTGAAAGCGAGGAGAGAGAGTGAAAAAAATGCTTCTTTTGAAAAGATTGAATGTCTCCTTTTATTATATATAGGTTGATAGAGAGAAGATAACAGGTGAATTAATAGCCAGAGAGCCTGAGTGCCACTTTAATTAGAATAAACGTGGGGAATGCAATTAAAAAAAAGAAAAAAAAACTAATTTACAAAAATATTTGATCTGCCTAGAATAATTAACTAAATGCATACTTTGTCAAGTCATTCATGTAAAAATGTAGTCCCGTGTAAATAATACAACAATTGTTCAATTATTAATTTGGCTGTCAGTGGAAAAGCGAATATTCTTTTTTTTTCTATTTTTGTTTCACCATTTGAAAAAGACTGCCAAGTAAAATGTGGCGTAAACGATATATGTCCATCAACAGTCACCTCGCAACTCGTAACGAAACATCCCACAATGCATTGCACTCTCCGGGACACCCTCCGACAAAATGGCGACGCTCAATTAATTCACTCGACGGGAATTCATTCGCGTGATACGCACTGGACAGAATGCAAATAAATTTTATATACACATATATAAAAAGTAAATTTAGAATAGAGGAAGATGAAAGCCAAGTCTTAACATTGATTATTTATATTCTAGGGGATATTTAATCCAAATTTCATTAGCAGGTTAATTTTTAGTATTCAAGTTCTATTATTAATATAATTTGTAATTGAAAATAATTTTAATTGAATTCTCTTTTAGAGTTAGATTAATTTATTTTGATTAAGCACTTTGAAAAATTTTAATAACAAAAATGTTTTTAAGAGGATAGAGTTTTTATTCATATGCCAAACATTTTGAAGCCATTTCAGCTCCCTTTATCAACAAAATTTAAGTTTTTTAGCATCAAGAGGAAATTGATCTCTGATCATTGTTTAAAAAGTTTTTTCCACTGAAGAAGTGAGCTAGATTACTTGAATTTTGAATAAAAATGTAAAAAGAAAAATAGGTTTACAAATAAGCTTTGAGGGTTTTTTGTATCTTTGAAGCTTTATTCAGAGAAATTGGACAATTTATTTTATTCAATGTATTGTCCATCCTTATATAATTTAAAAAGTCATAGAATATCTTTGGTAGTTGTTTGATATGTTTTTAATTTCATGTCAGAAGGATCATTCTCTCGGGAGTAGGACCCAAGTGCCAACTGCCTGGATAGCAAATTAGTCCTTGGGTTTAATTTTCGAAGGGGATAATGATAAGCCCTTCTGACATTACATTAAACATATCAATCAACAACCTTCATAGACTATGGGTTTTAAGTTGTTTTATTGGGTTAACTTGTATTAATATCGGGAGAAAATTTCCTCAGCCTTGTTGAAATACTGGAAAATTAAAAAAACTCACCTATTTTAAATATTTTTTTATATTTTATTTACCTAACATTATTTTTTTCTTTCACATTAACATATCTACGGCCAAGTGTGAGTGTATTTTTTCTTTTTCTAAAATAATTATTTTATAGCAACCAAAATAATTTTCTTCGATTTTACTTCACTAGCTTCAATGATTTTTTAAAGATTTTTAAATTTGAGTGTTGCTAAGTTATCGAGAGGAGGTGCGTCTTTATATAGGTACATACAAACACCCGACTAGATCGTCAAAATAAAAATTACAAGAAGAGTGGTTCGATATGTTGTTTAACCCAAGATATCTCCAAAATCTAGTAGATCAACATTTAAAAGTCAATAAATAAAAATTGGAAATACCTAATCTTGTGGTCTGATATGGTTTCTGAACAATGAATGTGCTGCAGGAACATTCTCAATGGGCTTAATATACTATGACTAAATATATCTAATATCAACGACCATGCATGACAAACAGCTAAATCCCATAGATCATTAACGTTATCTAATATATATAAAATAATTTCTTCGTTTATTATAGTTAACTCACTCCGGATATTATATACTAGTGGTTCTTGAAACGGGAATGAGTTTTGGCCTGGTCTAAAGAGTTGCTAAGTAGCCTAGTTGTTACCACTCGTGCCTTGGTGATTAGAATAAATTCGCCCTTCGGCCAACAAATCTTCACAGCTGACATTAACTATTCAAATCCTGGATAATGCGACAATAAGAAACACCCCAGGGAACGGCCCCTCAGAATACTCTCCAAGGTAATAGTCAAGGCTTGAGAATGGCACAAGAAGGGAAGCGAAACCTGTGAGCTGCAGAGCTTATCTTGCCTAAAATCGCAGCGGCTTCGCCCTTCAAGAGAAGTTAGCCAATTACATCTGGTACCCAAATAAAGCCTGCTTAGTGCTGAAATGGCTGTAGAGTCGGTGATTGATGGACCACGAACCAAACCTGCCTAAACCTTAATGCTAATTACCTAATTAGTCTAGACCTCTAAACACTTAGGGTTCAGGCACCTATGGTAATTTGAAGAGAAAGTTAAATAGAAAAAAATATTTTTATAAAATTTTTGACTTAATAATAAAATTAAAATTGAAAATCTACTTTTTATTATAACTATTTAGATATCAAGTCTATAGTAAAGAAACAATCATTTTTGTTGTCAGATTTTTCGAGGATGCACTTTTTTCTTTCTCTAATTTAAATAAAATTAAATAATTATAACACATCACTCAATAAGTCTCCGACCTAACTGAAAAACAATTTTTTTTTTAGAAATTGCACTTTATTCATCAACATACTCTCCTTCAAGAGTGATACATTCATTCCAACGCTCCTCTAACTTTTCGATGCCCTTTATGTAAAACGATTTGTCTCTGCTCTCAAAATAAGCCTCAGTTTCGGCAATCACTTCTTCATTTGAGCCAAATTTCTTTCCCTGGAGCATCTTTTTCATGTCTGCAAAAAGCCAGTAGTCGCTGGGGGCCAAATCTGGAGAGAGAAGCGTAATTCATCCAATTTAACCATTGTTTTCATCGACTTGTGACACGGGGCATTGTCCTGGTGAAACAGCACTTTTTTCTTTTGCATGTGTAGGTACTGTTTGAAGGTTAGTACTACCTGGAAATCACGTGGGTATTTCAACAATGTTGCCATCTATGTTTCAGGCCGGGGACTTATTGAGTGACGTAATATATATAAAGTATTACATTCATCCCATATTCTTGACTCTTTGATTATTATATATAGTTTTTGACGTTTGTTCGGTTAGTAGGTATCTAATTTAACAGCAAAAGTGTGTTGAATGTTTGAAAATCGTACTAAGTTTAAGTATGGATTATTGCTTTTATCTGGTCAGAATAATTATTACTATAATTATTTAATTAGTTAAGTGACCTGATGAATATAATCATTTTGTTGAAAGCTAACTGGACTATTTTGTTGTCTTTTGATTTCAAACCTGGTCTTTTCTTTAAATATTTAAAAAGAAGAGAAGAATATATAGTTAGTATCTAATAAAGTAATGAAAATCTGAAAAAATTTTAAAATTTAAAAATATAAAAATTCTAGGTGAAACCTAACCTAGAAAATATTTAAAATTTTCATTACTTTATTAAAATATATGTTTCACTAAGAACCTACACCATTCTCCCTTAACAAAATAGTTATTATCTAATTTAACCGCAAATGGGAGTTGAATTTTTGAAAATCGTGTATAAGCAATTATCACTACAATTATTTAATTAATCAAGTGACCTGATCAATACAATAATTTTGAAACTAACTTGACTATTTTGTTGTCTTTTGATTTTAAACCTGGATCTTTGTTTAAATATTTAAAAAAGAAGAGAAGAATATACTATATATATAGAGAGAGAGAGAGAAGAAAAATTTGATTACTGTATTGAAACTGTGGATCCTGGGGGGGGGGCGTTTGGTTAAACAAAAAGAGGCCTCTACCTTATGAAATTAATGATATCAGCCATAAAACATCCCCGGAAAACAACTTACAAAAATGACTTGAGGAAACATGAAAACTCCATTTTAACACACCGTCTAAATGGAATACTATTTTTTTAGTATTATTTTTTTTGTTTTATCTACTTTAAGAACAAGCATTACTAAGTTTTATTATTAGACGCCTTATGAAATGAAAGGAGGGCGTGTTGATGGGAAGATGAAGAGATGAGCACGATGGAAAGATGCTTTACAACCGGACCAAAGTTGAAATGCCTTACCTCGTCGTACAAGATTTTTTATTATGTTTATAATAAAATAAATTCTCATGATGAAAAGAGAGAGAGAGAGGGAAAAAGGATCGTCGTTGTTATAGGGAAAAGAAGATTTTGTTAGTAATAAATCCGCGAAGCAATTATTCAACTTTCGGAAATTTCATTAAAAATTTCCTTTCTCAAAGCGGAAGTCATTTTTGAAAATGGTTTCCAAATATATTTTCACTTTCACGTTATGTACGTACTAGGGATGAGCATCGATGGCCATGTTTTCAAAACATTGATGTTTTCATGTCGATGATCGATGTTTCTACATGGATTGAAAACAACCGATGTTTTGGCTACATCAATGTTTTTAAATAGTACAGTTTTTTCATTAATTTTGATAAATTAATGACCAATTGACATGCTGAGTCCGGACATTGAGAACGTATTGATAAATTATCGTCGCCTTAGAGTGTAAACCTGGTAACTCACAACAAGGATATTTTACAGGACAGATAAAAAACAAACAAAATTTAATATTGTTGTTATAGAAAGAAACTATTTTTCGCATTTCTTTTCGTAATTTTAAGTAGATGTTTTACTTGGACGATGCTGTATCTCTTTTTCTTTCGAATGGTATTAATATGTCATATATGATCAAAAATGGATTTAACAGGTTTACACTCTAAAGCCTAGTACACACTAGTAGACCATGTTGCGTCTAGGGACGGTCTCGAGACACAGGTCTATAGACCGTCTAGAGATACCGATCTTTGTCTCGTCTAGCGTCCACACTATGATGTGAATTTCTCATTCTCATCTTTGCAGTCCACCATGTCCCACTTGTCGGAGTATATTTTTTCCGCTCCCGGTTGAATGAAGTTTTTAAATTATGGATTTTCTTTTTTATCTTCGCCACTGTCACACTGTGCTTTGTAGCCAGAGATTCCAGGGCCACTTTTCATTTTACCCGGTTTTTGTAGTCAGGACTCGTAACATCCCACAAACAATAAGATGCATGGCAATCTTCAATAAGATTTAAAATTTTCTCGTTAGACCACATATTTTCAAAAGAACTAAAAGTTTGGAAAATAACTTTAAACAGCTGAACCACATAACTTGGTAGCTGGAGAGCTGGAGACCTGGAGACAAACTGGGACTCCTCTAGACGCCGAGTGACGCCCACACTGTGGTCTCCCATTCCGATCGGGAGACTTTAGACCTGCGATTATTGGTCTCGCAAAAAGCCCGTAGACGGGATTTGTCTATAGACATGTCTACGTAGACAACCTGAGACCCCTCAGAGACCAAAATAGCGCAACATGTCTACCAGTGTGTACTAGGCTTAATCTGACGAAATTGCTTTCCACAAATATCAATTTTTTTACATCAATAGTTTACATGGAAATATTTCAGTTTATTTATGAATTTTACCTAATTTTCTGAAACCATGATTTTTTTTTTAATTACATCGATGTTTTCCGTCAAATACATCGATGGTTACCGCAAATTTTAACATCGATATTACTCTCAACTCAAAATCAACCCCAAAATGTTTTTCAATTCCTATCACTTTCCTCCTTTCTTCTAAGATTCAAGAGTGAAATAAATAATGCAGGAATCATAAATAAAAACGAAGGATAGACTCTATAAAGCAAAATAATTCTTTAACGAATTTAATCTAAATTTTAGTATGATATCAAAATTCTATTCTATTTTATTATTTAAAACTCTTTTCTGTAGTATCCTTTGATACCAAATATAACGGTCATAAAATAACAAACACAAAAAAATGTTGTTTGGGTAAGCAATATCATATTAGTTTTTAATATTCTATAGTATTCTCTTTGTAATTCGGATGATTTAGTTCGGTCTATCAGAAAAATCCTTTTAGCCAGTAAAGTACATGTTATCCGATTAACGACCTTCAGGAGAGTTGCAGATCGCGACCTGTCCATCCAGAACACCATTCATTTTATTTGCACTTTTGTATGCAACTTGATTCATACTCTATTAATAGCTGAATAGACCATTCCCTTGTTGAATTGACCCTCCCCTACTGGAATGATTCCCGTAAACCCTCCATTCACCCCCGCGACCAAAAAAGTCTCTCAATATGTAGTTATTCACAATACTAGATTATACACATCACAAAGCGTATATCTACTCCACTATTAATGGAATAATTACAATTCATTGCAATCTAATTTTGATGTCGAGAGTCTCTTGCTTTTTATATCACAACACTCATGTTGTTTTTAATGAAATTAATTCATTTATTTTTTATAATTATTTATTTCGTGTCTGTTTGTTTTTTTTTCGATCGGTCGTATTAATTATTTAAATCATGGGGCAAAGTTTTTAGTTTCCTTTTCATTAATATTGTTTCAAATTTAGAGAAATTTATATATAGAGAAATAAATCACTGAGGATGTTCTCTGATTGATGTAAAGAAATATATATATATATAATTTTTAGACAAATTAATTTTTAAACTTTTAGATTTAATTTTTTATTAAAGCAATTTGAACCGCGAAAGTTAATAATCAATAATTTCTTATGTTAATTCTACATATAGAAAATTATTTTACTATTTTTTGAAAAGGAAAAATAAATTGAGCATCCAACGGACTCCCCGCTAGATAAGCTCTTAGTTTGAATGTAATTTTTCCTTTTCGCGGCTTTTTCTATTTATAGTATAGTTTCTTATGTTTTTAGACAAATTAACTTTGAATCCGTGGGCTAGTTGGAAAGCCGTTCTTCGCGTAAAGGAGAGAGACACGGGTTCGAGTCCCGTCGGATGCTCAATTTATATATAATTTATTTTTTAGAAACTATAGTTTCGAAAGTATGACCATCATATTTTTTTATGGCTTTTCGTCCTTTCAGCCATAAGCTAATTTACGATATTTATTATTATTATTATTATTTTTTTAATTCGTCTCTACCCAGGGACCAGATTTTGGCCGGATGCCTTTAGTCGGATTCGAACCCGGGTCCACTTGGTTAGCAGAAGCTAATCCCTAGCCCTAAACCAGCCACCCATCATAATTTTTAATTATAAATATTTTATGTGATTTCTTATGGGTTCAAATACCCGATTGGATATAGATAAATTTGTTTTCTTATTATAGCAAGCTACCCGCATCAAAAATAATGGTTGACTGTCCGTCCATTTTCAGAATTAAGAAATATTGCTAGTTAGAAATAGTAGGATGATAGTGATATAGTTACATTAAAACAAATAAATACTTTTTTCAAATATCCCAAGAATGTATATTTGGTTTATTTATATACAAATAACTTCTAGGGGCTAAATAAGTTTTATTTCCCCCGCGATGTTATGTGGATGAAGCTCACACATATATTTTACATATTTTTTGTTATCAAAACCATGCGTTCACATGCTTAAAAAATGCGCCAAAAACCATTGGTATGTCTGAATATTCTGTTAACATGATAGCTAAAAAAATTTCAGTGAAGCACGAAATTTATAATTTACTTTCTTTACTTCAGATGTTTTAAATTTTGATTTATTTATTTTTGTTTTAATTTATTATTTATCAAGAATCAAATGATCCCTTCTGACATGAAATAAAACATATTTAAAAGACCTATAGGCTTTTAAATTCTTCATGAAATTGACTATATGCTACCAGTCTAATATTCTTCAAATACTTCATCACTTTGGGTCCGGTTCGGTTGCATAAATTTAAGAGGGCAAACGTGTTTTTAGTAAGGTTCTGATGTTCTCTAGTTAGAATGAGATAACTGTAGTCCTTTTTCCTATAAAAAGGTCTCATTAGCTTTTTCTTTGTAAGATAATAGAATTCTTTTTTTTTAATGATAAATGACAAATTATTTTGAGTTATTAAATAAAATAAAGTTTGATGCTTTGGTGGTTGAGTTGTTTGTCAGGAAAGATGTTTAGGCTGAAACTACCTAGATATATGTTTTAAATGAGATAAACTCATCAAATACAAGACGTTTAAACACTTATTTCTGGAGTCCTTTGTAAGTGCAGGCTTAACTTCAACCTGCACTTGAAACAACTCCAGAAATAGGAAAATTAGTTTATCTCATTAAAATCTATAATCTAGGTAGTTTCAGAGGAAATATCTTTCCTGATAAATTAAAGTAAATTTATATTTCGATCGAGAATAGAACTTGTTTCCCAATCAATCTTTTTTTTAGATCAAGGCCGGTTTGATCTATAATTCATACAAATTAAATAAGAAGCAAGAGAGTTCGATTCGCCCGGAAACTTGATAGAAGGCTGAGGAAGTTGATTTTCAGTTGACATTAAGAGAGAGAGAAAAAATAAAAAAAATTGACTGTAGAAATTACTAATGGGGAAATTACGGGGTGCGCTCAATTGCATTCAATTTCATTAAAATAATAATAATAATAAAATATGTGTGATCCTCATCCACACAAGCTCACAGGGGAAGTGAAATTTCTTTAGCCTTAGATGTTATTCTTCTTCAAGTGCCATATCAGGTCTCCCTGACGTTTCGACTCCTCTCCACATATACGTGTGCTGAGTGTGTTTAGCTGAGTTTACATAGATATACGGGACCTTATTTTTAACGCCGGTTCCGAACGGCTAGTTTGGAGAGGTTACTAGGCCATTATAACCTTGGTAGGTTGCCATTGCTTTCCAAGAGGAGGCGGCTGCAAATATCTGCCGAGACTCAGTCTCGAACCAGCGTACGCATGAAGTACTCATGCCCGACACTCTAACCACTGAGCCACAGTCGCCTCGTTATTAAAATAATTTTTTTTTTTTTTTTTTTATAAATTTTATTAACCAATTATTTTACATTAATTAATGTATACATTGTATTTTTGCTTCGATTTCGGAGATTACTTCTCCACCATCGAGTGTCCTTTATTCATCTTTAGTCCTTGTTTTTAATAAGAGGAAAAATCTAATTAGATAAAAAAACCTCTTTTCCGATAATTATTTCAATTCCATTATTCCCCAATCAAGTCGATTGGTATTCTTTTCCTCCCCATCTCGTCTCATTAAAATAATTTAAATTTTCTAATTTTAATAAATTTTATTTGTCATGAAACATTAGTGGATTTTAAAATAATAATTTAAATTTTCTAATTTTAATCAATTTTATTTGTCATGAAATATTAGTGGTTTTTAAAAAAATTATTTCCCCTCTATTGAGTCATTTCCCCTTTATTGTAACAAAAAAATCAAACAGATACGGCTCTAAAGAAGTTTCACTTCAATAATAAAATAAATAAATAAAATATAAAGGAATAAATTTTTCACCACTAGGTATATATAAATAGCAAATATTAAATAGATATAATAAAAACAGTTTTCTGGAACCCTTTGTATTTCACCCTCAATGGGCTTAAACAGATAGTCTTAAATAAAAGCGTATTCTAGCTAATTTAATATATTATCCACTCTTCTTATTCTACTTTATCTCTTCGCATAGACGAACGAATAAAAATATTATTTAAAGAACGGGACATTTGTTATTTTTCAAAATAACGAGACATATATCTTGCTTCTTTTTGTGTTTCATGTTTAAACATAGCACTGTTGATTCGATGAAAAAACAAAATAGAGTCGAAACTTATTAAAATTGGCCTGAAAAGACCAACTAGTTGGTGTCAGCGGGATGCATACCAAAAAGTTATGTCGCGTCCTAAAAAAACAGTTGCGTCTGCCATCGTTGAATGATAAATTAAAAAAAACAACCCTCTCTCTTCAGGGCTATAAATTAATATAAACATTTATGTTCACTCGGGAAAAATAATTGTTATTAATGGTGAGAGGGTATGTTTCTATTTTTGAAAGGATTTTATTCATATTAAAAAGAAAATGAAAGAAATACAAATATATATATATAATAAAAAGAAATAAAAGCAAATAAACAAGAGGACTGGAAAAAAAACATGTCAGAAGTTGAACAAAAGAGATATCGATTAAAAAACACGAGGGCGAAAGGAAAATAAAACGAGGGACAATTTGTTTTTCTTATCGTATTAATTTTAAACAATTGGCTGAATGGCGAGGGAAGAAAAATTGATAAATAAACATAATATCTACTTTCTTTTGAATAAATAACAATAGAAATCGGCTCCACAGGTAGGCAGCAGACGAGAATGGCAATCAATTAATCCGCTTTTCTTGTATAAAATAACAAAAATATAATAGCGAGTATTTTATTATTTGAATTCAGAAAACTTCTAATTTATATATAATAAAATGAAATATGAAATTAATTGACCGATTTCTGTATTATTCTAATGTATATAAAGAATCAGTTTCTCGAAAACAGCTCTAATCATTTCGATGAAAATCACCGATTATTAAGGGCAATGTTTCTTAAAGTGAAGCCCACGCCGCACAGGGGGATATTTGATTGTTAAGGAGGTAATTCGAAAATGGGCTCGTAAGATAAATGTAAAATCTACAAAATTAATTACCCATATTTGAAAAAATAAATATTAACAAAATTTGATAGTATAAAGGGTGTGTAGTTTCACAGTGAATGAAATAAAACTCAAAAGAGGTTTATACAAACTCAATATATTTCCGGATTATTAGTCCATCATCAGGAGTTTACAAGTAAGTTAAGTATTAACTTGTAAACTCCTGATGATGGACTAATAATCCGAAATATATTGAGTTTGTATAAACCTCTTTGAGTTTTATTTCATTCACTGTGAAACTACACACCCTTTATTCTATTAACTAACATCATGTTTCACCTAAAACCTACACCACTTTCCATAAGTAAAATTTGATAGTATGTTAAGTTGCTTCAGCAATATATAAAATATATTTAAATGAATGTAGAACCATACAAAATACTAATCACCAAAATTATATTTTTGTAATTATATTTATACAAGGTGTTTAGAAAAATCGGTCCAAGACTTCAGGGCGTGATTCCCCACATCACAAATTTATTTTGTAGAAACCTATCTTGAAATTTTACTTAATGATTATTTTCTTGACACTTCTACACACTTTGAGTGTTTCTATCTTCAGGTTTAAAAATTATTTTCAATTTTTTACTTTAATAGATGAAAATGATTCTTTTTGAAATTTTGGGTAAAGTGCATTTTTTCCAATTTTTCTAAAAATGTCTAGAATTTCCTAAATTTATTATTCTCCAATGGTTAATAAAAAATCCGGGATATTTAAAAATTATTTTCAATATAACAATAAATTTATAATAATTGTATTTTTTTTAATTGAAAAAATTTTGTTTTCCCGAGAGTAGCAGAGTTGTTGAATCAGGACAAATTCTTTGATTCACTCTTTGTATTTTTTGAATCAATAAATTTTGTATCAATAAAAAATCTTGAAAAATAAATAAAATAATGTTAAAAATTTTATTTTTTTTAAATAGAGATTTCATCCAAAGAATTAAATATTGCAATAATTCAAATTCTGGCAACAAAATACTTTTCTCTAACGGTATTTTTTCTTTTCCAGGGAATGCCAGCCAGTGTTTGAGCTGCCTCATCTACTACTGCCCTGTTGGAAGACGCCACGACCTCCAAGTAAGCCAATCAATTACTGATAATTAATACAAAATTCATTATTCATAGATTTATAATTAGTATTCAAGTGAAAGTGGTCTTGAAATTAAGTAAAAAACCACAATAATTTAACAAATTATTATTAGTATTATTTTTTTAATGAAATTTAATGAATGAAACCCCAAAAAATAAAGATTTTTTTCCAAATTAAAAACTTGAAATTGAAAGCTAGTTTCAGAATTTTTTTTAAAACCGACGTTCCGGAGTATCTTTTCCTCTTTCATTAGGATTTAAATATACTATGTTACCTTCATTCACTTATTTTAAACTTTACAAATGGAGCAATGATTCTACAAAACTTTGATTTTGGAAAAAAGTTGAAACTGAATTTATTTTAAAGTTTTTTATAGGAGACAATAAAAGATCTGTGTCTTCTAATGGAAAAATAAATTAATAAATTTTAAAAAAAATCCACCAGAAGGCACATTCTTTTATTGTTTCCTTTAATTTATAAAAATTCTGCTACTCGGCAAAAAGAAACTTTCAATTTAAAGTTTTTTATTTGAATATAGTGTTTCATTTTCTTGGGTTGCCACTCCATTAAATTCTATTTATACAATATTAATTTATTTATCAGCCCATGTTCAAGAAAATACTTTTACTATATTAATACTTTGCTTTTTCAGAATGAACCGCATTCACAATGGAGAACTTGTTCTATTCTAGAGCCCTGAACGATAGGAATCGTCATTTCTTGACCAAGGTAGGCTTTTCAACATTTTATTATTTTTTATTTATTTATTTATTTTTTATTATAATGCATCACCTACCCAACAAAAGGTTGGAGCCCGGAAAGACTCACCCATTAGATCTTGGATGTTAAGCATCATAATATAACTTAGTTTAGTTTATAGAGGGGTTCCCTATAAAGGTTTAATGGCTAAAGGAGTTATAGGCGGACTAAGTCCGAGAGTACAGTGGATTTGGACAATAAAAATCAATCTTCAAAAAAAGAGAGCAAATTTTTAAACATGTTTCATGAAAAACCGACAAATTATTCCAATAAATAATTTCCAAATAAAATACTTTAATTTGACTGTCGATTTCATACTTTTAGAACCCGATATTCCGTATTATCTTCCTTCCTTCTTCATAGACTATAATATAAAAGAAACAGAATTGATCATCCCTCAGAATCTGTTACACAAATTATATATAGATAGGTATAATACATTAATTAAAAAAGAATTCACATTTTAGAGACACTGTGATCTTAGTGAAAATTATCTGATAATTTTGTATATATTATATGTCAGAGGGTTTCATCCCCTTGAATTCATTTTAATTAAAATACTCCCTCTAGCTAAGAGTTTTCTTTTTGAAAAACATTCCATTTAATTTTCAAAAAATGGCATACTCAAATTCCTTATATTTATTATAATACATTAAAGTTAACATCAAAATAAATTGTTCATATAAAATTATTGTTAATTAAATAAATATATAATTATGTACAAAATTCTGATTGATGACCAACTCCGTTCCTAGTAAGTAGTAGGTAAATAGTACTAGCTTATGAAGAAGGAAGAAATATCTTATGAAACGTTAATTTTTAAATGGCTTAAAATGCTTTCTCTTCAATCAATCGCCTTACAAAAATCCTACTAGTTTGTTTGCCTGTTTAACTGACTTTGTTACTCCATTAATAACCAAGTTAGCAATAGTGCGCACTTGAAAACAAACACCCACCATAAATCAATGACGTGCCCAGAATATATTAATAAAAAGCTAAATTACTTTTATAAAATTATATTAAAAAAAAAATACTCTGAGCTGACCTAAAAATAATAATAATCATTATTTTTGGTTCCTTTTAAGTAATTTCGAAAAATGACGCCAAGAAATTAGGCTCTGATAAAAATTTGTAAATCGAGAAAATGTAATATTTCTTAAAGATACGAGTAAATCAATATTATATTTAATATTCATTTACTATGAGTTAAGGATTCTTGGTCACTTGTTTCACATTAAAATTAAAAAATTATTAAAAGATGTAAAAAATTTTCTTTTTCAATATAAACTATATATTTCGGGCTATCAACCCATCTTCAGGAAGTACAGAAAATAACTGACCAAACAAGTGACCAAGAATCCTTAACTCATAGTAAATGAATATTAAATATAATATTTATTTACTCTTATTTTTATTAAAGATGTTTCACCCTGCACCCAGACAACAATCTCTACTAATTATTAATATTTCTTACATGTATACTAGAGTAAATACAGTAAGATTGTATCATATTTAATTGTCTAATGGAATTAAATTATATAAATATTCGAGGAAAGTAAGAGTATGGCAAAGTCACGTATGTGTAAGTTTTAAATAGTATTTACTTGACATAGTATGTATATACAATATATATTGATGCGTACAAAGCTTACTTGATGTATTGTTAATCGTTCTATTGTTTATATTTATATTTATATGTTGATATTGTTGTTAAATAAATGTTTTTTAATGAGATTACGAGTTCTTAATTAAAATGATCGTAATATTGGCGCCCGAACAATGTGAAAATGATAAGAAAACCTAGTGGACCACTAGTGAAGAGGAAAAAGAAAAATGATTTTGCGAATATGGAAATAACGAGGGGGAGATATCGAAGATCAAGGATCATATAAAAAAGGTGAGCATAGAGTAATGGATTTGGGAGAGGAGGTGAATAAATTAAAAAATGAATTCGAAAAAATAATAAAAAAATTAAAAGATGATTTGGAAGAGGAAAAAAACAAGAGGATAGAGTTGGAAGAAATAATAAAAAGGAAGGAAAATTCGGAAAAGGGAAGTGATTTCGAGATTAATAGGAATATTCAATTAGCAGACGTGGGAAAATTCCTTCCGGTGTTTAGAGCTCTCCCAGAGGAAGATCCGAAGTTATTTTTAAAAAAGGTCGAGAATACTCTATTAAAATATAAATATAAACAATAGAACGACCAACAATACATCAAGTAAGCTTTGTACGCATCATATGATCGTAATAATATACAATTAAGAACTAAATATATATCGATATAAATGTGAGGGTTGGTGTGGATGCGTCTGGTGTGAAAGCTGTTTCTATTAAATTGTAATAATCTACATCGATCATGTATCCTAATTGATCCAGTTCCATTCGGACTAAGCCTGGATTAATGACTCGTAAATGAGAGCCTTTCCCCCTTGAACTCGGCAAATTATTTTATTTGATCCTAAACTTGCCCGGCAGTTCATTTCAAGGGGTTGATCAGAGAGATATGATCAAATGGATTTATTCCTTAATACTTTAATTGTTAATGAAGCCTTTGCCAACTTGTAATTGCAAAATGACCAGAGACTATATCTTCTTAGTTATTAAATAGAGATGAGCTAGAGATGGAAATTAGACTACATAAGTTCAAATTTTCTTCTAAGACCAGAGAGTTGAATATTTTTTTTTTTTTTGGACTATGATTTCAAAAAATCAACTTTCTAATAAATATTGATTTGCTTGATTCTCAAAAATTTATGTATCATAAAGTGATCATCTAGAAATAAAATAATACACCATAGATAAACAACTAAGATCCCGCCGTTTTTTTTAAATAAAACATCTCTAAACGGCGTGAACTTAGTTGCCATCTATATAACAAGCTCGCATGATTTCTTGAGTTTTCCTTGTTTATAGATAGATTACCTATGTTTTGGTTTTCTTTAAACGATAATTAGTCCTGGAATTACTGGAATTACAAAAGAGGAATTTTGTAGGAAAAAATTAAGGCAAAGAAAATACTGTTAAAGAATGAGCAGAATGGAAGAGCTCAGACGATTAGACATTCGTCGACACTGATTCCTATGAGACATTTTGGGCTAAACGGGAAGAAAGGGGGGAAGATTTAGACCTAGTTTGAAGTATTTTCCCCAATTAATGAAAGTCATGGGATGTGAAGCTTTTAGAAAAGTGAAATAGTTAATTGGCATGGGGTAAAGTTGAGGAGATACGGAGGTTGTGTCGAACCATCCTTAAGACTCGATGGTGATAACAATTCTCCATTTAATAATTAGTAGAGATTGTGGTGTTGGTGCAAGGTGAAACATCTTTATTCTCCATTTGATTATGTCCCTCGTAAATTCTCTTGCTTTTTTAAAAGAACCATATTTCATATTCCTCAATTTTTAGGGAAAAGATTATAATCAAAGGAATATGCCTTGCTCTTTAGTTTCCTTTCCAATAATTTCAAATATTCCTCAGAAATCTTCCCGCTTTTCAACCAGTTTAATGACTTCCTTAAAAAGACTCATTTGACCGATCGTCTAACACCGAATAACAACCCATTTACGCTATAATTATTTGAATAAAAAAAAAAATTTATATAAATGTTGCTTTATGAATATAAAACAACACTAAACAAACAAATATTTTGAATATAGCGTACCAATTGTCTTGTTGATGAAATTACCTTATTTATATTATATATTTACGAAAAATGATTTATCCCTAAAATTTTTTGGTAAATTTTGGAAAAACAGTGTATATCTCATTTTAATTCTTTAAAATTTTGATCATTCCTAAAAGTAATATTTTTTCTAAGTTCTTTATATTTTTCTCTATAGACAACATAGACAAGTAGCTTAATATATAATAGAAAAAAAGATTCATTTTAGAAATGATCGAATTTAATGTATATTTTTTCAAAAAAGCAAGAATCTATCCAGATTTAAATTAAAATCTTGCAACTTTTTATATTGATCTGAAAAAATAGCATTAAAATATTTCCTTGTTGATTTTTAAAATTTTATATTCAGAAATATAAAATATAATTTAAAAAATTAAATTTTAGGCTGACGATGAGACTAATATAAAGTGGTCGAAACGTCCTTATTGACATTAAAAAAATTTAACTTCTGTTATGTTTTTACTAAAGAAAATATACTGCAACGGATGGTTGCTAAACTTTATCCAATGTACTATCTTATTCTAGGGTAAAGTACATTAAAATATAATTTTACAAAAAAACATTATATGACCTTTTTGTGGTCCTCAAGGTACTTAATTCCAATAATAAATTTCATCAAAATTGGGTTCAGTCATTTTCAAAATATATAGAAAAATTAAAAAGTACTGAAATAAAGTACTAATGTTTGTGGGCTGATATGTACCAAAAACTAATCAGCGCTTCATTTTGTTAAAGTAATGGTAGGCTTTCAATTTCATTTCAATCAGCTGTTTGGTGTGGAAAAAATCGTGGACGAAAAAAACGATAACATCCATCCATCCATCCGCACGCACTTCCTGAAAAAATCGCACTTTTTGGCCTTTGGACGAGACCCCATGTAATTTTTGGCAAAACCGTCACGTGCTAAAATTCAACCTAAATGAATACTACAATTTGTGACTTTAATTGAGACCATGGGTTCCGTAGTCTTTATCTGAGGATCCTTTAAAGTCGCGCTTGCCACGAGACCGATTATAATACTTTACCTATGCTTCGCATTGGATAAAGTAAAAATAAGAGCCAATTCTTGAGAATATATCCTCACAAAGTTATATAGGTAATAATTAATATCAAAAATTCTCAAATCAAGTCATATTAATAAATATAATTTAAAAATTTACTGAAATTCTTCTAATGAAGTGAGAAAGTGCAACAGCTGGAATTCAAGGCGGATTTAAAAAAAAGAAAGGGACACATTTAAGGGTTGTTTAGAAAGTTGAAGAAACTTGTGAAATACCGTTTTGAGAATTTGAGAGAGAAAAATATGAAGCAGGATGAAAGTCCCAGTTTTTAGATGTAATTAAGTACGAATATAAGTCGAAATATTTATATTTTTCTAATATAATAAAACAAAAAACAACGATCAATCATTGAGGATGGGGTCTTCACAAACATACTCGTACAAGTGGTAGGGATTGTTTGGATTGTTCGAACACGCATCTGTGTCTATCTTGTCTCTCTAGTGTGTCTAATCGAATGCATGGGCTATTTAGGTTAACGATGTTTAGAAATGTATTGAAATTCAATATTGAATAACTAATAAATAAACCTGAATGTAATCCAAGAACCATTGCAAAACATTTTCTTGAAGGAATAGAGATTCTTTTTTCCATTTAATTTTTTTATATATATATCTATATATATCTATTGGGATCCTTGGTAGGGGCGTAGCTTAAGTTTTTGTCCCACGGTGGCTAGTTTCAATTTAGACCACCAGATAGCGTATCGGAATTCTCAGTTTTCCAATACATAAAATAAAATATTAGAATTATTTAGATTTGATATTTGGTTTATAAAGAAGAAAAAAGAAACATTTTTTTTAATTAAAAATACTTGAGGAATAACCATTCTACATTGGATTTGGCCATGCAATCGTAACTCTGATTATTATTGATAACCATTGCTGGAGACATGGAGGAATCGACTTAAAATCAAAAAGACTACTAAATTATTTTTTAGTAAACAACTCAAGATTGAGACCTGGGTAAAGTAAAAAGAAGAAATAATAATAATAATAATAATGCTTTTGTGAGATTTTTTAATCTTTGTTGCTTTAACATTGAGTAACAGCTTCTTCTTATAAAATATAGGTTAAGAGCTTTCTCTTTTACAATTTAGATATTTCTAAATTTATTTATTTTTTTCTTTATTTTTAAGTAATTTCGCTTTAAGAGAATAATGAAAATTGGATCCAATTTATTTTTTCTAAAAATTAGTAATTCTGCCCAATCCTGGCCTTTCCTTTTGATAGTTAGATATAACATTGGGCTCGGATAGAAAATCCTCTCGAAAAGAAATGATTACGTCCCCCCTTAAGTTGCCGTTACTCTTCTTCCTATAAAGATAATTGGGCTTTCAAGGCAGAGAAATAGGAATAATTCTATTGCCTGGCTGATGACGTTTTCGAGAATCTCCCGGTTCATGACCTATTAAAAGACCCCCTTACAGATACCCATTTCCCTGCAGAGAAAGGAACATTGCCTCTGTGTTCTTGCTAGAAACAATTCACAATCAAGCGACTTGAGGATGAAAAGGAGCGAGGCGAACTTGTCTGCAACCATGAAACGTACGTGTGTGTGAGAATAGAAACTTATTGACATTGACTGTCGCCCCCACACCAAAAACGGGCGCCCTTGCCGCCCCTCCAAAATGGGCGCTCCTGTCGCCCCTCGCAGCACGTACTCCACTCAGTTCTTCCTTATCCCCCTCGGCCCATTTTAAGCACAATCACATGTGATAATTCAAGACTTTGCCATTCTCCGAAGCCTCTCCATTAACGCTAGGCAGCGATATTATTTATTGTGTTAAGTAAAAGTGGCTTTGCTATTAATTTATTATTTATCTAATGGATATTCATATTAGAGGAAATGATCAATACTACTACTAGTAATGAATGAAGTTGCTCAAGAGCCATGCATACATATACGCCTATTATGCCCGTATTTATAACCAACTAGGACTGTCTATTTTAAGCAAAAACAACCTCATGTTGATGTTTGTTTTTGTTTATGTTTTATGAATTGGGGAGAAGAGTGAGTTTTCAAGCCTCCATACACTCTCAGTAAATTTGGGCGATTTGTCGCATTTTTTGGTTATTGTGCTAAAAAGTTGAAACTCTTTCTATTTCTGCATTTTTCAACCGAAAGCTATAAACTCCAAAATCAAAATTTAATAAACATTGTGACTCATTTTGAGTATTACGAGCGTAGACAATCGTATTATAAAGATCCAGAAAGAAGATAACGCATCTTTGAAAATGATTTTTCTCCCAATTTCACATATTTTTAAACTTAAATTAACGAAATAAATTGAAAATTTTGAATTAAATCTATTGCTCAGATCGCCTTAGGAAAAAAGACCACCGAGCGTACTGGGTAAATTTTATCCTGTCTAACTACAAGGTATGTTCAGCTAACTCATTTTCATTTACGATTTTTCCTTTCCATATTTGTTCCGCCGAATTTTATTACCCACTAACTCCAAAGAATTATCTTTGAACTGATTAAATTTTGAGTCTTTTCTCTTTAATACTGGCAAAATACCAGGCTCAGAACGGTAGCAGCTAATGAGCTGAAATTTAGTTCATAATACTAATTTCAGCTTACTAGCTCAAGGTGTTCACTAATGTCGTACTTATTTTGGGTATTTTCGAATTTTTACGCTAACAGAGGCTCATATTGTTAGAAATAAAAAAAAAAAAAAAAGATCCTAAAGTTTCAAGTCTCTATCTCAATTTTAACTTGTACCGAACAGGGATACAAGTTTCCTATCTAAATAACATGCGGTTTTTGGCATTAAACGAACAATTTTTTCTTAGTAATGGTTCAAAAAATTTGAAACTCTTTAGGCTTTAACCTGATAATAGTAGCTATCCTTCATAATTTTTACAAATTTTTAGCTATTATAATTTTGGAGTTACAGCTAGATATATCTTAGGGCCAGTTGTATGTCAGTTGGTAAACTCTTTTTATACGTTGACAAAGGGTAAAACCTTATAATTCACCTTGTGCCTGATGGGATGGCCAATCAGATGAAAGTGCCTCTCATCTGATTGGCCATCCCGCCGGCCACCAGGTAAATTATAAGGTTTTACCCTTTATCAACGTTTAAAAAGAGTTTACCAACCGACATACAACTGACCCTTAGTGTTAGTAAGTTATAGACTCCAATCTTCTCAGACACAAATTACAAAATCACCAAAATATGCAGAGAGCTTAATAGGTCTTGTAAAAGTTTTCGATATAACATATAATTATATCAAAAAATCTATTTTTTTAAAAATGTTATGTTTATATTACGATTGTCTTAAGTATGAAAAACAGCATTCTTACATTAGTTCAAGCTTAGATAAGATCGATATATAAAACAAAATTCTCATGCTTAACAAAAATAGCTCTTGGCATGAGTTTAATTTCAATTCTTGTTTATAAATACGAGCATTAATAAATAATTATAGAGAATCGAGAGATAGAAGTTTGAACTCACCTAACGAAAGCATATCCTTTATCTTTGAACACACGAATTTCTTGGATACTGCCGAAAGGGGAGAAAGTCTTCTGCATGAGCTCTTCGGTGAGTCCATTAGTGAGTCCTCCGCAGTAGACCGTACAATTTGTTGGACTTGATTGATTGTATACTTCATCGAAGGTTAAAGGTTTTGTATTCACTGCAACAAAGAGACAAAAAAAATAAAGCAAATACTATTTGGTTGATAAATGAATGAATTAAAAAAATAAAGACCTATAGATCAATATATTAATATTTTAAGCTAGCTTAATATGTTAGTAATTTATAAATATATATACAAGCTTAAATAAGCACGAAAATTAATATTTTATTAAATAGATCAATAAAGGATTCCTCGATAGGTGCCTCTCAATTTATTAGTACTAGCACGGAGTTAAATAATTTAATACTGTTGTATCATTCGCATCCATAATAAATTTGTAATAGGAATAGCAGGGAATTGGACAGAAATTAAAAACACAGAATTTTTTTATTAAATGGGCCAGACATTTTGTCGATTTATTTACTGAGGAAGTCGAAATAAATAGACGAAACGTCCATTTAATAAAAACTCTGTGTTTTTAATTTTTGATCAATTCCCTGCTGTTCCTGTTATAATTTAATACTTTTATTAAGTATACATTTAAGGAAGCTTAAACAAACTAGTGTCTGTTAATTTGTTGAAGTAAAGTCAAAAAAAGATGCAGCCAGCTATAATAAAAAATATATTTAAAATTGATGACGTTTTAATAGTTTACTTTTACATTCTCAGAAGAAAAATATTTAAAAAAAAAAACAAGAAAAAATTAACTTATCACGAGAGGCTTTGAAATAGCACAATAATTATTTCTTGAAAAAATAAAAAAGGCCATAACAAGAATATTATTGGATATTTAATTTACATGCCTCAAGGGTTCAGTCAACTTCGCGGGTAGCAAGTTTGGCCCTTGGGTTCGATGGGATCTTGGGACATGAAAAGTAAACACATCCAATAACATTCTTGATATATGCTACCTTAATATGGCCTCTGTTTTTCATTAAATATGTTTTGATCTATTAATTAAATATTATATTCTTATATTGAAAAGAAAATAATTATTTATTGATTGTATAAATAATAAAAAAAATATTTTAAAAAACAATCTTAGAAACGTTTATTAACTCAGATGTTTCGGGAGAATTTCTCCCTTTATAGGCAATTTCAAATTTCAAAAAAAGAAAAAAGTTGCTTTCTCTAATGTTTAAAAAGTAACCCTAACCCTAACCCTTGTTTCTTTTTTTGTAATTTGAATTTGCCATTGATAAAGGGAGACATTCTCCGAAACGTCTGAGTTAATAAACATTTCTAAGATTTAATTATATTTATTTTCTTAGAAAGGTAAGCAAAATAAGTAGGTTATAATGAAAGGCAGTTAATAAATTATTTAAATTTGATTCAAATTCCTACCTTTCGGAGACTTTTTCTCTTCTTATTCAAATGAGAACCGAGTTATACTTACCCATCAATAACTATTTAATACCATGAAGAAGGAGAGAAAAAGCCTCCGTAACGTCGGAATTTGAATAAAATTTAAATAATATATGGACTGCCTTTCATTATAACCTACTTGTTTCTAAGATTGTTTTTTAAAAGATTTGTATTTTTTTATATCTTTATATTTTATCCTATCACATTATTTTATTATTGCAATTTTAAAATATTTTTCATTTATTTAAGTACACTTTTTAATATCTCATGTCTTAAGCAAGTTAGAGAGAAAATAAATGGCTGCTAAACACATTTTATACTTAGGTTTTACCTAGAATCGTACTTCATTACGGATAGAATTATTTCGTGGAAATCGAGAACACTTGAACAAATCTCATCCATTTATTCTACATAATAATCGTTGAAAATCTTTTCTTGAATATTTTTTAATGATCTAGTGACTTTGCATAAGACTGGGGATGTTTCTTAATTATTATTTTTTTTAATAAATTCTATTCGCTGAATAAATATTCTTTTTGAGTTAAGATTCATAAAGGACATAGGTGCTTAAATGGCTGCATATCCATCGAAAAGTAGGCGTAAATCTCAATTAAATAATTTACCATTATTCCATTTTGTATCTTTGCTTGCATCCATGGATTTTTTCAAAGAGGACATAAAAGTCTCTATTTATCATTTTTATTATATATTTATTTATTAATGTCTTGTAATTCCACTTGAAGGCATTGAATGAAATATTGTTTCTCAATGTAAGAGAGAACAATGGTCTTAAGGATGTGAAGTGGAATAAAGTTCTGACTTCAAAATAATGGCCTTAAGACGAAGTATACTATATAAAGACGATTAGCGAAAATGAAACATGTCGAACAAAAAGTCTAAATAGCTAAATTGTAGTAAGTAAGTACCTAGAAGCTCGCGGTAGACATCCGGAATATGTTAGGGATCTTTTCATACACTGATATTACACACAACGGGAAAAATAAACCTCTCCAAAAACATTAATAAAAACTCAAGTTGTTTTTTAAATGTTTTGGGCAATTTAATTTTTACCGTCTACAATACTGCGCACAAATATTCTGAACTTGTTCGGTACGTCTTACCGCGAATTTACCTAATATACCAGAGGTGGCCACAACGTGGCTCGCGAGCTGCATGCGGCTATTCAGTCAATCTTGTGCGGCTCTTGAACCCTCTTGAATAATACTGATTTTAAAAAGTACAGGTTGGGGCATAACGATCTACCACATTTTGAAGAGGTATAAAAAAATGAAAAAACTTAACTAGAAAAAAACTGAATATATTTTGGAAAAGAACATAAAATACTTTTTTTTAAATGTGTTTTAAACATTATCAGACAAAAAAGGGGGGTCAAAAATGAAAATTCTATCCTTTTGACCAAACTCAAGCAAATTTTTCAATATAAATTCTGTGGACCCCCAGAGAGCTAGAAATGCAAAAACTAACCACCCAAAATGGGGGGAGGGCCAAAAATGAAAATTCTAGCCTTTTCGACCAAACTATGAATACAAAATTTGGTTAGTTTTTGCATTTCTAGCCTTCTGGGGATCCACAGAATATGTATACAAAATTTGGTTGAGTTTTGTCAAAACGGCATGCATTTTTTGACCCCCCCCCTCTTTGTCTGATAATGTTTCAAATATATTTTAAAAAAATTTCATTTATTTTCTTTTCAAAAATATATTTAGTTTTTTTCTAGATAAATTTTTTCATTTTTTATATCTCTTCAAAATGTGGTAAATCGTTATGCCCCACCCTGTATAACAATTAAATTAAAAATATAATAATACTAAAATTAAATTAATTTGTAATTTGTAAAGTTATAAGTAAGTA
Source organism: Forficula auricularia (assembly GCA_024734495.1). Lineage (NCBI taxonomy): Eukaryota > Metazoa > Arthropoda > Insecta > Dermaptera > Forficulidae > Forficula > Forficula auricularia. The sequence goes on from JALMQS010000225.1 coordinate 8,148,643, forward strand.
GAGGAAAAAATAAATGTTAGTTCATTTATATTTTATAAAATAAAAAAATGTGTCTTTTTTTAATAAACCATTAATTAATCTCCAAACAATGTGGCTCGGCTTGAAACAGTTTTATAAATTTGCGGCTCCCAAAGTTAAGGTCCGTGGCCACCCCTGTAATATACAATCTAATTGATAAATTTATTTTCTTCCTTCGCATGATTGCTTGGATTCCACTGAAATTGATTGATACTCCTTTAACTGGAAGCTGCTACTTTTTGTCTTTTCTAGGATCTCAATTATTTATTATAACGGATCTCTGTTACTGAGTTAACTCGGTCGTTATCTATTATCAGTATAATACAACTTTAGAATCAGTTAGAATCCGAATTATCGTGATCGATGGTCAAACGAGAATATTCTTCCAATTCAAAAAAGCGTTTCTTCACAGTTAGTTTGCAAAAATCAGTTTGTTGGATGTTGGTATCATATTATGAAAAAAGTCAATCGTTGACACATTTACAAAAATACAATTATGGATTATTAAGATGATTAAGTATATCAGAAAATTCAAGGGATCCCCCAAATTTTTAAATAATTATATTTAATAGTCTGATAATTCGACATATCGAGAACTATTTAATTATTTTTTGTAAAAATGAATGAACACTCGACAGGATTCGAACCTGTGAAAGTTCACAGAAGTTTTTAAAGGGTTATTGTGGGGTTTCACAAATAATTTATTAATCTGTTCGATGACTGGCCTATATGTGTTTGCTAAGAATGAATATTTATAAAATGACAAATATGCAAAGAAGTTAATTTGCTTGAGCCCTGAGGAAGTCAACAGAGTTGACGAAACGTTGGCATAAAATAAAAAGTATTTTCATAAGTTATTGTCCTTATTTCCCTATAAGAACTTATTAATTAATAATTTATTAATATTTATTTGTGAAACACCACTATAACCCTTTAAAAACGCCTGTGTTTAATATGTTTCACTATAAACCAAAACCGCTTTCCCTAAATGTTACTGTGATCTTTCCTTCTTTGATCGAGGAATATTCCTTTTAAGGAAAAACAAAAATATTCATACACTAGTTCCTCATTTTATGCAGGTTTATTTTATTCGGTTTTAGTTATATATGGTCACCTATTTGAACATTTACACTGTATTTCCTATTATAGTATTTTCGATTATAGAGGTAGTTGACAAATGCTCAAATTAGATAGAATGAAGTTGGTATGATCAAAAATGATAATATCGAAATACAATCGTCCACGTTAACTTTGAAACTTTTGAATTTCATCAATGACAAGTAAAATTACTGACCTGTTGGTTATTGAGGATCCAATCATCAAAAATAAACCCAAAGTGGTGTTAAAGATTAAATTTGAATTAATGGCCTAAAACTAACCTTAAAATAATTATAATAATTCCAAAATTGTATTTTTTAATGTTATAATATAGTTAGGCTATTGTTTCCAATGCATTCATTGAAAATGTTCAACATCTATATTGAACTGTTGTACCTATATACTTAAGTGAATCTTGTATCCTAAGTTTTTCTTTGAAACCTAATTCCCCTATTTAATGGATGTCAAGCGTTAATAATTATATACGCTGTTTTAATTTTCCTAACATTTTCATAGAACGCAACCCTCGTGTAAAATGAGAGACTACTGTAGTTATTTATTGATGGACACATTTTAAAATAAATAGTATGATTCTACTAGTAAAAGCTTAAATGAAATATGTTTAAATTTTTTTATTTCATTTAAGTAAATCCAAAAAGTTCAAAATAATTAATTAAATTCGATTTGATTTTCTGTCAGTGATTTTTCCTTTTATTTGATTGTATTTATATTTTTCGAAATGTTATGGTTAGAACGCAACAAAAGAAATTGAAATATACCATCCATTTTAATAAATTTGATATTTTCAAGTCAAAGTACTTTTAGCGAGATTCCCATCGGCCCAAAGGGTCAGGGGTTCGATTCCCAAGAGAAATGAGCGTGGGGCCAAACTGGCTGGAATTCTCTCTCAATTCATTTCTCATATATATTTATTTATATATTTATATATGGCTGTTGTTGTTTGAAATGGATTTCGGTACTGCATAAGTCCATTAAATTGGCGAACAGAGCAAAAGCAAATCAAAACTTTATTCAAAAGAGCCCCAGCCTATAACAAGTTCTTTTTTTATTATTATTATTATTATTTTTGTTTTTCCATTTCTATTTTTCTTTTTCTTCTGTTTATTAAAATACAATAAATAAAAACAAAAGTTAAAAAGTACAATAATACTTTTTAGTACATAGTTTTATTTTATTTATCTGAAATTGAATTTTTTTCTATCCGAGTAAATATGGAATTTACTTTTTTTTCTTTTTTTCTATTTAATTGAAAAATATGAATATTCTACGAATGTACGAACAATAGTGACTTTTTTAATTCATTAAATTTATTATTAATAAAAACTTGATAAATATAAAAATATAATATATATTTAATATTCAACATATTTGTCCCTAGGGTGGTTTTGTAGTAAAAGTAATTTTTATATTGACTTTTAAATCTAAATTTTTGCGAATTTCAACTTTTCTATTTAGTTTAATATTTTAATATTGTCCGATTTTTTTCGGTACAAGGCCATGAAATAAAATCTCTCTGTCGTTCTCTTGTCTATATCCAGTATTAACATTTGACGATTTCAATGTGTAACACAATACTATGAGAAATTTTAATAGCAATACCAATTAAACTATTTGAGGTCTGTTTCAGAAGTCATTCTTTCCCAACAGTGAAAAATAGATCTTTTGGAGCGATGAAAATAATTCTTTCTTTAAATTTTTTCAATTAATTAATTAATTAATCTATTTATTATTATTATTATTATTATTATTATTTGTTAAAATTTTGGAAGTTCAAGGGATGATTTTCAAGATTCCAATGAGTTAAATTACGCTTTGTGAAATTGAAAAATCAATTAAATTTTAGAAATCATGAATGCTAAAACTCGAAAGTATATGCCAAATTTTTAGTTTTGAAAATTCTTGGAAAAAATGTCGAACGTTTTCTGTGGCACTAAATATATGTTTACAGCACATATGCGGAAAAAGACTGAAGCATTATCTTGTCTCTCTGGATGAAATTCAAAAACATAACCTTCTAATGGTATTATTAACTGTTTCAAAAAAGTCCCTTGATTCCCTGTCTCATCATAGAAGTGTTTCCATGCTATCTCTTTTTTAGTTTAACTTATATCAATATTATTATATGATAATTGATATATGTGGAAGTATTGCATTCCTCTTCTTCAGAGTTCTCCACACTTTGATTACATATTGATAAAATAATATCTAATTGTCAAAGAAGTATTTCCACATTGTACGTGATTCCCAAACATTTTACATCCTTTTCACGGCCACTTTATAAATAAATAAATCAATCAATCGATTCTTCTATTAATTTATTTCAATGACAATATAGCTTTGGATTTGGATTTACTCCCTGTATTCCTGTAGATACATGAAAACTTACTAGAATATCGAAAGAGTTTATTGTTTGGGCTATTCTGTTTATTCCAAATTTTCATTTTTTGCTTATTCGAGTTTACAAACGTGAATTTTGAAACGTTGAGAATAACAATGTTCAAAAATAATGTTTCACACTGTTGAACTATGTATGTGTCTGTCTGAATGAATTGGGACATTATCATTACCATCATCGAGTATGCAGTCCTAAGAATGGTTTGACGCAACCACTCAATTCTCAAATGTCTACTAAATGTTCTCTATATGTCCAACATCACATATTTTTCATTATCTGGGGAAAATACTCCAATCTGAGTCGTCACTTTCCCTTTTTCTATCCCGATTCGCCCTCTAAAAATTCCTTAGGAATCCATCGTGTCTTAAAGTGTACTTTTTGTTGCAAGGTGTTTATTTTCTCATTATATTAAGCTTTCTAGCTTTTGAATGATGAATATAAAAAATTCAGGAAATCATCAAAATATTGTATGGAGAGGTCTTGAACTATCTGACATTTGGCACAAAAGTTTGAACTAATAACTTCTACCTTTGTGCCTCGTTTCAGTTTTCTACTACAAGCAGTTTACAGAAAAATTATCGAAATTACCTTATAAGATTCAATTTAATTCATTCAATACAATCAAATTAAATCAACAAAATTTGCAGAGAATCTTGAAAAAATTGTCTATTTTTTCTTCTTCAAAATCCATAGTCGCCTTGCAATTACTATTCTCTCCTATTCAATGTAATTTTCCTGGATAAATTTTTCACAGGGGTGGTTTCCCGTTGCCTTCTCTGACTATTTTCACTAATGTATTTTATTTACAAAAAATACATACAATATTTTTGTGTTTTGAAATCTTTAAATGTATCCATTTTTTATTCTTTCATCCAATCCATATAATTAAAAATAAACTGCAACGGATCGTTGCTAAACTTTATCCAATGAACTATCCTAGTCTAGGGAAAAGTACTTTAAAATATAATTTTTACAAAAAAATTATATAGATGACCATTTTCGTGGTCTTCAAGGTACTCAATTACAATATTAAATTTCATCAAAATTGGTTAAGTCATTTTCAAGATATTTAGAAAAAACTAAAAAAGTACCGAAATAAAGTACTAATGTTTGTGGGCCGTTATGTACCAAAAACAAATCAGCGCTTCATTTTGTTAAAATAATGTTAGGTTTTCATTTTAATTTCAATTGGTGCAACGGTGTGGAAAAAATCGTGACGAAAAAAACGATAACATATATACATCCATCCATCCGCACGCATTTCCAAAAAAATGGCACTTTTTTGGCCTCTCGACGAGACCCCAGGTAATTTTTGTCAAAATCGTCACGTGCTAAAATTCAATCTAATTGAATACTACAATTTGTGACCTTAATTGAGTCTATGGGTTCGGTAGTCTTTACCTGAGGGCCCTTTGAATTGCCGCCAGACCGATTACAATACTTGAACCCATGCTTCGCATTGGATAAAGTAAAAAGTAATAATGAATGATTGATTTTTATCTCGTGTTTTAAGAATTTTGAAAGATTATTAAAAGGGAAAGAATTTTAAAACTGCTGAAGTTGCCCGAAATATGTATTAAATAAAATAAAATTGTTTTTTCATAAGTAAAATAAATTTTTTTTAATTATATGGATTAGATGTAAAAATAAAATATAAAATGTACTTATACTAGTATAAAAAAAAAAAAAAAAAAAAAACAGTAAAAATTTCTGAAATAGCGAATGTTTTATTTTATTTTATTTTCAGTCTTCTGATAGATGCTAATCCATTGAAGTGTCGAGTGATGGTTTATTATTGTGGTAACGTCTATCCTCTATCGAATGGCCATGTCCCCTAATGGCATTTCCTTCTCCAAGCAATGAATTGTTGAATAACTACACACAACTTATCCTCGTCCATTATTCCCAACGTTAACATTATATTTATATTTTATAGTGGACAAATTAATTATAGTTTGATATCAATTTAATGAGTTTCGTAACGACAAACCAAAAGTTGACAGCCCTAAAAGACTTAATAATACTCGAACCAGGCGGGGATCGTTTTTTGATTAATCTAATGAACACTTGTCTTTTTATTCACTGATTACAAAAACTACAAAGTTTATCTTATTTTTTTTTAATATATAATAATTAAATTGATACAGGGAAAATGACATTTGATCTAAAAGCTATCCTGGCAGGATCACCCGTAGCCTACACTGGTAAAGGCGCTCTTTGGCTATAGGCGATAGATATGTCCTGTCGGGTGGTCAATTTCATTTATTCCTTTTCAAAAAATAATAAAATGATTTCTAAATACATACACTCATACTCCCCCTGTGGACTGTGGGTAGAATAAGTCCACAGTATCCTCTGTTGTAAAAAGCGACTAAAAGAGTTGGACATTGGGCTAACAACCCCACTCTAAGCCTTCTGGGAATGAAATATTTGTATAAATATGAAAAGGGGCACCATAATTAGTTTTAAATTACATAGTCATATCAAAAACCCATAAAATCCGTGAACTTAAGATATTTTTAAGCACGCGTACAAACATACATGAACTCGAGATTCTTTCTGGATGGACCAGCCTGGGTGAAATTGTAAAATCTGTTGAAATTCGGAGGTTTTCGGTTTATTTATCAGCTTCCCCCTCAATTTTACTTTCACTTTTTAACTTTGATTTATTGTATCAATAATTGCATGGGTGTATGGGCATAGTTCTCCAAAGCCAAAATAATAATAATAATAATTTTATTTTTAATTGCAATTAAGTTCAAAACTTGTACATCCTTGATGATGGCCCAAGCAGGTCAAATTGTTGGCAATTTTTTTTTTTTTTTTTGTTTGTTTTATTTCAATTTTTATTTATAATTTATAATCTGGTGGCAAATAAAAGCTGAATTTAAAATTACAAATACATAATATTAATATACCGCTTTTTAACTAAAGCAAAAATTGCCGAGTAATGCTCGGTTAGCCAAATAATAATAATAATAATAATAATTTTAAATTATTATTATTTTATTTTATAATAATAATAATAATAATAACTCCATAAGAACAACAGGGGTAGGTGAAAGTTTACCAGCAGGATTTGGTGCTGAATAAGTGTCATAATTCACATAATAATTTTATTACTTTTACATTTATATTCTATAGAATATAATGATGGAAGTTTTGATATCGCCTATCAGGGTCCTGACTCTTTGAGAGCTTGTATTTTTAATTGCAATTAAGTTCAAAACTTCCACTATCCTTGATGATGGCCAAAAGCGGGTCAAAATATTGGCAAAAAAAATAATTACTCAATTTTATTTAATTTCTGTGGCAAATAAAAGCTGAATTTAAAATTATAAATAATATACCGCTCTTAACTAAAAGCAAAAAATTCTGAGCAATGCTCGGTTAGCCAGGTATTAATAGCTGTAAGAAGGTGAATACCCTGAATAACCCCGCAGTGATATTTAAAGAGTGTAGTTGGGTTGCCAGTTTGGTGATTGAAAGCGAATGCGATGGAAGATTTTCAAGATCGAAACCGAGGGAGCCAATGAGGCGGCAAAACAAAGGCTAAGAAATGGTGTTGAAGTTGGCCATCGAAAGGAGGGGGTCTTCGAGGGTCGCTTTCCTTCCGAGGGGGGCTCTTCACCTCATTAGGCACTTGATTACTGCCAGGCACTCGACATTTGCCCCTCACCTCCGAAGACCCCTCTTCAGCCCTCTCCTCGAATGTCACAGGGACAACGATTGACATTAGTCAAGAGGAAAGATAAACGCTACATCTTCTGCTACTACAAATTTTTACTTTCACTTTTGTTTTATTTAAAAACAAAAAGACACAAGTGGTGCCTATCTAAAGAGAATTCGAATAATAATTAAGAGGGTAACTTTAGGAAGTTAATTAATCGTATTAATTGAGAAACATATTTTAAAAGAAGAAAATACTAAATCTCTCTTAGCTCTCCCCTTGTAAAGAATTTATTCTTTTTAAAGTTTTTTTTTTTTGAAAGATAATTTTTTTCTGCCTGTAAAAGAAACTCAAATCTTGAAAGGATTCGTTCGTTAATTATTTATTCAACAAATTAAAATTGATTTAATTATAGAAACAAAGAAGTAAAGTACTATTTTAAAAATTATATTTATATACCTATAGATATAAACAAAATTACAAATAAAGGAAGAAATTTCATTAAAAAATAAATAAATAATAACTTGATTTGATTTAATTCCGTGTTTCTTAACAGACCGTTCATGGACCATGAGTATGCTTTGCCGTGCCTTTTTTTTGAGACGATTATTTCGGTCATAAATATAAATATTTTCGAGAATTACTTACATAATAAATTACTCTATTATATTCAAAAAAGCAGATTAGAATTGAAATTCTATTAAAAATTTAAGCGCAACTGATATCAGACGTAATTTTTTATTTATTCATTATGAATTAGAAATTCCTGGACGATAAAATTTTGAATTTATTAATACATAAATTTTATATTTGATTAATTTTGTTTTTCAACTTAAAATTGCTAGGACCAATCCCGATAATCTGAACTTATTAGTTTCACTTACCTGATTAGAAAAATTATGAACCCTAATTATATATATATATATATATATATAAAATATATTATATTAATTTTATATATACTTATATATAGAAAATAGTGACATTTTCATAATGTATTTCAAAACACCTGTTTTTGGTCAGATGTTAGTTTGGACTCTTTTTACCATTTTAAAATGTACATAGGGAATTAACAAATGTACATTAAAGATTAAAAATGTTGTATTTTTCAACGGCAAGATATTTAGTTTTTGAGGATCTAAGTCGGCGATGGAAACAAAATGTTTTTAATCATTTTTTGTTTATTAGTGAATTCTCATTTTGTCATTTTCAAATGTGAGAATTTAGTCTAAGCTGAACCTAGTAACAAAATATTTAAAACTATATAGTAACTATATAGTGCCTATATAGATCCCGAGAACCTATATAGCCCCTATATAGTTACTATAAAGTTTGAAACATTGTGCTACCCGGGAACCTATATAGTCCCTATATAGTTTGGAACATTGTGCTACTAGGGGACTTGTGACGTAACGCTATTGATTCTTGTTTTGATTATAACATTTTTACTTTTCAATATTTAACAAAACAAAATTTTTTAAATAAACTAACGATCAATATTAAAATTTGTGCACACAGACACATTTTTTGGGGATAGTTTCGAAAAGATGAGGCTTCATATTATTAATAACTTATATATTTTCTTATGGAGTCATAAAAATTGTATTTTGAGAAAAAAATACAAAATCCCTCAATTCCGTTAATCTTAATTAAATTATAAAAAATTAATTTATATATAATAATTAATTTTAAATTCAATTACAAATTCTAGTTAAAATAAAAAGAAAGTGCCAAAATGAGTTATTGAAATTAACTTTGAAATTGTAATATAATGTGGAAGAGATAATAATAATAATAAAATATATAAAAGAGTATAATGAATGAATAAAAATGGCTCATGTCTGTGGTTTGAGTCAAGTGTTAGGCCATCCATCCATGCACACAAACACCCATTCGATCCAACTCTTTCAGCTCAGATTGAAGCTCTAAGTGCGTGGTTTCGTGATCAAAATTCTTTAGCAAAATGGCAGGACGGATTTTTTTTAATTTTAATTCGAAAAATACCTGCAGCCCCGCTGATGCTGGAGAGAAGGAAAAGTGTTAAGAAAAATTAAGGTGAATCTGAAACAAAATATTCACCGACCAAATGAATACGCATTCAATTATTGTAAAAATGTAGAAATGACGATGCAAAGAAATTGTCTATCTAGAAAAAAAAGTCAAAATTGAAAAAAAATGTCTCAGAGAAATCAAATCAACTTTTTGTTGACATAAATCCAGCGTTTATCTTCTTCAGTTAAAATAAAAGGAAAATGTTATTATGTAAAGAAGCAAATTCGAAATCATGTAGATTATAGATTATACAAATATTTTAGTTTTGCTAAGTCCACCCCCATCAAATTTTAAATCAAAAAATTAAAATTTTTAATTTAAAAATAATTATTTCTCTTTGTCTTAATTTCTTTATCAGATAAAACGCATTTTTTTACCTAAAGCCTAATAAATTCATATTGGTAATTTTATAAATATTAAAGTGTTAAAACAATTAACCCGAAGGTTTGAGTAACTTTTTTTTTGAAAATTAGATGGATATTTTTTCAAAAATACAACTCACGGTGAAAACAAAATATATCAAGAAATAATTTAATTAAGGTCTAAAATTTAAGATTTTTTAAATACATATCAGAGGGCTTCGTCCCCTCAGAAGTTGAACCCGAGTACTAAAAACGCTTGCAGGGCTTATTAGTTAGCTTCTCTTTAAAATATGTTGCATGTCAGAGTGTGTTTTTGTCTCTAAGCAAGGCAAGAGTGTTAGTACTCGGGTTCAACTCCTGAGGGGACGAAACCCTCTGTATGCAATGTAAAAATATTCTACTAAAATCTTAAATTTTTAACCTTAATTAAATTCTTTCTTGATATATTAAAATGTTGTAGAATCTTTAGATACTTCTTAAATCAATGAAAATGTAACCTTTTTTCTAATAAAAAATATTTAATTTATACTGCCGTTTAGATGACAATTTAATGTTTACTGTACTATATTTACACTTCATTATATAACGCGAAACAAATTCATTAAAATTTAAATATTATTTTATTTCTGTTAGGAAATGTGATCATTACCACATCGTATTTAATGTAGAAATGAACTCCTTTGGAAAAAATTTTCGAGTTTATTTTTATTTATTTTTTAATGAAATTCTAATCTTTTTAGTAATATAAGCTACACGTTTTGCCAACCGATGCTAGTATTAACTTTAGGCAAAAAATCTAATTAAAAAAATTAAAAAAAATGAGATAGAAAAATTAATGCAAAATACCCTTTTGATAAAGCTTTGTGATACTCACCTATAAGAGCCTGGGTTTCACAAACAACCTACACATCTACTCGTGTGACAAAAGACTATTATTTTCATATTTCAGATATACATATATAATGGACATTGACGTTATTAAAAGAATTAAAATTAAAAAAACAACCTTTCTGACATATATGTAATTGAAAATAATCCATTCCATCTCGAATCTAATAGATGACACCCGCTTGCGATTATCTAAGAAAATTTTAAAATCTATTTCTATCGGCAACGTGAACTCTTATATTAAAACAATATTTCAAAAATACGTGAATTAAATTATTTACGCTGATGGGATAAACAAAGGTGAAATATTTTAATAAATAATTTTTATATATTACGTTCTTTGGCTGATTTAATTATTTATGTACAGTAGTTTTTAAGAGCAGTTAGGGATGAAATAAAAAACTATATTTATGATGATTTCTTTTGGCATCAAATCGTTGTCATTAGTAAATATTTAATTTTTTTTTATTTCTTTTCGCAACTATAAAAACTACAGTTTTTAAATAATTTTATATTCATTTATTCATTCTTTCATGAAATATTTTTCTCTACTAGAAATAATTTCGATTTAAGCTTTTACCTATTGGATTAAAAAAAATGCAAGAAATACTCTAAGCATATATTCTGTCAGTGCATTAGAGAACTTATAAAAATATTTTTAATTGATATGTATAAGTATATAATATGTAATAAAGTAAAAAAATTGAAATATCTATCTAACTGGTGCTTCATGCCCTCAAGCAAAAAGATTGAATAAAAAGTCAATCCAAATTCCAACTATTAAATTCAAATTTTACACTTGAAGACAGAATTACAATAGAAAGTAAGTAATATGAATGATTCGGAAACATTCCCGCTCATTGCAAGTAATACAATAAATAGTAGAGATGTATATTTATAATATATATTTAAAAAAAGTAATAGTTCAATCTCGTAAAAAAAAAAACTCTAAAAAAGTACAAAATATGATCTCATTGAGAGAGTGTATCTAGAAAGAAAGAAAAATTTATTTATAATATGTATATAAATTTTTATATATATATAATATATATAAATATTAGATAGCAGTAAATTTAAAAAGACAAAGCGTAAGTTGATCCAAGTCTATGAAAAAAAGGTTATACTTGTGTTCTGTAGAGGAACAGGTGAGTGGGGGTGGGACAATTTGATGTCGATTTCAAAAGGAATTTAAAAAAAAAGCCAAAAAATAAAAATCTGGAAAAAAATTAAAAGTGAATTGGCAAAAGGATCGAAAAATGTACAAAAATTAACAAAAATCAAAACAAAAATTATTGGTTATTGGAGAAATCATTTAATAAATCAAGAGAAAAAAGATAAAATAGTAAGAGAGAAAGAGAAAGTAAGTAAAAGAGAAAAAAAGATAGAGATTAAGAAGATATTTTTTAAAAATATATAAATATATAATAATAATAATAATAATAATAATAATATTATACGTGAAAAAATAAGATTGAAATCATTCGAGTTTGAAAAAAAAGGAGAAAAGGTTCACTTACAAGTCGACAATGGAGGACAATGTATTGTGTAGCGGATAGTTATCTGAAATAAATATTTAGTACAGCTGAGATTGCAGTCAATTGGATTTTTTATTTAAAATTAAAAAAAAATATTTTAATGAAAGAATGAATAATGAAGCTATAAAAAGAAGAATATTCAAAAATCGATAACTTCATTTTACTGATTCATTTTTTACACGAAGATTATAATAAATGCCTATTTTCAAAATATATTATAAGTTTTTCATTTACAATTATTAATTCCATGGAGGCATGAAAGGAGCAAAGAGAGCACTAGCCCTTAAACAGCAGATACAAGTAATTAGTGTAGACAATTTCGAACATAATATTAAGTACGCTCTAGAATTTTGAAAATGGTAGAAATTAGTTATCAAAATTTCAAGCACTAATGAGTAAATTTGTAAAAAGAGAGAGATGGAGCTCTGCTGTGATTTGGCTAACTCTCCAGATAGCACAATTGCTCTAGAATATGTTTTATTCAACTTTTATTGCCTTTAAGATGTATTTAAGAGCAAGTGTGCTATCAGGGTAGTTCTTTTTAGTTTCAAGTCCACTATCGGCTCCGTTCATACCTCTAAATCAGCGGTTCTCAAACTATGGTACACGTACCACCGGCGTACGTATAATATTCCCAGGTGATACTTGTAATTATATCAAGTTTAAAAATTACTAAGTATTTAATATGTTCACAAAAAAAGTCAGAAGAATAAACAAAAGGTCTGTCTGATAACTATAAAATATTTGTGTAGAAAAAAAGAACAAGTAACATTTTTGAATTTCGTAGAGAATATTTTAAAAAATATAAACCATTTACAAAGTAGTACGTGACATGTTAAGATATTGTTTGAGTGGTAGTAGGAAAAAAGGTTTGAGAACCGCTGCTCTAAATAGTTAATTCAACGTTTCGCTTGCGATGCCTTGCACTTCATTATAATATCTATACAAAATATTTGACCATATGTGTTAGGGTAAATAAAAAATATGGTATATAAGGAAAACAAATGAAAAGATTTATACAAAATCAAAACAATCGAAAAATTTTCCCCAAAGTGGAAGTTCAGCTTTGGGATTTCTCATTTTTTTTTTATAAATTATTTGTATTTTTAGAAATTTTTCATAACAATACTGAATTGTAAATTTCAATACTACATTATTAAGATAATTTTCTTGATGCTTTTCTGTGATGAATCGAATGATGATCTAGAAGCTTCTTCGGACTGGATCATGAATTTTTCTAATTTCACCATGAAGGTACATATAACCCAAAATAATCTTTTACTTTTCCATAGTCATGTTTGGAGAACTTGTTATCTAGAATAGTTTTCTGTTGTCTTCCTCGGTATTTGGCGAGACGCCTGTATTTTTCTAAGCTGTACAAATTTGCTGAACAGAGTGGGATTCAAGCAAGCCTCCCTTGAAATCCGTTTTACTATGATGGACGTGTTATGAAAGAATACATCGATTATATTTTAATAAATATTAACAATCCATAGGTAGAAATAGAAGCTGAAAATCAATCAAAAACTAGTTTGTAATTAAAAAATAGACTTTTTAAATAGATTATAATCTATTTGATTTATTAGACTACTACTATTGGTGAAATGAGAAAATTATTTAACATCTAATTTCTAATAGCATTCTCACAACGTTTTGTATCCTACTTTTTGCTACATTTGCTGGTTCATCATAAACTATGCACTTCAATACTAAGGGCCGGTTGTATGTCGCAAAGTAAATGCTTTTTACCACTAACCAAGAGTAGATGGTAAACGGAGGGACTGGGATGGCCAATCAGATGAAAGTTCCTGTCATCTGATTGGCCATCCCAGTCCCTCCATTTACCATCTACCCTTGGTTAGTGGTAAAAAGCATTTACTTTGCGACATACAACCGGCCCTAAGAGACCAAAAATTTGTGTAATTTTAGCAACTTTTATTAACTCTGGTCGTGATAATAATATTTGGATATTTCATTTTTTTAATTACAATCTGGATTATCTAACATAATACTCGTCCCAAATTATTATTTGGATCAACAGAATTCTAATTAAAAACAATAATATTTTATTAAACTTTAAATTTAGAAAAATGTTTGGTTATGTATTGGGGTGATTTCGATCAAAATTTAAAAAAAGAACGAAAAATTTGTATCATCAGAATAAAAATATTTTCTTTTTAATATAAAAAGTTTAATTTAAAAAAATGATAACTAATAAAATAATTTTAAAGCTATAATTGTTCATATTATTGTGTTTCTTCCATACATATATATATAATGAATTCTATTAAAATATTCATTTATTTTTCCCTTGGACATTGATTCAAATTATGAAACCGTAATCAACGTAGAGAAGCAATTTTCGAGATAAATGACACGCCGACTAGAGATGAAAAAGATAAAAATGGAAAAACAGAGCCACTAAAGCTGTTTGGTGTTTGTCATCCAGAATTATTGGTACTTTTATTTTTTTATTTTTTTGAATTTATATTTAGAAATGTAGAGCATCAAACAGTGAAAAACGACCAGAGCAATTAATTGAGCAATCCGTGGATCACTCCGTGTCCAGACGCACGTCATATCACGCACAAATAAAAAAAAAACAAATAATATTCGAAATTGCATTTAAATATTAAAAAGAAACACACACACCCACAAATAAGCAAGTAGAGCAATATCAAAAAATTGTTTTATCTCTGTATGTATGAAATCATGAAAATTTATAAAATTGATTACTTTTTATTAAAATAGTGGATTTAGACTTATTTTTTAATTTTTATTTTTTAATGATATACTAATGGAAAATGTTGCAAATATACTCTCGATTCCGAGCTATGGCGATTACTGTACAGTGCAGAATTTCCTCTCCATTGCAAATTTTCTGGGAAATTTTTCACATGGGTGGTTTCCCATTGCCTTCGACTGGCAATATATATACATAAGTAAAAAATTATTCTTAAAGAGATTAAATTACTTTTAAACAATTAACCCATGTCTTGCTTATTTATGAAGCTTGAAGGAATTTTCGAAGGAATAATTTTTATTCAAGTCTCATATATGTATAATTAATCTACATAAGATATTTTTATATAATGATGATTTTGATGCAATAAGAGATGTTGCATCAAAAGCCTCTGTAGTCCTACGTGAACCCTTGCTTGCATTATATTAATGAAAAAACGAAGTACCTATTAATAGTAGAGTATTAGCGTATGTATTCAAAAAAGAAACTCTGAGCTGTGGGTTGCATCATCAGGCGTTCAATGTCCAAATCTTTCTTTTTGAGCAAACTATTTATTGAATACTACAGCAAATTATACAATAATATAACCAGGACTTTTCGATCACAAATTAAGCGATAAAAATATTGTAGTTGTGTTCAATAGATAGTTATAATCAATTATCTGTGATTTAAATGAAAATCTACCCCACAAAAAATCAATTCACCCAAAATAAATAAATAAATATTATTTTTTTTAAATAAATAATTTCCCAATCATTTCTCTGTCTAAAAGAAATTTTCCATATATGTATATGGAGGAAACCGAGTGGTGAACCGCGATTGGAATTAGGTGTACATTATCTTTGGAATTAAGTGGAATTATTTTGAAAATCATTATTTTTCAAATGAATTAGAGTTAATTCATTCAATCGTTTTGTAGTAAACAAGGTATTGAATTTGAACTATGAATTATAAAATAATTCTTCTAAATTACTATGTATTTTTTTTACTAAATTACCATTCCTAAAATGAATTCCCTCGAAAGTATGCAACTTATTTCTGATTATTTGTGTTTTGAAATGCCTGAAACGTGGAGAAATACATTGTCAAGAATTATTTTTTCTCTCTAAATGTCTATCTAGAATGTTTGTATATATTTCGAAAACTAAGAATTGATTATATTTTGAGCATTTTAGCTTTAGAACATCTTGTTGAAAAATCTAGAAAATAAGAAAAAAAAGAGGATAATGAAGTGAAATTTGGCAGATTTTTATACTGACGTACACCATTGTGGTATATTTCAACTTTATAGACCAAACCGTTCAATTATATAGAAAATCAAGAGAGATGGTAAACTACTAAATCTACTAAAATTTTTATTAAGTCAGAAAGGGTGAAAAACCCCTTCTGACATTATAAATAATCAATAACACCTCATTTTAGTAGTTTACCATCTCTTTTGAAGCTACTACTAACGGGATTTGGATATTATATTTTAAACGTTCAATGGTGAAAAATTGTCAAATCAGTAAAATTACAGAAAGTCTAACGCGACTTGAAAAAAGTTTTTTTCTAAAGGAATTTAATGGGTTTATTTTTTTAAAAAATTCGTATATATTTCGTAATTTTATTAAATGAGTATACAGATAAAATAAAAACTATTTTCATTAAAAACAACAACAACAACAACACGCCGTAGAATAGTAAAACTCCCCCAGCGCTGCAAGGCACTAAAATGAACCAAATAAAAATACGAATTAACAATTTTAATTTTGAGTAAACTCAGGAATGAGGCTGGAGGTTTAATTAATTTTTCCCTGCTTTAATTACAAAAAGACTAATTTAATTAATCTATAGATCTATTGATAATAAAAAGAAGGAATTTAAATTCACATCTAAAATGAATCTCTCTCTTTCTCTCTCTCTCTCTATTTATATTTATATTTAATATATTATGTTGGATTAATTGAATTCAAATAGTAGTATTGTAATTCTCTACAAATGTAATTTCCAATAATTTTGTTTTTGGTGAAATTCCATGGTCTGTTATCTATTATCTGTCTATCAACTATTAGATTTAAATTAAACTTTAATTAACACCCCCACACATAACAGTACCAGCGAAATTACTAAAATCCTTCCACTCATCATTAAAAACTACTACTACAAATAGGAAATGTTAAATTGTATTTTCTAAAAGCAAACATCTCTCTACTTTTTCTATTTTGAAATAATTGAAATTGAAGATAAAAAACGGAACAAAATAGACAATTAAAATAGTATTTTGACCAGAGTAGCAAAATGTTTTAAACTATGGAATTTGCTAACGATTTTTTGCTTAATATAAGAGTTCATAGTTTCCAGGTCTCTGTCAAGATTATAGCCATTGGGGAATCACTCGGGTTTGATAAAAAAATGTTGACAAGTATACATATAATTTTAAAATATATTTTATATCTAATGATTTGAAAAGTGTGAAAGGTTTTAATTAAAGTAGTAAGTAGTAAGTAGTAACTTTGATGACTTGGCTGTCTTTGCGCTCTTTTGAAGTAATAATTGAAAGAAAAATATTAAAATTCCCTTATATTTCAAAACAATGAAAACTAGAAAAATTAAAAAAATAGTAGTTTTAATATTTTTTTTCTATAAAAGTATTTTATAATAAACATTCCTAATTAAATATTTTTTAATTTTTAATTTCAACTTTTTTTATAGATATTTAACAAATGTTGTCGCGAGCTACCGGGTTGGACACCGCTGATCTAAAGTAAGTAGAAAACAATCTCATGTATTTATTTTGATTTTCTTGTAAGAATAGACTCTCAACTGGTGGCAATCTATATATAGTTTCAAAAGTCTTGACTTTATTTCCAATTGAATATCAATTCAATTCTAACTAAAATTTCATAAAATTTGTGAAACATTTATTTTAAATTGAATATAAAAGGAAGGTTTGTTTTGAAATTTTTCGATAATCGAAGAAAAAAGTATAGGTATTTTTGATTTTTTTTTCCTAGATTCTCGGGTACTTATGCTTTCTTCTTTTTTGAAAAATTTTTCTTCGACTTGTTCTGAATTATCTTGAGTTTTTGTAAATTTAATTATTTTTCTTAATTCCTCCAAAATTTTACTTGGTACCTACTTAAATTCGGCAACTAGAAATCATACCCCGAGCTGCTCTGTAGTCTTTCACTGTAAATGCAACTTTTCTGCCAATAAGACCAATAACGTCACAAACCTAAATGGAGTTAACAACAGAAATCTATATCAGGAAACCTATAATAACTCAACAAAACTCCCTCTTCTTCTTTTTCACAATGGAGGGGCCAACCCAGGCCTCTAGGGGATGCATCTCTTTGGTCTAACTCCTTCTGTCATCAATTTCATTAAAAAAAACTTGTCCAATAGCCCTGCTCCTCCTTTTGTTAGACAGATCCCAGTTTAGGGACTTACACTCACTGTTCAGTCTGTAAAGTTTTCCCCCTCTGCTCAAAGTATAAACTTCTCCCAGCCGGGGATAAGTATACTTATTTAGTCCCTTTAAATTTTGAATCTGTTAAATTTCAATAATTTCTACTCTGCTTGTATTATGTTAAAATTAAATTAATTAAAAACATATTTTCAAATGTATTAAATGTTTCATATAATTCCATTGCTAATGTTTTTCAAAGAACTCAGTACATTATAGAAATCTAAAAATAATAGGTATTAAATGATTATATTTTGCAATTAAATTATTAATTGTATTGATTAAATAAATTCAAATAATATCAAATGCATGTTTGCTCAAAAGCAAAAATATCGAAATATCAAGCATTTTTTAAAAATTATAATTTCATTTATATACATTATATACTTGGTCATATTTCGAAGCCAGATTTTCATTGAAATTTTTGACCCGAAAATGGTGAACAAGGAAGATGAAATTTTGAGATAATATAAAAAACTCCAATTTTTTTAGAGGTGAAATTATTTTTTATTAGACTTTTTATTCCTTCACTAGTTGATTCACTGGAAACATTCATTAGTTTAGTTGTCTTTCTTTTTTCAATTTTTAAATGAAAAAATATATAGAAAACCCCTGAATTAATTTTGGGCCATAAAGAAACTAAAACATTTGCTTTTAGTATGGGCAACTTTGTTAAGTAAAATTTTTCCATGACAATTAATTTAAATTAGTTTTTAATCAAAGAAACTATTTTTTCTGTGAAGGATAAAAAATATAATGTAAATGAATTTCACATAATTTGCAAAAACTTAGGACTTAACGCTAATTCATCCAAAATTTCAACTTTATAGTTCAGCTCTTAGTGACCCCCCTTAAAAACATGGGACATAAACTAATAATTACATATAACGTATTCAGTCCAAACTTTAAAATTAAATTAAATTGAAAGTTTCTTTTTGCCGAGAGTCGCAGAACTTTTATAAATTGAAGGAGACAATAAAAGAGTGTGACTTCTGCTGTGGAATTTTCAATTTATTTATAAATTAAAAATTTATAATTACAGCAGTAGACACACTCTTTTATTGTCTCCTTCAATTAAAATTAAAGATTTCAATTGAGATAAATGTTTTAAGGTTGGCTAATTTTAAGCTAGTGTTTATCTGTTTGTCGGTGAAGAATGGAACTTAAAACTTTAATCCTTAAATCAAAACATTACTAGAAACATGGGGTCTTAGAGACCTAGAATTTCCATTGTAGTTTTTGTATCTCATCATTTTTAGAAGAACAAATCAAAGATTATTAATTTAAACATGTGGTCTTCCAACATGTTTACTCGTTATGGGTTAATCTGGGTAGATCAGGTAAAATAAATTAGATTTTCTAAAGTATCTATTTAGATTCAGATCTTTTTAGAATTTTTTCTATAAACTTAAGCACAACTCTGTAAATTTGATGTCTATTAGAAATTAATTCATTGTTGGGCAGATTGATCAAATTCCGATGTTCAGGTATCTCGAAAGTACTGTTTTCATTCTTGGTGAAGCCTTATTGGAAACTTTGGTCTCCAAGTATTTCTGCTCCTTTTTAGACTTCTTGACTATTTTGGCACTTGATATTGGTCATTGTTGTTTTTTTATAGCAAGAGGCAGAGAAAAAAAGATCAGAGGTTGAAAATCACTCGAAATAAGTTTTTTTTTTGAAAGAATTTAATTCAATATAGAAATATTTGAGAATATTTTTAATCACTTGATAACAGTTAGAACATCACGTTAACCAAATAATTTTTTCCAATAAAATTTTTTCTCATCTATATATCAAAGAATAATTGATTTAACATATCAACGAGAATTGTTTTGACCGCGCTTTTTGAAAAAAGATATATTTCGCGAGACTACTGCGGATGACGCTATTGGAGTCTGCGGAAAGAAAATTATAAATCTTATTTAACATCATTATTTCAAGTTAGAAATATATAAGTTCAGATATTATTTTCACTCAATATTTGACAAAAATTACCAACATTTGATTCGTGATTGAATCAAATATAGGAAACATTCGATTAATTAATGACAAGCATCTAACATACATGCTAATAGACCGAGCGCTCTGGGCTGGGAGATTGAATATCTTACATCTTAGTTTTCAAATTCATTTGGTGATCCATCCAAATGTCATGCGGGCTATACGCAAAATGACGTTGGATTGTAGCTAAATGGATCACATCTTTTTCTCTCTTGGTCCAGACTTTAGATTCCACAGACTCCAATAGCATCATTTGCAGTAGTCTCGCGAAATGCGCGGTCAAAACAATTATCGTTGATATATCAATTATTCTTTAATATATTAATGAGAAAAAATTATAAAATTTTTTAACATCATTATTTAAAGTTAGAAATATATAAGTTCAGATATTATTTTCACTCAATATTTGAAAAAATTACCTACATTTGATTCGTGATTGAATCAAATATAGGAAACATTCGATTAATTTTTTCCAAGCTTATTTTTAACTTCATTTGTCTTTTAGGGATATTTTCTTTTGAGGTGACTCACAGGTGTCTTTTTAAGAGCATAAGAGAAATTTTTAAATTCTTCTTTGATTTAGATACTAATAATTAAATAGTTTTGTACGTTATAAAAGCATAAATTATAAAAAACGACTTTTTTATGTTAGAGACACTGCTTTTTTGGATTTTCACGTTGTAAATTATATTTAATCTGATTGGCATGAATAATATTTCATTACAAAAAATCACACAATACAAATGATATAAAAAAATTATTCAACATATTTAATCTCCAACTAAGCAAAGAATGTTGCATAATTATGAGTTTTAATGTATTTATGATATATTTATACATATTATGAATGCTGGCGGGAGGTTTTATATATTAGACTGTCAATCTCGATAGAAAATATAATGAAAGTAATAATATATAATAATTTAATAATACATAAGCCATACAGTGAGTGAAAACTGTTCTATGGAATGGTTTAATAGGGAATAAAAATTAAATATATTTTTTATCTTAAACCTATTTAATTCCAATTCAAATACATACATATACATAGGCGCACAGAGAGATCTGCTTTTCAATTCAAAAGCAAACATTGGACAAAAGCTACTCTAAACCGATTCATTTATATTATCAAAGAAAAAAATATTTTAAATCAAACCCACAACCAATAAATAAATAAATAAATAATAAAATTAGCTTGATTCAATATTTTAGTCAGAGCAATTTAAGTAATTTGATTAAATTCTTTGATCTGGAAAAATAAAATGGAAAAAAAAATTTCTGTGGATCCAATAAAGAGTAAGCATGGGATAGAGTCAAAGAGAGGAGGATGGTTTCGTCAAAACAGTCATAGGATTGAATACTAAATGATGATATCTGAACCAAAAAATACAAACTTGCACTTTTTAAACCTTAAAAAATAATAACATTTTCACACAAAAATAATTGTTTATGAATACACTAATTTGCAATTATATCCCGATTAATTTAATTACAACCCCAACTTTACTTTTTGAAGTGTAATATATAAATAGATTAAAAACAAAGAAGTGATCGCCATACGTAATTCCCGTACCCCTACTATCCCTTGATTATATCTAAATAATTTAGGTCATTAATCCAGAAATTAACCTTGAAAGATATGGCTTAACTACCAAGATCTATGAGAGATTTCCAAAATACAATGTTTCTGAATATTAAAAAAAAAAAAAATTGAATTTTTTCACAATAGATGAGACAGAAATAAGCTGATGTGGTCATTCACATGACTTTACTTACGCTTGGCCCCTCTATTATGTATAATATTTAATAAAATCATTTAGTGGAGGGGGAGGTCAAAAATGAACATCTAGGCCCTTGGACCAAACTTTTAGTCTTCTGGGGGCCCACTGAATATGTATACAAAATTTGGTTCAGTTTGGTCCAATGGCCTAGATTTTCATTTATTGACCCCCCCCAATTTTGAGCGAATAGTTTTTGCATATACCTATAGACTTCTGGAGGCCCACTGATGATGTATACAAAATACATTGCCATCTATTAGAAGTAATGTAAACTATAATAATATTTAATAATATATAAATATTTACTAAAAAAATATACTTAGGTAAGGTAAAAAAATATTTCTATTTCTTCTTATAGAATCTTCTCATAGTGGCCATCCACATGACTTTACCATACTGGGTTGGAGTTGGTGGTGTTTCACAAGGAGAAAGATAAAATACAAAGATTTTTTTTTTAATTTACTCTATATATTCCGAGCTCTTAACTCATCATCAGGAGAACATTGACTGAATCTTTGCATTTTATTTTTCTCATTGTGAAACACCACCAACTCCAACTTATTATAATTTTAATAATGTTTCACTATAAACCAACACCGCGTACTCTAAATTCGACTTTACCATACGCCTGCCTCCATCTCTTATATTTAATATTTAATAAAATCATCTAAAAAATCTAATCAGCTCTTAATCTCAATGCACCAAAACTTCATGTGAAATTTAGTTTTCATATTCACCTTAGTTTTTGAGCTAACTCGTCCACAAAATTTGGTAACGCACAGAATAACAGACTAACTAACAGACTAACAGATATTTTGACAAAACAGTTATTATTTCAAAAATTATAATTTTTTTGATGTTCACTTATTAGGACATTTTTGTAGACGGAAATGCCTTGGTTTCGCCCAATTTTTTAATCAAAATAGTTTCATAAAGATAAGAGTAAATAAATATTATATTTAATATTGATTTACTATGAGTTAAGGATTCTAGGTCACTTATTTCACATTTTAATATGAAATAAGTGACCTAGAATCCTAACTCATAGTAAATCAATATTAAATATAATATTTATTTACTCTTATCTTTATTAAAGATGTTTCACCTTGCACCAACACCACAATCTCTACTAATTAAAATAGTTTCAGACATATTTGAAATATTTCGAAAAAACGAAGCAAAAAAAATGGACGATTACAATATTTGACCATACCCTGTAAAGTAAAAATGTTTGGAAATGATTTATTTCCACGATTCAAACATTCCTAATAGCAATGAGCTAAAAAATCGGAATACTCAATATTAATTATTAGGTCGCAGGGGATGATGTATTTGCGATTTCTATACGTGAATCGAACATAGGACTTGTATAGTATTGTAGTTTAAAAAGTTTTAAGGAGGGGTTCATTTTATAGTCATCAAAAGCTAAATCTGAGACTTTGAGTTCTTCGCCGTTCTAATCAATAAATCGATTATATATCTATATTTCGGATCCAGGGAATTGAGATATAAGCAGAGAATTATTAGATCAGTGAGATATTCTCAGGAGTTAGCTGTAAGACTAGAGAAAGCCTAACTCCTAAGGAGGAGCTTAGTCAAGGGTATTTAGTATGCATCGAGTCTCTGATAAATCGATTATCTCAACGGCAACTCACTTCTCTATAAATAAATAAATAAATATACATATATATCGATTTGGACAATATTTCAAATGGTATTTAGGAAATGGAAGGATGCGCTGGCTCGCATTTGCTTGGCCCAAAGTCTTGCTCGAGAGAGAACAAGCTACCAAGGGGGTTTCGGAATGTAAATCACAATTACCATTTGTTTGTTTATCTATGTTCTATGTTGTATGGGAGCCGGAATCGTGTCTCTTAATATATCTACAGCCCATTGTCCTATTCCAGCCGGACGATTCTATTATATACACTTCACTAAGTAAATAATGGCCTAGATTGGATTTTTCTCTTAAACAAAGAATTAATTTCAATTTTTCTATACTAGTTTATCAAACAAAAAAAGAAGAAGTTTTATTTCAATATCTTAAGATATTTAAGATAATTACTCAATAAAGATATCAATTAGGTCGCATGAACTTAGGATATAATATAATGTACTTAGTGGGCCGAATTTTTCGATTTGGTTAAAAGCTATTTATTACTATTATTTTTAATTTTAAATTCAAGAAAAAAGATCGATTTTTATTTGTAGTCAGAATAAGATATTTTTTTTGCCAACGTTTTGACCCGATCCCGACATCAAGATACCACTGTACACAAAATTTTGTAATTAATTATAATTAAAAATAATATTAATTTAAACCAGATGAGGGATGATCATTCGAATCGTTCGGTTTTTTAAGAGAATGAAAATGACATTCTAATAAATTATTTTTATTCAGAATTTGTGGTTTTCATTATCTTTGGTCAGCTTTTGTATCAATTCAGCATTTGTTCTACCACTCCGTTTTCAATAGAAAATATCTCTAATTAATTAAATTTCTTAATTCGAATATAGTATAATAATATTTGAAACAAACTATTTATTAGTGGGTTTTAAAATTAAAAAATAAAATAAAATAATTAATATAAGAGCATAAACACATCCACATGGGAATAATTTTACTTTAATTAAGAAAAAACCTATTAAATTAAAGTTACTGGAAGATGAGACCTCGACAGATCGAAATTTCGACCCCAAAACACCATAATCTCTGATTTTCATCGAAATAGTTAGAGACGTTTTCGAGAAACCGATTCTATTTATAGAAATAGTAATATAGATAGGTACAAGAATTGCTCATTTAAACACAGATTTGGCCTTTCATACGATTTTATTATACACCTGACCCTCCTCATATATATTAAATTTATATAAAATCAAATATATTTTTTTTCTAATTCTCTCTCAATTTTAAATAAATGATTTTTGTCTCATTTATTTCTTCACATGGTCATAAAGAGTCACTTTGCAAAATTTGATTTATAGGTATTGGTATCTGTCTGTATCTAGGTAGATAAAAAAATGGTCAGTTTTCTTCGATTAAGCGAAAAAAAATTGAAACATTAAGAAAAATCATAATCTGAAATAATTAGGTATTTCTGATTATGTCTGAATAAATTCTCATATCTACGATAATTCGATCATAAAAGGAAGATCGTGGAAAGTTAGTTCTGGTGCTAAAATATTTGTATTTCTAAAATAAAGAACTTAATTAAATTTTGGGTCTTCTAGATTCAGGAATTCTCGTTGAAAAATACAGAAAATCATAAAACGTTTTAAATTTTATAATGATTGAGCTAATTGGGCTCGAATTCGGGACGCAAGTTAGATACTGGATAATAATTGTAAGTTTCAGCTTTCTCGTTCGCTGACAAAAAATTAGTAAATAACCAAAATTAACAGAGAGCTTACCGGGTTTTTTCACTATTTTAGTCCAATTTGTTATATTATATGGTAAAACAAATAAAAGACATAGAAGCCATATATTCTAAAGATGTATTTTCAAGTATTTATTTTTGAAGATTGTGAAACGAAAAACTTTAAATGCAATTATAAAAATTATGCATTTTCGAATTCGATTTCAAAATACGATTTAATTTGACGAAATACATTTTTATGAGTGGAAATTTCTTTTCTCTGAAGAGCCAATGGGGCTTTCAATGCTGACATCCAATATGTTATTAGAAGGTATTTGCATAGGATCGAAAAGGCTTCAGTTAATCCTGACTGAGAGTGGATCAGTCGATGAGACGAAAGATTTTTTCTTCCCTCGCAACCCAAAAAGAAGAGGGTTATAAAGAAGCGAAGATCTCGTCCTTATTTTTCCGCAAGTCTAGAGGGGCTGAACTGAAGAAGAGAGAAAAAAAGATCCTGTTTAAAGATGAATTTCTCAAATGTGTTTAATAAAACACACACACACACACACACACATACATGGGAGTTGCATCAATTTATCAAGAAAACATAATGTTTGAATTAATCAAATCAAAGAAAATAACTTTTTTATAATTTTGTTTTCAGTATTTGGACCTGTTTCTAAACTAGTTAAATTTTGTAAAATAAAATATCTATATAGGTTATACCTACTCGTTACCCCAGGGATGCAGACAACCGATATATTGATTCATTCGAAAAATTTTCTAGGCTTATTTGATGTCTGAAAAATAGGGAAAAAAACTTTAAAACATGATTTGTCTGTGTGTCTGGATCCATGATAAGATAGAAAGTTCATTCTGGTACCAAAATAATTAAATTGTAGACTTTCTACCTAAGAAGTAAGCGTGTTATGGAGCTTCGAACTTGCGAGTGATTTTATAGAAAAAAAATTATCAGACCAAATGGTTGTGTGTTTTCCATTATTTACATATAAATCACAATGTTGTAAGGAATTTTTTGACTTTATATTGTGCTAGGGGTTGGACAGCTCTGGCTTAAATCGAATGGGATTAAAGAAGGATATGTGAAATGATAATTTATTTTTTAAAAGGATCACGGGTATAATAATCCCTGACTATTCATTATCTATTGACATGTACGAACGTGCAAAGATCTAAAAGACAAGTCCTGACAAGTTTTAATCTAAGAGAGAAATTATCAATTAATTGTGATTGTTCTAGAAAATCCCAATTCCTTGTCTTCTCGTACCTACTAGAATGATATAACTATAGACTTGTTTAGTGTCGTAGCATATAAATTACTGAAATAATGAATATTTTAGAAAATGGAAATATGAGAAGAAGAATTTTTAAATATTCGAAACTTCATCATTTTTTTTTTATCTAATATAAGTTGAGCTTATAATTTTGCTTTTACTGAATTTTATTCATGAAAAAAGCTTCATGTATTGTACAAATGTACATATCAATCTCAATATTTTAAGGAAATTTATGATTTTATGTTGGGCCACACTCATTGCTGTGCTGGGCCGCGGGTTGGACATCCCTGCTCTACCCATATTAGATTAATTCGAAATGTAAATACATTTTTTTAATTAAAAGGGTCTTTTGTAGTATTCCAACCATCCATTTAGAATGAGCTCATTAAAATAATATTTAAATAAATAAATAGGTGAATGTCTGATAAATTACAGCCCTAGTATTCTTCTAATGGAATTATCTACTTATTTTGATTAGTTTTCATTAGCCTATCTCCACTCTGCCCTCTCGCTTTCTATTCTTTATGAAAATGAATGCATTTTAGTCTGGTCTATAATTTTAATTCCAAAAGGGCCAAAGGGCGGCGCACTTCCCTATGCAACGTCCGCCTAATCGGCTGGCCCTATCTAATGCTTGTTATTAGATGGAAATCATGTATATTCTATAGGGACCCCCTGCACGTATGAGGGGGCAGAAAAGGAGATTTTATTTATTCAAACCCAATCAAGTGGCTAGATCTGTCTGAATATCCATATACCTATCATCCCTGCGTGCATCATTTAATTGTCTTTTGAAACGAAGATCCTATTTAAGCTGAACTCAAGTGTCACCTAAAATCGAAATCCAGTTCAAATACTAATAAAAAAAAAAAAAAAAAATAGATTATGCGTGAGATTATAATGTAGGCTTTTTTTGTTTACAAGTTTTTAGAAAATATTGATTGTAAAATCAGTAGCCGGATAAAAAGGATTATGTTCATTTTGACCTTAACGATTTCTTTCCTTTATAAAAATAAAAATAAAGCAATAGAAGTATATCTTGATCTGAAATTTTGTTCAGATTAGACACCTCAGGAGGAAATTAGAAAATTAATTAAAATGTTTAAGTATTATCACGACTTTTCGGCTCTTACTTCTTCTAAATAAATTGTTAATAAATATATATAGCTAGAATTAAAGTGTTGATCTTAAGATTTTTTTGGAATTAAACCTTTCGTTGTCAAATTAAAAAAAATGTGTCGAGATTCATCCATATAAGCTCAAGGGGAAGTGAAACTTTAATTTTAAAACCCACTAATGGCTCATGACAAATAAAATTTATTAAAATTAGTAAATTTAAATTATTATTTCAAAATACACTACGAAGTCCAGAGGGTGTAGACCTCTCAAGGATTGTCTCTTATTTCTCCTCTATTGGGTCATTACCCCTTTATTGTAACAAAAAAATTCAAACAGATACGTCGCTAAAGAAGTTTCACTTCAATAATTAAAATATTTTATTGGACCTCAGCTTGATTTCAAGGTTAACTTCTTGATTAACGACTTAAATTATTTAGTTGTAATTAGGTAAAAACACTTAGGACTCCAGTACTTGATTCTTAAAAAAATATATAAATATTTTTAATTCAATTTTTAGGGTTAATTCTAAAGTAAAAGTGAGTGCCGGTCAGAACATAACTAAATACATTCTATAAACATCTCGAGAATCTATATAGGATCTATATTGTTACTTTTTTACTATATAGTTTGAAACATTGTGCTACTAGGGGTCTGTTCGCAGATAATAATTGCCAATTTACAGTTTTGAAAAATTTTCACTTTTGCCTCCAATTTAATTTTTAAATTGTAGTTTATTAGTATATAGCAGTGGTTCTTAACTTTTTTAAGCCGCAACCTACGTATTTTAATAAAGTATTGAGAAAATTAAGATATATTTTTAAACTTATTGAAAATAAATGTAATAAAATATTTAAATATTTTTTAACAACTCTGCGCGACCCAAATAATATGCTTCGCGACCCATAGATTAAGAACCACTGGTATATAGTATATTAGTCTAGTTAGTAAATTATATTAAATTCGTTTTTTTAGTTTATTTATTTATTTATTTTTATATAATTTTTTACACAATAGTTTTGAAGTCTATACTGATATATTACAGTATACCTAAAGATTTAGATAATTATAATTTTTAATTCGAATTTGATTAATTAAGATGATTCATGGAATCGAAATGGGCTAGATTGGTATGCGTGGGTGTGTAGAGTTTAGCACAAGGGAAGGAATCGACTGGCTACAATGACTCGCTTTTTCTTTTGTTATCATTTAATGAATAAGCCAATCTTCCAGGTTGTTTCATTCATTTGTGATATATTAATCTCATTTATCAATGTACTATTTAACCAACTGCTTCTTCCGCCTTCCATTTATTTATATTTATTAATCGTACGTAATGGTAAGAACATTACAAAAATCTACCACAATAAAACTTGTATTAGATTTATCATCATAAAATTAATAAGATAAAATGATTAAGATTCTTTTTATCTGCTTTTTGATGTAAGCAGTAATAGCCGAAATTAAAGATAAAATGATATTGAATATTTTACAAGTTTCTTCTTCTTCAAGCCTTTCTCGATTCCAAGAATCTGCGATTGCTATGTATTAGGGTGGTCCTAATTATGGGTATTTTCGAATTTTCACGCGGACAAGGGCTCATATGGTTCGAAATAAATAAAAAAAAATATCCCCCAAGCTTCAAATCTCTATCTTAATTATAGCCTGTGCCCCCAGCGAAGTAAGTTTCTCATCTAAATAACAAGGGTCTTTGGCACTAAAATATCAATTTTTTATTCCGGCCAAAGTAATTGTTCAAAAAACTTGTTACTCTGTAGACTTTATCCTTATAATACTAGCTATCCATCAGAATTATTAGAGTTTTTTAGGTATTATAATTTTGGAGTTATAGCTAGATAAAATACTGCAATATCTTTGTGTTACTAAATTATAGAATCCACAATATAATAGCTAAAAACATTTATATATCCACGCGATACTGACCCCATGAAAAATAATATTTATATTTAAAAAAGACTGATGTTGAAGGCCAAGCCTTAGAAACTTAGTCTCAAATAAATAAATAACATATAATATATATATGTATGTGTATGTTTATTTGCATCAAGCAGAAGACAACCTTTTTGTTTCTCTTTATGAATCAACAACTCTGCTACTCTCGGCAAAATAAAAACTTTTCAATAAAATTACATGTTTTGTAACAAATATGGAACCAGATATTTCTACACCGGTAAAAAGTACACTGTTAAAAATTTCTTATATAATTTTACTATAAAAAAATGCTAAGTCAGGCCTCAAAAGTTACAATTTGTTTTTTTTTTTGCAGTGCGTTAATGAGATTTTACTAATATAATATAGTATTTTTTTTACTATACGCATTCTTGTAAATTTCCTATCTATTTGTATTGAAAACATTATAGTAAATTTACAATTTTTTTTAACAGTGTAAACAGGCATCACATTAATTACAATAGATAGAATTATTATTATACCAAAATATGATATATACATCTATCAATTCATTCGCTTTAATATACTTATAAATTCAGCTTCTATATAGAATATTATAATGCAATTGTATCTAGATGGATGATATTGAAACGTAAAAATGTCCAATTGCCCTAGGTGGATATTAACCCCTTTCAGAAAGAATAATTGCTAATATAAAAGATATAAAAAAATTGTCCATTGCGGCGTGTTGGGCGGAGGGGTGGTGTAGGGGGGTGGCTCTAATAGTATGGTTTTATTTCCTTCAGACTTTTTTTCATTAAACTTGTATTACGTATTTTATATTTTATTATTATTATTATTATTTTTTCTGAAAAAGTAATAAAATCCAATTTTTCCAGAAGATGTAATTTTATAACGTCATTAAAATGTAACTTTGGTATCAGGGGATAATTAAAAAGTTGCCCGGGCCATTTTCGCGGACGGGTGATCATTTAATGCCATTGAAATACTTTTTCTTGAAAATATTTTTTTGTTTGTTTTTGGCTTTTAATTTTTTTATGCTTTTTATTATTAAAATACTAAACTTGATATGCATGAAAGAAAACAAGAAATATTAAAATCGGTATTTCTGACCTATATCCACTATACCTACACAATAGCATAAGTTCTGAATCTCTTTATGAATGTATATCACCAAAACAAAGCTAGAAAATGTCAATATGGCAAATCAAAATAACAAATATAAACAAATTTACAAAAAGGCGTGTTCTATCTTTTGGCTCGGAAAATTTGTTTTGTTTAATTGGTTGCAAATTAGTTCAAAAATTTCAAATTTTAGTTTTCACTACAAAAATACTTAAATGTTTTAAACAGTGGATATAAAAATATTTTGTTTTGCCAAGTGTAGCCCCCGGGGCGTTTATTCATAACGAAAAACTTAAGAAGTTGTCTTCTGCTTGATTTAAAAAACTCTTACTTTTTGAATTGCCTGTTAGATAGGCAACTAGATCGACGCTATTGGAAAGCATGAAGTTCAGAAATATTTCACCAGGGGCTATTGATGATCTTTTATTAAGAAAATTTGTTAGAGAATATAGTTTCTATAGATCATTAGTCTTTTTAATTAGAAATAGTTTATTTTTTATTTCTTATGGGTTCAAATACCCGATTGTATGTAACGATCCTTTGTTAATTGACCTGATTGCTATAACAACAAAACGAATTTATCTATATCCAATCAGGTATTTGAACCCATTAGAAATAACAGATAAAATATTTTTAATCTTGATGAAGGTAAAACCTTCGAAATAATATTCTTTAATAAATAATTTTTTATTTATTTATTTTTTTTTTGCTTTCTCGGCTTTAAACATTAGCCATTTTACAATACTATTAATTAATTTTTTTTCAATTATATAGGGATCAGATTAAAGTTGGAATCAGCTTGAACGTGCCCTAGCTTGATTAGAAGGCATGTACGTTGTCCACTCGACCAACCTGACCCCAATAAAAAAATTATATCTATAATTAATAGAGATTGTGGTGTTGGTACAAAGTGAAACATCTTTCATAAAGTAAATAAATATTTTATGAGATATTAATTTACTATGAGTTAGGTTTTCTAGGTCACTTGTTTCGCGTTAAAAATTAAAAAAAAGAGGTAAATTTTTTCAATATACCAATATATTTCGGGCTATTCACCCATCTTCAGAAATTACAGAAAATAACATACCTCTTTTATTTTTTCAATTTTTAACGTGAAACAAGTGACCTAGAAAACCTAATTCATTGTAAATTAATATTTCACATTTATTTACTTTTATCTTAATTATATCTATATTTATTTGCATCAAGCAAAGAGGACAATTCCATAGATTTCTCTTTATGACATTTCGATGTTGATGAAAATTATTTGTCACTTCAGTTTCTAAATTATAAACGAAATTTCCCCTTTAAAAAATAAATACAAAAACACTCAAGACCTAAAAAGTAAAAAAAAATGTTTGTGGATTCAAGGATGTGAGATCAATCAAGCGCGACGCGACGCCTCTATTCAAAAATAAATTCTATTCAAAATCAGATGAGCCATTTATTTATTCATTTCAAATAATTTTCTAAAATTAATTCTATATTAAAAAAAAATATGACATTTGAAGAATAATTGGTTTTGATGAATGAATGATGTATCATTGAAAATTATAATTTTGCTACTTGGATGAATTGAAGCTGATTGATTTCTAATAGGGAATTCGTTGAATTGAAAATTGAATAAAAATTAGGTAAATTAGGAGAGAGCAAAGAGAGAGGAGAGAGACATGACTAAGGGCGGGAGGGAGGGTAATATTAATTTTTTATCACTTTACACACCCCTCAAATTGCACAGCAAGCAAAAAATATACATAAATATAAAATATCAATTACTGTTGAACCGTTTAAGCGCTAAAAGGGCAGACTGTCAAATTGATGATATTGCAAAAACCACTTTTTCACCAATGCTTTAAATCATCAAAGGAAAGATTTTTATTTTTTTTTATTTTTTTTAATTTAATAGCAATTTTCAGAGAGATATTTAATCATACAATCCATCGTTACTCTTTATTCATTTCTATTCCATTAAATAAATAAAATAACTTATTATATTATTTATTTATTTTTATATAGATAGGTATAAATTAAATGTTTATTTTTTGAAATTACTTCTGTTTCAATCTAACAAAAAAATAAGATTTATTTATTTAAGTATTTGATTATTTTTTTTGTTGTTGTTTAGTTTTTTTAATATTTCACGAGTATATAGATATAAGGTAAATTAATGAGAGGAGTCAAACATGAGTAAGGGTAGCTCGGCTAGATATCCTTCAAACAACGTTTTTAATACCTCTATAACCTTGTATAAATCAATAGCAAAAGATAAATATATATATTTAAAATTAAAAAAAGGTTTGTATGCCGAGAGTAAAAGATTTGTTTTATATATAAAGTAATTTTTAGAGAGTCTGGTGTTGGTACAAGTTGAAACAAATTTTAATAAAAGAAAAGTAAAAATACTTTTTTGGAAAATTTTTATTTACTATGGGTTATTTTCTGTATCTCCTGACGATGGGTTGACAGACCGACGTATACATATTGAGAAAACTCTCTCTCTATGGTCAAGTATTGCAATCGTGCATGAAAAAAGTGTTTTTTTTCCTTCTTTTTTTCAAAATATCTCAAAAACGACTGAAACTCTTTTGATTAAAAAAATTGAGCGAAACCATGGTAATTCGGTCTACAAAAAAGCCCTAATAAGTGAACATCGAAAAAATTATATTTTTCGAGATAATAATTGTTTTGTTAAAATGTCTGTTAGTTAGTCTGTGCGTTACCAAATTATTGTGGACGAGCTAGCTCAAAAACTAGAGTAAATATCGAAACCGTAGTTTTGGTCCATTGAAATTAAGAGCTGATTAGATTTTGGTGCATATCGACCCAAAATTAAGGGGGGTGGAGGGGGCTTAAAATATAAAAAATCTAGCCCATTTGAGCAAACTCAACCAATTTTATATACATAATCAGTAAGACCCCAGAAGTCTAAAATACAAAAACTAACCACCCTACATGATTATAAATAATTTTAGGGGCCAGGTTGCATGGTAAAGTCAAGTGGATGGCCACATCAGAACACGTCAGCTTATTTTTTACACGTGTAACAAGTGACATAGTTAATAACTCATAGTAAATAATAATTTTTCAAAAAAAAATTTACTTTTCTTTTATCAATATATAAAAAAGTGTGTCTCAACCTGTATGCCTCGAGGCTTTTTGACAAATAATTAAAATTGCATGGGTTTTGTAACTTTGAAATAGAATTTGTAATTACTTCATTTTTTATTTTTTGTATCATACAACTTTTATATTTTTTTTATATTCAGGTGTGCCGCAAATGATTCCAGATATTTTTAGTGTGCCGTCAACCAAAAAAGATTGAGAAACACTGCTCTAGCTTTAAAAGTTCCGGTTCAAAAATGTAAAAAGAAAAATTTTTATTGAGATTTTAATGCGAAGTCATAATATAGGCATAAATAAATAATTTATATTCAAGTTTATTATTAAATATTACGGCATATCTAGCGATGGGTCTTGGAAAATTTTTCACTTTTTATCTTAATTAATAAATATACGAGGGGCGATTCTTTCATTATAATCCGATCGAGGAAAATAACTAAAAAGGGTGTTGATAGAATTATTCAATTTTTTCCTTTATAGCGAAGGAAATCAAGTCAAGACTTGTTCAGATTATTAAAGATTCAATTTTTAATTTCTATTATTCTAGGAATGCCCTTTTACTCTTGGATCAAATTTATACTCGTTATAGAGAGAGCAATATTTAATTGAGCTTCAATAAAATTCCGACAATAATGTGAAAAAAAATACTTGTTCTAAGTGGGAAAGTACTAGGTCGTGAAAAAGTTTTACTATTTTCTTCATTTTTATGATTCAATAAAAAAATTAAATCGTCTTAGAAAGTTTGTTCTGTAGCAAAATTTTTATATTTTCAATGCGGAGAACTGTATAGGTTATTATTATTATTATTATTATTTTTTATAATGATATTGATACAAGAAGAAGTTCCACCAAGAAGGTACAACATCTGTAGTCCGTGGTGGACCCTTGTAACGTGAAGATAAGGGGAGATTTAGGGATTTGGTAACAGTCGAAGGTATCTGTGGATGCTGGTCTTGAAAGATTGAAGGTTATAAGTTGCAGGAAAGACGGTCGGGGGAAGAGAGTTCCAGTCTCTAGATGTCATAGGGATAAATGAATTGGCGAATGCGTTTGTTCGATTAGTATCCAGTTTAAGCGCATAGGGGTGTTGAATTTTAGAAAATCGTGTATTTCACGCAAATGAAGCCTTTGGGGAAGAGCCAGAGGTGGAGGAGATTATCTCTACAAGTGAGATAAAAGAGATCTTGGGAATGTGGGAGAGAGTTTCACAGTTCGTGGAAAAGAAACACCCCGAAAAAGTTGCAACTGGTCGTGCATCGGTGCTATTTAATGACACTTGCCTAACTCATTTCCGCAGCATTCTGAAAGGGAGGAAGAAACAAACCTCCTTGGACAGTTTTTTTTTTAATCCGGCGAAAAAGGCAAAGACCAGTGAAGAGAAAAGCAGGGACTAAAATTAAGCATACAGTAGCATTTAAGTTGTGTGTAAGTTGCATTTAAGTGACCAAAATACAAATATGTATGTACAGTTTATAAAACCAGTTTTTTTGCTTTACATTCTCTTTTATTATGTTTTTATACAATATTTGTCATTTATAAATACATTTTTCTTATTCAAAAACACGTAACAAAAACAATCGGAGGTAGCATTTTTGGGGCTGGAACGGATTAATGGCATTTCAATTAATTTTAATGGGAAAAATTGCTTTGAGATACGAGCAAATTGACATACGAGCAAGGTTACGGAACGAATTATACTCGTATCTTGAGGAATCACTGTATTTACATTGAATATTATTGGACTTAACTAAAATTCCGACAAAAATGTGAAAAACGAAGATTACTTGGTGAGGTTCTAACAGGCGAAAGTACCTAGTCTTGAAAAAATTTACTTTTTCCTCTATTTTTTGTCAAAATGAGGAAATATTTTCTTTCTTTTCTTTCTTGAAATTTTCTCAATCTTTAGAAATAAATATCTTCATTGCTAAACAAAAATTGAAATTAATTCCATATTAGATGCAGATTTATTCAAATATTATTATTTTTTTTCTAAAAATCTCACTCATAAATATTAAATATTCCAAAGAATTTTAAAATGGTCAAGGTAAATAAAAGTGTATGAGAGAGAAGAAAGGAGGAGAAAAAAAACTCAGAGAAAGTGAATTGCGTGTGTTTAGAAATTATACGAAACAAAAACATTTATCAGGCCATTTATGTTTCTTTTTATTATTATCATTATTTCTTTTTGTGATTTATATTTCGAAAAAAGAAAAAAAAATAGAACTTATTTTTATCCATAACTTTTGATTTCTCAACAAAAAAAAAATAGTTAACTTTTCAAAAATTAATTAAGCGAATATTTATTTCAAGAGTAATAAATCACAAAGTGTTTTTACACGCAATATAAATCTCTGTACCAATTTATCTATATCTAAATCTATATAAATATATTATATTTTATTTGTGAAATCCAAATACCACTTATTTATTGATTCAACACGATTTCTTTGAAACTACTGGGTAGGGTGCTCCTTATTTGGAATATTTTCGAATATTTACGCTGACAGAAGCTCATATGGTTAGAAATAAATTTAAAAAAGTCTCTATCTCAATTTTAACCTAATGCTACACAGCGATTAAGTTTAAAACTCTGTAGACTTTATACTTATAATAGTAGCTATCCTTCAGAATTGTTACAGATTCTCAACTATTACAATTTCGGGGTTACATCTAGATAAAATACTCCCAAATCTTAGTATTAGTAATTTATAGAGTCCAAAATTATAATAGTTAAAAATCTGGAAAATTTCTGACGGATAGCTACTATTATAAGGATAAAGTCTACAGAGTTTCAAATTTTTTTAAACATTACTTTGGCCGGAATAAAAAAATGATAGGGGCTAGTAAGTTGAAATTTGGTATAAAGTTGCTTTTAATACGTAGATGCTTTAAAAAATCCAAATTTTAAAAGAGTAAAATAAATAAATAAATAAATAAAATTACATTTCCATATTATGATATCATGATTTTCCCAGAACTACTGGAGCTTGAAAATCGGTATGGAGGTTACTTTTAATACGTAAATGCTGAGAATAATTTAATGAGACGAGAAGGGCTTCTATTAATATTAGCTCTATATTACATCTATATTACCGGCTATCTAAATTAATGTTACCATATATTAATTTGAGACCATAGTTTCGAACTATCTTCTCGCACCCCTTAACTCCAAGCCAATCACTAAAATTTTTCCTTCTTATTTTTCTTTTCACGATGAATAAGTTTTTTAAGTTTCTTTTTATTTTATTATTTAATTATTTTAATTTTATTTTTTATGAGACTATACCTAGTAAAGTTAAATATTTACATATATTTCCATAGGGTCGAGGGCATAGAGTCTAATAATATGCAAACACTAATTTTACCTAATTTTACAGGAAAGACTTTTAAGCAAATAATTTTTATATGTATGATCTTAAACCAAAAGTATGAAAGCAAATAAACTCCCCAAAACATTAAAAAAATTCTAGATGATTGTTGCTTTCGAAATTTTTTACTATGTCAAATGTTTCATTTCCGACCTTAACAACAAATATTAGACAAAAGCTATAACTCCCAATGATAATGGACTTGATTTACTCTTTGATTAGAAAGAATGTAAATGGGATTAATTAGGAAATGTAAAAAGGAACCAAGAAAAATAGTATATCATTTTTTTGAATGGTCGAGGAAAATGACTAAAAAGGGCACGATAGAATCATCTATCTTCGTTTAAAAATAAAGCATTTCAAGGATGTCAAATAAGCAAGTCCAGACCTATTTAAAACTAGGAGAGATTAATTTATTAATTTAGATTTTTCTAGTAATGGACTTTTTGGACTAATTGAAAGATTTTGTTTTGCCGAGAGTAGAAGAGTTGTTGATTCATAAAGAGAAATTAAGATTGTCCTCTGATCTAGATGCAAATAAACATACACCTACAAATACATATGTATAATGTATATATATTAGCAAATATAAATATCTATTTTTTTTCTTTTAAGTGCCATATCAGGTCTCCCTGACGTTTTTGGCACCTCTCCACATATACCTGTGCTGAGTGTGTTTAGTTGTTTTACACAGATATACGGAACCTACTTTTTAACGCCGGTTCTGAACGGCTCGTTTGGAGAGGTTACTAGGCAATTATACTCTTGGTAGGTTGCCATTGCTTTCCAAGAGGAGGCGACTGCAAATATCTTATCTGCTGTACTTTGAGTCTGCTGGTTCGAGACTGAGTCTCGACAGATCAGATATTTGCAGTCGCCTCCTCGTGGAAAGCAATGTCATAAATATCTATATATGTTTTATTTGTTTAAGACTATAGTTACCTAGCTTTTTAATTATAAATATAATTAAATCTCTCGCATTAAATCTTAGACTGGAAAAAGTAAAATTTTTCTTTTGAAAATATTACATGCTTTTTATGAATATTATCTTGTATAAGTAGTATATTTTATACTGAGTTAAAGAGTATATTTTCGGTTGAATATCTCGAAAAAAAGTATTTTTTAACCCTATCTTGGGAGGGTAGTCGATGATAAGCGGGACCCTTATCAACTTGATTGAGGATTTCTAGAAAAAATAAAATATTAATTTTCAAAAAACTAAATGCATTTTAAATAGGTATAATTTTGTATATATTCTGTATTTCTTGTATATAATTTTATAGGTGAGTTGTGTATCTAAAATATTTTTTATATAAATATTGACAAATTCCCGATGAGTAGTAAATACAAATTTATTAATTGCATTGATATAGTTACTTAGATGAGACCAATCTAATCTCATATATTCAATACTATATTAGCTCTGAAGATGGGTATAACAAATGGCCGAAACGTTAGATGGGATTTTTGAATAAAAGAAATATTAAAAAGTTGCAGGTCTCTTGATAAATATAATTAAGTAAAAATATTTAAAAAACTGATGATGAAGATCAAACCTTCAAAACTATATATAATCACAAACAAATAATATACCTATATATTTATTGCATCTAGCAGAGGACAACCTCATTGATTTCCTTTTATGAATTACTTTCTGGTACTCTAACTGACGAGGGTATGATTTTACGTTTATTTATTTGTTTTCCATATCAAGAAGAAATCAATAGAAGTAATAAAGTATGAAAACATTTTAATAGTTTATTTATTTGAAAAAATAAATAAAATGAGTAGAAAAATAAAAATAATAAAACTTTTCCTGAACACATTCATTTCTCTTCGTCTCATTTCGAACAAATCCCCCCTTCTGGGTCTTAAACTTGTTCGAAAAAAGAGCTTCATCTAGAAGAGCTCGTTAGAATCAAAAGCCTTGAGGTAGGTTTGGGTTAAATAAAACAAAAAAATAAATAAATAAAAAGTGACGTAGTAGAGAAAACAATTCGAGAAATTCAATAAAACCGCTCAAAATTCATCCAAGATGAAAATGAAACTTAAATTTCAAAAGCAACCATTCGAAAAATAGATGATATTATTAAGATCAGAGAGGGGGAAGTTAGAATGGAACAAAAGAAAAAAAGGAGAATACTTGAGAATTTATAACACTCATTTTGAAAGAACCGAAAGGATCTTAATTTTTATTTTTTATTTGCCAACTTCTCTTTTGATAAAACTTTGGAACACTCAATTAGGACAGGTGGGGGCTGAACTTTTCCAGGTTGCTACTACTAATTAAATATTTCTTGTAAAACTTACGAAAGACCATTGACTATATATCTACGATTTTAACTTCAGTCTTTTTTTTAATTAAATGACACATTTTCAATATTGAAGAATAAGGTAAAAAAAAGATGATGAAAATTATGTTAATAGAATTCATTAATTTTAGTGAACGATATATTGTATAATAATGTATTTTATTGTGTTCAGAATACGCCTATTAATAGGCTTCTTCAGCAAGTATATATCTGTGGCGGTTGATGACTTTTCAACCAGGGGATGATGTCCAAAAAATTACCCTTCATTTTTTGAAATTTTATTTTAATCTTCCCTTTCTTTTGCAAATTTCATCGAATACGGCATCATTTTCGTTTTTCATTTTATGTTGGGCCAAACTCATTGCAGTGATAGGCCGCATGCGGCCCGCGGGCCACGGGCTGGATAGCTCGAGTCCTAGCCCGAGTCCTAGCCTGAGTCCTAGCCCTGGGCCCTAATTTGGTCGAAAGTGCTAAAAT
The DNA here is from genome assembly GCA_024734495.1 of Forficula auricularia. Lineage (NCBI taxonomy): Eukaryota > Metazoa > Arthropoda > Insecta > Dermaptera > Forficulidae > Forficula > Forficula auricularia. Next base: position 8,188,762 of record JALMQS010000225.1, read on the forward strand.
TTTCATTTTTGAACCTCTCTTCCCCATTTTTGGGTGGTTAGTTTTTGCATTTCTAGCCTTCTGGGGGTCAAGAGAATATGTATACAAAATTTGGTTGAGTTTGGTCAAAAGGGGTAGAATTTTCATTTTTGACCCCCCCCCCCTTTTCGTCTGATATAATATTTAAAACATATTAAAAAAAAAAAACTATTTTATGTTCTTTTCAAAAATATATTCATTTTTTTTCTAGTTAAATTTTTTCAATTTTTATACCTCTTCAAAATGTGGTAGATCTTTATGCCCCACCCTATATATATATGTATTTCGAAAATGGGAATAAATATCTCTACATATAAATCTCAATGTTTTAAGGAAATTTATAATTTTATGTTGGGCCACACTCATTGCAGTGCTTGGCCGCATGCGGCCCGCGGGACATCGCCCTGATCTAAAAGTTTATGTTAAATTTATTTTTTCATTTATCTTATACTGATAATTTTCCTTTTTTTTTTTTAAATAAAAATGTTATTTTATATTTTCTGTTTTAGAGAATCGAGTCCACCTAGAGAAATGCATTCAAGATAATATAAATTCAAAACGGTATTTTATTCATTTATGTGGCAGAAATCGCCCAGTGCAGACGCAGGAGCCATTCTTCCAAGGTAAGAGCAAATCGACTAAACGCTAATTAATTTTGATACATAATTACAAAATATTAATTAGTATAAGTCCTATTAATATTACCACATCATATTATACTCAAAACAGCCAACTCTCAGGATGAAAATTTTATCTTTTACTGAAAATAGTTAAATAAAAAATAAAAGTCAAATCTTTTGGTTAATTTATCAACAAACTAGTACTTTGGTGACTTTTCAACCAGGGGATGCTGTCCAAAAAAGTATCCTTCATTTTTTGAAATTTTATTTTAATTTCCGATTTTTTTGCAAATTTCATCAAATACAACATGGTTATTTTTCAAATTTAACATTAGATTTTTTAAAAATATATCATGGAATCTTCGCTCCAAACGGATACTGCTTTGTGTGAGTTAGGGTAGAAGTCGGAAATTAAATCTTGGGACTTAATCTCTAAATTCTCTGAGATTGAAATCGACCATCTTTCACAATGAATCAGCCTGTCCTATAAGAAAATCTTAAATTTCTCCTAATTATATTGCTTTAAGCAAGCTATGACTTGTCTATAGAGCTCTTAGTTATTTCCGATCTTATATATTGAGAATTCTTTGAAACGGATTAGTCCAGAAATTCTCTAATCATTTTTATTTATTCCTTTTTTGGATTATTTTTATTTTAATAGTTCCTCAGCGAGAATAATTTTTATAAAACTCGCCTGGACTTGTCTTTGACATGATTAAAGTGGAAGATATACCAGGCATGGACTTCAAACCTTCTATCGGCACCCTTTTCGGAAAATCATTCATTTTAATTTATTGAAGGAGACAATAAAAGAGTGTGTCTTCTGCTGGAATTATAAATTTTATTTATTTATAAAGAGACTATAGTTTCGAGGGCAAAGCCATATATCAAACCAGTATATCAAACAAATAAATAATATATATATATATAATTTCGATATATATATGTATATGTTTATTTGAATCAAGCAGAGGACACTCCTTTTGTTTCTCTTTGTAAAAATAGAAAAAAAAGTTGCTTTTTCTAAGGCTTAAAATGCAACTTTTTTTAATTTAAAATTTTCCATTGATAAAGGGAGAAATTCTCCCGAAACGTTTGGGTTTATTTATTATTATTTTTTTATATCATTAGTTAAATCGTTTTATTTTATTAGTCAGAGGTCCAAGGTTTTTAGACATGTTCATTTGTTTATATACCTCTATGTAGGTATCTCTAGCAATATTCAAGTTATACAATTGTTATTTAGGACCGGTTTGTTCATATCAGTGAATCTTTGGGATTTTTGAGTATATTTATTAACCAAAACGATCAAATAAGTATGCAACTATTAATCAACAACTATTTAAAGTTAAAGCCGAGATCGAAGCGATCTGAAAAGTTTTTTGACTACAAGTTGACTTACATACAAGTTAAATCAATTATATGGAATACGAACAATAAATTCGACAGTAGTACAACATAAACTTTTCCACACAAATTCCTTTCAGAGAACTTCACAATTATAAATGTTTAGTATAGTTCAATTAAATTAATAATATAAATAAGTTTTAGGAGGGAGAAATTTTATTTATGAATTTGTTTTTGTTTTTAGTTCAACTCCTTCCCCTATAGTAAAACAAAATGAATAGACATATGCAAATTAAAAAGTTCATGTGTTACTATAGTTTCACTAGTGTTTGGCTCATCAGAAATTTATTAAAATATGATACAAATAATTTTTTTCTACTTCATATTGCATCTTCAAAGACACATCAGATAAACTATAGATCAAAAACCCCCATCCATAAAAAGACTACTAATCGTCAATAACACGTATATTTCAAAATAAAAAAAGGCTAAAATGTTAAAAAATAAATTTACACGATCTGATGTGGCCATCCACTGGTTGAGGTTGGTATAAGGGCCTAGATTTTTATTTTTTGACCTTTCAACCCTCCCCCCACCCATTTTTGGCTATTAATTATTGCATTTTTAGTTTTTTGGGGCCAACTGATTATGTATACAAAATTTGCTTTAGTTTGGTCCAAAAGGGATTAGATTTTCAGTTTCTGACCCTACAACCCTACCCCTCCATTTTGGGGGGGTTTCTTTTTGCATTTTTAGTGTTCTGGGGGCACACTGATTATGTATACAAAATTTGGTTGAGTTTGCTCAAATGACCTAGAATTATTGGACACCCCCCCCCCCCCCCAATTTCGTCTGCAGAAAAAAAATATTTTCTTTATTATTGGTTCATTTTATAGTATATTTCATTTTTCTTGTTTTCTTTTTTTAGTTTGAAAATATTATAATTTAAAATTTTTAACCCCCCCCTCTCCCCCCCTTAATTTAGGATCGATATGAACCAAAATCTCTTAACCTTAGCTCTTAATCTCAATGAACCCAAAGTACCTGTGAAATTTGGTTTTGATATTCACACTAGTTTTTGAGCTAGATCTTCCACATAATTTGGTAACGCACAGACTAACCTGACTAACAGACATTTTGACCAAACAGTTATTATCCAGAAAAATATAATTTTTCCGATGTTCCCTTATTAGAGCTTTTTTGTAGACCGAAATGCCATGGTTTCGTCCAATTTTTTTAATCAAAATAGTCAGCCGTTTTTGAGATATTTCGAAAAAAAGAAGCAAAAAAAAAAACTTTTTTCATGTACGATTATAATAGTTGACCATACCGTGTATGGTAAAGTAAAAATTATCAATTGATGGCCCATCATGAAAGACAATATAATGATTTTTGTTTTACTATGTGAAGGAGTTTAACTAAAAAAAAAATCAAAAATTAATTAAATGAATCTTCTCTTTCGTCTGTTTTTTTTTTTTTTTTTTTATTAATAATAATTCACACTATCCTCATTTTGTCTTTTGCCTCATGTCACATCAAGATGAAATTGTTAACTAATCTTTGAAAAACAAACTTGAAACTTTTCCCATAAGGCACGATCGAAATGAAAGTTGGCTTTGGAACGGAAGTGGAAGTCGGAGCAATTTGATATTATGTTGACAATCTTACGAGCCTCTCGCTCGGCTCCAAAATCATCATCGAGATTGACTTTTGGCTGTTTTCTTTTTTTCTTCTTCTGCCCTCGATTTTATCCACTTTCTTTGAAATCGAGATCGTTAAAAGAATAACAGAGTGTTACAAGGTCAGTCATGAAATTCCTCCTCCACTTTGGGTTAATCTATTCAAGTTAATATGCTATAATTATACTGACAGATATTAAAATAATTTCCATTATATATTTCCCATTTTCTCAATAGAATTTGAATTAAGGGTTTCAAAAAATAAATAAATATTAATTTTATCATATAGATAAAATTTTTCGAAGATATATTCTTAAGGGGGTTCGTGACTGTTTATCATTTTTATAAGAAAATTCTCAAATTTTTACCATCTAATCATTGATGTATTAAATATTTATGCCCGAAATTTGAAGTTGATCGGCTTTCCCATTACTAATAAATTATAATAAATTATTGAAAATTGTCCTTTTAACCTGGAAGTAAATGAACCGAGATTTTAAAAGGGTTATAACTTCTATACAAATTATAACATTTTCAACAGATTTATACAGATCAATAATTCAACTTTTATGAAACGAATGATACATTTTTCAATAGATTTGACAGTCTAGTTAATTAGTTATTCATAAATGTAAAAATAAAAAGTTATTTGAAGCCAACATAATATAACAAAAGCTACTAGTGTAGAATTCCAACTCTATTTCTTGAAATCATTTTTGAGTTAAATGTTTTTATAATGAGAAAAAATTTATCTCAATATTCTTTTTATTAATATTATCAAAACAAAGAGTTTTATTCGAATTTAACCTCATTGTTAACAATTTTTTATTAAAAAATTTAGTTGGCAGAGGTTTGTCACTCTGCATAAATACAAAAGATTTTTTCGAAGATCAACCAGATAGATAAGCTGTCCCGAAATCCCTTAAGAAATGGCTGTCATTTTATCTTTTGTAAAAACATAACACATGTCATATTATTATTTTTTTTTAATTTTTTGAAAGCACAAAATTAAACACTTTATTAATATTGTAAATGTAAAATTTTGTAACGTTGTGCTTTTGTAAGTTATACTATTAGTACTTATGTTAAAATAAAAAAATTTGCTGATATGGTCGAAACGTCCCTATTGAGAATAATTTTTTTAATAATATAACCTATGTTATGTTTTTACAAAAGAAAAAATGAGAGCCATTTCTTGAGAATATATCTTCGAAAAAACATAATAATTAATATTAAAAAATTTTCAAATCATGTCTTATTAATATTAATAAATAAATATTTTTTGATAATGTATAATTTTAGAGATTGGTTTTCTAAAACATAATTTTAAATTAAAAAATTTTTACTCTCTTAGTATTTTAAAGTTCAAATGAATTTCAGATAAAATACGACGCTAAACCTAATTTTATTTCTGAGTAAACGAATTAATTCATAATAATTTTTTTCGTATGAATAGAATTAGAAAAGTGTACCTATATACTCGTATTATTTATTGACTTTTTAATTCAAGTGCGGCTAGAAGCATCATAACGCCGAACAACCACTCACAGCTAGTTTGAAATTATGGTTTCGTTTGAAAAAGCGATAAATCGGTTCAATTTTTAATTACAAAAAGTGAGTATTTAAACCTTTGTGGAGAACATCTTGTTATGTATTTCTGGAATTTATTTAATGAATAAAAAAATATATATTGGAAGCTCTCGATTCTCTTGTAATTTATAGAAGGGCTCACTATTCTTCAAAAATTATAAAAAAAATTAATTAATTTAAAATTATATTTAGTTTAGTCTTAATTCAGAGGTATTTAAAAAAAGCAACAACAAATTTGTCTAGTAGACCATTATTATAATTTAGTTTTAAAACATACTGTTGCTTTTTCTTTGTTGTTGTTTGCAGTAGGAAGAAAGTCTTCTGGGACTCTAATTCGTTTTTGGCCCTTAAATTATTAAAGAGTTGTAATTGCTATTTTATAATTGGATTTTTACGACCTGGTAGTTTATTTTATAGGCAACAATTAAAAATCTTTGGGCTTGCCTGGAGGCACTGATATAAATGAGCTTTTGCCGCCCGTTTCACGATGTTTCAAGTATTTAGTTATTTCAGAGAAAGTAATTCAATTATTAAAGCAATAAAAATTAAACTTTTTTAAGGATATTTACACGCTTTATATATTTGTGATTATTAATATAAATTTTTAATATCGGGAATAAACCCTTGGAAAGTGTGATTAAGACGAAATATACTGATCAGTGAGAAATTGTCCCTCACCAAATTAATCATCTGGAATAACTTTTAAGGAGTTAGGTGTTGGTTCTAGGTGAAACATTTTATTATTATAATCATTTGGAATTAACTGAAATCAGTATGACGAAAAACATAAAAAAGACAACAAAGACATTATAGAAATATTGTGGAGCATTCGTAGTCAGATTAGAAAATAAATTATACATCTAGTTTATTTCAGTTCAATTGAAAATATTATGTTTTACCGATAATAACAGAGTTGTTGATTCATAAAGAGAAATCAATGAGAATGTCCTCTGCGCGATGCAAATAAACACATACATATAAATATACATATATACTTATGTATATGTTTGTTTATTTATATCAAGTAGAGGAAAACCTCATTGATTTATTTTTATGTATTTATGTAAGTTCGTTTACCTATTTGGTTTTAAAGTGATTATAAAATTATTCCAATGATCGATTCTAACCCTACTATATGTGACGAGGGGTAGAATAGAGGTTCACAGTATCCACTGCTTTTCGTAAAAGGCGACTAAAAGGGGTTAGACGTAAAAAAACTTTTGCTTCATGAAAGGAGCCCATCTATGGCCTCAATTTTTTTTTTTTATTTCTCCTGAGTATCGGAATCCAGAGAAAATAAATCATTAAAAATGATTATTCTATATATTAGTATATATTTTTGAAATAAATATCCTTTTTAAACATTAGTTTTAATTTGATTTTAATTCAAGTGAACCGCGAAACAATTTTTATTTAAAATTCTGATAGTTAATTCTACATATCGAGAACCATTGAATTATTTTTGAAAAAAAAATTAAATACTTCTCGATATGTAGAATTAGCTATGAGAATATTGAATAAAAATTATTTAGAATTTCGCGGTTCACTTGGATTATTCTATATATGTATATTGTATATGTTTAAAAACTACGATAAGTAAAAAACAATTGACAATTTTCGAATGGACTCATTACTTCGGCCAAGTAAAATAATTTTTATATATGCAGTATAAACTAACAATATTTTTATGGTATTTCAATCCATATACTAGGGACACTTATTCATGATTAGGAACCTTTGAAATTGGAGAAAATTGTGGTTGTTCAAAATATTTCTAATAAACTGATAATCTTAAGGTGGTCTACATAAATAGCCTTTATAGATTTTTTTTATTTTTTATTTCGAAGAAAAAAATTTGCAATAAATTCCAATAGGTATAGTTACATATTGGATATTGACTCTGTAATTATTATCATAGTTTCTCAACACAATATTTCGATAATATATCAATATTATAGAAGGCACCTATTATTATTATCGATGAGAGTTTATAATGAGAATTAAGGACAAGTTGTTGTGTGATTTTTTCATTTTTTCACAACGTTTCGTCGACTTTTCCGACTTTTTCAGGGTTTCAAATAGTTACATCACACATTCGTCTAAAATAGATTATTTTTCTTTATCTAAATTACTAATAACCATGAGAAATTCAAAAATTCAAAAAATTTGCCAAATTCACATAAACAATAATCAGACAAACAGTTTCAGAAACAATACTTAACAGAATAAGACAACACAGTTTTAGAACAATGGAACGGATCATTTTATTTTTTACACATAGAAATATCAAATTTGATTCTGCTTTTATTATATATTTGATAGAATAAAAGACAATTGTGACTGTCTTAATTATTAATTTTCATTTTGAATTTTAGCTTTGATTGTAAGCTATTAATGTATTTTAACGACGAAGGATTGATTGATATGTTTTAGCTCATAGTTTCAACATCATCAGGCAATTGAATTATTTAGTGTGCCGCTGAATAAGTTAAAAATAAAATGACGAAACGTTTGGTACATTAAATAATACAACTTATGTATGTATTATAAAATGTAACTATGTAAACTAATATTCTTGATATGTGGATTAATTGTTATTATTATTATCATTTGATTTGTCAATATTTTTCACTTTATGTTTTTTAAAAACATGTAATGCTCAGTCCGACAGTGGGCGGTGAGGTCGTCAGTGTGTTGGTTTTTTGACTGGACTGTACATGGAGTCTATATAAGCCTGACCGACACTTGATTGGCTCAGTTAACCTATAATCGGAGTGGATGCTCATATTGAGAACAATCGCAGAATAAGTCGATCGAAACGTCGTAGTTTTATTCTATTATTTGTTCGTGCTCAATAATATAATAATTATAATTAATTATCTGTGATTTAAATAAACATTCAAATTTTAATCAAATTAATCACAAAAATATAGGCTTCAACAGCTTCATTACTTATAAATACAACTCTGTTTATAATTTAATAATTCTTATCCAACTTCCAACGATTTCAATTAAATATTTTAATTTTTGGATAAATTTTAATTTAGAAGAATACCTACTGTAGTGGTTAGCCTGACAAATAATATATCAAAAGCGGTCCTTGACTAATACTTCTATAAAGAAATTGGCGTTAAAAAGTATTAATTCACCGAAACTGCAAACAGCGTACTGAGTCTTAAAAAAGTTTCACTTTTTCCTCGAATTATTTTCTCTAATATATCAAAACCTCGTGTGGGGAAATAATAAAGTTGGTCAACAAACGTTAGCCTATTTATTTTGCATCTCATTAAAGCTTATGGGGGTAGGGGGTCAGTTGAGCTTTGACAACGGCTTTTGAATGCCCACCCCTCTATATGCAATGAAGGAAGTTGACCCCCCCCTGCCCTTGGCACGGCCGGACATCTTAAATTGAAATGGCGAGCAGCAAAGTTAAAACCGCAACGGCCGGGGCTATTAATTATCGCTCGCGACCCTCGGATAAATCAGCCCCAAACCAAAAAGAGCAAAAGGGCCCCCAAATCTGCCCAGCCCTTGTGTTAGCAATCTTAGGCTGGCAAACGGCCCGAAGGCAAACAAACATGGGAAGGCTCTCTGGCTCGCTCTTTTCCTTCCTTCCTACTTCTCCGTCTTCATCTCTTCTACATGTTCCTCGGGTCCATTTACAATTCTTGCTTGTTCCCCGAGATATCTATCCGACGATTCAAGACACTAAATTCTTTGTTCGATAAATCTTGCATCTATCAGTGCACCCGCCCAGCCCTTTCTCCTTCAAAATTGGTAATTATTATCAAATCAACATCGAAACTGAGAAAAAAACCACAAATCTTTTATAAAAAATTGTAATCGATATTTTATTAAACCTAAAATTGATTGAATAACTCGTTTTGAAACTTTAAAAATACAGTAAAACCTCATTTATCCGGACCTCCATATTATCCGGTTCTTGTCGGAGAGCCCATGACCCATTTTTCAATAAGTGTTTGATTCAAGTAGATATTTCACCTAGAGGTATTAATAGCATAGATGAGTAGGAAATCGGCTGTTTTCCTGATCTACCTGGGTACTGCTGCTACTGCGCATAGGAGAAAGTTGAAAAAAATGTTCGCAAAAAAAAAGTGTTTGATTCAAAATCCAACAAATACTATTCGACAGTTAAGTTGATTTTAAATTAAAAATTAACTAAGCCAGACACTTTTAGGGGGGGGGGTAACACTGAGCCAGACAACCCTAAAGTTGCTTTTTTCAAATAAAAAAATCCAACTTTAGGGTTGTTTGGCTCATATATAAAATTTATTTGTCAGAAACTATAGTTCCGAAATTTTGATTCTCATCATCAGTTTTTTTAATAATTATAAATATTTAATTATTATTTCTTATTGGTTCAAATACTCGATTGGATATAACGATCGTTTGTTAAATGACTAGCTTGCTATTATAACAAAGCGGCTTTATCTACTATTTATCTCTATATCTCGATATTTTAACCCATGACAAATGGTTCAAAATATCCGATTTGATTTAGGTTTGTAGGTATATTCGTTTCGTTAAAATAAAAATCTTTATTTGTATCAGGCAGAAGATAACCTAAACAATTTATCCTTATGAATCATCAACTCTACTCTAAGATAAATAATTATATTTAATTAAATGTTATTTATTTGATATTAAAATTTGGCTTATAATTATTAAAAAAATAACTAAATTTACTTTGTTTTAAACATACCTACCTAAATAAAATTAAAAAAATAAATTACTAAAAAAAGAGTTTAAACTAGAAGAATATATTAATTTTCTTTGACTGTGATTTATTTATTTATTTTCAATTTAATAAATAAATTCTGAGTTAAAACAGAAAAATATCTAATTAACCTTTAATTCTATCTATTTTTTTGAATATATGACGAATCTATTTCCGAGTTACACATTTCACATTTCATTTACAAATTATTTCATTTTATTGATTTTCGAAAGCTTTTTCACGTTCTATTGAATGTTTATTACTGCCAAGTGAAACATGATTGGAATATATCTATAAAAAACACTGAGGATTGCAAGCAGATAAACTCTGCAATATGAACACAGATGCTTTATTAAAAACATAAAAACCAAATAACTCTTTAGTATATGATTTGAAAAAAAAAAAATCAAAATGATTGAAGGGAAAAAAATTAAGAAATAAAAAAAAAAAAGTGAGCTGGAGAAAAATAAGCGTTCTTGCATTTTGGAAAATTGTCGAGATAAAGTAATATTGTTTTTATTAAAATGATTGAGAAGGAAAGAAAGAGAAAATATCAATTTTTCCAATTTAGAAAATACTTAAATATTTTTTCATTTATATACCTATATCTCCTCTTTTACTGCTCATATGAGGCAAACTGCCTCAGAGCACTGTAAATTTTTAATGCATAAATATATATATATATATATAACAAATTCAGTTAGCCTATTTTATATCTTGATATTTATTTTATTATCAAACAAGAAATATATGCTACATAATTTTAAAATTCTATTCAAATAATATAAGTACTTATTATCTTAAATGTCGGTAAATATTTCTTTGTTTTTTTTATGTTAGAAAGTTTCGGTCCTTCAGGTCAAGTAAACTGCTTGAAAAGCGGGATTGGCACTCAGGTTCGACTACTGAGGGGGTTGACATTTTCTAATAGAAAAAAATAAATAGAAATATCTACCAACATCTAAGATAATAGGGATTTCTGTCTATTTTTTGAATAGAATTTTAAAACCATTAAAGATACACATGAGTTTGTTTAAAATTTAGAATAATTCCAAAATTCTATAAAAAATAAATTAGTTAAACTTCCAATAAGGTCAAGTTAAGAAAAATAAATTTTATCTAATTTTACATGAATTGTCAGAACTATAATACTATGATGTATAAAAAAGCTGTGGCTAAATATACATATAATTTATAATTCCTATATTTTCCAAAATAGTGACAAAAAATATCCAGCCTGCTTAATTAACTAATTTAAGTTAAGTATTAAGAAATGAATTTAGATTTTATTTAGGAACCAATCTATGATTATAATAGAAATATTTTTACATTGCATATCAGAGTTTGGGTTGATTTTTGAAAAAGTTCTATTTTTTTCAAAAAGATACCCAACAAGATGCTTAAATCTTGACGCTAATAATTTAAGTATGTTTTAAATTTGTTTAAATTTATAATTATTGAGTAGAAAAATTCATCTTTCTAAAGCCTTCGAACTTTAAACATTAAAATTCCACTTATTCGATTAAATTTTATATCAAGTTAGAAAAAAAACTCAGGTTTTTGCAAACTTAGGAAAAATATGATAGTCCAAAAATTCAAAAGAAGTTTGAAAAGGGATTTTTAAAAAGAAATAAAATATCAATTTTACTACTAAAATTTTAATCAAAATGCTGAAAATTAGCATTTTTTGGCCTAGAATCCATTTAGAGCATATTTAGCCAAATTCTATCAATGGTGTGCTACTTTTTTTTATTAAGTGTTTCTAAATTTATGACAGAAGCGCGATTATAGCAAGTCAATTTTTTCTTGGGCGAGGCTTAAACTGGGGCCTCTCGTCTCAACATCGTCATCCCGATGATGAAGCAGTAACGCTACGTACGCGTGCAACCCGGTTCCCTATCATTTTACGTAAAAGTGTATTCAAATTCATAGAAGTCGGAAAATTCTTCTGAGAGCTCTAAAATATGAGTTTTCTTTTGAATACTATGTCTAAATTTTCAAAAAAATATTTCTTCATTAGAATAATATGTGTTTTTAATTCACGGCGAACGAACATTTCTTTAAACGATGGACCTAATCTCAGTTTTGTGAGAGGAAAAATTTAAATTTGGGGAAAAGGGGAATATGTGTTTATAAAAATACTATTTTATAACATTGAAGTAATTTTTGGAGACGGACTGATAAGTGAATTGAGTGGACATTGATGAGGGAGTCCAAAATTCAAAAAATAAAAAGATAATTTAAACTATCTTTTTACGACGTTTCTGAGGCTTATTCCCTCCTTCTTCAGGATTAATGAAATACGAAATAATATTGTTACTACCACTGAGAGAACAGAATGTCACATTGGTTTTCCTTCACTGACCATTCAAAACCCTGAGGAAGGAGGGAATAAGCCTCCGAAACGTTGGAAAAAGATATAGATTAAATTATCTTCTTTTTTTTGAATTTTGGACTGCTTCATCAATATCCACTCAATACTATTTTATTTTTTTATCTATAAAAAGTATATCTTTTAGCTAAGAAAACTAGAAATAAATTATATTTGCTACTGATTTAAGGTGAGAGAAAATATTAATTTATAAGGACCTATTAACAAAAAATTAAAATTAAAATAAAAAATAGAGTATTCAATAAAGGCAAATCATTAATAGAGGCATAGAGCAATAATTAAACTTTATTAAATATGTATTTGAATTTATTATAGGAATTTAATTTCAATTAAGAAAAAATTTCAAAGTTACTTAATGAAATAGTAATTAGATAAATTAGTTTATATAGAAACAAAATATGAGTTTAATTTATGGTTTACAGTACTTCTATTAAGTTATACATACTCCCATTACTGACTCGGACTGGAAATTCTGCTATCGAATATTAATTTGTCCATTTAATTTTAAATGTAATTACTTAATGAAGAATAATTATATATTTATAAACATGTAGCGAATCTGTATGCATGATTATATCCCAAATCAATACAATCACCGCTAATTGGACAGTTTTTCAGTTGATATTTTTAATTAGCCTCTCTCTGTTCGAACGTTGGTTACCTGACTAGAGAGTTTATTCGTGTTCTTTTCCTTCAGCCTCCCTCAACCCTTTGGTCAGAGGGTTGGTCCTCCCCGGGTCTGCGTGACCACAAAGCACGCGACACCAGGGAACAAGAAGCGAGGGGACGTTTTTACGCTCAAGACTCATGCACAAAGGGTGGAGAGGGGGTTGAAAGAAAGGTGGGTTAGGGGGGCGCGAACGAGAAGTTTTCGGCCAAAACAAAAGAACCCCCCTCCCCCCGCTCCCTCTTCTATTTTCTTCTCGATCATGAGTTTGCTTAAGGGGGTTTGGGACTGTTTATAATTTTTATAAGAAAATTCTAAAAATTTTATTATCGAATTATTGATGTATTAAATATTTATTCCCGAAATTTGAAGTTGATCGTCTGTTTCATTACCGAGAAATAAATTATTGAAAATTGTCCTTTTAACATGGAAGTAAATGGACCAAGCTTTTAAAAGGGCTATAACTTCTATACAAATTTTACCATTTTCCAACAAATTTATACAGATCAATAATTCAACTTTTATGAATCGAATGATACATTTTTCAATAGATTTGACAGTCTAGTTAATTAGTTATTCATAAATGTAAAAAATAAAAAGTTATTTGCAGCCAACAGAATATAATAAAAGCACTAGTGTAGAATTCCAACTCTGTTGAAATCGTTTTTGTGTTAAATAAATGTTTTTATAATGAGAAAAAATTTATCTCAATATTCTTTTTATTAATCTTATCAAAACAAAGAGTTTTATTCGAAATTAACCTCATTGTTAACAATTTTTTTATTGTGTTTAGTTGGCAGAGGTTTGTCACTCTGCATAAATACAAAAGATTTTTTCGAAGATCAACCAGATAGATAAGCTGTCCCAAACTCCCTTAATCTATTTGCCCCAATTTGGTTGAAATTTATGATTCCCTCTACAACTACCTTTTTTGGCAACCTCTTTGAAAGGTAAATCCGAGTGGTGAACCGCGACCAAAAATCGTGTACACCTACTTCCACTTCGACTTTCATTTCCAAGTAGAGGACAATAGAATACAATAGATTATCTAATGAATTACATAGTCATTCCAAATAATTCCAAAGACGGTGTACACCTAATTCCAATCGCGGTACACCCCTCGGGTAAATCGCTCTTGCCAAGGGGAAATAAAATTATTTTATATTATTATATATTGAACATTTTGTATTTATTATATATACAGGGTGGTGCATAAAGATCTACCACATTTTTTGATGAGGTATAAAAAATGAAAAAATTTAACTAGAAAAATTGAATAGAATTTTGAAAAATACATAAAATAAATTTTCTTTTTAATGTGTTTAAAACATTATATCAGACAAAAAAGGGGTGGAATAGTCAAAAATGAAAATTCTAGCTCTTTCGACCAAATTATGTAAACAAAATTTGGTTAGTTTTTGCATTTCTAGACTTCTTGGGGTCCACAGAATATGTATACAAAATGTGGTTGAGTTTGGTCACAAGGGCTAGTATTTTCATTTTTGACCCTTCCCCCATTTTGGATGGTTAGTTTTTGCATCTCGAGCCTTTTTGGAGCCCACAGAATATGTATACTAAATTTGATTGGATTTGGCCGAAAGGGCTAGAATTTTCATTTTTGACCCCCCCCCCCCACACACACACCTTTCTTGTCTGATAATGTTTAAAACATATTAAAAAAAAAATATTTTAATTTATTTTCAAAAAATATTTTCAGTTTTTTTCTAGTTAAATTTTTTAATTTTTTATATCTCTTCAAAATGTGTGAGATCTTAATGCACCACCCTGTATATACAGAAAAAGGGAATAAATATATCTCTACACATAAATCTCAATGTTTTAAGGAGGTTTATGATTTTATGTTGGGCCACACTAATTTCATTGCTGGGCCGCATGCGGCCCGCTGGCCACTAGTTGGACAGCCCTGATCTAAAAGTTTATGTTAAATTTATTTTCATTTATCTTATACTGATAATTTTCCTTTTTTTAAATAAAAATATTTTTTTTATATTTTCTGTTTTAGAGAATCGAGTCCACCTAGAGAAATCCATTCAAGATAATAGAAATTCAAAACGGGATTTTATTCATTTGTGTGGCGGAAATCGACCTGTGCATACGCGGCAGCCATTCTTCCAAGGTAAGAGCAAATCAACTAAACTCTAATTAATTTTAATACATAATTAATACATTAATTAGTCATATTAATATTAGGACATCATATTATACTCAAAACAGACAACTCTCAGCAAGAAAATTTTATCTTTTATTGAAAATAGTCAAATTAAAAAATAAAAGGCAAATCTTTTGGTTAATATATCAGCAAACTAGTACTTTGATGACTTTTCAACCAGGGGATGCTGTCCAAAAAGTACCCTTCATTTTTTGAAATTTTATTTTAATTTTCGATTTTTTTCAAATTTCATCGAATAAAGCATCAATTTCGTTATTTTTTAAATTTAACATTATATTTTTTTAAAATATATTTTGGGACCTTCGCCCAAAACGGATACTGCTTTGTGTGAGTGAGGGTATAAATCAGAAATTAAATCTTGTGACTTAAGGTAGTTGTTCCGCCAAATGCGTTTTCTTAGGATTTTTCTGAAATCTAGATATATTATTATTTAAATACTTCTGCATCGATTGGTGGCAAAACAAAATTTATGAACAATACAGTTCCGGAGATATTTAATTTCAAAAATCAAGTTTTTCGGGCTCATTAGCATTGCACTATACGGGATATCGGAAAATTTACATACATATTTAATTATAATTAAGAAACCGTTATTATTATTTTTATAAAAAACTAAACCAACATTAAACAATAACCAATACATATTTTAAGACAATTTTGATTCATAGTTACAACACAGTTTCTGAGATAATAAGGAATAAATAATGAAAAATGTATAAAAAATAAATTCTCACTAAAAACATTTTGGCAGCAGCGCATTTATTTAACCAGCGAAAGATGCATGATCTAGATTTTTTCAAAATTATAATTTTAATAAGGTGTAACGTAGGCGTTGATTACATTTGTTAAAAAATAACAAAACGATTTTTATAGAAATTTAAAATGTATTTAATCTATCATTTTAATATAAAAATATTCAATTTCTTACAATGGTGCCAAATTTGGCTAGAATTGGTACATAAACAGCAAAAAGTTTTGGGCTTATGAACTATGAATCCTTATTGTCTGTTCTATATACTCTAGCATTAACTTTTTGCTAGTATTGTCGCGAAACAACTATCTTAAAGTCCGCAGTCCCTGAGATGGAAATCGACCATCTTCCACAATGAATCAGCCTGTCCAATAAGAAAATCTTAAATTCCTCTTAATTCTATTGCTATAAGCAAGCTATGGCTTAGCTATAGAGCTCTTAAAGATAAGATTAAATAAATATTATATTTAATATTGATTTACTATGAGTTAAGGATACTAGGTCACTTACCATATTTCACTTTTAAAGTGAAATAAGTGACCTAGTATCCTTAACTCATAGTAAATCAATATTAAATATAATATTTATTTTCTCTTATCTTTATTAATGATGGTTCACCTTGCACCAACACCACAATCTCTACTAATTATAGAGCTCTTAGTTATTTCTCATATATTGAGAATTCTTAGAAATGAATTATTCCAGAGATTCCAAGAATCACATGATCCCTTTTGATATGAAATAAAACATATTCAATAAGACCCTGTAAATTTTTCATGAAATTGACTATCTGCGACCACTCTACTATTCTTCAACTTCTTCAAGTGCCATACTCGATTCCGAGCGTCGGCGATTAGTATAGAGAGTATCCTCTCCATTGTAATTTTCCTGGGGAAATTTTTCACAGGGGTGGTTTCCCATTGCCTTCCTCTGAAAGAATCAGATTATATCTAGTCAACTATTTGTTCATTTAATAGAAAAGTATTATTATAGGATAGTGGATATGAATGTTTGCGTCCGAAATGGTTGCATAAATTTCAGGAGTAAATGTGTTTTTTTTTTAAAGAGATTCTATAGTTACTCAACTGAAGTTTTCTCTCAGATTGGATAACTGTAGTCTTTTTACATTGTAAGATATAAAATATTCGATTACTTTTTCTTTCTAAGATATAAAATTCTCTTTTTTTATGATAAATGAGAAATTGTATTGAATTATTAAATAAAATTAAAGGTTTGATGCTTTGGTGTTTGAGTTGTTTGTCAGGAAAGATATTTAGGCTGAAACTACCGAGATTATATATTTTAATGAGATAAACTCACCAGAATACACGACGTTTCGACACTTATTTCTGAAGTCATTTTCAAGTGCAGGTTTAATTTTAACATAATAAATTTAATTAAATTTAATACAATTTGATGGCGGTATATGTATATAATTAAGTAATGGAGAGGGATTCAGCCAATGGGTAGCCTCTGCTGAATTGAATTAAAGCCGAAACGTTTTCCAAAATTGGGAGTTTTTATTCAGCAGAGGCTACCCATTGGCTGAATCCTTCTCCATTACTTAATTATATACATATACAGTCATCAAATTGTATCAACTTCATAACCATCGAGGAATATCATCATGCTCGGACACCTTATACACAAATATGGCGCTCGTCTTCAGAGACTCATCAACTCTTAGGAAGTGATGATGGCATTATTGAATTAAAGCTGAAACGTTTTCCATAATTGGGAGTTTTTTATTCAGCAGAGGATACCCATTGACTGAATCCCTCTCCATTACTTAATTATATTAATTAAATTTATATTTCATTGGGGAATAGAATTTGTTTCCCAATAAATCCTTTTTTTAGATCAAGGCCGGATTGATCTATAATTAACAAATAAGAAGCACGAGAGTGTGATTCGCCCGGAAACTTGATACAAAGCTGTGGAAGTTGATTTTCAGTTGACATTAAGAGAGAGCGAAAAAGGAAGAAACTTGAGTGTAGAAATTACCTAGGGGGAAATTACGGATATAATAGGATTATCATTAGGACATTATTCTCTGATAGGATAGAGCAGAGCACTAGTGAGGAGAGAAGGTGAAAAGCCCGATCGACAGGAAGTGTTATTCTCGAAGGAAAATGACGAAATAAGCCACGTTCGGGAGTCGCAACTTCCAAGAGACAACTTAGATGGGAAAAGTTACAAGTTGTTTTGCAAATGTTTCAAAAGAAGCCAGGAAATGCTTGAGGGTGGAAGAAAAGGGTGGAATCGGGGTGAGGGGGTTGGTTTGGAGAAGAAGGGGACAGACAGGATCTAAGAAACTGTTGCTTGACTTGGACTTTGGACCCATTAAGAGCCTCTAGGGGGTGCGACGTTTCTTCCATACAGTAATCGAATTAACGGATTAAACAATGATCAATATTGTAGTAAATAAACGGTGAATTATTTATTCTTCATTACATTGATGATGAAAATTGGAGGTAAAATATAATACATAATTAATTTTCATTTCTTTACCAATTCAAAAAATTCCTTCCTGAATGTTCATTAAATGATGTAAAGATTAAAATGTGCTACTTTTCTTAATAATACAATTAACTACACATATCAGCTCACTTTTTTCAACATTTATAGACGTATCAAGTACACATCCTCAGAAAATAGTAAAACCTAAAAATAAATTTTCTATAGATCATACACAATATAATTTAAAAATTGTCCATAATATGAAGTTGTTTTATAATACTTTTATCATACTTTTTTCATAATGACACATAAATAATTTGGAATATTTTTATATATTATTTTGAAGTAAATTAACTAACAGCTAATTTAACTTTTGTGCCTGCAAGGCTAGTAAACGTTGGGAAAACTTAGCAGAATTTAATAAATAAAATCAAATCAAAAGATCTTTCTATATAGCTTAATATACCAACAAAACGAATTAGCAACGACTATTTGTACCCACGAGAAATAACAGAGTAGTTATAATTAAAAAATATGATGATGAAGTTCAAACCTTCGAAACTATAGTCCCTACTAAAATAAAATTTATTTTCATTGCGCGCCCACCTATATTGTGACGTCACACTAGCACTTTTATACTCCATACTTTAATTATTGGAGATTTTTTTTATAAATAAAACTCAACTAAAGGTATTTAATATATTTTTAAGTTAAATTTAAAATTTTTTTTAATTTGTCTTTTTTGACATCACAATTTTGGGAGAAGGTTCGTGGGTGGAGAGTGGTTGTAGATAGAGGAAAAAGGGTTCAGGGGGGAGAAGGTAGGGGGTCCAGGGGGTCCATGTGAGAGGTAGGGAGGTGAGGGCTCATGGGGTGGGGTGTCCTGAGGGCGTAGCCCCTGGCCAGAAGAGGCCAGCCTAAGACGGCCGTCGCATCTAGTAAATGTATAATATAATAGAACAAATTAATAATATCAGAGAGAAATGTTAGAAGAGAGCTATTTTAGACAAGATTAAATAGTCTAATATCACTATATATAATGGTGCCGCTTCTCCAGGTGAAAGCCATGACTTTTTGCGCTTGGGATTGTCGAAATAGATCCACTTTTCATCTCCCGTGACGATACGATACAGAATCGACTTCCTTTCTTGACGAACCAGCAACATTTCAGCCATCATTTTTCGCTTCTCCATTTGCCGGTCGTTCAAGTCATGTGGCACCCATCTGCCTTCCTTGTGGATCTTTCCCAATGCTTTCAGCCGGTCACCAACTGTTCTGCGGCCTACTCCGAGTCTCTCTGCAAGCATTCCTTGCGATTGGCGCGGATCTTCTGCCAGCAAGTCCTCCAGGTCAGCATCCTCAAACTTTTTCGGCTGTCCAGGCCGCTCCTTGTCGTTCACATCAAAATCACCACTTCGAAACCGTCCAAACCAACGTTGGCAGATTTTTTCAGATGGAGCATGGTCCCCATAAACTCCCCGAGAATACGAGCCGTTTCCGCAGCCGATTTCTTCATTAAAAAATAGTGCAACATCACCTCCCGCAAATGCTCTTTTTTCGGCACAAAATCCGCCATGTTTACAAGCCAATATCTCATACACAAATGAACCGAATGTTGACATGTTATATGCCGTTTGAAAGGTGATTACCAACACTATAAAACCAAAAAAATATTTGGATGAGTTTGGTGGAAAAATACCGAAATGCCATCTGTTAGAAAAAAAGGACATTATTAACCGCCAAACCTAGTATATGTATGTGATGGGTGTGCTTATTTGCATAAAGCAGAGGACAACCTCAATAATTGCTCTTTATGAATCAACACCTCGCTGCTCTTGGCAAAAAAATATTCTCAATTAAATTATACTATATCGATAAATTTCCAAATAATATTTATTAAATAAAATTGTTTCTGGTGGGAAGTAAATTTTTCTAATACCATGCCAGATAAAGGGAAGGGAAGCGCGTTTTTTTTATAGACCTAATATAAACGGCTTATAATACCATAAAGATAATATTAAAAAAAAGCGAGATCAATCTTTGCTTAATAGTTTTTTCTTCTAAATTTTTCAGGTCCAATTATAACAAGATCTCTGTTTGAGAGTATGTGTCTGTGTGTAAACCTAAAGCTTTCATGAGATTTGAGTGATTATGAGCTCGGTTGCGTGTTTAGCCTCCTAAGAAAGGGATCTTAAGCCCTGCAACCCAACTAAACGCCTCTTGCACGCAAACTTTGTGGTCACAATTGTATATCGGTTAAGAAAAAAAAGCTAAAGAGAGGGGGGAAAGGAATTTGAAATGCATTAGTTCAATCTATTTGGAAAATATTTATCTTGAAAGTTTAAAAGGATTTTTATTGTATAGGATTGTTTTTCATTATTTAATTTTAGGGGAAATGCATTAAAAAGAAATATTAAATTTATTAATTCTCCGGTATCCGATAAACATTTATAGCCTATATATATATTATTATATTATATTCACATTTGTTTTTTAATCACAAAGTTTATTATATTCTAAAAATTAATAGCTTGATCTTAATTTGAAAATCATTCAAAGTAGCAATAAACAGTTTTTTATGGAATTGTTTTTTAATTGTAATTGTTTTATGAATATATAATTTATATATAGATATAAAGGGAGACAGTTCTTTATTATATTAAAATATAATTGAAACAATACTATTATATGCTTTCATTTAACTTGATTTCTCTGTCTGTCTGGGCAAAATCTTGTAATCTAGTGTTTTTTATTTTATTTTTTTTTTATTTTAAATCAGTAGACGGACAAAAGTGTTTTTATACATAACAATACAAGTACAAAATAAATTTACAAAAATATAAGCTGGTACGTTAATCATAATATAAACAGACAAGAAATACAAATATAACATTTTAATTGTTCAAGCATTCGAACGAATTTGGAAATACGTTAGAATTAAATAACGAACATTTGTTTGAAATTTTTTCTTATTTTCCATTTATACCTAAAGAATACGAAAAATTTAATGGTCTTTTAATCTTCATATCTTGAGAATTGGCCCATTACTACTAAGAAGCCGCCCATAAATTACGTCACACAGTAAGGGGGGAGATGAGATAGCAATTTGTGACAAAATTGCTCAGGGAGGCCCGGGGATCTTAAAAATTTGGTACTCAATATTGGAGTCAATTTTAATTGTTTTTTAACTGACTTCAAAAAAAGAGGACGTGTTCTCAATTCGACTGATTTTTTTCTTTTTCTTTTTTTTTTTGTTTTTTTTTTGTTTCTATGTTACCTGATATCTTCTTGTGAACCGATTTTGATAATTTTTTGCATTGGGTTCAGTCTAGTTTCCGATTGGTACAAATATAAATTTCATTGGTATTGGACCTTTTTTGTTATGTTTTTTCAGGCATAACATCGTTGTTTATGAATCGATTTTAATCATTCTTTCTGCGTTTAGATCAGTATAGTTCCAAGATATTCAAGATACCTAACTATTTATTTATTTATTTTATGTGTATGTTCAGCGAGAACTTTTTCCCACGTGGACCGATTTCGATGATTCATTTTTTATTGAAAAGGGGGGTAACTTAGGGGTGGTCCCATATTAGTTTGGTCAAGTTCTATAAATTACGAAATAACGTAAATCTACAATTCTTATGAGCAAATAATCGAAATGATAATAAATAAAATCTTTTATAAAAAAAACAATATTAAAACGTTCATTTTAAACCCGCAAACGTTTTGAGAGAAATTCTATATTTTTGAATTTAATTTTATTATCATTTTCTGATTCATTCGCCCAACACTTTCTCTTACGAGATGAATGCAAGGTATTATCTTAAGTCACTATTAATAACATCACTAAAAAGAGAAAAATAAAAATAATTTTTATAAAAAAAAATAAAATAAAACAGACTTCAAAAAAATGAAATGCAACAAATAATATAATAAGAACTCAAAAATCAAATAAAATGGACTAAAAGGTATAAAATTATTATCTAATTTAGTTACAACTAAACGATGAAATTGTTATATCAAATCACTTTTTGAAGTCGGTGCTAATCAAACTATATAATCCAGCTTACCCGTCAAACTTATTAAGTTAGATCCGTCGAGTTCGATTCATAAAAATGTATATTTTTGCCAATGACTTCAAAAAGAGATTTCATGTAACAATTTCATCGTTTAGTTATAACTAAATTAGATAATTATTTTATACCTTTTAGAAGGATTTTATTTAATTTTTAAGTTCTTATTATTTTATTTGTTTCATTTAATTTTTTTGAAGTCGGTTTTATTTTTTTTTTTTTTATAAAATTATTGAAAATAAATTTTATTTTTTCATTTGTCTAGAAAACTGTTTGCCGAATTTAAAAGAATTAAATGTTTTTATTTTTATGTAATTTCATTTAAAATGGTAACCATGACGACTGTTTTTGTTGGGGAACGGACATACAAACATAGGTAGAAATATACAGAGACAAGCACGAATGCCCTTTAGTAGTATGTGATTAAAAAGCCCCTTTAAAGCTCCATTGTTATTGTATTTGCTTAGTTTATTTATTATATCTGTTGTTATGTTAATTTATATAGTTTAGTGCCTGGAGCACCGAGCGATGCTCGGTAACTTTTTGCCTCTAAATAGATTAAGTTTTAAATTTCAAGACTCTGCGACTTACCGAAGACGAGATATGAACGATTAAAATATTTATTTTACGACACTCTTAATTTACACCCCCTTCCTTTATTTCAATCGGATTAAAATCTATACACGTCTAATAACTCATGACACTTGATAAATATACCAAATTAAAAAAAAAATTGTTTGTGCCGTTTTTGAGAAAATCAAAAAAAAAAAACATAAATTTTTCATGTAAATGTCAACTTCCGGTGTTCCGATTTCAAGCAAAAGTTTTCCGTACTCCTTCTAGCCTATATCGAGCTTAAGTTTGGAATTTCGTGGCTCTGAGATTTATGGTTGCGATACGCAGGGTGGTTACATTCTTACGTACGTAAACATCAACTTCCGGTATTTCTATTTTAGCCAAAATATTGTGGTACTTCTTGTAGCCTCTAGATAGCTTAGGTTTCAAATTTCAAGGCTTACCGAAAACGAGATATGAACGATTAAAATATTTATTTTTCGACATGACTAATTTACACCCCCTTCATTTATTTTAATCGGATTAAAATTTATACGCGACTAATAACTCATGAACTTGATAAGTTCCCCAATTTTTAGCGAAATCTTTAGAGCCGTTTTTGAGAACCCGATTGTATATATACAAGAATTGCTCGTTTAATATAATTAGATAGATTAGATTAGATATATAAACCATTTTTTTATATAGTTGATCTGTGTTGAGTTGCTAATAACCCTTGCTGTTGATGGGCCTTAAAACACCAATATAAATGTATATATAATATCTAGATATAATGTATATATAATTTATCCTATGAAAAATAGCGAATAAAATATATCTAACTAAAATGACTGATGATTAATTGCACACCTTTGAAACTATAGTATCTACAAATAAATTATATACAATAATTATATATTTATTTATTTGCTCAAGCAGAGAACATCCTCATTGATTTCTCTTTATATGAACAATTTTATTTAATAAATATTAATTTGAAACCAATCGATATTATTCCGCCCACCCTTTACTTTCCCCCTCCACCCGAACTCCGTGTGTCTCCCTTTCTCTAAAGTCATCAAGTTAATGTGTTTTTCTGATTTCCGATTGATTTGAAAAAAAAGGAGAAAAAAACAAAACAAAACAATATAAAATGAAATTGGACGTAAAAAAAAGAGGAAATAATAGCGATATATTTTTAAAATACTTCCTGTCGAATGTTGGCCTATTTTTTTTTCGAGAATTCAGATAAATAATTATTATTAAGCGTATTATATGAATTTCCGAGCAAATTAGATCAGTTTTTTATAGACTTTAACAAAAGAAAAATAGCATTGTGAAGTTAAATGGCAAAATATTAAGTTCATTGAATTGAACATTTCAGATAAAAATTGAAATTCATTTCGTTTATCATTTTGTGGAGACAAATTATTATTAATTTGCAATCAATTAAGCATTACTAAATTAAGTTTTAATAGGTTCCGGGTTCAGGTAAATGCTAGGCCGTTCAATTGCTGCTTCATCAAGTTGTGTGTGATTTCTATATTTGTGTACAAACATCTTCATTTGGAAACCGATTGTATAAGTGTACAAGTCATATGATCCTAGCCGACTGATACGGGTGAGAATCTTTAAAAGCTGTATGTATGTTCGCTTATGTATTTCGATAGGGTTTCTTTTTTTCAGCCGTGGCTTATGTATTTGTATATGTATAGGATTTCTTTTTTCAGCAGATAGACCGTGGCTTATGTAATATCGATAGGGTTTCTTTTTTTCAGCAGACAAACCGTGGCTTATGTATTCCGATAGGGTTTCTTTTTTTCAGCAAACAGACCGTGGTTTATGTATTTTCGATAGGATTTCTTTTTTCAGCAGTCAGGCCGTGGCTTATGTATTTCGATAGGGTTTCTTTTTTCAGCACAGACCGTGGCTTATGTATTTCAATAGGGTTTCTTTTTTCAGCAGACAGTCCGTGGACCTTGAAACTTACTCTGTATTTCAAAAGACTAGGTATATTATGTTAAAAATAATCGGTGTCCTATCGTAATTTTATTTAATTCGACCAATTAAAAACTCTCCTCTGAATTTTAAAACGAACATTCCGGCAATATCCTTGTGTAAAAACAAGATTATTTAGGAGAGCATTGTATTATTCTAAAAAAATCCCCAAAATATTTACTGAAATTGTGAGATCAAAGAATATTCCAATATCTAGAAAAGATATTCTTCTTAAATTATAAAAATAGATTCTTTGTGTGCTGGCTGGGATCCCGAAAACAGCTCAAACGATTTTGATGAAACAAACTTAATTAACCATTTTCAAGGACGAAAAACAATCTATCCAGGTCTCCTTTATGCAATTATTATGATAGTGTTTTTTTTAATTTAACGTTGACTTTTTAATTAACACAAAAAATTACAAAAAATACTTGTTCTACTGGATACTAATTATAATAATAATAATTTTGGAGAAAAAGGTGAAAGATTCAGTACGGTGTGTCTAGTAATAAATTGGAATATAATAAATCATTCAAAATTTCTATTTCTTTAAGCACCTGTTAATTTGTCTATGTCTTCTCCAAGGCAACATATGAAAATCTCAAAATTGATGATTTGATTTCAGGGGAAATAAATACAAATAACAAAATTTCATTTACAATACAATCAAATAGTCATTTACATTTATATAATGAAAATAAATTTGTGTATAGGTATATAATTTAATTGTTAGAGACTTTAATTTCATCATCAGTCTTTTTAATTAGATATATTTTATCTGTTATTTCTCATGGGTTCAAATACCGGAGTGAATGTTTTCATTTTTGTTGTAATAGTGACCCCATCACATAATAAATTAATTTTTGCTAGTCTCAGAAAAATAAAATCCTTTCAATTATACATTTCAAGTTGGTTTATTTTGTTTTCGACCTACAATAATCTATCAGATGATACATGGCAGCAACGCTAGTAACGTCCCATTTTACTTTTTAAACGGAACCCTTCAAATGATCTAGGAATTTAAGTCTCATGCCTGAATTAAAGAAGACAATAAAAGAATGTGTCTTCTGCTGGAAAAATACATTTTTTAATTTTGTTATAACGAGACTATAGTTTCTTTATTCAGACCACGTGTCAAACTCACTTTCACACATCAATTCGTGTGAATCAATTGTAATAGACTGATGAAGAGGACAAAGCCCTCGAAACTATAGTCTCGTTATAAATAAATTAAAAAAAAATATTTTTCCAGTAGAAGACACAACTCTTTTATTGTCTCCATTAATTTATAAAAATTCTGCTACACTCGGCAAAAAGAAACTTTCAATTTAACTCATGCCTGAAGCTAATCATTCTTCCTATAAAAGTAGTAAGAACTCTAATTTCAAAAAATGCTTTAAAACTCAAAGCTTGATATACTTTTTAAATTCAATTTTTAATTCAAAAACACCCACTCCAAAAAAAAGTAATTGAACTACGCCAGTGGCTTGTAGTATCTGTATTAGATAGGATGCATCAATCAATATAAAATTTCTTCTTATTCTTGATTATTTCACAATATGTACAAATATAAATTTGCTATTCTAAAACTCTTTTTTCTACCGTTTTAATAAACTTTGTTATAAGATAAATTCTTCCGCTTATGCCCTTCTTTTTTTCTTTATTATTTTCGCCTATTTCTCAAAATCTTTTCATGAGTTATAAAAGAAATTCGATCAAGACGAGCGAATCAAAAGTAAATCTCCCACTTGGCTGAATGTGACTAATAAAATATCAAGTATTGAAGTACCCAATCTTTTATTCCTTTCAAATTAATCCATGTATGTGTTTGTGTATGTGAAAGGGAATCAGACAGAGTTGCTCTCAGATTGTCATTGGTAGCGAACTCAACTTTCTTTTGATTTTCCTCATCTTCTATTATTTCTTTCTTTTTTTTATTATTTTTTATTTTTGCTTCGATTTATTGATTTTTTTTTTAAGAGCCCTTCTCTAATATCCGTTAAAGATAGACTTGTTTTGATTGAATGATCGTCCTCCATAGCACACCTGGGTAGTCTGCACAGGTGATGGCGATTTGACCCCCTCGGTGCTCTATCCCCCACCCCACCCTTTGAAAATGTCATTAAATTTTAGGGCTCCAGGGGTGAATGCAGCCGTTGCATCGCCGTCAAATGGCCGGGCTTAATTTCCTCCCCAGCAAAAACTAAATAAATAAATAAAGGTCATTGACCTTGTTTAATCTTATAAATATAAATTTTCCTTAATAGGTATTTTATTAAATATATTAGAAATTTAGATGTATAAAAAAAAAATTAAAAAATACTTTTCGTATAGTCAGTCCTTTTAAAACCACAGTATTTTTTTAAATTATTTTTGAAATCGATGCTAATCTACTGGCGAGATTCACTAAATTTTCGCGATCATATATCGACTTGGTCTAAATTAAAGAATCCATCCATAAAGCCTGACTATTTCGAAAATACAAGAAAAATCTTACCACCTTTAATGAATTATTCTTAATATGTAATATAATAAATTTGAATGAATTTATTTAGGGGCCGTCCATAAATTACGTTACACATTAAGGTGGGTATCTCAGTTTTGTGACAGCTTGTGACAGGGGGCCCGGGGACCTTAAAAATTGTGATGTCACAAAAGTCAAATTAATTTTTTTTAAAAATTATAAAGTATAAAAGTGATAGTGTGACGTCACAATACAGGCGGGGCTCAGTGAAAATGTGACAGATGTGACACAGGGGGGTCTAAAAGTCTTGAAATTTGTGTGACGTAATTTATGGACGGACTCTTAGTTCAAATAAAGAAATAAATTCAGACGAATTTAATTTGTTGAATAATAAATACCTAGTACATCTATTAAGCGATGAACTTTATTAAAATATGATATTATTTTGAAAACATTCGTTAATAAATAAAATTCAATTTAAATTAAATTTAACTATTTTATACTAGTATCATTATATGTATGTTTATTTTCATCAAGCAGAGAATAACCTCAGTGATTTCTCTTTATGAATTAACAACTCTGCTACTCTCGGAAAAACATTCTTTTCAATTTGTAATGTACTCTTTGATGAGTTTAAATTGTAACAAGATAGTTACTTATCTATAGATACATTGTTACTTTATTTTTTAGTGAAGTTCAAATTTATGTTGCAGAATTTGAATCGTGAAACGTAATCAATATAAAATAAAAATATATATTTTTTTAATTAATTTTTTTAGCCATTATTTAGGTAGGGAAGAAAAATTCATTTTCTACTTTTCTTTTTTTACTATATTTCGAAATAAAAGGATGTTTAAGTAAATATAAATATATAACTGGCACTGGCATTGGAAGTCAATTAAATCGTCTCTCCTCGGTTCATTGATTCTTTCTTTTTCTAGACCGTCTTACATTTATTTCTGTTTCCTATCAGGTTAATTCCTCATCATGATTTCCGAGGTCTATCGTTTCACATTAGTTTCAAATGATTAAATCTATTTCTGTCAATATTCATTGATCATGTCAATTATTAGTTTCAAACTTGTATTACTTTACTATTGTGGAGTCTGTCGACTCAAGTAAACCACTTCAATGCTCCTAGAAAAGTAATTTCCACTGCTTTTAAGTCTTAGTTTTTCGAATGTACCTACTCAAATGATATTTATATATAAGGTTTGATTTATAGTGCCACGCCACATAAAGATCTGGATTTGCTGATTTTATGAGCTTTATCGTGGTTTTAATCACATGTTAATAAGATATTCCGATTGAAAACTAGAGATAAGTGAAAAAATCTAGAAATTAGAAAAGTAGTTGTTACTTACTACAATCGGCCATATTGACCCGGCATTTGTTTCTATTTATTGGAGAAATAACGCCCAAAACTATATCTTATACATGACTTTAATCATCATCTATCAAACTATACTAGCTAATGTGATAAGATATGACACCCCCTTCACTCAAAAGTATGCCCGGAACTCTTAAGGTGGATACACATTAGCGCGTGTATCTACCTTTAGAAACGAGCTTGACACGCTCGGGGCCAGTTCTGTCATCCCCTTTCCGAATTTCCTCTACTAATTTACTAATTTCCTTATTGTAATTTTTTCGAGGGGTGAACTGCCACATAATATGATGTACACCTACTTCCACATCCTCTTTCATTTCCAAGTAGAAGAAGATAGATGTAGGGACATTATTTAATGAATTCCAAAATAATTCCACATAATTGCAAACACGTGTACACTTAATTCCAAACGCGGTTGACCCTTCGAATTTTCTTAACCCTAACAATTATCTGGGGTGAAATTTGAAAAATAATTAAACGGGATTATTGTGGTTGTTTCCGAATTTCTCGTCTACTAATTTATTAATTTCCTTATTGTACTTTTAACTCTATCATCTGGGGTGAAATTTGAAAAATAATTAAAAGGGATTGTTGTGGTTGTAACTAGGATTTTAAGGCTTATAAGATAGAATTTCATTTCATTTCCTTGGCTGCCTGACACATAATTAACGATTTCTTTGGTTTTAAGTTCTGAAACCATTCTCAAGAAGTTCTGAAATCATTCTCAAGAACGATAGTTATTAACAAATTCAAATTTCATGTGTGTCATGTATGTTTCTTTATACAAGAGTCAACAGACTCGTGGGTTTTCAATATGTTAAAGCCGTTTCTAGAATAAAGTAAGTAAAAATAAATTTCGTTTTGTAAAAAACATAAATTATTCTATTGACATAGCATAATGAATAATATAAATAGATAGCCACCCCCTAATTTATAATGGGCTCATAATATTAAAAAACCCGAAAACTATCTACCTCTCGGATCTTTAATTATATTTCCATAATAAATATCACAGCTGGTTAAGGTTGAATTGAAAAAAAAATCCTCGAACTCAGCAGACTCTCCTATCTGGAGAGTGCAGGACAAACAGACGTCGTTGTTTGTTTGTCCACGGCCTGCTTTCAAATATTAATTGAATTAATTTTAGTACTGTTTTAACAAATTGCTTACAAACTTGTAAATAAACAAATTGCCTCTGCAATTTCTGATAGGAGATTCTCATTCCCTTGCTACCTTATCATACAACCAGCTATTAATTCTTTAATATTCTATATTTTTTCATTTTATGTTAGAAGCAAATTTTGGATAAGTTTTATTATCTATATCTTAGAAAAAATTATACACAAGATTTTGGTTAGATCTTTAATGGATAATTTCACTTAAATTTATTTTCAAGTAAAATGCTTATAAATAAAAAGTACAGAACAATTAATGTAGCTATAAATATATCTAAATAAAGTTCATTAGTAATTTTGGACATTAATTAATTGAATTTACAATTAAAATTTACACTGAGTAAGTGATATTGTAATTGCCAATCAACGAAAATGTTGCTTTGCCACTTTGACAGCTATGGAAGAATATACTTCGATACAATTGATTATATTATCTGCTTGCTGTGAATTTGGTATGTCTGTTTGATAAGCTGGATAATTCTACCTGATTGGATATCAACACTTGAGAACGGTTTTTGAATAAGAAGCCGAAACATTTAACAATTTTCTATAATTTCACCATGGCTAGTAAAAAATCTCCTATTTTCTAATTTGACGTCATTTGGCCATGAAAATATAAAAAGTTTTATCGGCATAATATCGAACTTTTTTATTATCTTTAAGGAAGTTGATCCGCCAAATGGGTTTTCTTAGGATTTTTTTGAAATGTAGACAGATTATTATTTAAATACTTCTGCATCGATTGGTGGCAAAACGAAATTTATGAACAATATAGTTCCGGAGATATTAAATTTCAAAAGTAGAGTTTATCAGACTATTTTACATTTCACTATACGGGATATCAGAAAATTTACATACATATTTAATTATAATTAAGAAACCCTTCTTACCATTTTTATAAAAAACTAAACCAACATTAAACAATAACCAATACACAATTGGATGTTGATGAAGGCAGTCCAAGGTGGTTGCAAAAAATAAGACTATATCAGTTTTATTATTTTACATTTATTCGATAACCGACGTTTCGGAGATTTACTCTCTCCTTCTTCAGTGTCTATATAATTGAGGGGAAGAAGAACATCAATTAAATCCCAATACTAATTGATGTTCGTCTTCCTCTCAATTATATAGACCCTGAAGAAGGAGAGTAAATCTCGAAACGTCGGTTATCGAATAAATGTAAAATAATAAAACTGTTATAGTCTTATTTATTACAACCACCTTGGACTGCCTTCATCAACATCCAATTCTATATTTATACCAGTCCGTCTCTAAAGAAAAACTCTATCAATAACCAATACATATTTTAAGACAATTTTGATTCATAGTTACAACACAGTTTCTGAGATAATAATGAATAAATAATGAAAAATGTATAAAAAAAATTTTCAATTATTTTCTACTAAAATCTTTGAATTTTGACCTTAAATTTAGATTCTTTCTTAATATAAAATATAAATTTAATTTTGTTTAATTATTATTATTTTTAATAGTTTATATACATTAAAGATGGTAAAAATTTCGATATTACTCCGATAAACCTTTTTATATTTTCATAAAATTATTTTTCTACTAAAATCTTTGAATTTTGACCTTAAATTTAGATTATTTCTTAATATAAAGTATAAATTTAATTTTTTTAAATTATTATTATTATTAATAGTTTATACGCATTAAAGATGGTAAAAATTTCGATATTATGCCGATAAAACTTTTTATATTTTCATTAAATTATTTTCTACTGAAACTTTTTAATTTTGACCTTATATTTAGATTCTTTCTTAATATACCTAAAGTTGTTCGAAACCTGAAATCAAAAACATTTATCACATTTTCAGGCTTATTTTAAAAAAGAAGAAAAATATCTTTAAATCTTCAATGCCTATATAGAGATGAGACTAGAATTCTCTTTTTAGTTTCTATCTTTTTCTTGATCCTAAAACGTATAATTTCTCAAGATTAAGCTGCCCAAATTTTAATTCCTTTATCCTATGGTCTCTTTTTTTCTGTATGCAAGAATCCCAAGATTTCACTACATACAAATGAGACAAAGAAAACACAATAGGTTGTTCAGAACAGGATGTTATGCACTCACTCACAATATTTGAATCACTGCGTGGCACATTTTCGAATTTTTATTTATTCCCCTAAAAGGGTAATTTGAACATTATGGTCTTAGTTACTTAACAAAATGTAGAAATTAATTTATTCAGCAAAAGTCACTGAGCGAATAATCATCCCTATATTTACAATGCATAATTGATATCTGATATAGCTAGACTGATTTATCATTGTTATCATAATCGCAGACTCATTAGTATTAGGAGTGGAGTATTCAAAATGCATACATATAATGTATGTATCTAATAGCTCAATTAAAATGAAGGCTTATGTTATTAATCCTTTGCTTAGTTAATCTAAATGATATTTTAATTCAAATGAACAAAAAAATAGAATGAAATAAATCAAAACTTAAGATCTTTAATCTAGAAAAGTAGGAAATTGGGCATGAAATATTAAGCTTGAAGTACTATACCACTTTGACTCTCAAAATTCTCACGCTATATATTTGGCCAAAATACACATGTACAGCTGTAGTGCAATTTCTTCTTAAACGGGCCAATAATTGAAGACTCTTAACGGGGCTCAGCCCAACTATCTAGGCACTTTTCCTATTAAGTACTAAATATGTTCCATATATAACCATTATAAAAAAGTCATTTCCTTGTAGAAAAGTTAGAAATGCAGATGTACCAGGGAAATTTTTGAGAACTTCGTGGACTATCTAACAAGTGAGAATAACTATTGTTGTAGACTACACTCTTAAAGGATTATAATTATAACTATGGTGTTTTAAATGGAGAGTTATTCTGGTGGCTTCATGGCGTAAGCACTATATGGCCAATTTTGGTATCTGTCCGTTGGTAAACACCGCTGACTGGTGGTCAAAATAAAAACTAACACATTCGGGTCATATTTATTTTTATTGTATAAAGAAAATTATTAAAAAAACAAAAACAACAAACAAGATAGATTATTAGTTTGTTGTTTACTATCTTATGCAATATTGAGTGCTTTATTTAAATATTCTTCGGCATCTCAATTTTGAAAAATTATCCTCGGCATGATTGATAGTTGTGCAGCTGACCCGAGTAGTTTAGTTATATTTTTGGCCACGAGACTGCGTAGTGCCAAGGAACCACTTACCAATACTGAACTTGGAATTCACAATCTAGAACTTATTGACGAGTCTCTCCCTCTAGTCTATCTTACTTTTACAGCTTATGAAGAAAGGTTAGGTCAATTTTTATGGTTATGAATTTTTTATTTTTTAGTGAAATCGCTTCATGAACTTATAATATTCATAATAAACCACAAATCAAATTTCAACAGGTTTCCTCCCTCATGAACAATCTGCCTGCGACCTTAAAAATTTGACTAGGAAGGTTATTTCAATATTAATTCATAATTATCTCAGTCTTGTTTGAAATGATGCGTCTCTGTTTGTCGAAATGCTCATCAAGGCAATTAACAAATTATATTTCAACAAATAAATTCGTGTATATAATTAAAATACGAAATAGAAAGAATATCATGAATGGGAGGAAAATTATATATATTTATAATATCAACAATCCTAATTTCAAATCTCAATATTAAATGAAATGTCTAATGAGATACTTACTATATTAACTACAGCAATATTTATATCATCAAAAAGATTTTGTCTATGTAAAAATGAAATCGCACTTCTCGATAATCTAGCTAGAGAGCAGTAATTTTATGTTTATGTATATATATATATATAGATAATGAACTCCAACATATCGGAAAATTTAAAAATTTTTAAAAGTTTATGAGAGCGATTTCTCGTGAAGTGCAACATACTTGTTTTTACTCCAAAGAAGTAGTACGTAGACATATTACAAAAATGATAGATTTCAGGAAACTAGAAACTAGTTAAATAGTTTTTTATGCAAGACTTCTGGGGCCTCGAAAAATAAAAATTATTAAATTTCTAACCCCAAAAAAAGCTACAAAGTTGATATTCAGAGAAGAGCCAGTTCCTTATTTAAAACGGTGTAGGTACCAGAAAATCATAAGATGGTGTCATCTATTAAATCCGATGGAATGGAATGTTTTTAATTATACGTCAGAGGGGTTGTTTTTCACCCCCTCGGGAATCGAACCCGAGTGCCAGTAACAGCAATCCGGGCCATCTGGTTACTGGCACTCGGGTTCGATTCGAAGTGAAAAACAGCCCCTCTGACATATAATTAAAAATATTCCATTCCATCGGATTTAATAGATGACCATCTTATGATTTTCTAGTAAATTTGAATCTATTACCATCGGCAAATTAATATCTTTCATATTAAATTAGGAAAAGTCATTCCATTACCCTTCGAATTTTGAATTTCTTCAAAATTCGAAACACTCAACCACCTTTATTTAAATTATATGGCATGGCTATATGTTTAAATTTAGAATCACTATATCGCGAAATTTTACAAATTAAGATAACAATCTTTGAGTAAAATATTTTACTCGTTTACATATGTCGAGAGGTTCGTATCCCGCAGGTGAGCCAGATGGCCCGCATTGCTGTTACTGGCACTCGGGTTCGATTCCCGAGGGGGTGAAAAACAACCCCCCTGACATATAATTTAAAATATTCCATTCCATCGGATTTAATAGATGACACCATCTTATGATTTTCTAGTAAATTTGAATCTATTACCATCGGCAAATTACCTAATATCTTTCATATTAAATTAGGTGTAGGTACCATATATAATATTCTACATGAGAAACAAAAATAGTTGATAAAAATGGAATAAAACAATTAATTACCATTAAGATTTTATTCACTTTTATTTAATAAATCTTAATTTATTTTTTACAGAATAAAAAAATAAATTGGCAGTATATATTTAGAAAAATACCCTTAAAAATAATTATACACCCAGTAGTATAAAAATAAAATTATGAACCCAAAAATAGAAAGTTCTTAGATCACTTTATTTGATAAATAAAATTCTAATCAAGGTTTAAATTTTTAATTTCGTGCTTTATTTTATTTATAGCTGACTGAGTTTGAAGGTTGACATAATCATCTGACGGGGAAATTTAATCTGTCCAATAACTGAAATGAATAATAATAAACAAAATTCAAAATAGCTTTCATAAAAGAGACAGGAAATTATTAAAATATATTTATCACCAATGTAATCAATCAATATCGTCGAAAAATAAAACTCATACTTTTTTCGATTTTTCACCATTTTGACCATGAAGGAGCACGTTTTCGACAAAGACTACTCTATACATTTTTGAACGAAATCAAATTTGACACAATTTAAAGAAAGCTTCATCTTAATTGTGCCACAATGAGGTTGAAGTTTATAGTTTTTTGCAAAAAATCGCAATTTTTCCTTCATAAAATGAAAACCACTCATCCTAGAAACTTTATTCGTATCTCATTGTCTAGGAAATGTTGTTGACTTGAACGTTTATTTGGACCATTTTTTTGTTAAAATTCTTAAATTTGGCTTTAGAGTTATTCAAGAAAAACTGAAAAAACCCTGAAATTTTCTCATTTTGAGGCGCGTAGAAAAATTTTCACAAGAGATTTAGGGGGAAACTTAGGGTAGTAATACTAGAGTACTAATAAAGGTATTCCAGCAATAAAATCTTTACCGGGAATTATTTTCTGTTAAAATCGCCTGGACTATGAAATTATAAAGATCGAATGATTATAATTAGTAACTATAATGCCAGACTGGCTTCAGATTTAATTTTAATTTATTTGTTTTTGTTTTATTATATAATTT
The DNA here is from genome assembly GCA_024734495.1 of Forficula auricularia. Classification (NCBI taxonomy): domain Eukaryota; kingdom Metazoa; phylum Arthropoda; class Insecta; order Dermaptera; family Forficulidae; genus Forficula; species Forficula auricularia. Next base: position 8,224,710 of record JALMQS010000225.1, read on the forward strand.
TTATTTTTAAATGATTTTTTCTCTCTATCCCAGTGATTTTTATTTCATTTATTTTATTTATTATTTTGTACCAGTGAACGGAATTATTGTTATTATTTTTTATTTATTTTCAACCCCAGTGAACATGATTTTTAATTTTTACCCTAAAAATTAAATCTCCAACAGCACACAAAGGTTCTTATACAGTTCTGCTGTGGCCACACCCTGAGCCACTCATCCAGATCATGGGTGCGAGGATCTGAGGGCTATAAAGGGAGATGTGGAGGAACTAAAAAAAATACTTATATATATATATAAAAACAAGACTCGGTATAACTTTGCAATTTGGAGTTATGCTCGTACAATTTGAGGTGCAGTAGAATATTTTTGTTAAAAATATGAAGTTATTTTGATTGACATAAACTATATAAAAGTAATAAATTTTTCGAAAAACTTTAATTACATAATAAACAATAAAAACATTTTGAGAATTAATTATTTAATATAGTTTAATGTGTGTATATAAATAAAGATCGCTATTTACATAGTATAGAGTAGTTTTAGTTAAAGCTAACTTGGCTGTTTAAACTATTAGGTATCGTATTATTTTATTGAATGATAAATATTTGGATGTCTGTTTTAAGAAAAAAATTAAAAGAAAAAAAACGAATAATTAAAAGGGGCTAATTGAATGATAACGTAAGAATCAATCAAGTGAAAGCAAACAATATTTTATAGTCAACATTTTTATTTTGTTTTTTCGTTAATTAATAAAGGAATGGGCTGTTTATTTTTCCAAGGGATTTTGTGTGGAAAACAAAAATGAATGTTCCGTCCCTAAGGAAGGGGCGCCGGGTGTGTTCACAGGGGGAGGGTGTTAATTAATTAATTTCATAATTTCTTTGAGGCAATCAATAAAGCTATATAATAAAGTTATAAAACATCAAGGAAAGGAAAAAGCTTTTCCGAGAAAATGAGCTTGCTGAAGATCATTTGCAAGTTCAATAGAGTAATCTTGTACTAAAGGTTAAGTTAATAATAATTTGATAATTATTTTCCTCCTTTTCCAATTTGAAAAGTAATTCATTTCAACTTTGAATATGATTAAACAAAAGGAGGGAGAAAAATGAGAAAGTATATTAACTGTAAAGAGAAAGGAGAGAAAGTGCCCGCTCATTTCTTATTCATTAGCTATCTACATCCCAACCGCGATTGGAGAGATTTAAAAAAAAAAGATTTTCCAATTCCAGTCACATAAATGAGGGATTTCATATTTCTGGTCAGATAATTAGAACGATAATTGAATAAACCTAGAAAAATTAATTTATTTTCAGAGTAAAAATCATTATTTTTCGTAAACATTTATATTTTTTTATTTTTATTCAAGGTAATTTCATCTCCAAAACAATATGTATTATTGTCTATTTTTAAAATGTGTTTTTGTTTATAGTTGCTTTTACAAACCTTTATGAAGAAACTATTTTTTAAAATTTCCATTGATAAAGGGAGAATTTTTCCCGAAGCGTTTAGTATTCTATAAACATTTTAAGAAACACAAAGAGAAACAAAGAGGTTGTCCTCTGCATGATGCAAATAAATATACACACATATATATCGAAATGATATATCTGTATATATTATTTATTTTTTGAGACTATAGTTTCGAAGACCCGGTCTTCATCATCAGTCTTTTTTAATTATAACTATTGTTTTTAATGGAGTCAATACCGTTTAGAATTCTAAACTGGCTACCAGCTAGAAACATTAAATTTTCAATATTCATACGGTATTGACTCCATGAAAAACAATATTTATAATTAAAAAAGACCGATGATGAAGACCAAGTCTTCGAAACTATAGTCTCAAACAAATAAATAATATATATATATATATATATACAGATATATCATTTCGATATATATGTGTGTATGTTTATTTGCATCAAGCAGAGGACAACCTCTTTGTTTCTCTATGTGAATCAACAGCTCTGCTACTCTCAGCAAAACAAAAACTTTTCAATTTACATTTTAAGAGTAAAAATAATTATTTTTCGTAAATATTTATATTTTTTATTTTTATTCAAGGTAATTTCATCTCCAAAAAAATCTCTATCATTGTCTATTTTCAAAATGTTTATTTGTTTATAGATGCATTTTACATAGGTACCTTTTATGAAGAAACTATTTTTAAAAATTTTTTAAATTTCTATTGATAAAGGGTTAATTTTTCCCGAAAGATTTAGTATTCTAATAAACATTTTATAAAAGTTGCATCATTCGTATCCATAGTAAATTAGTAACAGGAATAGTAGGGAGTTGAATAGAATTAAAAACACAGAGTTTTTGATTAAATGAGCCAGACGTTTCGTCAATTTATTTTGACTTTCTCAGTGGTCCATCCTATCATGCCCTGTCAAAAAACAATCACTATAATGCTGTTTTCTCCTAAAATTGATTTTTGATAAAGAGTGATAAAATGGGCCACTGAAGAAGTCAAAATAAATTGACGAAACGTCTGGCCTATTTAATAAAAAACTATCTGTTTTAATTTTATCCAAATCTCTACATTTCCTGTTACTATTTTATAAAAGAATTGTATTTATTTATATACAAAAAACAATCAATAAAATCTTTTCAACATAATTCTATATATAGTAGTTGAAGGAGTTATATCAGCCAAAGTAGGGATGCACCGGGTACAATAAAATCCCCAGAGTAAAACGCTTCGTCCTAAATTTTATTGGGCCATCTCTGAACCTTGGGTACAAACACGACACAAACTATAAAAAGTTAAATTTCTTAATGTTGACAAAACTAGGTTCAAAAACATGAGCTTATTGTAATATGTGTATAATTGAAGATGGCCCAATAAAATTTAGACCCAAACGTTTTAATCTGGAAATTTTATTGTACAAGATGCATCGTAGGAAGTTTTATCAGCCAAAGTAGGTTTTGCTGATAAAACTCCTTCACCCTTCACAGCCACGATCTCCAACAACATAAATCTATATATCGTCGCCATAGAGAGTAAACCTGCTAACTCACCACAAGGAAATTTTACAGGGCAGAGAAAAAACAAACAAAATTTAATATTGTTGTTATGGAAAGAAACTATTTTTCACATTTTTTTTTCTACAACGATCGAAATTTTAAGTAGCAGTTTTACTTGGATGATGTTGAATCTCTTTTTTTTCGAACGGTATTAATATGTCATATATGATAAAAAATGGAGTTAGCAGCTTTATACTCTAAGCCAACGATATATCTTGTCGTGACTATCTTGATTTTTACTAATAAACAATGTGCCTTTGAAGGAAATAATCCTAATCATCAAATTGTCATTTTTTCTGCTCTGCTTATTTAAAATTTTGTTGGTTCTGTGAGAATTTCCAGACAAATCTACCACATGATTTACTTTCTGTTTGTATTAGCTCAAAATAAACCTCATTTAATCAGTAGGGTGACGTATTTTAAGTTGGTTTGTTGTCACTAATTGAGATAAAACAAAGAGTTTCTATTTTCTAACTCTGGTTTATACAATATGTTGCAGGGTCCTTTGCGTCCAGGGGGCAATTAATTCCTTAGCTAGTGGTTGTATTGTAGTAAGGGGTTTATCAATGACCCTTGGCTTGAACCCTCCTACCAATGACAACATGTCTTGTCATTCCGACCCCTTGGATTTTGCTTGCTGCCCTAGGGGATCTATGATTAGATAAGTACCCCTGGGGGTCCACACAGAGATCCCAATCAGCTCAGCTTCCCTCAGGTATAAGGACATGCAATAATATTTGTCTAATCAAATTTTAAAATCTAATTGCATTTAACAAATCACTTAAAGATTTAAAGCAATTAAGGAATATTGAAAGGGGGTGGGGGGGGGTGATTTGGATTATGAGAAAAAATAAAAAATGATCAGCTTAGGTTAATAATCAAATGAATTTAAGTATAATGATTTAAAATATAGTATTTTCATTTAGAAACTCGGGATTAATAGCAGCTGAAAGGTATTTAAATGATAATTTTATTTAAGAAAGTTTTTTTTTCGTTTAATAAAACAAAAAACTAAATTACTATAACATATATATAGATTAGTTCAAGTTTCGGTAGTTCATTTGTTTGTGTTGAAAAGTTTAATTTGAAATTCTTATAGGTATATATTATATATTTTTGCTGCAATATGAATAACAGTATCCACAATTTTTCGAATTTGTTATTTGAAAGTATTTAAGTCACATGATTCTTGCATTTAAAATCTAGGAGTCGGATGAAGGCTCTTGAAAACTATTCTAGCATTAAGAGACAAAACGTTGAGTATTTTTATATTGTAATATCTTTTCAAACATTTGATGATTTTATTTTAGTATAACTAAGAGAATGACCTAAATCAATGTTAACCAAACTTATTAACTCCGACATATATGCCTACGGTCTTTCAAACTATAATCTCGAATAATTAAACATATTTATAATAAATAGAAGACCCATTTGAATAAGTTAACATCGGCTAAATATTATTTTTGATTTAAATTAATGTAGTTTCTTTTTTTTCAGAGACAAAATCGCGGAGGGCTCTACCAGGATTCTGGCGGATGACACCTTGGTGAAATTAGCCATTATTAAGGTAAGAATTTCATCGTTGTTTTAATGTTTCACGTCTATTTAATAAGAGTATTTCAAGTTAAAATAGCATTTGTCAACCAAAAAATTTTTTTAAGTAAATTATTGTAGATTTGAATGATTAATGATTTAGGAAAATATGAAAGATAGGAGGGAAAGATTAAATATTTCTCTATATCTATTTAATAGGTTGGAGAAACAGAACTGTAGAAATTGTTTATATCGTAAATGCGACTTTAAAAGGGATTATATGGCCGGAGTAATTTAATTTTGGTGGAGATTTTGTTCCTGTTTGGTATGACCCAGAATTGTATACTAGAGTTCATTCAAAATTTAAACACTATAAAAGCTAGCTGCTCCATCAATTCTATGGAGATAAATACGCCAAAAAACTGCCAAAAAAAATTTATAATCTCATAAGCTTAAACTCTACCCATTCACTCATTTCTAACACCTAAAAGACACGAGACATAGTTTATGCCTAAAACTTCTGCAGTAGTGGATCTGACACTATTTTTTAGAGAACACAAAATATATATATACCCTGAAGAAGGAGGGAAAAATCATGAGTGATGAAAAAAATGAATATCTAATAAATCTATTTTATTAGACATAATTTTTTTCACTATCCTTGGGCTGCCTTTCCATCACTTATCAATTAAAATTTTTAGCAGTCCGTCTCTCTCCGAAGAGAAAATTTCTTCTTATACTAATTATAAATTTTTCTGACATTCTAATGAATTTGAGGAAGAGTTTGTAGTAGACACCTGTGGAAACATTTCTACGATGAACCAAAATCAAAGCCGAATCACAGTCTACAAGTCGGAGTATTTTAATTTTTCAATTTTGATTTGAATGTGTTTTGAATCGACTGTGCCCCCCCCCCCTCTCTCTCTCTCTCTCTCTCTGCCCTTCCCTCCACACTTGCAATATCTCTTAGGGGCGGTTGTATGTCGCAAAGTAAATGCTTTTACCACTAACAAACGGTAGATGGTAAATGGAGGCACTGGGATGGCCAATCAGATGACACTGACTGAAAGTGCCTGTCATCTGATTGGCCATCCCACTGCCGCCATTTACCATCTACCGTTTGTTAGTGGTAAAAAGCATTTACTTTGCGATATACAACCGGCCCTTAGTAAAGTACCGTTAGTTTTCCGAGCCGGCCGCTTGACTCTCGCCAGACGCCAGTCAGTGAGTGCGTGTCTCTCACCCGTGGAACCGAAACTAATTAAAATAACAAATAAACTGATCACATAGGTAAATTATACATTCTAATTAACTTCAATTAATGCAAGCATTCTCTCTCGCTATGAGGATTATTTTGAGTCTGAGGTCCGAACTATTTGTGCTCTCACACTTTTTTAATATATATCCATCTGCAACAAAACTTGTATTGTTTTTTGAAGTCTATTGACTAATATTATTTCAAATACAAACAATTCTTAATTTTAACATTTCATTTATTCATTCAACTCTTATTTATAGAAATATTATACAATAATATCTTCATAACTTTAGCTTGAATTTAAAATAATTCAGTTTTTTAAATCTAAATGAATCAAATTTTTTATTTTAAAATCAATTTTTAACCTTAGACACCCCTCAATTTCTTAAAAACAAAATGCTGTTTGGATGTTAAATTTAATTTATTTTTTGTGACTTTGATTGATATTAGGCCAATGACACAAATAATAAAAGATGTCCCGGGGGTTGAGGTTGTGGTAATTCAAATTAACAAAAAAAAGTACAATTTCACTTTCGTTGGTTCATTTGCCTGTTCGGTTGACACTATTAAGTATTTATTAATCAATATCAAAGAGCTATTGATGCTGGTTTGTTTTTTTCCGCTTAAGGGGCAAGAAAATATTCATTTTCTATTGACAATAACCAGAGTAAAAAAATAAAGTTAATGATTGGAAAGAGGAAATCTTTTGTATTTGGTTGGATAATAATATGCCATTTATTGGATTGGCTGGATTATTTCCATTCGCCGATCAAATAACAATTGGATTTGCCTCTCTTGATGCAAAAACATCCTTTCCAGGGATTATTACAATTTATTTCCTCTTCAACTATCAACATCAAATGAACTGTTCTCGGAATTCATATTTGACCTAAAAACTAATAATATTACTATTAATGGTATCATCTTTTCCATATCAACATAGTTGACGGGTGGATGAGTGTATAGGCATCCGAAATTCATGTATAAATATAGATTTGATTAAAGTTTGTTTTATATAGATGATAACAATATTAATATTCAAATTAATCAAAATTGACATTTGACATTTTTAATCGTTATTTATTAAAAATATATATATATAGCTTTAATGAATAAATAAAATAATGTTTCCTCAGAATAAGAGAAATATTTTTATTTATTTCAAACTATAGTTTTCAAAGGCTTGCCTTTATTTGTTTTCCCTTAACTTGCCGAAACTAAAGTTGTTGATTTATTTACATCAAGCAGAGGACAACCTCTTTGATTTAATCTTAAAAAAATCATAGTTTAAACCAAGGGTCTCCAAACTTTTAAGAGATACGAACATTGAAAACTATGGGCGGCCGGATATAATATATTATTCGGAAATTATATTAATAATTAATTTTAGAGTATATATACCATAGATACGATATTATATAGCATTAATATTTAATATACTAAATATTTGTGTATTCTGTAGTAGTCGAAATGTTTCAAGGGCCGTATTTGGCCCGAGGGGCGTAGTTTGGGGACCTCTGATATAAACTGTAAATTATTATTTAAATGAAGTTTGAATGTAGGCATTTTTTATAAAAATAATTAATCAAAGTTGAACGTTTCATCGATCTATTTCGACTTCATCAGTAACTTAAATTTTATTGTTTTAAATGTCATGAATGAATATATTTAATAAATTAAAATTCATTATTATTGAAAAAGTTTGACAAAAGAAAAAATATAGGAATACAAATAGTTTATTTTTAAATGTTTTCAAACTTTGTGAGATTAAATTTAGTATGAATAAGTAATACCAAATTTCAAACAAATCCTGTTTTAAAAATAGTACGTTTATTATTTATTTTGCTGCCTTTATTTTCTTTTTTGAATAAAAAGTTTATTTCCTTTTATTTTTTATCTTCATTTTTCAACAATTTCCAATTTTGTAATTTGTTACTTTTTAGCAGGAGTAAATTAAAAAAATAATTACATCAATCTCTATGATTTTCCTAACCTCCCGATTAAAAACGTCACAAAAAATCCCACATTTCAGCTAATTTTTTTATTGATATTGGGTAGATCTAAACTACAGGGTTTATAAATATATACTCACTTTTATTTATTTTATTATTTTATCAATCTTTAATTGAAAATAATATTGGCAAATCGAATAACAAATTTCATTTAGCATAATTAAAGTATTAGAAAAATAAAACCCCCTTGACTATCTCGTTTGCACAGTGCATGTTTGGATAATAAAATGAGAAAAAAATAAAATTAAGAGCGGGGGTTTTATCTGCGTGTGCAGCCGACCATACGGCATACGCAGACATTTGCACATGCAGGCAGGCATCATGCAAAATTCACCTGCACCCTCACGTCCAACCCCTAACACATAACCACGCACCCTTCCCTCCCCGGCTACGGCACTTCCGGCCCATTCATATAATATGACATGGACTGCGCAAAATGCAAAAGGTCACTACTTGCGACTACCGAGTGCTTTTTGATGTATACATCAATGTAGCCGAAACGAAACGGCCCCCGCCTCACTGAACGAGCAGATTTGCCATTTGAAATAATATTCCATGCTTTATTAAATGCATTTTGTTTTGGAAAATGCTATTAAAGAGTCAGAGAATAATACTAGAATATTCTATTAATTATAAAAGGTAGTTAGGTAGATCATAAATCAATAGTAATTTTTAAAACAAGCGACAATATCGTAAAATTTTACGGCCTAGGGAGAAAATTACGAGTTGCAATTAAGAAAATATAGATAATGTTCCAAATGAAGTGCTTAGAGCCATATGCACCAGGTTAGCTAGCTAGTCTCATATTAAAAAGTTATACTTTGTGCACAGCTTAAGTTGAACGGAATGATTCTCTAAAAGATTAGAAAGATCTAAGACATAGCTGGCCAACCCGGGGCCTTCGGCGTACTTAAATGAGGCCCGCGGACATATATGACGTACGAATTATTATTATTATTTTAATTGAGGTTAAATCATAAGAAGTTGAATAAAATTAATCATTTAATGGTAAATTTTTATCATATACTCGTATGTTTTATTCATGTAAATTGTCATAGGTTAAATATACTTATGTTTCAGGAAGAATATAAGCTATCTATTACCTAGGGTAAAAATATACTTCTAATATCAATATTGTGTTGTGGTTTTGGCTGGGTTTAAATCTATGAAAAAAAGATATTTTGATAATAAAATGAACGACTTTTATGAAATATATTATTATAATAAAATATTATTGGTTAACAAATACCTACTTGGTAGCTTTCATATTAAGATATAAAAATAAAACGAATTTATTTTTGGAGAGACTTTAATCTCGATATATATATATATTTCGGGTGGCTAACCCATCTTCAGAAGCAACAGAAAGTAACTTTTTATTCAATAATTTAAAAAAATGTTTCACCAAGTACCAACACCAAATTCCTTAAAAACTATATAGTAAAATACTTTAAATCAAATTTGGTTAAAGATAGTGTTTTTTTCATTATTTATTAAATTTTTTAAAGTTAGTTGATAATTGAGAAAAAATCATTATTAAATGATTTAATTCTTGTTTTAATTGTTATCTAATTGTTGAATGATTATTGGCTTTAGAATAAATTTTAAAACTCGAAAAACTCATAAGAAGTTGGACAAAAAAATTAAATTAAAAACATATTTTTCTCATTCAATAAGACAGACGTTTCTTCACTTTATTTATGATTTCTTCAGACAATTCAGTCTCTGAAGAAGTCATAAATAAAGTATCGAAACGTCCGAGATGTTGAATGAGATAACTCTGTTTTTAATTTAATTTTTTTGTCCAACTTTTTACGATACCATCTCAATAATTTAATTATGGATACGATCGGTGAACTTTTTTTTTTTAAATCGGGTAAGATTAGAACTGTCTGTTCTAAGTTATGCATTCAAGTCGAACGGTCTGAATTGCGGGTTGCATCATTAGGCGTTAAATATTAAATCCTTATGTTTTTGATTACCACTTAAATAAAAAATAAAATAAAAAATAAACAAAAACTTATAATAATTTTGATAGATAATTTTTGATTAATTAATTTTTTTTTACACTGATTGAACACTTTCATTTTTCCTTTGTATTCCCTTACAATAAAAATTACTAAATACGGAATCCGAAATATTAAAACAAATTAAAATTATTCCTATTTGTGTGCTGTCCTTGGAAATTTTTAGGTGGCCAATATGGGTAGGTTGGCCAGGCCTGATCAAAGATAAAATCCATAGACTACACTGGATTTCTCTTAAAAAATGTACAAAGGAGGGGATTTTGTATGAAAAGTCCAATTAACGAATGCGATGTTTAATTTGCCTCTAATTTGAGCTCGAACTATGGCAAAATATCAATAATAAATAAACAGTTATCCGTTTTATAGGAAAAAGTTCGCGCATCCAACTTCCTTAATAAAGTGAGTTCAACTGACTGTATTTTCAAATCTATAACACGGTTATAATTTAACGACAAATGTTTTCTGGATTTCATTTAATAATAACTAAATCATAAAAGAGTTCCTTGGTTTAAATTCATTTTTAATAGAGCATATTTGTTTGTAACCCTTAATAGACATTTTCTGGAGAAAAAATAAATGGGCGTTTGTTTTTTCTCATAACGCTCCAAGTCAAGATAAATCTCAAAGTTAAATAGTGCATACTGCCCTTAGTGATTTATTAATTATATTTAAAAATGTATAAGGTAAATATCTTCCTTGTAATACTCGACATCATGGTTCGGGAAATCTTATCAACAATAACAATATGCTATGAATTCCGATGAAATTATTTAATGCAGAAATCTCAATTGAATGATAAATAACATCAAAACCGAAATTCTTATCCCAGAAAAGATTAAAATTTCTGGTTTGCAAAAATCACACTTCCTATGAGTAATATTAATTCGAAAAATAAACGCAATGTTATTTAAAACAATGGATATTAAAAAAATAAATATCGCATAGATATATCATCTTTAGAATATTTAGCAATTCAGAAAATGCTATTTTCCAACTCTGTTCTCCCGAGCAATATTATACATTTTTTTTAAGCATCACAAAAATTCCATTTAATAGTAATTTGGATCAATTCTTTGATGTTGCACAAATACCAATGAAAAATCAATTGCACAGTGCGGTTACAGCTGGGAATCTTTATTTATTGGAAATTGCTAAAGATCAAAGAACGATTGATGGAAATTACTTTTAAATGGAATTATCGCGATACCAAGAATTTTTAGCTCAATTAACAATTATTTCTGGACTTAGCCAGAAGCATTGGCATATTTTAAAAGTTATCGAATAACCCAAAGACCTGAAAACTTATGTATACGTAGAGGTTAGTTATTGAATCGTATTCACACACATGCTGTTTTAGGACTTTGGTAGATTATCTGAGAAATTCTTTCAGGTTAAACTACTAATAGTGAAAATAGGTCATTATTTGCTACTGTTTTTTACAATGTTTCTAGAGGTTTCTTCAAGGGTTGATCTTACCACTACTTACTACCTCCTTCTATTGTCAAATTCGATGCCAATCTAACAGATAGATGATTGTTGTTAGCCTTAAAAATTTCTACTTCTGGTCTCAAATTCGTCTTCGAACTGAGATTATTATTTGTACGAGTTAATTAATTATAGGTATTGATGTCTGCTGAAGGCAATTCTGAATACATTATCTAAATTAAAACACAGCTAATTTCAACATTACCTAAAGCTGACAAGTTCTTTTGCCTCCTACGTTTCATTAGATGATAGTCTCTAAAGATCATATTTTGTTTCGCCCATTGTAATATATTTCCATATATTTATGTTTTAATCTTTTAATGATTTTTCAGTTTCCACACGCCTCAATCATTCATGCATTTATTTTATTTATTTCTGGTATATATTCAAAAGAACCTATGTCCTCAAGCTATTAGTTACTGGTAATAATTCCTTCTTAGTGATATATTCGCTTTAAATTTCACCACCAATTTTTTTCAAGAGATTATTGATAATTGTCAATTAACTAACAAATTTTCAACCATATTACTTATTTAACTTTAAGTTAATACTAATGATTTCTTTTAACATTTTGGAAGATCCTAAGACATTTTTCTTGGACTCACGTCTCAGGACCTTGCATGATATCGGACATAACAGCCGAATTGAAATGCTTTCGAGAGGATTAAAATAAATTTTATATAATTTTTTAAAATTTCTCAACGAAGAATTTTCCAAATAAAATTTTTCTATACAAACTAATACCTATTACTGATCAACTTCTTTATGAAATGACAATCTCTTAAAAAAGGTCTTTTTTTAATGATATTGATGTGAGAAGGAGATACACCAGAAGCATCCCCTAAAAGCCTGTTTGGGATGGCCCCTCCATCGTGAAAAGAACGGAGTAGAAGAAAAGAAGAGCCAAATCTCAGAAAGTTAGATACAATCCAATATCCAATTTACTAAGTTTTTAGGGGCTTCGAGCAGTGGTAAATTCTCCATTCGATATATTAGGCTAAATTTATTTCCCACTTAATTTTTTTTCCAGACCCTATACTTACAGAAAAAATGTCTGGGTATAGCCGGGAATCGAACCCGAGACATTCGGGTTGCCAGCCAGACATGCTGACCACTACACCAGGGAGGCCGCGTTTCTAGTTAAGATAGAGATTTTAAATTCCCAGGGTTCTTACTAAGACCACCCGCACTTAAAATTCCCAGGATTCCTACTAAGACCACCCTCATTTAATTACAGTTCAACAAACAACAGAATTAAAATCAAATTACTTTGCAAAAACACCCACTTAAGAGATATTCAAGTTACATTTTACCTAATTCTGGAGATATTCTTAGTGATTATTTGGAGAACATGAGTTTTTCAAAATGTCAATTAAATCGCTCTTTAAATATTATTTAACCCCTTGAAATCATTCAAATATAGATTACCATATGATATAGATATAATATACACCGTACAAGTAACAAATTTTGTATGAAAAAAAAAGATTGTTATTTTCTCGGCTGAGTGACCGTCACGGACAAAACATGGGCCAAGTGTGCGTGTGGCTTTCCACTGGTGTGGGCTGAAGAGAGAGAGCCTGGTCCAGAGGAAGCGGGGCAATCGCCAGCATCTGCTATCATATTTGATTTGTTTGGCAGCATCTGCTTCCAACTCCATCCACCTTCTCTCCATCGCTGGCTGTCCTTACCCTCCTCAATTATTTTGTCTCCCACCGAATTTTTTTTTTTTTTTCATATTTCATTTTATATGCCTACAAGCTACAACTAATACAAATACCAGAACAGTTTAAATAAAGCACGGAAACATAACTAGGATTTTTTAATTTGAACATCCAGTAGAGTTTATTTTTCCATCTCATAGAGTATATCCATATCAATGGAATTTACTCATAGTAACATAAATATAAAACTTCTGAAAGAATATGTGGATATTGTATCAACAATAAATGCTGAAGACAAATAACAAAAGCGGAACTGGCTGCGGTGGGAATGCTTTTTGTTTATATATATACTTTTATTTAACTTGATTTCTCTGTCTATTTGAGTAGAATCTTGTAATTGTATTTAGACTTGCTTTTACCGAGCCGATTTTCTTCAAAATTGGAACACATAAATATTTGCGATGTCAATAGAATATATATACAACATTGGAGGGCGGTGACTTTTCAACCAGGGGATGCTTTCCAAAAAAGTACCCTTCATTTTTTAAATTTTATTTTATTTATTTATCGATAACCGCATCAATGAGTTTTCGTTATTTTTTAAATTTAACATTAGATTTTTGAAGTGAAGCTTTAGGTGTAAGAATTTTCTAGCGTTACGAAAATTTGGATCGCATGAGGGGAATAGGTAGGTACGTGGTGGGGGAGAGCCTGTAGGGGGGGGAGTGGCTCAGCTGCGACGAAATAGTATATAAAAAAATTGCAAAGTGTATTAAAGCAAATATTTTCTTTAAAACATATTTCACTATAATTAATTAAAACAATTCATTATTTATGCTATTTATATATTTCAAATGAAAGTCAGGCGTTGTGACATGTATTAAATTAATTCTCTTTTCCACAAAATAGCTGAATTGATTAAAATAAGAAATCTGGAATATTTTTTTCCTATTCTTTAAAAGATGCGTAAATTTAAAATTTTCGATATCTCGAAATGGATTGATTGTATCCCTAGTAGTACAATGTTTCAAACTATATAGGTTTCGAGAATCTATATAGTCCCTATATAGTTTGAAACATTGTGCTACTAGAGATAGTACATATTTATTGAAATAGTTTTTAAAATTTTAGTAATTTTAAAATATAACACGATATACGTTAGAAGTTTTTTTTGACTGTTACATCAATATCTTAGAATTGGATGAAGGCATTCCAGAAAAAACACGATATGAAATCGAATATACAATGTCGGAAAATTGAAAATGTTCAGGAATGAAAAAAAACTAATTGTTTTTTATTGCAGTGTAAAATTAAAATTTTTGAGTTACATTTCGGGGGTAGTAAAATTAATACCAGAGTTGTGCTTTTCCGAGCATAGTAGGTGCACGAGATTTTAGATTACATTTATATAATTTTAGATTACATTTATATCAACAAGTGCATTTTTCAAAATATGCGAGATGTGCCCTTTTCGAAATTGCATATTCAATAACTCATGATATTTTGAAATTTGGGGGATACGCCGCATCCACACCATCCATGGACCGATGCCACTGATATACAACCTCATATCTTTATGATTCAAGTCAGCCACCTGTCCCAGCAAAATATGACCCTTAAACAAATAATTTATTATAAAAGAAAAATGCTTCGCCAATTCACCGAATTATATATTAAATTTCTAAACATTATAATTTAAATTGTCGAAAGTTTATATCGCGAATTTACGTCCGGGACACAGGTTTACACTCTAAGGCGACGATAATAATAAAAATAATTAAGATGATCGCCGAAGGTAGACCAATCTTTAGCGCACGTGTTATAATATTCTGATACTAAGAAATGGTTTTGTCTTTAATGCCATATTACGGAATAGGTAGAAAGATAATCACATAAGCAAGGGACGAAATAATAGTAGAACAAAGAAAAAAAGGCAAAACCGAGAAGGATATCAGCGATAAGACCACCGAACAATCATCCCTAGAAAAAAAGCCTCGAAAAATGGGAAAAAGGTGCTCCAGAAAAAAAAGAATATCCAGGGCTTTGAAGGAGTCAAATGACAGCTCACTTTGCACGATAGACCATTGAAGAATACTTTGTGCAAAATAAAAATCCGCACCAACGGCAATTTAATCTTAGCGCGCGAAGAATGTGAGAAGATTTACAAAAGAGAAATAAAAGCTTGCAGAAATATACCTATATATAGATATATAGAACGTTAAAAGTCGAAAATATGATATTCTGAATGATACTGTTTCCAAGACGATGTTTTTTTTCCACATTCCTTTTTATAAGATGCACACTGCCATTTCTTATCTATGCAAAGTCGACCTTATGGCGGGTTGTCGTCTGGCAAGCGAAGTGCCAGCCAGCCCAAAGTTTTTTTTTTATTTTTTTTTTTTTGGGTGGAGGGGAGAGTATATTCATACACACACGAAGAGACAGCGAGGGCGAGAAAGATGGTTTTAGGACATTTTTCACGCCACTTCTTCTTGTCCTCTCTTATAGGATAGGGAGTCTGCTTGCTGTTTTCCGGGTCAAGCTATATATATATATATATATATTTATATATATAGGGAAATATAAATCAAAATGTTTTACATATGGAGAATCGCAGAGATTTATTTAAATCCTTTAGAAGGGAATTAATAGGTAAACAAATTGAAAAAACATCTTTAAGGAGAATTTAAGGAAGCTTTATTCAATAATTCAAAAAGGTACTAAATTTGAATTCAATCCAAATAGGGGATAAAAAAAACATTTTTTTTTCCTTTCCAATGATAAACATGATTATAAAAGTGAGAGTTAGTTTTAAAGGATTTCAAAACACGGCTTTAGCCGAGGTTTTGAGCAAACGAATCTGAATGACATTTTAAACACGTTAAGTTAGTTGTATCGAGACAGTACCCTAGTAGGGGTCGGCAACCTTTTGAGACGGAAGAGCCAAAAGTTACAATTTAAAAAATTCCCCAGTTTTCAAAGAGCCACTAACATTTTTGTTTCAATATTATGGTATTTGATTAAGATTAGGTATATAAATTTGATTTTTGATTTAAAATAAATAGCTTTAAATATGAAATAATATATGAAATATCATATAAAAACATACAAATGTTTCACACAAAACATATTAAAGTATTTTAGCTAGCTCTGCTAGAATAATAAAATTAGTAATCAAATAACTATAATTATTGAATATCATCATTGAGTATACCTAAGAGTCCTAAGACTGGTTTGATGTAACAATTATCTGTTATCTGAACGCCGAGATAGTTGAAGGATGACACTTGTTCCACTATGGTGTTATATAGTTCTAGCTTACAGCGGACTGGTTCTCTAGCTATTGTGATAGCTTTCGTCATTTTCGAAGATATCTTAAGCTCGAATTTTTGTTTTGAAATCAGGAAACAGTTATTCAGCTCCACATATGAAACAATCTTTGACGTACTCACCATCTGTGAATGGTTTCCCTCTTTTTGCAATATGTAGTGATATTGCAAAGCTTGCCATATTTACATTATTTGAAGATTGCGCCCAATTACTTAGCATAGAACTCGACTGTTGTTTTTGTTTTTGAAGCTCTTTAACAGCTTTTTTTCGTGCGTAACCGGTTGGATATTTAACAGCGAATCGGTATGTTTTGTAGTGAAGTGTCTCTCCAAATTTGACTTCTTTATTGTCTCTACTC
Source organism: Forficula auricularia (assembly GCA_024734495.1). NCBI lineage: Eukaryota > Metazoa > Arthropoda > Insecta > Dermaptera > Forficulidae > Forficula > Forficula auricularia. The sequence goes on from JALMQS010000225.1 coordinate 8,241,409, forward strand.
CACCTATTCTAACTGTTCTCTATTGAGTGTTTTTATCCTATTTTCAATATTTTTTGAAAATAAATTAATATAATTATTAATATTTTCGCATGGAACTGGAGAGCCGCATCTTGACATCGAAAGAGCCACATGCGGCTCGCGAGCAGTAGGTTGCCAACCCCTGCCCTAGTAGCACAATGTTTCAAACTATATAGTAACTATATAGCACCTATATAGATTTCGAGAATCTATATAGACACTATATAGTAACCATATAGCGCCTATATAGATTTCGAGAATCTATATAGGCACTATATAGTAACCATATAGCGCCTATATAGATTTCGAGAATCTATGTAGGCACTATATAGTTACTATAAAGTTTGAAACATTGTGTTACTAAGGTAGTAGCAAAAATTTAATGTTAGAGTATATGTATAGTATAGACAGTTAGGATTCATAATTCATAAGCCCAAAACTATTTGCTGTTTATGTACCACTAGTAGCCAATCCAGTACAACTAATTGCTCGTTTGAAAAATCTGGCAACACTACAAAGGGGGGGACAATTATCAAGTTGATTAAAAATTTCAAGGGGGAAAAAATATTAATTTTCAAAAACTAAACTAATTTTAAATATTAGATTTTATAAAGCGTTTGAAATTTATATTTTCATTTGAATATCTCGAAAAAAATTAGTTTTTTAACCCTCTCTAAAAATCGACATTGTTACAAAGGGGGGACCATTATCAACTTGATTGGAAATTTCAAAAGGAAAAAAATATTAATTTTCAAAAAACTAAACTAATTTTAAATAGTAGATTTTATAAAGCGTTTGAAATTTATATTTTCCTTTGAATATCTCGAAAAAATTAGTTTTTTAACACTCTCTAAAAATCGATATTGATAGAAAGTGGGGACCCCTTATCAACTTTTATGAGAATTTCAAGGGAAAAATAAATATTAATTTTCAAAAACCTAACCTCATTTTAAATAGTAGATTTTATAAAGCGTTTGAACTTGATATTTTCATTTGAATATCTCGAAAATAAATAAAGTAATTATAACAAGAAAAGCGAAAAAAAACCTTATGTAGGTTTTTATATTGTTTCAATCTAAGCGACTCCCAACAATGTTATATCGACCACTGGGAGTCAATATCGGCCATTTTGACTACCACTGACGTAAATAATAGATTTTAGATAATGTCTGAACCTTAATGTCTTATTAATTTTTTATTAATTCATTTTTCAACTACTAAATATTTTAAATGCATCAAATGTAGTCCTACAGTCAACCATATAATAAGAAACTTATTTCCATAAGATAATAAATCCATATTTTGTAAAAAATAAGGTAATGCCGATTTCATATTACTATTATCTCTGTTTATGATTTCTAGTATCAATTACATGACAAAACTTACTAAATACTTTACTAAAATACTCTTGAAAAATAAGTTTTATTTCACAAAGTACTATATCCAATTTGAGTAACAAAATAAATAAATACAAATTGAAAAGTTTTTATTTTGCCGAGAGTACCAGAGTTGTTGAATCATAAAGGGAAACAAAGAGGTTATCCTCTGCTTGATGCAAATAAACATACATTAAGCAGAGGATAACATCTTTGTTTCTCTTTATGATTCAACAACTCTGCAACTCTCTGCAAAATAAAAACTTTTCAGTTAGATAAATATCTAAATCTGATATTCATTTCGATTTAATATTTTCTTACTTAGAGCCAAAAGGCCGTTTCTAGAATAATAGAAATTAAGAAATTTATTTCTGATAGATGAAACAAGTCAAGACTTGTATTTGGCAAAACAAACCTGTTCTATCTCGTCTATTATTTTTTATTTTATAGAAACGGAATGAAACCACCAAAGAAGTATTCAAATAAATGATATTATTTTATTCATTTTATTTTCTAGAATTAGAAAGCCCAAAATCTAAACACCTCTTTGCATTAGAAATACAGAACAAATTTTCTACGACAAAAATACGAATATTAACTTTTTCTCAATTGAAAAAAATGGATTTAGTACTTTTTGGAAATGAGCTTCTTAATATGTGCTTATATGGTATATATTGTTTACTTTAGATACCATACATGCAGTATATCTAGACAAGTATCTTGAAATTTTGAGTACATATCTGCTTCTCTAGATGTTATTATACAAACGTTGTATCTTTATCAAGGAACAATTATCAGCGGAATCTATTTAAAAAAATAGATAAAAGAGTTCAAATTCAGTTACTCTAAATATAATTTTTATTTGAACAAGACCATTTGCCCCTTTGGATGATGCGCATAATTTGTCACGTATCCGTATATTTCTTTTAGCTAAGCTCTAAGGTTCAAACTAGATATTGGAGTATTTTATTAAAATTGATTACAGAGAAGCCAAGAACAAAATTACAAAAAAATAATCTCTAACTAGAAACCGTTTAAATTGGTTAATTATTTATATCATTAGTTAATCGCTCTGTATATATTCTAATTCTACTATTTATTTCTTAAGTAGTTGTATATAATTGAAACATTTCAATTAAAATATGTTAATATCAAAAAATAATGTTTATTTATTTTTGCAAATATTAGAAACTATATTTTAATAAAGGAAAAGTAAAAATATTATATTTCTTTTGGAAAATTATTATTTACCATGAGTTATTTATTATTTTCCGAAAAAAAATTACTTTTCTTTTATTAAAATATGTTTCACCTTGCACCAACAACAGATTCTAAAAATTATTTATTACAATATTTAACCATAAAAACTGGAATTGTTAGTATCTGTGCATATAACTTGTATCTAGATAGGTATTTTGCGAAATCTGTATCTGTATCTAATTACATTTTCACAAAAGCATAAATTTGTGCCTGTTTAGGTGCTTTTCCCTACAACAATATAATAGTATGTATTAACAATATATGTATTAAGACAACATTGATATGTATGTCAATGTTACGTAATAAATCAATTAAAGTTAAAAGTGATTTGATTATACATTCTATTTGTGATTATTATTAGTATTATTTATCAGGATTATTAAGATGAAAAATTGAGTATTAAAAGAAATAAATGTATGGTACTTTCGAAGAAAAAATGACACACTGTGGGGTATAAGACCCGTTGACATTCTATTCTCTGTTTCAATGATAAATGACCCGACACTGAAAGCCTCCCCGCCATGAATATATTCGTTCTTCCCAATACTTCTCTACTGTTACACTAAATACTAATAATACTACTACTATAGGATACAAAATCAATCATATTTTATCATTTATTTAAAAGAATGTTTTCTAAATAAATTATAGGGTTGAAAATCATTGGTATTACACTGAATATTTCAAACCAAGAGTTATGGCTCTTTGTTCAAGTTCTGGACAATGGCAAAGCACGTTGCCTAATAACTAGGCGCGGTGAGGAATCTCAGGGATCATCAGTATTTGCGTCCATCTTTCTTGAATTGAAGATATTTATATTATGTTTTTTCGGGACATATATAGGGCTGACAAAACATTATTTAAAATCTAGAATATACAAACGTAAATACTCGATTAGAAAACAAAATTCTGAAGATACCATACTAGCTAGTTATTTACCTCACCTGGAACACAATTTTGACTTTTCCAATCCCAAAATTTTAGATAAAGAGCAGAACTTAAAAAAAATACTAATATTAGAAATGATCGAAATTTTAACCAAGAAAAAAATGTTTTTATCAAATTTTTTTAATAACATATAAGGAAAACGGTGTAGGTTTATAGTGAAACATATTTAAAAAATTATAAGGATTTTGAATTAGTGTTGCTTCACAAAATAAAAATTGAAATAAAGTTTGAGTTACTCTATATATATATATATATTCGGGTTTTTAGACTGAAAATTTATTTCAATTTTTATTTTGTGAAACACCTCTAATCCCAACCCTTTATAATTTTTTAAAAAATTTTAGAAAAAAATATTATTTTTAGGTAATTTCATCTCCAAAACAATTTGTATCAATGTCTATTTTTAAAATATTTATTTGTTTATAGTTGCTTTATATTTCTTTTTAGAGCAACTTTTTAAAATTTCCATTGATAAAGGAAGAATTTCTCCCGAAACTTTTTTTTTACTTAGGTAAAGTGGTGTAGGTTTTAGATGAAACATGATATTAATTAATCAAGTAAAGCGAGTGTAGTTCGCTGTGAAACTACACTCCCTTTACTTTATTAATTTAATTATAACCTTTGAACTAAAATTTACCACTTTAGGCTTTTTATTCGGATCCAGAGTATTGTTTATATATTTCTCCTACTTTTTGAAAACCGGATTTGTCCAAGTTTCGAATATAGGTCGGATTTGTATATCCATATCCATATTTAGCTTTAGAATTTTCCGTTGAAAAATACAAAAATTCAAATAACTTGATTGGTTATAGTAAATGAGCTGAAATTTGACAAACTAGTTATTAATAATAATAAGACTCACATTTCTGTCGAGTTGATTTTTCTAAGCCCACTCACTCAATTTGCTTGTTGAAAAAAAAATCTAAAATTTGCTGAGAGCATACTATTATAATATACTGGGTGAGGGGTTAGTAAATGATTATAACAAGATGTATTATTTAATACAATGTTTATTGAGAATAAGTACGAGGAACGGTGTGACAGGGTTCTCGATCATAAGTCATCCGCCCTTATTATCAGAAACTCATCGCTTAAGTATCATTACAATCTTAGACCATGAAATATATAGACACGCCCTGGTGTCGATTTGGTGAGTGCAACATCTCCTATAGAACTTGACGTCATCTGTAGGTAGGAACACCCAGAAATAGCATGGCTACTATAGGAATTATTATACATTGAGATAAATTTATCGTAGTTTAGATTATTTATTTTGGATTCCAATAATCGCAAATTAATATTAAATTAATATAACCAAAATATTTATGCGAGAACGTGACGTCATCTGTAGGCGATGTTGGCCTCACTTCACTCTGTGTGGAGAGTAGCAGAGGGCGAGTGGTCTAAGATTACAATCAGGTCAAGCTTTGCAATTTCAGCAATTACATAAGCCTACTGCTTCCGCGTAGACTTATGTAACATGTTGAAAAGGCTTATCACAACAATACATACCTACAGAGTTTTGAAAAGGGTTTCACTTTTTCCTCCAATTTTAGATTTGAAGATTCCCGGAAAATGAATTAAGGAATAAAATTTATAAAATATATTTTGAAAGCGTTGTTTAAAGTTCTTTCAAGATTATTTATTTATTTATTATTGAACAATGCTCTGAGGTAGATGCCTCCTAGAGCAGATACAAAAGAAAATACAGAACAATTGATAATCGGTAGTTATATGAACAAAGCTCTCTGAATATATATATGATCTGTAACAAGAGGATTACAGAGATTCAAAGTAAAAATATTTTTTGTCCTACTAGGTTTAGTTTCTATAGAACTCTAATTGACGCTCATTTGAGTGAACAGAAAACTACTTTCGATTGGGCTAGTCACAAAGGCAGATTGGATCATAGACATCTAAATCCAATATTTTCATTTGCTATTCAGCCAATGGATTCCCTTTGACTCTTATTCAATTTAAATATTTATACATGTATGTAATAATTTTCTGATGCAAAAACAATTAAATATTTGTGTTATTTTTTTTCCATAAATTTAATTTGTAAATAGATATACAGTGGGTGTATTTTAATTTTTGGCTCTAGGCCAAATAAATCGATGTGTATATATATATATATGTGTGAGATGTGGGTGTATGATAATCACGCAGCATTAAATATTTTCAAAATAAAAATAAAATTAAAAAATATAAAACGAATAAAAAATAAATAAAACAATAGAGGGATGATGTTGGATGCATTCTCCCTTTTGTTTGTCTGTTGATTCGATCCTGAATGCATACATTCGTGTACAACACAGTTGGATGTATGGTATGTGTGTGAGAGAGAGAGATTCCCTCCTCCACATATTACAAGTGGAACTGTAACGGATGTTTCGCGGCAAATAAAACCCCCGACAGATGACAAAGCTGTACGATAAATTGTCCACTCTTCTTTTTGTTTTACAGCCATAGAGTATCTTTTCAGGTGAAGTAATGGGAGAATTGGATGAACAGAAATAATATTTTATCGATGACGAAAATACTAGAAATAATTAATTGAAAAGATTTTGTTTTGTCGAGAGTAGCAGAATTGTTGTTTTATAAAGGGAAATCAATGAGGTTGTCCTTGGAGTTGAATGTACCTGTGGATGTAAGTCTCATGGACTGAAGATTATAATATGTAGCCGGAAATACCGAACAGGGGAAGAGTATTTCAGTCTCTATTAACATTTTAATAAGATTTTCGATTTGGGGGAAAATTAATACACATAAATTGTAAACTATTTTGATTATTTATGTCCATTGATTAAATTATTAAAGTTGTTATAGGGAAATAAGGACTGTAGGAAGAAGTCAACAAAGTTAACGAAACGTTCGCAATAAAATATACATTATCTGCATAAAAGATATAGTCCTTATTTCCCTATAACAACTTTAATAATAAATTGTAAATTTCATTATTGTAACTTATTTAATTCACGAGGTTCAATGCTTTGAACAGATAGACAACAATACTAATAGGATTTCGTATTACTTTTCAACGGAACTTCAAAACCAATGCCATCTATTAGGAATCTCTGAGATTAATAAAAAGGAATAATTAAAAAAAACATCTATTATATTTGCTCGGAACTAAAATAATATTCGATCTAATTAAGAAAAATACATCGCCAACTACCTATTAGGAATAGTAAAGTAAAGAAAATTTTTGATTTTTTTTTTAGAAAATTTTTTGAAATTTTTTTTTTAGAAAATTTTTGAAATTTTTTTTTAGAAAAAATTTAAAATATAAAATACTATTTTAATTCCTAACTGTTAAGGAGTTAGGTGTTGGTTCTAGGTGAAACATTTTTAATATAATAATAAAAGCAAGATGCGAGGTAGGTTTCACAAAAAAGAAATAAAACAAAATTGAGTTTTGAATTCGATATATTTCGGGGGCTCACCCTGAAACATTTTAATATAATAATAAAACTTGATAATAAGTAAAAATATATCTTTCTAGGTGTATTTCACAAACAAAACAAATATATGTTTTGAGTTTTTATCTCGATATATATTTTCTTTTGTAACTCCTGATGATGGGTTTATAACCCGAAATATATATCGAGATAAAAACTCAAAACATATATTTGTTTTATTTGTGAAAGCCACCTAGAAAAAATATTTTTACTTATTATCTATTAAAATGTTTCACCTAGAACCGACACCAAATTCTTTAAAGATAATAAAACTTGAGCAAGATGCGAGGTAGGTTTCACAAAAAAGAAATAAAACAAAATTGAGTTTTGAATTCGATGTATTTCGGGGGCTCACCTATTCTGTGCTTGTCCAGATTTGTCACCTGCCTCTCTTTATATAAGATATTATAAAACCCCCATAAATAAATCCAATTCTAGAATCATCTAAAAAGTTACAGTTCATACATGCAATAAGAAATTAATCTAAATTATTCAATTGGTCGAAGATTAGAATGTTTAATATTTATTAGATTAAAGTTTGAGACTTGCACAAATTCAGAAATTTTTTGTGGGGGAAGAGAGCCAAAAATACAAACCCTTGGGCCCTGAATACCGCATATTTGTGCTAAAAACTCACACTTTGAATATGAATTCTATTATATAATTTCACAAATTTTAGAAAAATAAACATTAATAAATCACCTGCTCTTTGTAAAACGTGCAATTTCGTGCCTCGTTTCACAAACTCGTATGATTAAAACATGACCTAATATAAATTTTAATTTTAATATATATGCCAGTTTTTTATCATTTTAAATAAAATAAGCAATATTAATAATTGTCAGTGTATTTCAATGTTAAATGGCCTCTTCAAAATGAATATTTGTCCAAATTATATCCACTCTGATTGAAAGCTGAGCAATGCTTCCGCCCACTGAGCCAGACATGCAATTGGTGACGATAATATTGTATTTAGGGGTAGATTTGAAAAGTTTATAATCACACTCACACACCACTAATAGATTATATGTGGATGTATTAATAATATAAGTGTTTATGACAGAATTTAGCATATTTTACAATGCATAAATGTCAATTATAAATAGAATTAAAGAAAAACTATACAACGCGTTGTCAACATTTGTTAATTCGTTAATCGTATATTATATATTTTATTTGAAATTAATATTTAATATAATTTAATAATAAAGAAGACAGAATGAGAATAATTATTTGTCTCTTTTAGAAACGTATTATAAATACTGTGTAATGGTAAAAAAATTATGAACTCAGTGAATTCTGTTGATTTGGGAATTTTTGTCGAAAATCGGGACCAGTTTATTGATAAATACTTTTGTGTCAAATATCAGCCCGTTAGTTGATACAACTAAGTCTCTCAACGATTCGATTTTTTCTGAATTTCTACTTTTTTCTGCGGAATACAGGAAGTAATTTTGGTACCAGAACGAACTTTCTACGATCATATATATATATATATATATATATATATATATATATATATATTATGTTAAAGTGTTTTTCGGAATGCGTACATACAGGAAAAAATCATGCTTGGAAATTATTTTTCTTCACATTTAATACATTTCGTGAACATAAATAAAAAGCAAAATTGAAAATTTTCGAGTTAATTTAATATTCTAGCTGCCCGAAATGAATATAAAGTGTATTAACCAAAGTACAGTATAACCAGAAGACCGAAATTGATCAACGTCCAATGAAATCAATAAGTAAGGTAGAATAATTTTAAAAATAGACCACATTTATTTTTCAAAAATGTAGATCCAGAACTCCCATAAAAAGCAAAATTTTAAAGCTCTACTGAAAATATCTCCGGATATTTTTTAGAGGCTGGTCTTGAAAAAATTGAAGATTATATTTTGCTGGGAAGACGGATGTGGAATTCCAGTCTCTAGAGGTCATAGGACTAAACGAGTTGACGAATGTTTGATTTGCATCTAATTTTATCGTAATTAGTAACGGGAATAGTAGAGAACTGGGCAAAATAAAAAGTTTTTTTATTAATTGGGCCAGACGTTTCATCAGCTTATGTCAAGAGTGAGATGTTTTGTTTTATAGTGAAATTTTGTCAAGAGTGATAAAATGGGCTTCTGTGGAAGTCAGTATAAACTGACGAAATATCTGGCTCATTTAATAAAAAAACTCTGTATTTTTAATTTGGCCCAGTTCCCTACTATTCCTGTTACTAATTTACTATGGATGCGAATGATGCAACATGACATGTTGAATGTTTGAAAATGGTGTTTTGCGCAAATGAAGTTTTAGGGGAGAATTGTGATTTTATAGCGCCAGAACAAACTCCATGGTAGATACTACATCTACCGTATAATACAAGAAAATGGCGTATACGATTTTCCGATGGGTGAGGGAATCAAGGGAGATAAGGATGTATCTCATCATCTAATGAGAACTGAGAATTGTATCCATTAAATTGAAAGTTTCTTTTTGCCAAGAGTATCAAAATTTTTATAAATTAAAGGAGAATATTTTTTAAAATTTATTTATAACGAGACTATAGTTTCCTATGAATCAATTGTAAAAGACTGATGAAGAGGGCAAAACCCTCGAAACTATAGTCTCGTTATGAATCAATTTTAAAAGACTGATGAAGAGGGCAAAACCCTCGAAACTATAGTCTCGTTATAAATAAATTAAAAAAATTCTTTTCCTGCAGAAGACACACTCTTTTATTGTCTCCTTTAATATCCATGCTTGGAGGCCCATTTTCACATATGTGACTCATATTCCAGACAGGGGCGATTTGAGCGTTCTATAGTGTAGGTGAGGCGACTGTAGGTCAGTGGTTAGAGTGTCGGGCCGCTGGACTGAAATACGCTGGTTCGAGACCGAGTCTCAGCAGATATTTGCAGTCGCCTCCTCTTGGAAAGCAATGGCAACTTACCAAGAGTATAATTGCTTAGTAACCTCTCCAAACTAGCCGTTTGGAACCGGCGTTAAAAAGTAGGTCCCGTATATCTGTGTAAAAACAGCTGAACACACTCAGCACAGGTATATGTGGAGAGGAGCCAAAACGCCAGAGAGACCTGATATGGCACTTAAAGAAGCAGATAGTGTAGCTATATATATGTTAAGAATTTTAAAAAATCTAAACGAGTTAAACCCAGCATTAATAATGAACAAATAGAAATGGGAAAAATAATTCTTGAACCTCAGAAAGATTAATCTCACTCGAGATAATCGAGCATCGAGTTTTGATTAGCAAATGAGCCGCTTTGTACTTAATGAGAGATGGATTATCGACACTTGGCCAATTGGAAAAGTGCTCATCACCGATAGATGAGATTCAAATTGAATTCGACATTATCAACAAGATGAACTATTTAATTGGTAATGGTCCCTCGAGGGAAATACATGCATGATACTACTGTTAATACTAAAATAATTGCAAAATTAAACATTGAGCAGTAGTTGAAAGTAATTAAATGTATTTTTAATAAAACATACAAAATAAAAAAATAAAGAAATTTGATTAAATGGATGTATTTTGGAGAATTATTCGACCCTTTGTTTGAAATTGATAGAGTAAACCCTTTTTGATTAAAAATAACTGTATGGTTAGGGTCACAGGCCGGCTTCCCATTGGACAGGCGATTAGCAAAACCCCCCTTGGCCCTGTCCCCCCACCAGCATCCCTGCCCCCATCGAGCCCTATCGATACGTTTGTTAAAATAATTATTCTATTTTGTCACGTGATATCCCTGTAGAGATGTTTTCAATGATTTAAAAAAATAATACTGCTATTTAATTATTTACGGATTTTTATACTTTTTGAATTCATTTCCAATTTAACTTATTTTGGTATTGATACGATCAATGGTGTCTATATTCGAGGCTTCTATTCACGTATTTACACGCATGTTAACAGTTAAGTGGCTTATATAGCATTGTTATCAATATAAACACTTGAACACCAGTAAGCAGAGAGAGTAGAATAGTATATCGTCGCTTTAGAGTGTAAACCTGCTAACTCACAACAAGGATATTTAATATTGTTGTTATGGAAAGAAACTATTTTTCACATTTTTTCTACATCTTACGATCTTAATTAATTTTAAGTAGCAATTTTACTTGGGCGATGCTGGATCTCTTTTTCTTTCGAACGGTATTAATACTTATGTCATATAATATGATAAAAATGGATTTAGCAGGTTTACACTCTAAGGCGACGATATATATTCTTGATGAGACGGCCAGCCCAACTGATAACTCTTAGATATTTTTTTAACGAGATTGATGAGAAGGAGTTACACCAAAGAGGTGCATCCCCTAAAAATTCACAAGTTAGCTTTCTAGCCCTAATCCTTCGCTGCTTTTCAACTCATCATAATTAAAGATTTTAAAAAATTGATCTTTTTCAATATTTTATTTAAAAAGTTTCAGAAGTTTTGTTTTCATTTTCCTCTAGTGGAGCGTATCTTATGTTTAAGAGCAGATTATTTTAATGAAATATGTAAGATTTCTGAAGAATTAACATAATAGAATTTATTCTCATTGCTTAAAAATGTTTCTAATTTTATTTATCAATTTCGCCACTATAAAATTAATAAATGGCAGCACTTGGTGGCAACGCCTGTATTTAGACAACCTGCTCATATAGAGAGCAGTGACGAGTTTAAAAAAAGTGATTGGGGAGGATATAGAAGGGTGGTGGAGAAGCTTACAAGAGGGTTTTAAAAGAAACACTCTAATATTAATGAAGAGGGCGTTGTAATTGTAAATTATGTAATATGTGATCTAGAAACTCGATAAGAGTAAGAGTTTTTCTAATAATAATAATAAAATAAGCATCTGTCGGATATATAATTTAAGCCAGGGGTGGACAACTGCTGGCCACATCCCCCCTGCGACGACCTCGAATCCGGCAGTTCTATAAATGCATAATTATAGAAAATCTATACCTGGCGAAGAAAAAATATTTAACATCTTTGGATCGACATAACCATTAAATTTTTTTAATGAAAAATACAAAGCGCAAAATTAGATATGGAGCAGTTCTACTAATACCCACTAGTAAATTGAATTCCGAATTTGACGAAATTATAAATCAGTAATATTACAAATGTAATCCCTCACATTAAAGTTTTTGTTTTCTTTATTTACTTTGTTATCATAACAAATAAAGATGTTTATTCCAAATTAAGGGTACAGGGGATAAAGGTGCATTGTCAACTAAAACAATTATGTAAAATAACAATTTTTTATTGTTGAAATTTTCTCTTAGTATAGCAAAACTTTTCCAATCATTTTAAGATTGATATAACGTCTCTATTCCAAAAATGAAACTACAGTTTAATAGTTTCCTTCAAATGCTTCTAGATGGCATGGTAAACAGATTTTTGACCAAAAATGGATATTACGCCTTTATCCCCTGTACCCTTCAAATTGTAGTTCATATAATTATGTACGTTTAATCAATTTCAATTTAAGTCATTAAATATTGTATTTACATTTTTTAATACATTAATAATTTGGAAATTCAAGTAGGTATATAACATTTTTTTTTTATTTATTTATTGGCACCGGGAACAAAGCCCATTTAGACAGGACATCAGTAAAGTGTTAGTGAGGGAGCCGAGTTTTAGCTGTTAGACATTTTAAATGCCAGCCAGGATCGAACCCCGGCCTTCCGCTCCAACATTCATGCCGAAGTGGGGCTAGCGCGTTAGCCAGCTCGGCTAACCAGACTCCCCTATTTTTTTGTTAAATTGTACAATTTATTCCGGCTCATGTCATGATACGAAAATTTTATTTGGCCAGTTAACGAATGAAAAAAGTTGTCGACACCTGCATTATGTTCTCTATTGAAACATATACTAACTCATATGTATTAGTAAACTCGATACAACAAATTAAAAGTACAACAATCGAACGGACCCTAATAAATAAAAATAAGTTTCATTCTATAAAACAAAAACGTGTTCTGACGTATATATTTCAATAATTCATTTCATTACCAAAATAGTTCATTTGCATTTGAAAAATAAAATTAAGACTTGTTTGCTTATGATATTTGAATGCTTCATTTGCCAAATTGATTAACTCCATAAAACAAAAGTGGAGTATTGCGATGAAATAATCTACATTATTACATTATTTATTATTCAATGGCAAAAATTTCGTCATTTAGTGATGTCAATATTTATTAATAGAGAAATTTGTTTTGAATACAGTTAGGAGTCAATCAATTGCTTTTGACATTAAAATTTTATAAAATTCAGAAAGTGGAGTAAATCGATTTGGCAAGTGAAGCATAAAATAAAATTCAAAAAACCACTCACTCGACCATCATTTCTCTCAACAAGCAGTTGAATCGTAAAAATTGAAGCTGAAATATTTTTTTGTTTGTTTTATTATTTATTCTAGATTTTATTTGAACTCCCGTTGTCTAAATCTTAAATAATGGATGTATGAATTCAATCCAACTACAATGTTTTCGCTTAACAGTGAGCATCGTGGAAAGGGGGCTATAAATAAATGTATGAGGCGAAATGCAAAGAATGGTCACTTGACAGTTTATATATGGGGTGGGGGGGGTGCAAAATAGATAGACAAACACTCGGTGTACCCGTTCTTTGGCATCTCACTTTGAATTATGCTAAGCATAGAATCCAAAGGGCTTAAGCCCCCCCCCCCCGAAAAAAAAGAAAAATCAAAAACATCGAGAAAGCGAGGGATGGAGAATGATCAGTTGTTCCTCGACATGTCTCTTCTTCGAGCCTTTTGGCATTGAAAGGGTGCGCAGCCAAATGCCACCATTCGCCGAAAACTTTTTGTTAATAGTGGAAACACATTTAAACTTGGCTTTCCTGACGAAAATAAATCTTTCTGAGTTTTAAATGCAATTGCTTAGTGATTAAGGGGTGACGAGGGGGAGATAATTTAATAGAATGCAATAAACGGAATTAGCGAAAAAAAGATAAGGCCGGAGAAATAATTCAAAGCAATTAATTTTGGCTGACGAATCAAATCCAAGTCTCCAAATGTATAAAATTTTCGTCTATAAAAAATAAACTAATAATATAATAATATATATCTATATAAATAAAAATGTACTGTTACGCTTAAGTGATACGTTGAAGGATCTCCGAAAGTTCTTCACCGATTTCTTTGAAATTTTCACACAACATTCCATTCAAATACACGAGTGTTTTTATAGATATTACACCTGTGGCATTCAAAAAAAAATTTTCGAGGAAACAACGCCAGCGCCTCTCTGGGGGTAAAAGCAAACAAACAAGATAGCCGATAATAGCTTTTTGGAAATCTTTCCACTGTCAATATTATTTTTGGTTAAGGGAACAATTTTGACAAGTAATATATAATTCATTTACTGTTTTAATAGCTATTCTATAATTATTTGCATTTTCAATTTATTTTCAAAACTATTATTATTTTTTAAATATATTTTCAAAATCGGGTCAGCTATTATCTATATAAATTTTAACCATCTAACGGGATGCTCTCCGCCAGGGGCTAGGTGACGCCAGGCCGAAGGCCCGGGCGTCAGCTATATATATATATATTAATTTTTCAGAGGAAAAGGAACGATAATACTAAGTGTATATTAAACGAACAATAGCAACTTTTCCCTGTTTTATTACAATTTTTCAGGCTCTATAAAGAAACAAATGCATTCAAATTATTTATAGGTACTATCTCAAATTAATCCAATAATTTTATACAAAGAATCACCTTGATCAATTTTTTTCTAAATTTTTGTGTAATTTTTTTATTTTTCACCAAGAAATTCAAAAAATCTGATGGTCATTGGTAACGGAGATAATGAAAAATAATATATTTTAGAAGAATGTGTGGTGTAACTATTTGAAACCCTGAAGAAGTCGGCAAAGTCGACGAAACGTTGGTGAAAATTAAAAAAAATCACACAAAAACTTGTCTTAATTCCCATTAAAAAATAGACATTATGGACGGAAACGATAATTATAATAATATAATGTCTAGCAATAAATAAGGTTGTTTCTTAGACGGATGACTCACTAATAACATTTTCCTTTGGGCGATTTAAAGTGCACTTTACTGAACACAGTATCTAGTTACGTTAGAAACGTAAATAAACTTAAGATTAAGACAGGATTATGACGTCAGCACTCCCCCAGTGTGTTTTATTCCAATAGAAAATGCCGCTGTTGGCTTAGCAACCGTTTTAATCCAAGTTATCTTAGTTATATTATCTCAATCGAAAAGATTAACCACTAGCTAGAGTGCACCTCTACTGAATACACAACTACTTACTGAATTCACAACAATAATATTCTTTAGGTTAATGCCAGTAGGATTGTATTTTTCAATGAATCGATTCCCGAATGTTCAACAAAGTTAGCATATGTTGAGCTTCTTAAACCCTGATGAAGGGAGGGAAGATCATTCGAAATGTCAGTTTTTTAAGACGATAAAAATGGCTATCGAATGAATTCTTTTATTCGGAATTTTATTTTTTATTATCTTTGGGCTTTTTTCCATCAATTCTCTAATAAATTAATTATATGTGATTCTGTAGTAATATCATAGATTAAATTGAATGGTTTTTTGAGCCGAGATTAACAGAATTTTTATACATTAAAGAAGACAATAAAAGAGCCTGTCTTCTGCTGGAAAAATAATTATTTTATTTATTTATAAAGAGACTATAGTTTCGAGGACTTTGTCCCCTTCATCAGTCTATTACAATTGACCAACATGAATTGATGTAGGTATGAGATGTACACTAGGGTGGTCCTTATTTTGAGTATTTTCGAATTTTTACGCTGACAGAAGCTCATGTGGTTTGAAATAAATAAATAAAAATATCCCCAAAGTTCCAAGTCTATCTCAATTTTAACCTGTCTCGCACAGCGATGCAAAGTTTCTTATCTAAAGGTCTAGATAAAATACTGCTATATCTTAGTGTTAGTAAGTTATAGACACCAAAATTATAATAGCTAACAATCTGTAAAAATTTTGATGGATAGCTACTATTATAAGGATAAAGTCTACAGAGTTTCAAATTTTTTGAGCCATTACTTTGGCCTGAATAAAAAAATTAATCGTTCAATGCCAAAAACCCCATGTTATTTAGATGGAGAACTTACATCGGTGTGGACCACAGGTTAAATTTGAGATAGTGATTTGAAACTTAGGGGATATTTTTTTATTTATTTTGAACCATATGAGCTTTTTTATTTATTTTGAACCACATGAGCCTCTGTCAGCGCAAAAATTCGAAAATACCCCAAATAAGGACCACTCTAGTGTACATCTCATACATCAATTCATGTTAGTCAATTGTAATAGACTGATGAAGAGGGTCAAAGTCCTCGAAACTATAGCCCCTTTATAAATAAATAAAAAAATTAATTTTCCAGCAGAAAACACGCTCTTTTATTGTTTCCTTTAATATCATAGATTGTTCATTTCTTCGATCTATTATAAATTACAAATTAATAAAGTGGGGGTTGTGTTGTTGCTTCAAGCAAGCAAAATACTTAAGTAAAAAATATTTGGACAAGATATAATAAAATAAAGGGATAAAGAAAACTAGCTAATGTTATAATTTAAAATCGCATCCCCTGAGGGTCACTGTTTATATAACAATATTTATTCCATTGTTTGTTTTTCGTGTAAAATAATAGTCGTTAATTTTTTTTGTATTATTGTTTATTTTGCTGGTCACCCCAAGAGTAGAAGTAAAGGTAGAGGGGGTATTCATCAAAAAATCCCTTGCGTGTCGATGCAACTATTTATTTATTATTTGCATTTTCTTTCCTCTCCGACAAAGGACGTTATTAAAACAACATTATAACGTCTGATGAAAAAAGATTCCTCTAATTGAATAAAGGAACAAAGAGCGGGCTTAATCCCATTTAGTCAATTGAATGTTAAGTAAATTCAATATAAACATGGAAACTTTCTCCTCTCTTTTCTGGTGGTATATTAAGATTCTCTCTCGTAGTGGCATAATTAGATAAGTGGCCGTTCGGCAATGCCCCAATCGAACTTTTTATGGCTTTTTGATCGTGACTTTTGAATAGAAAAGAATGAGATTCAACTTTTTAACTGGTGTTTACAAAAAAAAAAAAAAAAAAAAAGAAGGGGATTTCAATATATAACCGATTCCTCTGTCTCTCTCTTTTTAGAAAAGTTTTATTTTTTACATTATATGAATAGAATCTTATTAATGAATTCGATCTAAATGTAATAAACTCCGCGTATATCACAAAAACCTCTCTTATTCTTATTTTAATTCAAATCTAAAATTCAATTTGACACTTTTATAAAATAATAATTGAATTAAAGGTAATTTCGTCTCCAGGACAATTTGTACAATTGCCTGTTATCAAAATATTTAATTTCTTAGGGTTGTTTTCGAAAAATTAGCGAAAACAACATTTTGAAGTGATAACTTCTTTTGGCCCGCCTTCCACACTTTTTATTTTACATGGCAGTAAATGGGATTGATCCGTCACGGGTCACGGTTGGGCTGTGGTCTAGTACCAGTTCAAGCATTGTAGGAAAATATATTAATTATTCCTTTTAAAAAAATGATAAAATTATTAAAATTTATATTTTTATAAAAAAATAAATTTTTAAGTAAACTTTTAATTATTTTTTGGGATTGTTAAATATATATTTATGTTATGTTATTTTTAAATATTATATTATTATATTTAATGTTTAGTTTTTTTATTCAGGATTTTGGAATAAATATTTATATTTTTCGATTTAGCCTATAATAATATAATATTCAAAAATAACCCAACATAAATATATATTTAACAATCCTAAAAAAAATTATTAAAAGTTTACTTAGAAAATTTATTTTTTATAAAAACATAAATTTTAATAACTTTAGAATATTAGAATAATAAATGCCATATAAGTTATCACTTCTGTAGTGTGGTCTTAAGCACACACCCGATTTTTTAAAAAATTTCTATTGATAAAGGAGAATTTCTCCTGTAACGTCTAGTTTCAAAATAAACGTTCCAAGATTGTTTTATAAAGATTTGTATTTTTACTTTACCATACCAAATATTGTAATCGTGCATGAAAAAAGTGTTTTTTTCCTTCTTTTTTTCGAAATATCTCAAAAACGGCTTAAACTATTTTGATTAAAAAAAATTGAGCGAAACTATAGCATTTCGCTCTATAAAAATCTCTAATAAAAGAATAGAACATCGAAAAAATTATATCTTTACTTTCAAATATTTCGAAGTACTTTCGAATATTTCGAAGTACTTCCAGATATTCCCAAGTACTTCCAAATATTTCCAAGTACTTCCAAAATACTTCCAAAGAGGTGTACACCTACTTCCAATCGCGGATCACCCCTATTATTTACCATACACCTGGGGCCTCTCTTATATTTAATGATGAAATAATTTATAATTGTATATTTACGAACCCCTCCCCCCCCCAAACTTAAGGAAAAAAACGACTAAATCTAGCAATGTCTCTTAATAATTAGATAACACAGTTCAAGTGGGTTAAGTTGATCCGGATTAAGATATGAAGGAAATTTCTCTCACGCTACACAATAAAGAACTTTATTTGAAACCGGAGAAATTAATCAAAGTCAAACGTATGTGTATTTGTGTTTCGCGTCAAGACATAAGTTTAGAACGGTAAACTCAGGATATTAAGGTGAACTGGGTGAAGGATTTAATATACTAATAAGTGGAAATTCTTATTCATATTTGAAATTCAATTGGTTCACAAGAGAGATATTCACATTTTACTTAACAATTTAATTTTGAATAATAACCCTTATATTTTAAGTTGGATTTTATTTTATCTTAAAGATAATAGCATTGCATTTAAGTAAAAATAATCTCAACACTTTTTACATATATACTTTTTATATATACATTTCAATATTTTAAAATTTAGACATTCTGTTTTAGGGTCTCCGAAACATCTACCTGTCGAGTTCATTTAACGGTAAGAATCGATTTTATAAATTTAATAAATTTTAGTTGAAAGAATGAGCCTAAATGGTAGCCTAAATGGTAGCATATTATTCAATACTAGCTGCGAAGCCAGCCTTTGGCGGGCATTTTGTTGGCCTTGGGGGTATACCCCCTGAACTCCGCAATTGGTTTTAAAATAATAATTTAAATTTCCCAATTTTAATAAATTTTATTTGTCATGAACTATTAGTGGGTTTTAAAATTAAAAAAAATCACGTCGACGTCGTCGTGCAAGCCGATTATAATAAGTATGACATAGATATGTTGTTAGGGACGTATCCATGGGGACTCATAGGGCACGCCCCCCTCCGAAATAATTTAGATTACACTATGAATAAAAAATGTAGATTCATCAAAATGAATTTTTTTTTTATGATAATGATGAGAGAAGGAGTTACACCAAAAAGGTGCAACCCCTAAAGGCCTGGGTTGGCCCCTCCATCGTGAAAAGAAGAAGAAAGAATTTTATGGGTTGGGCGGGGGTCGAAGGAATCTGTGGATACGGGTCTTAAATAGCTGAAGGTTATAAGTCGCGGGAAAGATGGTGCCAGGGAGCGAGTTCCAGTCTCTGGAGGTCATAGGGATAAAAGAGTTGGCAAAAGCGCTTGTTCGACTTTTATCCAATTTGACAGCGAAGGGGTGCTGAGCGTTAGAAAACCGCGTGTTTCTCGTAACGAGGGCTTTAGGGGGGATAATTGATTTCAGCTCGACTGAACAGACACCGTGATAGTATCTGTAGTACAGGGAAAGGGCAGAAACGGTTCTTCGGTGAGCCAGGGAGTCGAGTGAGTGAATAATTATTTCATTATTATTTGATTATTAGAATATTAGCTAGCCTTTTTTAACCAACTTCTACGTTCTGAAATTATGCTAAATTTCAAGTTACTATGACTCAAGTAGCTACAGTGAAATAGTAATGCATCACTGAGTGATATTTGGATTTATATAAACTGTCTATTTAAAAAAATAAAATAAATTAAAAGCAAACACTTCAAATGTGTGTTTTTCGAATTGTATTTAATGTTCCAAAGAAAAGTTATTTAAATAATTTTTCAATTTATTGTCGATTGTGCTTTTTAAAATTAGAAATTACAAATTGAATGAATTTTTAAAATATTTTTTTGTTTTAAAGGAGACAATAAAAGAGTGTGTCTTCTGCTGGAATTATAAATTTCATTTATAACGAGACTATAGTTTCGAGGAGCTTTGCCCTCTTCATCAGTCTATTATAATTCTTTTAATTGTAATAGACTGATGAAGAGGGCAAAGCCCTCAAAACTATAGTCTCGTTATAAATAAAATTTATAATTCCAGCAGAACACACACTTTTTAATTGTCTCTTTCAATATATAAAAATTCTGCGACCCTCTGCACAAAAACTTTCAATTTAATTTTTTTTTTATTTGTACATTTATTTTTTTACGGTATTCTAAATTCTAAGAGATACTTTGCTACATTTTAAGTTAATACAATTATTATTATGTCTATTACTTAAATGGATTTTAAAAACAAGATATAAAAGTATGTAATTTCTTCTAAGGAAAGCGGTGTAGTTTTTAAGTGAAACATTTTAACAAATGAATAGTAAATATATAAAATTTTTATATTTACTATTAATATATAAGTACTTGTTTCTTCTTCTTCGAGTGCCATACCCGAAACGGGTGTCGGCTTCTCTCCACATATACCTGTGCTGAGTGTGTTTAGTTGTTTTACACAGATATATGGAACCTACTTTTTAACGCCGGTACCGAACGGCTAATTTGGAGAGGTTACTAGGCAATTATACTCTTGGTAGGTTGCCATTACTTTCTAAGAGGAGGCGACTGAAAATATCTATCTGCCGAGACTCGGTCTCGAACCAGCGATCAGCGACCCAACACTCTATCCACTGACCCACAGTCGCTTCATAAGTACTTGTTTACACAAGTAAAATAGACCTACCAAAGAGACATAATTTTTTACGAAAAGAACCGTTAATTTTTTTTTTTGACAGGTACTGTATATAAATTGTTTAAACTAATATTTAAATATAAAAAAACGGGTATAGGTCTTTTGCTTCTAATGCGTACATGAGCGATTATACTATAATTCACGAAAATAAATGTAAAAAATGTTTTAAAATTTTATTAATTTAGAGCTGGGTTAACTTCGGGAAGTGCCTATTTTTACTTAAAACGTTTTTGGATTCAAAACGCTTGGAATATTATTATTTCTATTATTTTTCAAAATTGATGGGTTTATCACTTATTACTTAATTTTTATAAATTTTATCTCAAGTGAAATTAAAAGAATAAGACTATAAGACTTTATTGATTCACTTTATACTCATTGCTATGTTCATTTAGTATTTTAATGTTTTTTAATGGGAATCAATTTTATTCCAAGGATATTCAATTATTAACGGACATTGTTGGATTTAGACGATTTTCTCTCTCTCTCTGTGCCAGTTATATTATCTACCTTTGTTTTAATGATTTGTATCTGCAGGATGAGAGGCAATCATCCGTTGGGACAATTCAATTCAGGAGGAATAAAAATAAACATTAACCAGATTGGTTTTTGCCTTGAGAAAGGAAGCAAACGCGTGTTCAACGATAAGGATTAGATAGGCGTGGGAGTAAAAGTAAAGAAGGGATGTTATGGGCCGAAAGGAACCCGTAACTAGTTTGCTTCTTCTAAAGCCTAAAGCTGAGCTTGAAGACGTAGAGGGAAACCATTCAACATCCCAACTCAGCTCAGCCCCCTTCTAGCAATTATTCTTAAATTTTCTACGTAGTGGAACAAATTAAAGTCGATCTTGGAGATTACAAAAAAAAGGAAATTTGTTAGGCATCTTTTATTTTCATTTAGTGTACGGAAATGGAAGAAAATCAGAATAAATCTAATGTTAAAAAAAATGTTAATGTACAAAAAGAAAATTATAAATATGAAGTATATTTTTTATTTTTAGAATAAAAAAAAGTTTCTATTCAGGATCTGGAACAAATTCGAGTCTTTTTCATATTATATAAGGTCTTCTTTGTCACTATCTTAAATAAGACTCATAAAAGAAATCTATGAGGATGGATGTTTATAATATATATATATATATAATTTAATTTATTTGTTAGGGACTATAATTTCGAAGGTTCGACTTTCATCATCAGTCTTTTTAATTAGAATGTTTATAAATTGTATGGCGTTAGCAATTTTGTGAGACGAACCTATACTTGAATAGAGTTACTATGTGGGTACTATAATAAATAAATAAATAAATAAATATATATATATATATATATTACTATCCTTCTAAATTTTCACAGACTTATCTTTTGTAATTTTGGAGTTATGGCTAGATAAAATACTGCTACCTATATCTTAGTGTTAGTAGGTCACAGACTCCAAAATTATACTAGCTAAAAATCTGTAAAAATTCTGAAGGATAGCTACTATTTTAAGAATAAATTCTAGAGTTTCAAATTTTTAGAACCATTACTTTGGCCAGAATAAAAAAATGATCGTTCAATGCTGAAACCCCCATGTTATTTAGATGGGGAAAGTTATATCGCTGTTTGGCACAGGTTAAAATTGAAATAGAGACTTGGGAGATTTTTTGTATTTATTTTGAACCATATGAGCCTAGGGCATCATAAAAATTCAAAAATACCCAAAATAAGGACCATCATAATGAACAGGCCGTGGCTTAAGACGCCATACTGTAGAATGCAGTCAATAATTGGCATCAGCCAGTGCAAGAGACTGACTGTAAGGGGACTGTGCCTTGTGATTGGCGCACTGGGCGGCCATGATGCCAGTCGGGTGAGCGTGAACTAGCTTTAAAAAACAAATCTAAAATTTATTAAATCAATTTTTTCAAGGTAGAAATTTATCTGCATACAAATTTCAAAAGTTTCAAATAAGTGTCTAAAAACCCAAGCTAATGGGAAACATTAGGTAAATATTACTTGAACTTTCTAACCATTGGGTAGAAAAAGGGATTGGTTATTCAATGTGAGAGGGATATTTAGTAGTAAAACTTATGGACTTGAAACTAAAAGAAAATGGCGGTATTACAGCCTGTTTGGAGGAACTTGTTTCATGATCGACGATCCTCGTGCAATGAACTGTATTTAATGATATGCAAGTATACCGTTGTCGTCAGAAATTCTTAGGTAAGGGACTGGGAAATCTGAGGTTTACCCGGAGTCAAATCAAGATGCAGCTGATCTCTAACTGTATGTCCAACTATAAATTTTGGATAAACGCGGGGTTTACAATTACTTTAATTTTTTATATGCTTTCTCCAAATTTGAGAAAGATATAGAGAAAAACGAAGGACCGGGTTTATATCTATTGTTTAGCTTAACAACGAGGTTGTAAGGCTCGCAGCGAATAGGTTGTAAATCTATTCCACTAAACAATCGATATCAAATATATCTTCGATAGGACGCTAGTTCTTTTTAACATATATATACCTGTTCGAACTCTTAAGCCCAAAATTAGTATCTTTAAGGATGGATGTCTAGGAAAGAAATGAAAGATAAATTTCTCTTTAACAAAAACTATATTTTTTAATGTAAACTAATGAATGTGTTGATAAAACCAAAAGATAAAATGAAAACAAAGAAAATTAACTTAGATTGTATATATACGTAGATATATATACACTTTATAACTAAATACTTAAACTTTTAGACATATAATATATTTTATTATATGTCTAATTACAAAATGAATGGTTTCAGTGGTGGTAAAGGGCAGCCTCTGAATTATCTTGGAGAGATGAATAAGTGTTCTTTTGTCTCAGAACCAATGATGAATGCTTTTTGATGTAGGCACCTTGGGTGTGCCAAAACTGCAGCAGTGTATAAACCTGCAGTGTTTTATTTTAGGAACCTTTCAGAGAATTGATTGTACCTTCAGTAATAATAAGAAACAAATACAAGTTGATTATTATTAATTAGAGACCTTTTAATATATATTAGCACAATAAAGAGAAAACGGGTTTACTAACCTTCAGGTCACCTTTAATGATATGCTTGCTTATTTCAACAAACTAACTTTTATTTAGTTATTAAACTAAATATTTATTGACTATGACGATAAATATAGTCGAATGAATATACCAGCGTAAAATGTGGTGCGATATTTATTGAGATGTTGACTCGAAGAGATTTGAAATAAGAAGGATGTCAAAATGCGATATCAAAAGGAGGTTGGGTTCGAAAAAGGATGCATGTTAGGGTGTTTCTAGGGCACAAAAATCCCTAGCGCCGAGAAACCGAATTGGCGTGGATTTTGAGTTTTCTATAAGATTACTTATATTTAACCAAATTTACTTTGAAAAAATAAATAGTTCCCGACGGATATTTTAGAATGTGCTTTTAAATTCTCTGCTATAGTGAATATAAAATTATCTTTTATATTTTAGTTGTAAAATAAAATTATTTATTCATAAAAATTGAATATTATATATTTATTATATATATCTAGTATATCTATGAAAATTTAATCGAAATTGTATGCAAACATTTATTTGCTATTAATTTAACAAATATTATCAAATAGAAAATTAATCACTATTAGATGAAGGCTAATAAAATATATACCTACCTATATTTAATGTTAAATAAATATTTAAACTAACTTGAAATTTAACTAGTATATTTAATTAATATATAGTATTCACTCTTTATTTTAAATTTAGTTTAACTTTAACACAGTTAATGTTAGAACTTGATAAATGATTTATTCTCTTTCCTAATATAAATATCTATCAATTTTAAATGTAATTAATAGTGTGTTTTTTCTGAATTATTTATCTGTATTTTTCTTAGTCATCTGAAAATTTTGCTAGGCAACTCGGTTACAAAAATAGTAATATAAATATTTTTAATCTAAAAATCCATTTTGCTCAACGGAAATCTTCCGGGTACCACCAAATTGATTTAATTACAATTATCAATAAATGGATCTAGAATCTCTAAAAAAATTTAAAACAATCTACCAAACACTTTAAATGTGATATTGCTTTAAATTCACAGAAAAAAGCGCCAAAGCCTGAAGAATACAACTAATATGTTCCTCACTTAAACTGGTTGCCTAACTACAGGCGTTGCCATTCAGTGCTGCCATCTTCCAATTTTAAAGCGGCAAGATTTATAATTAGAAATGACATCCTTTTCCATTTCATTCATTCTCACTAGAATAAACGTTTCTACCTGTTATGTAACTTATAATTTTCCAAAGGGTTTTTTCATCTAGTAATCGCTAAAAAATGATAAATACATGATCTTATAATAAAGTTGTTCTAGCTATAAAAAATGATAACATATTTTTTAAAAACTACTGTTTGGACGCTGAAAACAATTTTTTTTTTGTTTTTTTTCGGCTTTTTTAGCCATCAGTCAATTTACGACTTCTATTTGTTCGAAAAATAAATTGTGGAGCCTGGTGGCAACTGTGCAGGCTCGACTGTACAGTACTTGGTTTGAAAATCTTGTAAAGGTCGTTTGCCGTACAGGCCGCCACCAAGGTGTTTCACACTTGAAAACAGTCACAGATCTAGTGATCGAAACTTCGAGTATTTATATTTTATATGTTTGTGTTAATAAATATATTTAAAAGTGGATAATGTGGTTTTTATCAAAGCCTTCTATCAAATATAATGTGGTTTTTATCAAAGCCTTCTATCAAATATAATGTGGTTTTTATCAAAGCCTTCTATCAAATATAATGTGGTTTTTATCAAAGCCTTCTATCAAATATAATGTGGTTTTTATCAAAGCCTTCTATCAAATTATAGAACCAACAAAGCTTTAAGGTAGTTGTATCGCGACAATAGTAGCAAAAAGTTCATGCTAGAGTATATAATAGTACAGACAATAAGGATTCATAATTCATAAGCCGGAAACTTTTTGCTGTTTATGTACCACTACTATAGCCAATCCCGTGCTCGTTTGACAAATCTGGCAACACTCGCACGCTCGGACAGCTTGTATATATTTTGTCATCGAAATGTCAGATAAAGTACATTATAAAGGAATATTTATAAAATTAAAAGTTCTTAATAAGCGATTGAAAGCTGTTGTGACAATGGCCGAAGCGAAAAAAAGGTAAAAAAAAGTACTTAAGTTAACTCACTTTTTAGGTTAAATACATGCCAGCTTGTTTTTAGTGTAAATTTTTCATCATTTATTAATTATTATCTCAGAAACTGAATAGAAACTATGAATTAAAATTTTCTTAAAAAATGTACTAGTTATTGTTTAATGTTGGTTTAGTATTTTAAAACAATGGTAAGAAGAATTTCTTAATTATAATTAAATATGTATGTAAACTTTCCGATATCCAGTATAGTGCAATGTATAAGAGTCTGAAAAACTCTATATTTGGAATTTAATATCTCCGGAACTATATAGTTAGTAAATTTCGTTTTGCCACCAATCGGTGCAGAAGTATTTAAATAATAATCTGTCTAAATTTCAAAAAAATCCTAAAAAAAACGCATATGGTGATACAACTACCTTAATCAATTCGGAAATAAAATGTAAAATAGTTGCATTCGTAGTAGTGATTAGTATTGTTTATTTTTTACACATTTCTTGTCTTTTTTTCACCCCCTTCGTCACTTTTGTTGTTATTTCCTTCGTGCATCCGTTCAATGACTCGACAATCAATACTCTTCCTCCCCTGCTAAATTTCAACCCTATTACTCCGGTTCATTTATTTTTTATCTCTAATTATTCGAATGATCAATTTCTGTTTTCTTAATTTTCTACCAATATATATATATATATTTTTTTTGGATATATATTCTAATCAGACTTAGTGGGCGGGGCCATAAAAAATGGCCATTACTTGGATGCTATAGATCTAGCAACGTGACCCAACTAATTACACCGCCGAAAAAATATCGCCAATTATTTGCAAGTGTATTAGTGTGTGCGTGTGTGCACACATATGCCCGCTTGATTAATAGCTTGCACGCGAGCTGGTATATTACGTTATTACGATTACGACAAAAGTCACGATGGCGCTTGTCAAAGAGTCAAAGCGAACGCCAGCCGAGCCAAGTTGCTTAGGCCCTAACCCCTTAGTTTAATCTGTCTCTTAATTGACAGTTTAAGGGACGACAAGAAACAATGAATAAAGCCAACGGAGCGGAATCGCAGTACATAGTCTTTAGTCAGAGACGGAAGACGAACACGAGGTCGAGAACGACATTTACGAAATTAATTTGAATCGGTTCGATTCGCTAGCGGAACGTTTGATGAATGAGCAGTGAGCAACTCGTTTAATGTCCTCAAAAGGGGGGGGGCTCAAAAAAGAGGAGGAGAACTTCTCGCGATCCCTCTTGAGGTGAAACCCATTCTCACAAGGTGTAATTAGAAAATGCTTTTCGTCTTCCCATCTGACATCCGAGCTACAGTAAACGAGAGGGAGGCTATGACGTCATTTCTAAATGAGCATCACCTGCCTCGATTTCACCTCCAGTTTACTTACAGTTCTTAAGGTTTTTTATTCATGCTTCAGATACCGTTTAATATTTATCTTAATATTCACACACGTTTCTTCTATTTACCTTCTTTTTATTTAATTTACATCTATATGAGGGGTGAACCGCGATTGGAATTAAATCTACACATCTTTGGAATTATTTTGGAATTCATTAGATAATGTCCCTTCAGATCTATTGTATTCTACTTGGAAATGAAAGCGGGAATTGAAAACACTATATTAGGTCGCGGTTCACCCCTCGGTTCTATATCTGTCCAATTGTCTGTTTTGGTAGAATATTGTAATGGAATTTTGACCTAGTTGTTCAAGTTCGATTTTTTATATAGAGAAATCAAGTAGGTGGTCCTCTGCTTGATGCTAAACATATACCTACATAATCAATTATCAATTAATGCGACCAACACACTATTACAACAAAACGAAAAATATACAATCGGGTATTTGAAACTATGTGAAATATCAGATAAAATACCATTTTCAATTAAAAAGACTGATAAAGAAGATCAAACTTGCGAAACTATAGTTTTTATCAAAAATATCTCTCTCCCTTTAATGAAATTATTTTCAATTGTTAGAGAAATTAGAAATTTTGATTTCTTCTGAAATTTCGGTATTTTTTAATTTAGTATTTTTATATAAATAATATAAAACTAAAGATTGGAGCATCTTTTTTTTGAAAATAGTTGGAATGGTTTTCAAAAAATCATCTCGGGTTAAAATGATCCAATGTATATTAAAAAAGAAATAATTTAATTTTTAGGACAAATTCTAAGATTTTAGTAGAAGTATTTTTAAATTGCGATATCAGAAGGGATTCATCCCTTCAGGAGTCGAACCTGAGAACTAACATGCTTTCCGGGCAGTCAGGTCACACCCTCGAGATAAAAACCTCTCTCTGATAATAAATAATACCTAAAACACTAAACTATAGGTATTTAGAAAAAAAATTAAGATTGACTCTTAATTTTTTTTTATCAAAATAACAGTTTTTGGAATAATTAGAAAAATTATGCCAAGTCGACTGACTACAAAAGCTGCAAAAAATGAACGAGGAAGAGATTAAAAGATTAAATAAAAATGAAATTCAAATTCATATAGTCATTAAGGATCAGCTTGGGTTCAGGAATCAGTGGCCAAGAAGATAAGAGCTAAGGCTCTTATAAAGGCATCGCAGCGCACATGCGAAGATCCCGGGTTCGAATCCTGGTTGATGCTTTTGTCTATAATATAAAAATCTTTTCTTCGTTCCCTAATTTAATTAAGCCAAACTTTAATTTTTTTAATTGAATGTAATGGAATGCAGCCCAGGGGTAGTGAGAAAAGAAAAAATTAACATATCAAATAAGGTGCAATTTATTGAAGTCCTTTCTCCTTTCCTTTCAAACCGACGTTTCGGAGAATTCTTCCTTCCTTCTTCAGGGTTTCAAGGGGTCAATGAATGAAACAAATAAAATGCTTCCTCCTTCTCTCCACAGCAGTGTTCAAAACTTTCTTCTTCTTTAGCAAAGGCATAGATTTTTATTTTATTTTTCCCCCGAATAAAATACTATAATAATTTCCCATAATACATAATAAGACAAGGTTTAATGAATTGTAAAGAAATCACAAGAGATTGTCATATACTAAACTTAGCTTTTATATGGATAATTTTTATAATATGTTAAAGTGATTGTATCAACCCCTTCTGTAGGTAAATACAACAACCCTTCCGATGTTCCGTAATAAAAATTATCCATAACAGTTAGAATTTAGTGGACGAGAATCACTCGTTAAAAAAATTTAAATCGACAAATTGAACTTTTAAATTTAATGAATTGTCTTCCTTCGTTCTCAGTAAATATTTAATCTAGAAATCATCAAATGAATTTTACTAAGGTACTTAATTACTAAATGGGACTAGAATAATTCAAGGGTCTTGGTCTCAAATTCCAAGTAATATAATTCTAAATAGTAAAAGAATGGCGCGATGGTAGAGACAAGTGGGGTGGTAAGAGTTGGGCTGAAAGGGTGGTAAGGCTGTAAGGTTTATACTCTGTGCGATGAATACGATGGTTTCCTTCCCGAGTTAAGATGATTCTCGATTAATAATATAAGACCAACTTTGAAATGCCTCTCTCCTTCTACCCCCATTTTCTTTTTATGCGTTTTGTTGACCTATTTCTTTTCTCTATTGTACTATCATTCCTCCTAATACTATTATTCACTCAGATATAATCTTTATGATCAGTAATGAAGAGGAATATGTATGTTTGGATATAATATATGAGGAAATATTAAATATTTCATTAGGAGGGAATGATATATTTCTTTTTAACCAACCACTCTAAGATACTTAATAGTGATATTGCAGAGATGAAATTCGATATTTCTGATTCTAATTGGTCGTTGAGAAAGAAGTAAGTCTTTCAGAGTATTCTAAGGCCGAAGTTATAAAAGAATCACTGCTTCTTATAATTAATTAGCTCTTAATTCAGTAGTGTGTCGAGGAGTTTCAAGTCCACTTATAGGATCTGAGACGTACCCAGGAAATCTTTTCTGTGAGGATTAGGATACATGTATATTTTTCAATGTTTCAATATATAATAATAATCTCACTTTTTTCCTAGCTCGGAAATTTGAAAAATTTAAGTAAAATTTAGTTTTTAATTATTCTTATCCTATGAAGATTTTATGAATAATTTATAATTTATTTTTTTTTTGATATTTTGAATAATTGTTTGAATTTGTGGTTCGAATTTCAAATAAGCAAATAAATAACCTCCGCATCACGCTTATTTGTAATTATTTTGATTAGTTATGTCCATCGATTAAATTTTTAAAGTTGTTAACTGGAAATAAGGTCTATTTTTTTATGCAGAAAATTTATAATGTATTATATAATGCTAAGGACTTGGATTGCTATGTTTACTAAGAAAGAATTCTGCAAATAGTCCCTCGAAGAATATCAAAGGGAATCGGTCAGGGAACGATTTTGGCGCCATTACTCTATATGTGCTACACAAGAGAATTAGAAGAATGTACAACCCCAGAAGTTAAAATACTACAATATGCGGATGATGTTTGCCTATATACAACTTCACATTCACTTGGAATAAACACAGACCGTCTATCAGAAACCATTTCTAATCTAAGTGCAAAGCTAAACGAATTAGGACTTGACTTAGAGCCAGATAAAACGACTTCTGTAATTTTCACCAGAAAATATAGAGTTGATATTCCATCATCCTTAAGTATCAATAATTTAAACATATGTGTCAAGCCTTCGGTAAAATTTTTGGGTCTGTACTTGGATAGCAAGCTTAATTGGAAAACTCATATAAGTTACATTATTGAAAAATGTGAAAGAAAAATTAACCTTCTCAAAACAGTATGCAATACAACATGGGGAGCAGATCCTGCAACATGTTTACTAATATATAGAAGTTTTATCAGACCCCATTTGGATTACGGTTGTCCATTATTTCACAATGCCGCCAAAACAATTACTAACAAATTAGATATAATCCAATACAGATGTATAAGACAATGCACAGGAGCCCTCAAATCTTCACCTACAAATGCATTAATTACAGAGGCAAAAGAAATGCCCCTATATCTAAGAAGAAATTCTATATGTAAAAATTATATTATTAAAAAAATTGCTATAAATGACTGTTTAGTGTTAGAGTCAATATCAAGAATTCAAAATTTATTTACTACTCGTAGAATTCAAAACATTAAATTTTCATATGTAAATAGTACTCTTCATGTCCAAGATACTATGCCTAATTTTAAAATTTTTCCAAAATTTGGTTTATATACATTTAATTATTCTATACAAAATTTTAAAATTAAAACGTATACTCTTCCTTATTCTGCTAATACACCTGATCTTAATACTTTATTTCTTAGTCATGTCCGAACTCATTTTGTTGATTATTGTATAATTTACACTGACGGATCTAAAAGCTCTGACACGAGTTTGGTTGGATCTGCTTTTATGTGCCCGCAAAGGAATACCAGTAAAACTTTTAAAATCCCGAAAGATGCTTCAATATTTACGGCTGAATGTCTCGCAGTATGGGAATCTATAAAATTCTTTAAACAAGAAAACTTTGAAAATAAATGCCTCATTTGTACAGATTCCCTCAGCATCATACATTCGATAAATGGTTTTCCAAAAAACAAAAATCCATCATACCTTATACTAAATATAGTCAATGATATATTGGAGTGCCATTATATGAATAAGGAGATAGCGCTACTCTGGATCCCAAGTCACTCAGGTATTAGGAATAATGAAAGAGTGGATAAGCTGGCCTATTTAGCCTCACTCCAAGGCCAATTACTTGAAATAGAATTGCCAATAAAAGACATAAAAGTCATAATAAAAAATGAAACAAATACAGAATGGCAATCCTTCTGGAAGAATACAGCTCTAAATAAAGGGAAGCATCTATACAACATACAGCCTAATATACCAAAAAGACCATGGTTTGATGATATCAAGCTGTTTAGAAAAATAACTGTACAACTAATTAGGCTGAGAATAGGCCATGCTACTACCCCAGCTCATATGTACAGAATAGGTCTTCGAGAGAATCCTTTTTGTTCTTGTGATGGATCCACGATTGGGGATATCAATCACTTTTACTTGGGATGCGCAAACAATATCAACAAAATTGAACGCTTCTATACAACAATCCAAAGAAAAATAGAACTTCCAACAAATATGACAATACTTCTTTCTTATTTAAACCGCAACGATGACTTAAGTAGATATATTGTTAGATACATAATTTCTTTAGGAAAAATTAATTAATTGCATAAACAGTAGAAATGTAATTTGAAAAAAAAAATACTTAAAATAATGTATGTTTCTTACTTTTAGCTTGTAAATCTTATGTACCTAATTAACATTACAATTATATAAAATTTTGTAAAAATATGTATTTTATGTATCACTGACCAAATGTTCTAACGGACAAGGTCAATTTTAAATAAAAAAAAAAAAAAAAGAATAATTATAAAAATGACAAATATACAGTGAAGATAACTATTTGAGCCCTGAAGAAGTCAACAAAATTGACGAAACATTGGTAATAAAATATAAATTATCTGCATAAAAAATATAGACCTTATTTCCCGATAACAACTTTAATAACTTATTTGTAATATCATTTTATTTTTAATATAAAATTTATTAGATTCTTTTAAAAATTGTTTTTTTTTTAATTTATTAAGAAAATCAACATAAAACACATGATGAGATGATAGATATCAAAAAATGTTATATGTTTCAAAATTTTGGATACGATGGAAGAAGAATATCGCCTATATATCATCCCTAATTATTCAAAATATTTAAAAAATATAAAAACAAAAAACCGATATATAAAAATAATGCCTCTATTCAAACAAAATTAAGTATAAGTAATGTTTCAAAATCTTAAAATTTTCCCAGGACATGCATTGACTTTATATAGGAAAAAAATACAATGATATGGTAGTTAAAGTCATGATCTCAAATCCCAAAATTTTGTAAAATAAATAATACATATATTATTTCATTTTTAAAAATTATTTTTAATTTTTGGTTAGACTTTCATCTATATAAATAAAAATGTACTGTTACGCTTAAGTGTTACATTAAAGGATCTCCGAAAGTCCTTCATCGATTTCACCGATTTCTTTGAAATTTTCACACAACATTCCATTCAAATACACGAGTATTTTTATATATAGTGTTTTTATAGATATCCCACCTGTGGCATGTAAAAAATATTTTTTCGAGGAAACAACGCCAGCGCCTCTCTGGGGGTAAAAGCAAACAAACAAGATGGCCGATGATAGCTTTATAGAAATCTTTCAACTGTCAATATTATTTTTGGTTAAGGGAACAATTTTGACAGCTATTATCTATACGAGCTGTAGAGGGCGTGCCTTCGGCACGCCTGGAGCAGCTCGTTATCTATATAAATTTTAACCATAAAACGAGACGCTCCCCGCCAGGGGCTAGGTGACGCAGGGCCGAAGCCCCGGGCGTCAGCTAGTAGATAATAAAAATGATATTTTTAAATGATAAATAATTTATATTTTTCAAAATTTGAGAGTTGGTTTGATTTGATTTACATTTGTCAGTTGGGAAAGTTTATTAAATTTTCTCATACCTACCTAAGAAATCTGGAATAATTTTTATCAAATCATGGCCGAATCGTATTTCATTTTTACTCTAAATTTTTCTAAAATTTCTAAAAATTTTGTGAAACCTACCTAGTATTTTATATTTAAATTTTTTTTTTTTTTACTTTATTAAAATATGTTTCACCAAGAACCTAAACCATTCTCCCTTAACAAAATCTAAATTTTTCACTTCTTTTAACTAGTGAAAATATTTTTTGATTCTAATATACTTAGTTTCAACTTTGATTATATAAGTCCTAATAGAATTTACTTGGAAGATTTAAAAAGTTTTTTGAATCATTTTGTATCAAGATAATTAAAAATGATAAGAGATCAATTTGAATTTTGGATTTGAACATTGTAATTAGCTTTTGTTTTCATTAACGATGAAAAATCACCAGAGAGGTGAGAGAGAGGGAGACTCAAATTCGTCCAAAAAGGGCTAAAGGGCTGATGGGGTAGAAAGAGAGGGGGAGAGCTTTCAACTAAAAATGACTTCGGAAACGTTTAAAGTTCGAGCAGGATGGATAGTTATCGGGAAAAGGGCGAAATGGAGATAGAAAGATCCAGGGGAAGGACTCTGGGGGCAGCCAGCGGGGTCACAGTTGGCTCAGGGCCGCGGATGTTCCCTAAGGACCCGGGTTCAGGGTTCAGGGGTTCTCTCTACACGCATTGGCCTCGTAAATAATTGAGCACCGAATGTCGCTCGAACGTCATAAAACCAAAGATAGTTCACTATATCCTGCAGGAAGGCCCTTCTGGTCCAGGTCCTATCTCTATTATTCATTGGTGGCGTCCTTCAGACGCCGGTGGCATTAACCCTCCACCAGCCACCCTTTCTTACTCCATTTCAACTCTCTTGGTTTATACTCTCACAAGGATTCTCAAGAGAAACAAAAAAAAAAAAAAAAAAAAAAAGGATAATGAACAAAAAACGTTCTAATTAGAATCTGGAAAATCTGAAAAATTGGAATTTTTTTTATAAAGTATTAATAATAAAGAAATAAAAAAAAAAAGATGTAAACTATATAATTTTATAGTTTGCAGTGAATTCCAAATGAAGGAGGTCGTAAACGAAAGAGCCCGCTTGAAATAAATTCCACATCGATTCTGTTCGAAAGCTTCTATTGGCGAATTCACAAATTTATTTGATTATTTGGTAAGCTCTTTTAAATTTTTGGTCAGCTTCTACTTATTATACATTTAAAGGAAATAGCCGTTGAATTACAAATAGACGTAAACAAATCGAACTTCGAATATCTCTCTTTAGTTCGCTCTAATATGTGAGAAGATAAATATTCCAGTTATTGATATTATTAGCAATTTGTTTTTAGAATTCACAGCTAGCAATTGTGTTTTCATTTGATGTTGATTGGATAACTGATTTGTTTGTTTCTATTAATTAGATTATCCCTAATCTCCAAAAATATTATACAGTAAATATGTCATAAAATATTATTTAGCTTATTTTAGGGAATCGTTAGTCATTTTTATAGAATTTTGAAAATATTATAAAAAAATTGTGATAAACTACCTACTCTAAAGTGATGTGGGGATCCACTTGAATTTATACCTATTTTCTCCACAGTATATTGAATTAAATTAAATATAAATTGATTTCTTTACTGCCTTGGAGTATTAATAATTTTTATATCCTCCCCCCTCCCTTCATTTTGGGACGTCGTATTAATATCACATGGATAGTCATTTCTGCAAGGTCTTAAAGGGTGCGAAATTTGGAACAAATCGATCTATGAAGTTTGTACTTAAGCTATATTTTTTTTTTAAACCATCACCTTCAATTTTGGGCACCAAAGAAAGATCTATTCAATTTAAATATGGGATACATTCATAGTTAACTTCAGATTTTTTTATTATTAAAAAATTTTGAATTTGAATTTTCTTTAATGCCCCCCCCCCCCCCTCTCTCTCTCTCTCTCACCACTAGTTTATTTAAAGTCCAATTTCAACCATAAGGTATTAATTAAAAAAAAAAAAAAAAAAAAAAAAAATAGTGAAATTTCGTTTTGATGCCATTAATTGGTTTTTGAGACAGAGAGAACACAAAATTTGATAATAAGTAATTCACTAACTCACAGACAGAATAGATTTTAAAATCATTTTTTCAATGTTATTTATATGAGTATTTATTATAAAGCAAAACGCCTTGATTTCGCTCATTTTTTTTATTTATCAAAATATAGTTTTAGACGTTGTAGTGATATTTCGAAAGCGTTTCATTGATATTAGTAAAATTAGTAGTTTATTTTATTAAAAAAAAATACTGTCATTTTATGATATAAAACATTTATATATTTTTAATTATTTTCATTTTCTGTTATTCTTTTAATCATCCCAATCTTAATTTTTTCATACTCACAAAAGTATTTACTATTATTATAAAAGACAAATAAATGTCTATAGAATTCAATAGTTTAAAAATTTCTATAGAAAATCAAGATAATACATATACCTATGGTCATCTATTAAATCCGAGGTGTTATGGATTATTTTTACCAAGAGGGCTCTTTCACTCACCCCTTTGGGAAACCCGACTGCCAAAAAAATGCAGCGTCAAGTGGCCGGATTTAATTTTTTGTGATTCAGGTTCGATTCTCGAAGAGGTGAAACAACCCAACTGACATAATAAAAATAATCCATAAACCCTCGGATTTAGTAGATGATCATTTGAGCATCTCTTTTGATTTTCTTTAGTAGGTATTTAACATACTATTAGGTTGATGCATATTTATGGAACGTTTGTATTGGCGCGTTTTTCTTTAACCAAAAATGGCGTTTTGTTTATTTTTTTTTTTAAACAATCTTCTCTATTTATAGTTAATAAAAATGCGTGTCGAAAACCATATTCATATTCGTCATATTATGCTCTACCACTTACGAGCAAGGATGGAAGCCAGCACAGTCATTTCGCGATCCCAACGAACTTTTTGTCGGGCGTCTCTGTCGCATCTGACCTGTCTTGGAATGAACACATCTCCTCTGTGGCGAAACTGCAGCAAGGAAGATTGGCTTCTTATTCAGGTCCAAGCGTTTTTACAAACCCCCACAGCTTCTCACCATCTACAAGGCCCAAATCCCCCACTGTCTCGAATACGGCTCTCATCTATGGGAGCCTCAAAATATTCTCTTGCTACCCTGGATGCAATTCAGAAACGAGCCGTCAGGCTAATTGACGATTCTACCCTCACCGACTCCCTCGACTCGCTGGCTCATCGAAGAAATGTCTCTGCCCATTCCCTTTTCTATAGATACTATCACGGGAGGTGCTCTGATGAGAAAAAATCAATAATTCCCCCCAAAGCATGCTTTGCACGTAGTACGCGTTTTGCCGACTCCCAACACTCTTTCGCGGTCAAATTGGAAAAGTGCCGGACCACTTCATTCGCCAATACATAATCCCCATGACTTCAAGGAACTAGAACTCTCTCCCAGCCTCCATCTTTCCCAGCACCTATAATCTTCAAACCTTCAAAACCGGGGTGCATAGACACCTACGTCTACACCCTCTCACTTAATCAACTTTCCCTTCTCTTCGGTAATGCAATTGTCTTTCGAGATCCATAGGAGCTGCATCTTTACTGGTGCACCCCTTCTTGCATTCGATCGCATTAAAAAAAAAAAAAAAAAAAAAAAGGAACAATTACTGATAGTGACAGCCGTGGAAGAGGATGAAAGCCTTACTACACGAATGCTGGCTGCAGACTTCAATGTCGAAAAAAAATATATAAAATATTGAAAATAAAAAAATAAAAATAAAAATAAAAAAAAATTAAAATAAAAATAATCGAAAATAAAATTTTCTTAAAAAACGTTCCATAATTATGCATCAACCTAATATTTAGTTAAGGAATATTCTAGTAACAGTTTTAATGGATTTTATCACTGAAAAAATTGAGTTCTTCAAATGCTTTAATGTTAAGATTTGATGATATTTTTTACTAAAAATCGTTATATATAAATAGATTTTAAATAGTAGATTAAGGTAATTTTTGACACATTTCCCTTGATACATGTGTAAATAATCCTTAGAGCGAAATAAAAAAAAAAAAAAAACGCGTATTCAATCAGTAAATTTATATTTTATTTCCATTAATTACCAAAAGTGTTTTTCTTTTTCTACCCCCCCCCCCCCCCCTCGCCCAAATGTTCTCATTCAGGCAGACAAACCGAGGAACCACCCCCTTTGCTCGTTATCTTTTGGCTGCTTTGATGGAACGAGCGACGCCGACGCGCACCAGTTATAAATAATATCAGGAGTTTTCATGCAAACGGTTAATCAAACTTTATAAATGGCCAAAGAAAACGGAAGACTAATATTAGTTATTGAATTGATGCAAATGGTATTGGAAAATTCATTTTAATCATTCAATTTGACAATTGTATTCTATTCGGCTTTCGGTTGGAAAAAAGTATTAATCACTCTTTTTTTTAAATGTTGCGCAATTTGAATGGATCTCTCTCCCTTTTATTATTCTTATTAAAGGGAAATCAACACCTCGAAAGACAAAATATGGCAAACAAAAGAGACGAGGAAGAAGAACAAACTTTCATAAATATTCATTATTCTATTTTTGTTCTTTTGAAAAAGACAAGCCGACCATCATTTCGACTTCAATTCTATTCTAGTTAAATTAATTGAAGAAAAAAAAAATAGAGGGGTTGAAATAAATAATCGAATATTTAATCTACATAGAAGAGTGAGTGAAAGGACAAAACAACAAATTCGGTGATGATTGGCTGTAATCAATTTTTAAATTCATACGATTTAAATAATTAACTCGTGAATATTGAATTTATGTAAATATTATTTGCTCATTTTGTGGAGATTATTATATCCATTGCAAATGAAAAGATTTTCGTTGGAATCTCCAAAAAGTAAATATTTAATTACAATCCGGAATATTATTAT
This sequence comes from Forficula auricularia, assembly GCA_024734495.1. Taxonomy (NCBI): domain Eukaryota; kingdom Metazoa; phylum Arthropoda; class Insecta; order Dermaptera; family Forficulidae; genus Forficula; species Forficula auricularia. The sequence goes on from JALMQS010000225.1 coordinate 8,280,092, forward strand.
TAGGCTTGACAAAAAGTTTCTACACAGTTAGAGCTAAAGTTACGAAAAGTAAAAGTCATCAATTGATTACTAAGAAAATCCCAAGAGGGTATCATCAACTAGATCCGAGATGGAATGGATTATTTTTAATCACTCGGGAGTCGAACCCGAGCGCCAAAACTAGTAATGGTCCGATTGGCTACCATATGAGTTGAACCCCTCTGACATACTTATTAAGCTAAATATTTCACCCAAAAATTATTATTTTTTTTTTTTTTTTTTGTAAAATTTCGAAATTTTATAAATGAACATTCAAATCTTTTAGTGAAATATTTAGCGTGATACATATGTGAGAGAGGTTTACTTTACCTAGTATCCAATCGGACCAGAATGCTAATTTTGGCACTAGGGTTCGATTCTATAGGGGATAAAACAACCCTTCTGATATATAATTGAAAATAATCCATCCCATCTCGGATCTAATAGATGACACCCTCTTGGAATTTTCTTATAAATTTAAAGTCCATTTCTATCGTCAATTTGAACTCATATATTCATCAATTTATTATATTGGCCCTCAATTAATGTGGGAGTGAAAATAGGTATCTACATATGAATTCTAAGGTCCACTTTATAGTAATAGGGTTCTTTTCTTTCCTATGTCAGTAATCTTATTAGGGGATGTCCATAAATTTCGTCATACGAATTTCAAGACTTTTAGACCCCCCCCCCCCCCTGTCTCACATTCTATCACATTTTCATTGAGCCGACGTCACACTATCAATTTTATGCCCTATAATTTTTTTTAAATTTTAATTTGGCTTTTGTGACATCACAATTTTTAAGATACCCGGGCCCTCTTGTCACAATTTGTCAAAAATCTGAGATCACCCCCCCCTTAATGTGTGACGTAATTTATGGACGGCCCCTTATAATAAGTTCAAAAACACATTCATAAAAACTACTACTTTGAAAAAGGCTATTACTTATTGGAGTTAGTCCTATATAATAGTATGATATAGGAATAATATTCTGGACTTACAAGCTCTAATAGTAGTAATAGTTAGCATTATTATTAAGATAAAATAAAGATCTAACATACCAGCACGTAAAGTCAAATGTTGATTTTGGTCTAATATCTTTAGTTCTGAAATTATCATTATAATATAAATGATCTTGTGGATCAGTAAAATTGTCAGTAAAACCATTAAAGAGGGAAGATCAACAAAATATCTGATATCAAAAAATTAGATATTTCAGTCGTAGTATCAAGTGTACCTATAGGTATTCGTTAACTAACTGTTCACCTTATGTTCCCTTTTTATTGTGATCAAAACATTGATTTAAAATAAATTTCATAATTTCAGGATTATCAGAAGGAAATATAGTAGAAATTTTTGAAAAATTGTCTAATATAGTACAATTGTTATCTTTCGAATGGAAATTTTTTGATAAATAGTTGAAACCAATTGTGATTTTCAGTTCAATCATTGATATGTTGTAGAGGATATTTATCGTAATTGGATTTATTGAGGTTTATTATTTTGGATTATTTTTGAAAAGGGAATATTTCAATTCAGCTATCTATTTATTTGCATCAAACAGAGGACAACCTCAATATGATTTCCCTTTATGAAATTCCATTGTGTATGTGACCAAAAATAATAATAAATTCATAAGCACCAATATTGATATAATAATGGTTTGTATTCAAGGAAGGAGAATAGAATGGAATATTCAAGAACAACAGGTGCACTCGCAGGCGTTTTCACATAATCAATATACAAAATCAACGCCAGTTAAGCAGGGGCGAGCAAAAGGTCTCTTGTCTAAAAAGTAGGTCTCTTCGCTTAATTAAGATGTGATTAAAAATATCCCGGAACGAAGAGGGAGAGGCTTCTGTGGTCAATAGAAATTTAGGAAGGCGGTTGTGATCGATGCTAATGGATGATTGGTTTAATTGCCACTCATTTCCTACCCCGAACACACACCCAATTGACCCAACTAGAACAGGAATCCCAGTGGGATTGATCGCTGCTCCTATCGCAGCTCGGGATGGATATTGGCATACATCCACCCGAAAAGGAAAAAACCCCGGAGAGTCTAACCCGACTCCCTAAAGAGTCAAATTGAATCAATGTAGGGTCCGGAGATTGGACCTGAGGGGTGGCAGGTGTTTCCGGTAAGGGTGTGGTTTTCTCTCATCCCGCATGCACGTTATTAGCGCTGCGATCGGACTGGGGGGTGCATGTGTGTGTGTGTGTGTGTGAATGCAATCAGGACCTCACCTTAATTAGCAAGTGAGTGTATATAACAAACAGTTTGGGCGCGGCCCACCTGGCGCATATACACGCGCACCCCCTGCATATATATATGCAGATATACGCCTGTTACCACACATGCATGCACGAGATTGCTCTAATGAACGCAAATTGAATTGAATAGCGCTCGTCAAGTGATTTGGAAGAGAATGCATTCGCGCCCGCCTTTTTTAATATTAAAAGAAAAGGGATCGATACAAAGCGCGACAGACACACAAGATACACCAATAAGCAAAAACAAAGCTATACTTAACATTTACTGAGAACCGATCGAGAAATTAACAAAAAAATTATTATTATTATTATTAATAGATATTCCATTGATTGCTTAAAAAATGTTTTAATTTTCAGTTTATTAACACACATATTTTAAGTGGCCTGCTTACTATTACGAGAAAGTAAATTTACCAATCGGATCTTGACCCATGAGAAATAACAGAAAAAATACTTCTAATTAAAAAGTCTGATGATGAAGGTTAAACCTTTGAAACTATAGTCTTAAACAAATAAATTATATATATCTACGATGTTTACCATATATCATCAATATTTTTTAAGCAAACTTAAAATACTCGTAGGTATTACAATTAAACATTTATTAATGGATTATTTAAAATTTTAAGTAGTCAATGAATCAATCACTCACTCTCTTCTTGAATACCGTAAGTTTTTTTAATAAAACCCTTTAAAAATATAATACAACTCAAATCACCACACAGTTTTTGCTATCAAAATTCAGCAAAAAGTTAATGAGTTAAAAAAAGAACCAAATTTTTTAACAAAACTACTTTTTTTAGTTCTTGTAACCCGCAACCATATAAATACTAATCCATTTACCTACGTGACCTTCAGTGGTCCAGAGGCTGATCTAAAAGTCCTACGAACTAGAAAAACTGAAATCTAATAAGTTCTTAATTTTGAAATTATGATATTTCGGCACTAGATGGAATTGAGCAGTAAAACATAATATATGTTTCTGAGATATTTACCCTTTCGATATACTCCAGAGGTTGGGTAACCCTGATCTAGAAGTTCTAAGAACTAGCAAACCCGAAATCTATATAATAAGTTCTTTACTTTGAATTATGATATTTCGGCACTATAATGAACTAGCGAGTGGAATTAATGAAATTGAGCATTAATGCAGAATAGATGTTTCTGAGACATTTAGCCTCCCGATAACCTCCAGAGGAAGAGTAACCCTGATCTAGAAGTTCTAAGGACTAGAAAACCCGAAATCTATCTGGTTAATAAGTTCTTCATTTTGAAATTATGATATTTCGGCACTAGAATGGAATTAATGGGATTGAGCAGTAATGCAGAATAGATGTTTCTAAGACATTCCCTCTCCCAATAACCTCCACAGGTTGGATCTCCCTGATCTAGAAGTTCTAGGAACTAGAAAACCTGAAATCTAATAAGTTCTTAATTTTTAAATTATGATATTTCGGCACTAGAATGAACTAGCTAGTGGAATTAATTAAATTGAGCAGTAATGTAGAATAGATGTTTCTGAGACATTTACCCTCTCAATAACCTATTTAGAACGTCATATTTTCAATCCCGTTCATGTCAGAGTTCTTTGATATATCGGGTGCTTTAAACACTTACAATCCTAAGATTTATTTAAGCTTCTGCTTGAAGATATGTTCCTGTTAATTGCTCTGTAGTTTTCATTTAGTCTGCTCAAACATTTCATTTAAATGGAATTTCTTTTTTTTCCTTTTTGCCTAACTCTACGAATGATAATAATTTTATCAACTGTATTATTAAAATGAAAAAAAAACGCATCAAGTTTTTTTGTTTTACTTTTTATTTTTTTGCCGCCCTCCAAACAGCGGTTTCTCCTTCTCTACCCCTCTCTTACTCAAATAAAGAACAACTTTAAGATTTTTATAGTCTTAAACAATTTTTCTTGCAAAAAGAGAGTAGACATACACACACACAGGCAAAAAAAGTTTTTCAACTTGAGCAATTTTGCAAGTCGAAACGTAATAGAATTTTTTAACCCCTCGTCTTCATTTTTTACTTTTTTAAAATCGTGGATTCTATTATCAACATCTTCCACTTGAATTACTTATACTTCGTAAAACTTTCTTATACGTATATGTTTAATATTACACAGATTTGTTTTTTAAGTCAATTTTAAGAATATTGAATATTTATCTGTTAATTTTCCCATCTACCTACTGTCAATAAACTACTACAATCGCTTTTTTCAATATATTTATTTTCGCTGCAAATAATCAAATGCCAATTTGTCAATTAAATTAAAGTATCATAATTATAGTGAGGTTGGCATTCGAAATACGAATGAGAATTTTCAATATTTAATATTATATTTTGTTTTTATATTCAATATTCGTATGTTCTTAATTGATGAGGCCACGAAAAATAAAAAACATACGAAAGAGAAAATCAACCAATAAAAAATAAAAAATTTAAATTTAAGGTCAAAATTTTTTTTTGGAATACCAGACATTAATATTTCTTCTTTATTGTGTCTATTTGAAATATTATATCATCTAATTCTGACGTTTTCAAATGGCAAGTATTGTAACCATATCAATTTAATTTATGTTAAAAATTTGTAGATGCTTTAACTGACAAAAATCAAAAGAAAAAAGCTAAAACAGGAGATAATTAAATTCTCTTCAAAAATGTTCAAATACATTTTTTTAATAGGAGAAACAATTTCGGTTAGTTTGAATTTTTAATGTAAAATCGCGAATTATATTTTTTTCATAATGTATCTCGTTTTCTATTGGTCATAGATCAAAATAGTTAAATTCATATTTGTAGAATATTAAATTCTCTACAAAAATGTTCCTTTGTATTTTTTTGATAGGAGCAACCGTTTCTGAAATAATTCAGTTTATTTGAATTTTTACTATAAAATATGAATGATTGTATTTGTTTATGTTATTGTTTTGAATAAATACTTGGAAATATTTATCAACAGATTGTAAACACCTTTCTTCTTTAGGTCACTGGGCTAATTGATGATTTATTGCCTTTAATTTATGCAGGATTTCAATTTAAAGGCCTAGAGGAATTTTTATGACGGCAATAAAACTATAAAAACACACACATAGGCCCTCACATAAACAAAATACAATAAAAACATTTCATAGTAAATCGTTCATTGATCAAAAGCAAAGAAATTGGTGGTTATGAATAAAAAAACAAAAAAAAAAAACAGATTGAATATATTTTTTATTAATTGATATATTTCGAAAAGTATTAGAGATATCACAACGCGGTTTTCTCAGTTGCATTTCTTACAATTAGAGTAAAATTAGTTTCAATAAATTATTAAAAATTAATTTTTTCTAATATTAGTTCATGAGAATAAGATACAGCTTTTTTATCATTTCCTTCCTGCATTCATTATGATATGGGACCATATTTAAATAATTAAATAATAAAATAATAATAATAATAAACATCCTTAAGGTAGTTGTTCCGCCAAATGGGTTTTCTTAGGATTTTTTTGAAATTTAGACAGATTATTATTTAAACACTTCTGCATCGATTGGTGGCAAAACGAAATTTATGAACAATATAGTTCCGGAGATATTACATTTCAAAAGTAGAGTTTATCAGACACTTTTACATTGCACTATATGGGATATGGGAAAATTTACATACATATTTAATTATAATTAAGAAACCCTTTTTACCATTGTTATAAAAAACTAAACCAACATTAGACAATAACCAATACATATTTTAAGACAATTTTGATTCATAGTTACAACACAGTTTCTGAGATAATAATGAAAAATGTATAAAAAAAATTTGCACTAAAAACAATTTGGCGACAGCGCATTTATTTAATCAGCGAAAGATGTATAGAGCGCGCATGCGCTGGATTTTTTCAAAATTATAATTTTCATAAGGTGTAACCTAGGCGTTGATTACATTTGTTAAAAAATAACAAAACGATTTTTATAGAAATTTTTTAACTTTTAATATGTATTTTATCTGTCATTTTAATATAAAAATATGTAATCTCTTACAATGGTGCCAGATTTGTCAAACGAGCATGGGATTGGCTAGAATTGGTACATAAATAGCAAAAAGTTTTGGGCTTATGAATTATGAATCCTTATTGTCTGTTCTATATACTCTAGCATTAACTTTTTGCTAGTATTGTCGCGAAACAACTACCTAAAGTCCAAAAAATCAGGAATTTTTATTTTTTACCATTCAAATGTTGAATATGTTTGTCTGAGGCTAGGTGAATCGAAACTTTTTTTTAATATAAAAAAAATCCAATAAGAAATCTAATAATACTATAGTTAATCACTTTTTTGTATGTACGTACTGATTGCTTGAAATAAAAAAAATACATGTATTAATGTCATAATTTGAGCCTTTAACAATGAAAATGGTACATAGTATACAAAGGAGCCAAACAGTATTTCTCACGACGGCACCAAAGTGACTTGGCGCGTCCCTGGGTAAAAGTCTGAAAAAATTGAAAGAAAAATCATCAAGAATTAATGGCTAAGTGAAGCTGAATAATTTACTTTTAATCAATAGCGAGTAAATCCAGATATCAAGAAGATTCGATAAGTTTATTAGAAAGGATATTCAAAATCCTCCCTCTCATCAATTTCAGATTAGAAAGAGAGAGAAAGAGATTTCTTATTAGATTAGTTGTCAATTGACATAATTCTCTGTCCTTGATTAAAACAAACATCTCATTTACAGATAAATATCTCAGCTCCAACGAAAATAAATTTGCCTATTCATTAACTCCTTCAAGTCACACGAGAGAGAAAGTTTCTAATTAAACTTCTCTTGATCTAGTGGTAATACAAATATTGAAATACTTTCTAAGTTAAATAATCACTAATCTATTGCAATTGTATTGTTGAAATGAATGAAAAATAAAACGAGGTCGTGTTTTATCAACCAATGCTACGTGGTACAAAAATTATATATCTACATCAGAAAAATAATTTTAAAAATATAGCCTTAGTGTATAAAATTGATTTTAATATAATACAGTGGACAGCTATAAAAACTCGTATTTATCTATACTATTATAGAAAAGAAAAATAAAATTATTAAATGTTTTTAAATATTAAAAAAATATAAATCTTTATAAAACAATCTATTATTTCAAACCCAAACGTTTCGGGAGATAAAGTCCCGTTATCAATGGATTTTTTTCAATTAAAAAAAAAATTCCATTGATAAAGGGAGAATTCCTCTCGAAACGTTTGAGTTTGAAATATAAGATTGTTATATAAAAGGTTTGTATTTATACTTTCACATTTATATTCTATATAATGGGGAAGTATTGCGATGCCCTGTCTGGGTCCTGACTCTTTGAGAGCTTGTATCTCAGAGATGAAAAAAGTTAATTTTATTTTGTAAATTATAGGTGGAAAGAATCGATGCTCTTAATAGTTAGAAACCGGATTTAGGACATAAAACCAGAAATTGTGGTCCCCAGAGGCCAAAAAGGGGCCGATAATCCAATGATCAGTGCGTACGTATGTACTCCCCTACGTTTGGCAACCATAAGTCTCAGAACTACGAAATTCGAAACTTAAGCTCGATATATGCTAGAGGTAGTACACCAAGCTTTTGATTGAAATCGGAACACTGGATGAAAGATTTTTCATTTTTTTTTTGTTTTTTTGTTTTTTTTTCTCTCAAAAACGGCACTAACGATTTTGTTATGTGGTGTACTTATCAAGTGTCATGAATTATTAGTCGTGTCTAAATTTTAATCCAAATGAAATAAAGGAAGGGGGTGTAAATTAAGTAAGTAGTCCTTAAGTAAGATCTTTTACTTCTTACTAAAACAAATTATGTATATATTTTATCATAGAAATTTCAGATAAAGTACATTAGGGAGATTTATAAAACAAAAAGTTTCTAATAAGCGATTGAAATGTGTTGCGACAATGGCTTAAGCGAAAAAACGTAAAAAAAATACTAAAGTTAACCCACTTTTTAGGTTAAAAACATGCGTTATTGTCAGCTTGTTTTTAGTGTAAATTTTTCATTATTTATTCATTATTATCTCAGAAACTGTGTTGTAACTATGAATTAAAATTTTCTTAAAAAATGTATTAGTTATTGTTTAATGTTGGTTTAGTTTTTTATAACAATGGTATTCTTAATTATAATTAAAAATGTATGTAAACTTTCCAATATCCTGTATAGTGCAATGTATAAGAGTCTGAAAAACTCTATATTTGGAATTTAATATCTCCGGAACTATATTGTTCATAAAATTCGTTTTGCCACCAATCGGTGCAGAAGTATTTAAATAATAATCTTTCTAAATTTCAAAAATATTCCAAGAAAAAAACAACTACTTTATGTCAATTTTTAATAAAAAAATTTCAATTAAATTACACTTTGTTATTTACTTAAAGAAAATTTCAACTAGTAATAAATTTATTCACAAAAATACAAGCTTTAACAGCTACATATCCGATAAATATTTACTTTTATTATTATTTTGAATGATTTGATTAATCGGGGTAAGTGAAAAACGTATGGAGGAACATTTTTTTTTTATTTGATATAAAACACCGTTTTATGAGACAATACGATTTACAGCAATTAATAAAAGAAGTTGTTTTCTTGTTATTGTTGTTGTTGTTGCTGCTGTCTCTAATCGATTTTGACGTCGCTTTGACGCATCTTTTCATTTGCGAATCGTTTTGCCATCTCTACTTTTTCTTAACCATCCCCCAACTGCCCTTCTCTTTACTTTTTCTCACTGAGAAGCAAGCAAGCAACCCTTTTGAGTGAATGTAAGGGAAGGAACTAGAAGGGGACTAAGGGCCAGCAGCTGTCGGTCCAACTTTACGCCCACCCTTTTCAGCTCGCTTCCGGTTGGTCAAATCAATTAGCAATTACTACGGCACACAAGGGCAACAATTGATAGGTTTCCAACTTGCAAGAATCCGGTGAATGGCAAGCTCGTTTTTTTTTTTTTTTGGGGGGGGGCGGGTGGTAAATATATTGGTTCCTTTTTATACTTCATTTGCGAGAAATATAGGGTTTTCAAACATTCAACACCCCTTCGTGATTAAATTAGATAATGAAGCAGAAAAAATTTAAATACTTATAATAATCGGCTTGAGGGGGGTAGGATAGGCTAGGGGTTAGCTTATCAGCCTGCTAACCAAGTGGGTCCGGGTTCGAATCCGACTCGAGGCATCCGGCTAAAATCTGACCCCGGGGTAGAGACAAATTAAAAAAATAAATAAATAAGTAGTATCGTAAATTGGCTTATGGCTAGAAAGGCCGAAAAGCCATAAAAAACTAATCGGCTTGAGGGGGGGGGGGTCGGATAGGCTAGGGCTTAGCTTGTCAGCCTGCTAACCAAGTGGATCCGGGTTCGAATCCCACTCGAGGCATCCGGCTAAAATCTGACCCTGGGGTAGAGACAAATTAAAAAAAAAAATAAGTAGTATCGTAAATTGCCTTATGGCTAGAAAGGTCGAAAAGCCATTAAAAAAAATGATCGGCTTGCACGACGAGGTGATTTTTTTTAATTTTAAAACCCACTAATAGTTTATGATAAATAAAATTTATTAAAATTAGGAAATTTAAATTATTATTTCGAAACCCACTAATAGTTCATGATAAATAAAACTTAGTAGCCTGCTGGTCAGCAAGATGCCCGCCGAAGGAATACGTTAAATTGATCGTATTGTTGAAAATATTTTCTTTTGCCGAGAGTAGCAGAGTTGTTGATTCATAAAATAAGAAATAAATGAGGTTGTTCTCTGCTTGATGAAAATTAATATATACATATATAGTATACCTATCTATATAATTATAATTTATTTGTTAGAAGCTTAGAACCTTCAATATTTAAATTCTTTTGACCCGCTCGCTATTAGCTATTTAATTTTTTAGTAAAAACGGCTTGTTGTTAGTAAAAACGCGTTTCACCGAATAACTTTGTGGCAACTAGAATTTACTGATGTTGGTTGAGTTTGGTCCAAAGTTCTAGAATCTTCATTTTTGATTTTCCGCTTCATTTTTTAAACTAAAATGTCAAAAATTACATCCTCTACAACTTTGCTTCTAATGAGGAAGGTCAAAAATGAAGATTCTAGACATTTAGACCAAACTCAACCAACATCAGTAAATTCTAGTTCCCACAAAGGTATTCAGTGAAAAGCGCTTTAACTAGTAAGAACCCGTCCTTACTAAAAACTGGTTTTTACTGCAACATTTATATACCTATATGTTTATTTTCATCAAGCACAGGAACAGCATCTTTCTATTTATGGACGAATTGTAATTGTAAAACTTAAAAATGATCATTTCCGGAGATGCTATTCAAAAACTTCACTTATTTCATCTATAAAGTGAAAAAAAATCTAGTAATATCTTTTAGATCATATAAATATAGATATAGGTATATAAAAGAAATAAACGTAAAAAAATACTAAATAGCCATAAAATTAATTAATTTAGTAGGGATGCTATATAGGAACAAAGGAATTGTTAATTTAGTGACCACAACAAATGACTATGCAAGATGTTTCATACATTGTAAGTGAAATATTATCAGCTGATATTAATTAATGGAAGGTAATTTTAAAATTATACTGTAGTCCCCCAGTAAATGCGGTCATTGGTTCCAAGCCACCAAGTGGATATTCGACAATGCAAAAAATATCGAAGCTAAAATATACTTTTTTTTAATATATGTAGATTTGTATGGTACATATATCCGCACCCCCTATGATATGTTTGAATCTAGAAATTATACACTGGCTATTTGTCGTCAAATCAACACAGTTTTCAAACAAATACTACATCACCATTTTGATTAAATTTGGTAAACTAAATGATGTTATGGGTGTAAAAAAATCTCAAGTTTTAAAGGTGATATATTGGTTGCACAGTTAACAAATTAGTATATTGAAAAAGGTCATAGCAAATATTTTGGTTGCTCTTCATCTAATTGAACTAGCGAGCAGGTAAATGTTTCTGATTAAAGGTCTTTTGTGGGATTAAAATGATATACACGACACAGGGCTTTAAATAGTCTTTAAAAGACTCATAGATTCGGATGAGGTCATTTCGCTATATCTTTATTGAATTGAAGATTTTTTTCGTCTAATGATTGATGTGAGAAGGAGTTACACAAAGAAAGTGCAGCCCCTAAGGCCCTGAATTGGCCCCTTCATCGTGAAAAGAAGATATTTTATGGACTGGATAGAAGTCGAAGGTTTCTGTGGTTCCGGGTTTTAAACTGCTGAAGGTTATAGGTGGCAGGAAGCTAGTTCTAGTCTCTGGGGGTCATAGGGATAAATTATTTGGCAAAAGAAAATATAATTAATATAAAAATAGTTTTTTTCTGAAACCGAAGTATTGAATTCGTTCAAATTTTTTTGATTTTTACCTTACCATCCAGGGTATGGTCATGTATTGTAGTCGTTCATGAAAAAAGAGGGTTTTTTTGCTTAGTTTTTTTTTCGAAATATCTCAACAACGGGTCAAACTATTTTAATTAAAAAAATTGTGCAAAACCATGGCGTTTTGGTCTACAAAAAAGCCTTAATGATTAAACATCGAAAAAACTACATTTTTCAATATATTAATTGATTTATCAAAATATCTGTTATACTAGTAGTAGGGACATAGGTACGTAGGATACTAAATCTTATGTACAAATAGTCTCACCAGTCCGGACCAAACTCAACCAAATTTAGTATAATAATCAGTAGAGATTGTGGTGTTGGTGCAAGGTATTTTTAGGGCAAATTTAGTATACATAATCACTGTGCCCCCAGAAGAATAAAAATGCTAGAAGAAACCCCCCAAAATGGAGGGGTGGGGTTGTAGGGTCAAAAAATGAAAAACTAGGTCCTTGGATCAAACGCAACCAATATATTTTTTTTTTTATAATCTTTGGACTCAAAATCTTAAACACTCAATTAGAATATTCTGTATTTGTTACAAGATGGAGGTCCACTGGATTGAAGTAATTTGAATGGTCCATTTCGTTCTTGAGATTAAATGTGTAAAAATATAGTAATAACAACCCCAAAAGACAAAAACATGAATTCGTTAAAGCATGGATTAATTATTCTATTAATTAAAATTTATTAAAAAAAAAAGATTTTGTTGGTCCCACACTATTTAATAATAATTACATTTAGATAAAAAATTGATATCTAAAAGTTTATGTTAAATTTATTTTCATTTATCTTATACTGATAATTTTCCTTTTTTTTAAATAAAAATATTATTTAAAATTTTTTGTTTTAGAGAATCGAGTCCACCTAGAGAAATGAATTCAAGATAATAGGAATTCAAAACGGTATTTTATTCATTTGTGAGGCGGAAATCGACCTGTGCAGACGCGGCGGCCATTCTTCCAAGGTAAGAGCAAATCGACTAAACTCTAATTAACTTTAATACATAATTACAATATATTAATTAATATAAGTTCTATTAATATTAAGCATCATATTATACTCAAAACAGCCAACTCTCATTTTGAAAATTTTTATCTTTTATTGAAAATATAGTAGTTCAACAAAAAATCAATGGCAAATTTTATGGTTAATATATCAATAAGCTAGTTAATTATAAATAGAAATTTAGTTTTTAATTTAGATGTTTCTCTATCCGATCGATTATTTGAACCTTTAATAAATAAGAGATAAAATATTTAAAATTAAAAAGACTAATGATGAAGTCCAATCCTTCGAAACTATAGTCTCTAACAAATATCATAGTTTCAGCTTTGTAGTTCGGAAAAATTGCCAATTCATCAAAATTTACACTCAGTGATTTTTCCTCTATATGTTCATTATAATTACAAGTACAGTAAAACCTCGTTTATCCGGCCCTCATTTACCGGATCTCCGGATTATCCGGATCGGATTTGTAGACATTTTTATTTTAATAAATGTTCACATAGATAATCATTTTTAGCTCTGACGTGACCGTGGTTCATTCAAACGGCACACGTGCTCAAAACAAAAGACCAATTCTTTGAAATAAAATGATGTGAAAAGTTATTTTTTTTTTAACGTGTATTTTTTCAAACAATTCTATGTAATTTTGATATAAACATGTTTTTTTTTATCGTAATAAATTCTATCCATATATCCGGATTTTCGATTATCCGGTTTGCCTTTGGTCCCAGTTAGTCCGGATAAACGAGTTTCTACTGTATTCAGCAACGTTAATAAAAAATATCCGAGATTTGTTTTGTCTTCAAAATAATAAATTTTGATATTGGAAGATTTCTCAGATTCAATAAATTTCCGATGAATCGAACAACAAACCAACTATTGATCACAGGGTTGTAATTAGAGACAAAAACATTTAAATGATTTTCTCTTTTCACCATTAGAAATTTCAATTTAATAAATTTAATTAATTTACTATGAAAAGGCTAACATGAAAAACCCTTTTCAAATAATCAAACAGTATTTACTTATTTTTTATAATTATATTTAGTACCTAGTAAAATAACAATATACCCCAAGTTAATATGTTCTAAATAGTTTTGAGCATTTGCTTTGAGTTATCTTGGAATCTGAAGCGATCATTGCTCTCGGAGCCCTTTGCATCTCTTGAGGACCGTTTAGAGTTTAGATCCATCCATGAATTATTTCTCCTTTCCTAACGAGTGCCTCCTATATACCATACATATAGGTTTATATGCATATAGATATAAAACAGAGGAGCTCCGAAATGAGCAGCCTTTATTATCCATATAAAGACTTTGGCAAGGTAGAAGCTGCTTATATTATCAATAATTAATTGTCTATTCGATAATTAAAACATAAGTGCTACGGGCTTTAATTTGAATGTATAACATCTATAGCTTCATTCCTCAGTTACTATCTATATAATATAGAAATTTATTTAAGTATATTTTTCAATATCTTTGTTACAAATAAAAATGAACTTGTGAAATCAAAAAATAGAATTTTAAAGCAAAAATAATATGATATAAATTAGATGTTTAAGGTTTTAAACCAGTGATTCTTTAACATAGGGCATCAAGATAATTTTGGGTAGAGTGACTGAAATTTGGAGTCGCGAAACAAAGAGCAACAATGGGAAAATTATATATATACTAGCTGACGCCCGGGCCTTCAGCCCGGCGTCAACTAGCCCCTGACGGGGAGCGTCTCGTTTTATGTTTAAAATTTATATAGATAATAGCTGACCCGACTACCATTTTTGATCAAAAATTTAAATATATTTAAAAAATAATTGAGTTTTGAAAATAAATTGAAAATGCAAATAATTATAGAATAGGTATTAAAACAGTAAATGAATTATATATTACTTGTCAAAATTGTCCCCTTAACCAAAAATGATATTGACAGTTGAAATATTTCCAAAAAGCTATTATCGGCCATCTTGTTTGTTTGCTTTTACCCCCAGAGAGGCGCTGGCGTTGTTTCTTCGAAAAAAAAATTTTTTTTTACATGCCACAGGTGTGATATCTATAAAAACACTATATATAAAAACACTCGTGTATTTGAATGGAATGTTTTGTGAAATTTTCAAAGAAATCGGTGAAGAACTTTCGGAGATCCTTCAACGTATCACTTAAACGTAACGGTACATTTTTATTTATATAGATATATATGAGTTACAATCAAAAATTAATTCAAAAAAATTAAATAGTAGTGAATTTGAGGTATATCTGTCATTTAAATTCCAATAATTTTTGAAATGGCTATTTTGAATTACAATACCATATATGTATTTATTTATGTAAAGCGGCATTCTCAGCATTGGTGGCGATTATAAAATAGATATTATAAATGATAAAATTATTATAATATAGGTGTTTTTACTAAAAATCTACTTCAAAATAAATTTATTTATGATGTGCATTTAAAAATGTTAGTTGATACCACTTATTTACGTAGGTATATAAAATATGGAGTCGCGAAAATTGTATTATTCAAAATGAGTTCATGTATGAAAAAATTTAAGAAGCACTGTTTTAAACTATAATACAAAATCCCTGGATTTTTATTTCTTAGCCAGATTTCTTTAAGTTCGGAGGTTCCCAAACTGTGCGCCCCGGCGGAAAACAAAGTGAGAAGCTTAATTTATTTATTTTATATTTGACACCCTAGAAAAAATGTGAAATGTATACTCCAGGGTACCCCTGAGGTCTGAATTTTTGAATTTCATAGAAAACTAAACTATTAATTCACAAGATATTTTTATCGATTCTAATACAAGTGAATTTAGAGAGACCAAATACGCTATTTGTTTTGATATAAAGCTAAAAAAATTAACTTTGACACACTCGAAAAAAACCTGAAATGTATACAAAGGGTCCCCCCTGTGGTCTTATTTGTTTTGATATAAAGCAAAAAATTTAACTTTGACACCCCCGAAAACCTGAAATGTATACAAAGGGCCCCCTATGGTCTTAATTTTGGATTTTCATAGAAAAATAAACTATTAATTCCCAAAATATTTTTTCCAAATACGCTATTTGTTTTGATATAAAGCTAAAAAAATTAACTTTGACACCCTCGAAAAAACCTGAAATTTATACAAAGACCCCCCCTCCTAAGGTCTGAAGTTAAAAAGACTGATGATGAGGGTTATTAGACCTTCGAACTATAATCTCTAATAAATAAATTATATATATAGTAACTATTGTATATGCTTATTGAATCAAGAAGACAACCTCAGTCAATTCTCTTAATGAATTATTTAAATTATTTTGTAAATCGAATTAATAATTTATATGTGAGCAAAAATCAATTTATTTCTCACAATGATGATAATAAATACATAAAAATAAAAATATGATTTTTATACACAGTTAAGTAATTTAATTTTTTTGAGAAAATGTGTAAACATATTTTTGTTAATTTATTCTATTAAAAAATTTTATCTAATAAAAGTTTTGCAGCCTCAAGCCTTGATTTCTCTTTACGTACAACTTCCCTATTTTCAAAAGATGGCCAGCCTGTGTCAAACATAATGAGAGAAAACTCTAATGCTTAGCGAAAAATACGATTCATTTTTTTTTTTTTCAAGATAGTTTCGAAGTTTTGCTCTAAATCTCGCCTGGAGGTTTGCATTAGTAAAGAATAAAACTAGACAGAATCCGATCTTGATCGTGAAATGCATGAGGCCATCTCTACTTGAAGATCACTCGTTGAAAACGATATGTTCCATTGAGGGTTCCACGCAAGAGAGATTTTCTGATTTTCGCACTAATAATAAAATGGCCACCAAATTGGGACATAGGGGCTGGCAACCGAGAGAAAGGTCTCGAGTTCGATTCTATTTAGGTCGAAGCCTTCTCTCGGAGCTCGCCTTTTCCAGCCAGCCATCGATTCGCTAATATTCACCTATATTTCCCTAATTGCTTACTAGATAAAGGGTGAGCACCCCTGAATAGCTCTTTCCTTTTTCCTCCCATATCAATTATTTGCCTGATAGTTAATGGGAAAAATTGGCCGGATTATTAATATTAGCCATTGGCAAAGGTGATTACGTAAACCGTAAACTACCAGGCTGGGCAATAATTGAATGAACATCCTCTAAATCTATTGATTAAATAAATGGAATAAACTTAAAATAAACATGATGTTTAAAGGCTATATTGGTTTAGCGACGACAACAGATTTCGAATTCAATTTAAAGATAATTACTCACAGACAAATCAATTGGAAATAATTAAAAATAAACTGCTAGGCATGCCACACGACTCAACTTATCCCTCGTTTTTTGCAAAACAAAAATTTAATTTGACAATCTTATTATGTAAGCAAATTAATAAATAAGCAATCAATTTAACATTTTTTTCATTATTTATAGTATAGGACTGACTCCTATGCTGGATGATGACGACTAACTAAAAATACTTTATAGTTGAAAAATATGTGATATGGTCATCTCATGACTTTACCATACATCTGCCTCTCACGTATATCTTCTTCTTTTGAGTGCCACATCAGGTCTCCCTGACGTTTTGGCTCCTGCCCACATATACCTGTGCTGAGTGTGTTTAGATTTACACAGATATACGGGACCTACTTTTTAACGCTGATTCCGAACGGCTAGTTGGGAGAGGTTACTAGGCAATTATACTCTTGGTAGTTTGCCATTGCTTTCCAAGAGGAGGCGACTGCAAATATCTGATCTGCCGAGACTTAGTCTCGAACCAGGGTACTTCGAGTCAGCGACCCGACACTCTAGCCACTGACCCACAGTCGCCTCCCTCACGTATATATTAAAATTTAATTTATTTTTTAAATTTTATTACTGGATATTATGTTTGAAATTTCTAACAAATCGATCAAGGGTCTCTAACTTAGAGAGTTCTATTTTTTAAACACCCCCACTTCCAAAGAAATAGGCATTCTCTTCAGACATTTTGACTAAATAATTAATATCTTGTAAGATATATTTTTTTCGATTTTCCCTCTTAAGGGTTTCTCGGAGACCAAAACGCCATGGTTTCACTGATTTTTTTTCATAATAGTTTACATAATAGATTGTTGTCCTTTCGGGAGTCAAACCTAAGTGCCAAACTTGTAATCCGAGCAGTTGACTCAACCCTAGAATCAAAATCCTTCATTTTTACTTGTCCATACAGCGTGTAGTAGAGTATTATAATAGTGCATGAAACAAGTGTTTTTTTGTTTTGTTATTCAAAATAGTTTGATCGGTTTGTGAGATATTTTGAAAAAAATAAACAAACACTTATTTCATGCACTATTATAATACTTGACCACACCCTGTATGGTCAAGTAAAAAGGATGGATTTGGATTCTTGGGTTAATCCAGAAATTCCCAAACTGTGCGCCGCAGTCCCTCAGGGAGCCGCGGACTCTTCACAGGTGCGCCGCGAAGTTTAATAATTAATTGAAGCAAGACATTTGGCCTAACTAGACAAAAAAAAAGTGAAAAGCTAAAAATTTATTTATTTTTCATTTTTATCTCTTACTTATGATTAGACATACATAAACCGAAAAAATTTAACTTTGACACCCTCGAAATCTGAAATAAATACAAAGGGTCCCCCCAGGGATCTGAATTTTTGATTTACATAGAAAAATAAACTATTAATTTCCAAGGTATTTTTATTGATTCCAATACAAGAGTATTTAGAGAGACGAAATACGGCATTTGTTTTGATATGAAGCGAAAAAAATTAGCTTTGACACAAAGAGAAACAAAGAGGTTGTCCTCCGCCCGATGCAAATAAACATACACACATATATATATCGAGATGATATATCTGTATATATATTATTTATTTGTTTGAGACTATAGTTTCGAAGTCTTGGTCTTCATCATCAGTCTTTCTTCAATTATAAATGTTTTTCATGGAGTCAATATCATATGGATATTGAAAACTTGGTGTTCCTTCGTCACTTCTGGCTAGGAACTATTAAAGACCTTATATATATATGTGTGTGTGTATGTTTATTTGCATCAAGCAGAGGACAACCTCTTTGTTTCTCTTTGTGAATCAACAACTCTGCTACTCTCGGCAAAACAAAAACTTTTCAATTAGCTTTGACACCCTCGGAAAAATCTGAAATGAATACAAACGTGGGCCTCAGGGCTACAGCCCTTCCTTGAAGCTTCCCTTTAGAGAGATAAAGATCATTGATTGAAATTACTCTTATTGTAATTTGAATTCAAATTTGTTGTTGTTAATGAAATAGTTCCATTTACCTACTAATAATGAGTGGAAATAAAAAGTTAAAGGGAGAGGGAAAATATGCTGATATTAAGAGGCTGAAATAATTCACTTTTTTCATTTTTGAGGAATCTCTCCCCGTCCTCTTAATAACTTTATCGGTAAACAAAATAAAGAAAAGGTGATCGAAAGTTTTCATTCTTTTTTTCTGGTTAAAAGAAAGTTTTCAAGAAAAAAAAACTAGACAAAAAAAACTTAAAAAAATTCATAACTTTGCGAAGAAAAAATATGTTTGCTTTATCAATGAGGCAGGCACCTTCTCTACTAGGACTAATAGACCCCCCCGCATTCACCCCCTAATCGGAGATTTAAATGTTTTTTAAGTTTTTCATCTGTTTGTTCAAAAACAGAAAAAAAAACTATTCTGGAAAAAACAATATTGAATAACTTAAAGAGAGAAGATGCGGTCGTGTTTGATTCATAAATATAAATAAGAAGGAATTTTTACTTTCACATTTATATTCTATAGAATATAATGTGAAATATTGCTACTTACTAAAAAGAGCGTGGATAGAATCACCTCTCTTTCATTAGAGCTAAGGTGTATGCATGAATGCCAAATACAAGTAAAAACCTGCCCAATTCAAGTCCAGACCTGTGTCAGACTATTAGAAATTAATTTCTTAATTTCTATTATTCTAGGAATGGCCTTTTGCACTCGGACCAAAACGATACTCGTTAGAGAGAGAGGGAGAGAGAATATTCAATTGAACTTAATTAAAATTCAGACTAAAATGTACAAAATAAATTACTTGTTGCGGCTCTTTAGCAAGCAAACCGAGCCTTGGAATAGTTTTTACTTTTTCTTCTAATTCTTTGTACTTTTAATCGCGTTAAATTTAGTTCACAATTAACGTGTCGTAAAATAAATATTTTAATCCTTCATATCTCGTCTTCGGTAAGTCGCAGAGCTTTGAAATTTGAAATTTAAGGCTATCTAGAGGCTACAAGAAGCACCACAAGATTTTGACAAAATCGAAATACTGGAAGTTGATGTTTACGTACATAAGAATGTACCATCCCTGCGTTTAGCAACCATAAGTCACAGAGCTACGAAATTCGAAACTTTAGCTCGATATAGGCTAGAAGTAGTAGTAGTATTTTCTTTGTAAAGGGCTGCCCCCCTCTGCGTGGCACATTAAATCAGTCAATTTCAGAAAACCGGAAGTTGACATTTACATGTAAAATGTTACGTTTTTTTTGATTTTCTCAAAAACGGCACAAATGATTTTTTTTTAATTGGTGTACTTATCAAGTCTCACGAGTTATTAGCCGTGTATAAATTTTAATCCGTTTGAAATAAAGGAAAGGGATGTAAATTAGGAATTTTGCGATTATTTCAAATAAGTGAGAATATGAAAGTCGTGTGGTGACCACACCAGGTGATTATTTTTCAGAGTACTTGTGTCATTTGTGCGTCGGTTTTTGGCTTTTTCTATGCATGCAAGCACATAAATTCCAACCCCTTCACCCTTCAGAACTTCCCCCATTAGCCCTTTCATGGGGTCATTGACCATTAGCAACGCATTTGCTTTTAATTCTAGGTAGGATTCCTATTCAAAGGAATTTCAACTTTCAATTGGAAATTTAAAATAACAAAATCTGGCGTGAGTTGAGCATACCTCGTGATGCCTCTGGGCATTCACCTTCCCCCATACAAATTTACTAATTATTATTTTTGAACATGTATAGAGATTTCTATAAATTCGTATGTTAAATCATTTTTTTTTAAATACAATTCTTTTATAAAACAATGTTCAAACGTTTATTAGAATACCAAACGTTTCGTAATAAATTCTCCCTTTACCAATGCGAATTTGAAAAATTTTAAATTGCTTTAAAAAAGAAATGTAAAAAAACTATTAAGAGTTGAAACTTTAGTAAAATCACACATAATTACCTACAATTATAATTATTTATAGATTAAAAATTCAGTTTATTGGACAAAGTTCCCTTATTGAAGTTCTTCTTCAATTTTTGTACAACTTTTTGTCTCTCTCGAGACTTTTTCAAGTACTCAATTGGCTAGAACAACATTGGTTGAAATAAAGATAAAAATAACTGAGACATAGTAGAATTTTTTCTTTCTAGATTGATACCATAAAACAATATAAGTATAGATGTAATTGACAGGTCATAGATATAAACATGATATAAACATTTTTATCTTTATTTCAACCAATGTTGTTCTAGCCAATTGAGTACTTGAAAAAGTCTCGAGAGAGACGAAACGTTGTACAAAAATTGAAGAAGAACTTCAATAAAAAAACTTTGTCCAATAAACTGAATTTTTAATCTACTAATTATAATGGACATTAATCAACATAAATAATTATTTATTGAACACGAATAAATAATTATAATTAATATGTGTTATTTTACCAAAATTTCAACTATTAATACAATTAATTTCAAAAATAAAAGCTTTAACAGCTTCATTACTAATAAAGAAACTATTCCTTTGTTAAAGCAAAAATTCCTTTCAAATTTTCATTGGTAAATGGAGAATTTCTTCCGATAATTGTCAATATCTCATTAGAAAATAAACAAACATTATAATAAATTATTATTATCATTTCCGTCCATAATTTGAATTAATTTGAAAGTTTATAATAGGAAAATAAGGACAAGTTTTTGTGTGTGACTTTTTTATTTATCACAAACGTTTCCTCGACTTTGCCGACTTCTTCAGGGCTTCAAATAGTGTGACATGACTATTTGAAGCCCTGAAGAAGTCGGCAAAGTCGACGAAACGTTGGTTGATAAATAAAAAAGTCACACACAAAAACTTGTCCTCATTTTCCTATTATAAACTTTCAAATTATAATTAATTAAGATTTATTTATAAATTACATAATTTTACAATCTATTTTCACTTATATTTATTTTTGTTTATTTGAAAAAAAATACAGATTATCTCTCTTTCACGGAATTATAATTTAATTAAATGATTAATTATACAATTATATATAAATGATTGTAAAATTGATCAAGTGGTATTAAATTATATTTTTATATAGGCTAAAAAATAACCAAATGGCTGTATTTAATTAAAATTAGCGGTTGAAATGGATATTAGGTATTTTGTTAAAAATACATGATTGTTGATTATAATGTCCCGTCATAAGCAGTAAATCTTTTTTCGTTATAAAGAAGAAAGAGAATTCCAAAATTTATTATAAAAACTACTTAAAATTTGGTATTTAAATTTTTTTGAATTACTTGTCTTTCCGGAAGTTATTGATTAAACACTTCAGTTTGAATTAAAAAAACAAAACAAAAAATGGCACTCTTTAAATAATAATAAAAAAAAAAAACGGAATTTGATCCACTGCTTGTTTACCAGGGTTGGAGAATATACATTCTCAATGAATCACCCAATAGTCAACAAGTGAATCAGAGAGAGGTATAGAATTTTATTTAAAAGGAAAAAAAAATCCAACTGCATTAGATAATCCACATTTGTAGTTTCAAATTATCTGTTTCAGTTCAATTAGTGTGAATGAAAACTAATAAACAATTTTTTTTGTATAATATTACTAAAAAATAAATAATGATTAAAATTTGAATTTTAAAAACATGTAATTAATGTTCAGTCCGACAGGGGCGCTTAGGTTGTCAATGTGTTGGTTTTTTGACTGGACTGTACATGGAGTCTATATAAACCTGACCGACACGTGATTGGCTCATTTAACCTATAATCGGAGTGGGTGCTCATGCTTGAGAACGATCGCAGAATAAGTCGATCGAAACGTCGTAGTTATATTCTATTATTTGTTCGTGTTAAATAAATAATTATAATTAATTATATGTGATTTAAATAAAAATTTTAATTTTAATCAAATTGATCACAAAAATAAAAGCTTCAACAGCTTCATTACTAATAATAAATAATTATTTAAATTTAGGCCTCGAAGAAGGCCGGACCAGATCAGACTGAGTACACCAAGAATTATCGAAATCATCATTTACGAATAATTTTCAAGGAATATCCTTACTCGTATATATTTTTTGTTTGAAATCATTTTTATAGAAAATGAGAAAAAATGCTCTTGGGTTGGCTTTTAGTGAAAACAATTGTGGGGTTTTTTCTGCTAGGTTAATGGAAATACGTCAGATATTTAATATTATTTTTTTAAGAATCAGTAATCAATATTGGTTAGCCATCGGTTCGGGCCATAATATTGAAATTTGGAATAAATAGTATTGCTCTGTATTAATAGAAACATGACTACTGAAATATCTGATTAATTTTAGCCATTCGTTAGCTGCCCATGTGACTATTTGTTTTTTTTTTAAACTTTTTGAACCAGAAGTCCCAGAATCCATTCAGTCATTTGGTATGAAAATACAAACATTTTGGGGCTAAAAACAACTTTATCTTAATTTTCCATCGTGAGAATTCGTGGTTATCAGAATACAGAGACGAAAAAAATCATGATTGAAAAACATTTTTTCCCTGTTTCAGACATTTACCATTTAAGTCCTTTAAGTAAGAAAAAAAATCCGTTGAGTTTAAGATTTTCAGCCCTTCAGCAATAGTCGAACTTTCTGAAACCTTTTTCTGAATGCTTTCAACAAGTCAATGTCAACTGATTTTTTTGAGTGAATTATTTATTTATTTATTTATTTATTTATTAAAACATTGTATCTATAGGGCCATCTAGCCCCTTTAATGTACAATTTTAGACCAAAATATTTACAAAAAAAATTAATTAAGACATAATTATATATTTCTTATGACCTTAACTAATATGTACACTAGGGTAGTTTTTATTTTTGGAATTTTCGAATTTTTATGCTTCCAGAGGCTCATGTGGTTTGAAATAAGTAAAAAAAAAAATATCCCGCAAGTTTCAAATCTCTATCTCAATTTTAACCTTTGCCCAACAGCGATCTAAATTTCCCATCTAAATACCATAGGGTTTTTGGCATTGAACTATCAATTTTTTATTCCGGCAAAGTAATATTTCAAAAAAATTGAAACGGCAGACCTTATTTTTATAATAGTAGCTATCCCTCATAATTTTTACTGATTTTTAGCTATTATAATTTTGGAGTTTCAGTTAGATAAAATTGTGCTATATCTTAGCGTTAGTAAGTTATAGACTCCAAAATTATAATACTTAAAAATCTGTAAAAATTTTCAAGGATAGATACTATTATAAGGATAAAGTCTAGAGAGTTTCAATTTTTTTGAATTATTACTTTGGTCGGAATAAAAAAAAATATCTTTCAATGCAAAAAATCCATGTTATTTAGATGGAAAAATTACATCCCTGTGGGACAAATGTTAAAATTAAGATAGAGGTTTGAAACTTGGAGGATATATTTTATTTATTTATTTCTCGAACCATATGAGCTTCTGGTAGCATAAAAATTCGAAAATACCAAAAATAAGAACCACCCTAATGTACACTTAATAATCATATAATTAAATAGATTTTTTTAAACAAAATTGTAAAAAAATTACAAAAAAAAAATCGATATGAATAATTTTTTTTCTAAGGTGGAAAAAAAGGAAATTCCTATTTAGAGTTGTGGTCATAGTTTCTAACTTCCCCCCTAATATAAAAAAATAATAACTTTTTTATATAGTTTTGAAAACATGGATACTCTAATATAAAAATACCTAATAAATAATATTACACACTGGAATCCGACTAATTTGGTTTTGTAGATTTATCCCTATATAAAAGGGATTCAATTTCAAAGTAGGTACCTATCTAAATATATATTCTAGATGAATAAGCCTGATTGGTCGGTTTTAGTCGAAAGGTATTTACCGAATGGAATAGGATGCCTGTAAGTAAATACCTTTCTTTCACAAATATTTGCAATTGTCTAATTTCAATTTGTTGTCGAGATGATTTATCTCAAACTCCCCCTAAATCGTTTTCACTTTATTCCTTCGTTTAATTTACCTACATTACAATTTGCCTTTTTAGGAAATGTGGAAATTGCTAAGTTTTAATTTATTAGGTGATAATTTATGAGGAATATTATTTAAAAATAGATTAGAAAGAGAGAGAGGGAGATATGAGTCAAATATTTGAAAAGTAATTCTTTTGTTAAAATGGCAAAGAAAAGTGGTTCACTTTTAATTAAAAGTTAACCTTATCATCTTACCTACCTAATAAAATGGTAACACGATATTGATAGATCGGTCGGAGTCAGATGTGAACACCCAAAAGTAAAATTAACTTCAAGTTTACAATAAAAATTATTTGTAAAGAAAATCTATGAGCTATTCATTAATTGAATTTATTCCAATTAACAAAATTTTTTAGATGAATAAGAAATTAAAATTTTTTTTTAATATATTGGAAACACCCGAACCGATTAAATCTATATAAAAAACATTAAAAAAGATTAAGGAATTGGCTAGTGAACGAATAAAATGCTTCAATAACGGCGACCCCTTTTACTTATGCAACCTAATAGGATGCAAAGCAGAACATAAGCATAAGTTACAGTCCATCACAAAGGTAAATCATTAAGATTTTTTGGTTTTTAAATTTAAATATATCCTAGCTAGTTAATACATACTTAGCTCGCGTTATAAAAAGTGCCTGGAGCACCGAGCGTTGCTCGGTAACTTTTTGCCTCTAAATAGCTTAAGTTTCAAGGCTCTACGACTTATTTTGCGACATTATTAATTTACACCCCTTTCCTTTATTTCAATCGGATTAAAATTTATACAGTTAATAACTCATGAGAGTTGATAAGTTCACCAATTTTTAGCGGAATCGTTAGAGCCGTTTTCGCGAAACCGGTTCTATATAGATGCAAGAATTGCAGTTTAATATAATAAGATAAGATAAGGCCTTATGAAAGTTATATTTCATATTATTTATTTATTAATTAAACATGTAAAACTAAGTAATGCTTTTCAAATATTTTAAATAGGAAATCAATGAGGATGTCATCTGCTTGATGAAAATAAACATACACCTATATATAAATGAATATAATTATATTTATATAATTTTATTTGTTGGAAACTATAGTTTCGAAGGCTTGGCCTTCATCTTCAGTCTTTTTTTATTAAAAATATTTAATCAGTTCTCTCTCATAGACATAAATTAATGCATCCGATTGAATTGAGAGTTATTTGTTGATAAGATCATTCACGAGCAAATAAATATGCCACACTAAAATCTTTAATTCATATATTTTCAACCAGAAGGAAAAATAAAGGAGGTAGCCACTATCTCTTTGTCCTGTTTTATATTTTTGAAAAATGTTGTCAATTATGTAAATAATTAACTAAATAAAAATTAATATTTATTTAAAATAAGTATAATTGTTAGGGTTATATTGATTATTAAGGGTTATACTGCCATTGTCAGTATAAAAGAAATTCATAAAGAGAAATCACTGAAATTGTCCTCTGCCTGGTGCAAATACACATAATACATGTTTATATAATAAATATAAGTATCTATATAGTACGTTTAATTAATTTGTTAGAGAAAATAGTTTCGCAGGTTTAACCTTTATCATTAGTCTTTTTAATTACAAATATTATATCTGCCATTTCTTATGGGTTCGAATACCCACTTCATTGTTTTGTTATAATAGTAAACTGATCACATAACAAACTAATTGATTAATTGATTGCTTGATAGATTAGTTTTATATGTAATCAGTTTACTATTATAACAAAACAAAAATATCAAATCGGATATTTGAACCCATGAGAAATAACAGAATTTTTCCTAACTAAAATGTCTGATGAAGAAGGTTAAACCTTCGAAACTATAGTCTCTAACAAATAAATTATATATATGCTTATATGCATCAAGAAGAAGACAACTTCATTAATTTATCTTTATGAATCAACATTTCTGATACTGCCAAAAAACAAAATCTTTTAATTTAAAAAAATAAAATAAAAATGGCAATTATAATATTTAATCGATTTAAAATACTGTGTCTAAAGTGATAATGATAACTAATAGAAAATAATCCCAAACTAAATAAACTAGTAAAAAGAGATTAATTAATTAAGTCGAATTAAGAAATACACGATTAAAATAGGGAGTTGGGGGGTGTATCGACCCTGGCCTCCCTCCCAAGCCTCCTTTCATGATCAAATGGGTTAAATTAATTTGCAATGAATTGCATGAATCGAATCGAGATAATTATTTACTCGTGTTTACATTTTCTCGATGTAAATACGCGCGCGATAGAAGTGAACGCGAGATAAATGGAGTGGAGAGAGAAATCTGCCTATATCTATTTATAACTCGATTAAGTCCTTTTAAAAAATATTCGGGAAAACATACTGCTGTGTGGGACAAATTGTATGGGGTAAATTTTATATGGAATATCAAAAATTTTCGTTTGACATTATTACATGAGTATATTTGGGATCTATCATACGCGAAATGGACCGTTTGAGAGGAATTATCTTTGTGTCTATCATCCAAATGCAGTCGGTTGCTGGGGTGATTATTTAAAATGAAAACTTGGCTTTAAACAAGCACAAGCTCGGGCTTTGTCTCTTTAATCCATTTGAGCAATATGATGGCCAGTGGATCGGAACAGTTGCCCGCCCATCCACGGAGAACTTCATAAATAGAGAAATTGACGTTTTCGCTGTTTTATAGGGAAGCTGAAGTGATAGAAAAATCCTTTTCATTCCAAATGGATGTTGATGGGATGGAACAATTAACAGATTAGCAATATTTTCGTTTTACTACCATGTCAGTATGTTTCTATGGGTGTACAGTTAATAATAACAATTTATTGAAAAAAATTCATTGATTTTTTAAAATATATAAATAAATAGAGATCCTCACATGAACAAAAATACAATGAAACCTAATTAGTAGAGATTATGGTGTTGGTGAAAGGTGAAACATCTTTACAGTGAAACCTCTCAAATCCGAACTAGTTGGGGTTGTAGGCTGTTCGGATTAGCCGAAAGCAGCTTCGACAATTGAAGATAACTGATATCAAGTGAAAGATTAACTGATATTTTGTGTGTTTTTATTATTATTTCATTGTTTTTGCAAATTGATTAACCTAAATAATTTCAATAACCAACTTTTACCGTTTTTCAATCCTGGATGACACAAGTATGTAGACACATTTACACTTTGTTAGGTATGATAACTGTACCTCTTTGTTAATTTTTTAACTAATTATGTAAAATAAGGTTATAATGTAGAATATATACAAAATTGTTTTATGATAAATAACTTTCTCTTTTTTGCGTTGGATTTCCCGGGATTTCGGATTTTCAGGGTTTCCCTGTAATTTATTTGACAAAATTGATTGCTTAGATTGTAACAGGACATATATAGATTCGGACAAAACAGTATTTAAAATCTAAAATTTACGAACATAAATATTCTATTAGAACGGAAAATACCGAATGACCATGATAATCATTCATCTAATCTAAGACACAATTTTGACTTTTCAAATCCCAAAATTTTAGATATCTAAAATGCGGAATTAAAAAAAAAAAAGATTAATTTTAGAAATGGCCGAAATTTTAAACAAAAAATAAATCAATTAATAAAAATATCAGATATGGACTGTTTTTTTAATATTTGTCAAAAAATTATAGAGAAAATTATTTTTTGTAAATCTCCAAGACTATAATATGTGTGCCCATAATTAGGAAAGTGGAATAAGTCAAAAAATTAAAAAAATAGTTTTTTCATATTTTATGTTACATTCATTTAAAAAATACAGTAATAAGATTTCTGTTTTGAAAAATCGTATAAAATTGAACCGTTAAGAGGATTTCTAGCTGTCTCATTATACAGAATTCGAATATAACGTGAAACAAGTGACCTAGAAAACTAACTCATAGTAAATTAATTTCTCATAAAATATTTATTTACTTTTATCTTTATTAAATTCGAATCTTGTTTATTTTATAAAACTTGAAATATCTCGAAACTAACAATCAATGACTTAGACCACTTTCATAATTGTGGACACATGTAATCATTGTCTATTTCCAAAACATTTGTGTTTATAGTTGCTTTATTATTCCTTTTTAAAGGAATTATTTTTCAAATTTTCATTGATTAAAGGGAAAATTTCTCCTTAAACATCAGGATTTTTAATAAACTTTTCTAGATTGTTCTATAAAAGATTTGCATTTATTTGAATAATAATTTATTTAATGAATGTGAAGTGCGGATGTAATTTTGATTATTAAATAATTCTATATTTTATAATTATGTAGGTATCTACAGTTTCGATGGTTTTTGATTCCATCATTAGAATTTTTCATAATCAAATAAATATCACAAGAGTAGATTTTTACGCTAATTCCCATGATATTTTTTGATATTTTACAACACGTAACATGTCAGGTTTTAGAAATATTTTTGGTAAGATCTTAGAAAAAAACGGCTTGACCTATAATCATGTAAATTTGTTTAATATTCCAAATTGGAATTAGTATACAATAAATTTTAGTTTAATATTTAATTACAACGTAAAGGAGTTTTCTGTTTATTCGAATCCCTAGTAATATTATTTCTACCTCCAATTATGACAGCCATATTGAAGTATTTATTAAAGAATGTAGCTTGGTTAAGTACTAGTAAGTAAATTAATGGACTCGAATTCCAATAACGCTCTATTTTCATTGCAGGCGTCTCACCAAATCCAGGGGAAGACAACGGGAAACCACCCGTACTTGGGCACTAAAATGAGATTATACAGAATAGAGGCCAGAATTCGCAGAATACCGAAACAGATACCAACATTTTGGTAAGTTTTTGATTATATTTCATATTTTTATTAATTAAGTATAATAAGCATTATCCAAGAATTGCATGTAGCCTGGAATGAACTAATAAACCATTACGCAGGTTTCTATATCCAATTATATAGTAATTCCGAAAATTTCAGTGTTATGAAGTGATACACTGAACGGTGTGCAGAACAATAAATATAGTAAATCAAAATTTATTAATTTTTAAGGTTCCGGTGAAAAGTAAAACGGGGCCCTTTTAGTGTCTCCATACAATATGTGTCTGTCTACCATATCTGTTGGAGGATTGTAACACGTAAATTAAATAGGATAAAAACGCGAAATTTACAAATTATATTTATTTATTTTCTCTAAAATCATTTTAAAACTCTAATTGAAGGATTATTTTGTAGAGATTGAATTTTTTAGGTATTAATTTTTTTTTATTATTATGGAGTGTTGGTATCTGTAAAGATCTCATTAAGATGAATGCGACTATTTTATTTTTTAATTTAATATCTTTTTAAAATGACGATGTGAGAGGGGTATTTTGTACTTGTCTGCGATCAGTAGTGGCTTAACTTAAAATTTGGATTTATTTATATAGTTCTGCACACAGTTCGACGAATCATAATACTGAAATTTCATGAAACTACTATCTATGGTTGTTATATGAAGATAGATGATATATTAAATGTATATAGATATTGTAATGCATATTATAATAATATAGGAGTAATTAAATTTATTACTCTCGATTGGTCAGGGGATGATTAATTATTATTAGAACTGATCACAATCAATAACTATATCTCCCCACCAATCAAAGCAGAAAACTAGAATCTAGGGATGTTGATATCTAAAAACATATCGTTATATCGAATGGTGATATTTTTTTACCAATATCAATAAACTATTTTTATATATCCATGGAGAAATGAAGTAGTATACCGAAAATTTTGTTGTGGGTAAATTAGAACAAAAAATTATTAACGAAAAACATGGGCTCAAAAAAAAAAAGAATATATTTTTGTGGGTGAAATATTAGAATTAGTAAAAAAATATCAAATTCGTTTTATAATAATGATCAAGAATTTAATAATCCTCGAAGATTTTTTTTTTATAATTAAAAAAAAAAGTTTAAATTTGATCCGAAACCAAAAAAGATTGTCTCGGTCAAAGTTGATTAGAAACAAAAATATGAAAATTATATATAATGATACATAAAAAGAGAATAGTAGTAGTAATAGTGGGAGGCTGGAGCTGAGTTTCCGGGTACTTACCCTCACTTTTGGGAGCGGGTGGTTTCCGAGTCGCCCAGTTAGTACGGATACTACGGCTTCCAAGCCATTGGCCGTTCATTGCCGTAATCGCACTCTCCGCCTCCTGCAACAAAAATACAAACAAACGATCAGTTCAGTGGAATCCAGCCCGATTTACAACTTCATTAATTAGTATCCACATAACTGGATATAAATCTCAAATACAGAGTGCTATTCAAAGTGTCGTCAGCCGGTTAATGCTGATAAACTTTATCATTGAACTGTGCTAAATAAATCTGGATGTGCTTGTGCACAGCACATGTTTTAAACAGTTATCAATACAAATTGAAGAAAAAAATGTTTACTTTTTCAAGTCTTTTTACGTTTTCAGCTAAAAGTTTGAAACTTGGTAGAGATAGATATATAGGAGGCAAATCGGGCAGATTGAAAAATTTTAATTTTTGATTTGCTTCGTTTTTTGACATTTTTTAGTACCCAACAAAAAACTCTACCTGGTAAATTTTGAAATTTTTTTGATCACCGGTTTAAAAGATATCGAATTTTGGTTTTTCGCTCATAATTTCTTCAAAAATGATTCAAATTCAAAATTTTTTTTGAAATTCTTTTTTATATACTTTTTAGAAAAAATACAAAAAATTTTTTAAATGTTTTTGAATTCGATTTTTGAGTTTGAAAATTTTAATTTTGTTTTTGAAATTGTATGTAGGTACTCTTCGATTTTTTTGATAATTTTTTATTTTAAGGTAGTTGTTCCGCCAAATGCGATTTCGTAGGATTTTTCTGAAATTTAGATAGTATATTATTTAAATACTTGTACATCGATTGGTGGCAAAACGAAATTTATGAACAATACAGTTCCGGAGATATTTAATTTCAAAAATCGATTTTTTCGGGCTCTTTAGCATTGTACTATACGGGATATCGGAAAATTTACATACATATTTAATTATAATTAAGAAACCCTTCGTACAATTTTTATAAAAAACTAAACCAACATTAAACAATAACCAATACATATTTTAAGACAAGTTCATTCATAGTTACAACACAGTTTCTGAGATAATAAGGAATAAATAATGAAAAATGTATAAAAAAAAATTCTCACTAAAAACATTTTGGCAACAGCGCATTTATTAAACCAGCGAAAGAGGGAGTAAAAAGTAGAAAGCGCGCGTGCCCTAGATTTTTTGAAAATTATAATTTTCATAAGATGTAACGTAGGCGTTGATTACATTTGTTAAAAAATAACAAAACGATATTTATAGAAATTTTTGAAAATATTATTATTTTTATTATTATTAGTTCACTCTTTAAAGTATATAAGTTTAATTTTTTTTCTGGATAAGGGTATGGCTAATCATTTTTTACTTTACCATACAGGGTGTATGGTCAAGTATTGTGATCGTGCATGAAATAAGCGTTTTTTTCTTCTTTTTTTTCGAAATAATAATTGTTTTCTCAAAATGTCTGCTAGTCTGTTAGTTAGTCTGTGCGTTACCAAATTTTTGTGGACGAGCTAGCTCAAAAACTAGTGTGAATATCAAAACCAAATTTCACACGTAGTTTTGGCCCATTGACATTAAGAGCTGGTTAGATTTTGGTGCATATCGACCCAAAATTAAGAGGGGGGGGGGGGGGGTAAAATTTAAAATTATAATCTTTTCAAACTAAAAAAAAAACAAGAAAAATGAAATATACAATAAAATAAACCTATAATGAAAATATTTTTTTCTGGGCCAAAATTAATGGTGGGGGGGGGGGGGGGGCGAAATCTATGCCATTTTAGCAAACTCAACCAAATTTTGTACACATAATCAGCGGACCCCCTAGAAGTTTAAAAATACAAAAACTAACCACCCAAAATGTATGTTTCTTTCCAGTACTGACATGAGTTAATGTATAGCAATCTTGACATTTTATTGAAAAAATAGAATTCAAACCTAATCGCCTTTCATCAACAATATTTTTTAATAAAATATCTTTCTGACAGTGACAACAGGTTAGGTTATTCGCCAACTCGCCCACTTCAATTATTCGGGTACCTACATTAGCACTCTTAGTACACATTTTTTTTCGTTTTTTTCCCTCATTCATTACCGCAACAGCTTTTAATCGTTTATTTAGAACTTTTTGATTAATAAATCGACCTTTAAAATGTATTTTATCATTCATTTTATCTGTCATTTTAATGTCATGTATAAAAATATTCAATCTCTTTCGATGTTGTCAAATTTCTCAAACGAGCACGGGATTGGCTAGATTTGGTACAAAAACAGCAAAAAGTGTTGGCCTTATGAACTATGAATCCTTATTGACTGTTCTATATACTTGAGCATTAACTTTTTGCTGGTATTGTCGCGAAACAACTACCTTAAACTTCTATTCATTCTACAAATTTTAAAGCCGGGTTGATAGTAATCCTATGATAATTACTATTTTTTTTTGATTTTTAAAAATTTCGAAAAAAATTTTATTCGCAATTAATCATTATTAAAACCACTGTTTGGTTAGTTTTTTAATTAATATATTAAAGAATAATTAATATATCAAAGAGAGTTGTTTTTGACCACGTTTTTAAACAAGATGATATATATATATATATATATCGCTAGACTACTGCTGGTTGAGGCTATTTGAGTCAGCTGAATCTTAAGTCTGGACCAAGAGAGAATGAAAAAGATGTGATCCATCTAGGTATGATCCAGCATCATTTCGCGATAAGCCCGCATGACGCTTTTTAGCAAACACTGATATGGATCACCTAGTGGATTTGTAATCTAAAAATCACCTGCATTCGATTCGCGATTGAATCAATTATAGGAAACTCATGATCCACTGTTTAGTATTGAGTTCTCTTTTTTTAGTTATTTTGAATTGATTTTTATCGTTAACAGATGTTTAATATAAATAATTAATATTTTAGTTTGTTGAAAGAAAATCAAAATCAAGAAATCTTATAGATGGGGGGGTCGGTAGGCTAGGCGGTAGCGTGACAGCGAGCTAACCAGGGGACCCGGGTTCGAATCCGACTCGAGGCAGCCAGCTAAAATCTGACCCCCGGGGGTAGAGACAAATTTTAAAAATATAGCTAGTATCGTAATTGGGCTTATGGCTAGAAAGGCCGAAAAGCCAAAAAAAAAAAAAAAAAAAAAAAAAAAATCTTATAGATTTTCTCTCAAAAAAACAACTCTGCTCCTCCCAGAAGAAAAAATATTTTCAATTTTGAATCTCCTTAAAAACTAAAATATTTATTTCTTCACGTCTTCTGGAAATGTAGGTGGTCATAAGTGAAAGTCTTATGGGATACATTCTATACGTTTCTATCTTCTTTAAGTGCCATATCAGATCTCCCTGACGTTTTGGCACCTCTCCACATATAACTGTGCTGAGTGTGTTTAACTGTTTTTACACAGATATACGGGACCTACTTTATAACGTCGGTTCCGAACGGCTAGTTTGGAGAGGTTACTAGGCAATTATATATATTATTGGTAGTTTGCCATTGCTTTCTAAGAGAAGGCGACTGCAAATATCTGCAGAGACTCGGTCTCGAACCAGCTTATTTCAGGCCCGACACTCTAACCACTGACCCACAGTCGCCTCTATACGTTTCTAAAAAATAGTTAAAAATCTTTATTGTTCCTGACGGGTCTCTGATCTACAGATAGATGATCATCTCGTTTCTATCATCCCAAGTCTAATTTAAATATGTCATTTGTTCTACTGACGTGTCATTTTATTACGAAATATAGAAAAATGAATAAATATTCATCCAAATTTCATTAAAAAAAAAAGTTATTTAGTCTTTTTTCATCTAATGGTTGAGAGATATTTCTCTTCTGTGTCTCTGACTATTAGTTCTAATCCATTTATTCATATTGATCCATGTCTATATTGGAACTGATATTCAAATGAGAAGGCATCTTCCGGATTCATTTTCCTCCTATTCGATGCTTTCGATTCCATTGGCTATTTAGAAAGTAAAAAAATTCAGTTCTTTTTTTGCTTTTATTACTTTTCATTTATTAAAAAAAAAAAAGAAATAATAATAATGAACAATGCTTTAGAAATTCTTTAATGTCATGGTCCAGTTTTTTATTATTCTCTTTAAAAGCTGACCAAAAATTTATGAATTAATTGATAAAATAAAAAAGAAATTTTACATTATGTTGGTGGTGTTTCACAAAGAGGAAAAATAAAATAATTAAATTTTTTTAAATTTCTCAATATATTTCGAGTGGATGCTGTGGATGCTGTGGATGCTGCGCGTTCCTAAGATTTCAAAACTTCAAGATTATTTTCATACTATATAATAAAAATTCTTATTTTAAATTTGGAAAATAACGAAAAATTCTATGTTTATCGATGAATTTTACAAAAATGAGTGAGAAATAAAATAAAATTTTAAAAATTAAAGAGTTTTTTTTTGGGGACAGCATCCCCTGGTTGAAATGTTACCGCCCGCCACTGATATACATATAGGTATTTATATTTGTTATGTTTATGTTTATTTGCCTCAACAGACCCAACTAGCAAAGTAGCTGTATAATTTTAGGTTATATAACTTTTATGTTTTGTTGCTGTTTTATAAGTGCTCCATAACGCTTATACAACATCAATAAAACATAACAGTTGTATAACCTAAAATTATACAGGTATTTTGCTAGTAGGGAGAGGACAACCTCATTAATTTCTCTTTATGAATTGGAATTCTATAGGCCCAATCCGCCCTCCGTTAAATCCGCTAATGCCTCTAATAAAATTTTGGAACCTGCTAAGGATTGGTACGTGGATGGGTAAAAGTAACGACATTCTATTCTTTCGTTAAAATACTTCTTGAAAGTAAGTATATGGCATTACCAGTATATTTAAAAGCTTATTTTTCCACTATTCTCCTTTATAATAAAGTATCTAATGAAAATTTAAAAAATTTAGAAAAAAATTTAAAATTCTTGGTAGGTTTCATAAAAATAGAAGACAAGATGTTTATTAGAGAAAACTCCTGAAGATGGGTTCGTACCCCTAAATATGGAATAAATATATAGATGCATGCTAATAAGCATCTTGTCTTTTATTTTTGTGAAACCTACCTAGAATTTTATATTAAAAAAAAATATTTTTTTATTAATTTATTAAAAATATATTTCACCAAGAACCTACGCCATTCTCCCTTAACAAAATTCTCCTTTAATATTAAGTGTGTCGTTCGTTCATTTATCTCTTTCTTTCTTTCATCCATATCATTAAGCACAAGTAATAATACAACTTCACCATAGATCGATTAACTCGGAAAATTTTTATAAATCATATATTTTTAAAATTTTGTTTGTGATGTTTTCATCTCACTGGAATCGATCCGTGAATATAAAAACAGACATTATATTTTCTAGATTTTTCGTTAACCTACTATATCTCTAATAAGTTCACTCAGACAAGGTACTTGGATAGTTCGACAGAACTTCTCCAATTTGTCATCGAATAAAAACCTCAAAATATACTTCTATTTGAGATACCTATTTCTTAAACCATTTTTAAACCCTCCATGACAACAACAAAAAATGTTCCTTGTCCAGTTAAATCAAATCCCTGAAGTTTTAATTCAAGAGCCCTTAAAAAGTTCCCATTCTCCGAGGATTGGCAGGTTTACCCTTAAAATTGACAGCCGCAGGCAAATCGCTTTTTAAACCCAATCCAATTTTTTTATTCGTGATTGTATGAATAATAACAGAGCAGATAGAAATGAACTGTGGGCTGTTTCTTGTTAAGTTTAACCAAGCCCTTCAATGGTCAAAACTCTTAAACACAATCCAACTCAACCATCAATAAGAGCGGGCTTCCAGGAGGGGGTTGAGGGGGAGAAAATTTAGTTTCGCAAATGGTTTAATCGAACACCCACTGGTCTAATGGCGAAATTATTGATGCTCTCCGTTTTACTTTTAGCCTCCCTTAACTTTAAGTTCGATTAAATCAGTATAGTCAAGTCGTAAACACTTTCATGGTTTGAAAGTTGCCCTATAAGTCAGTACTCCTCCCTTTGCACCCCTACAGCCGCTTTTCTTCTACAATCCAAATGATTTGATCCATTTTACATTTCAACCCCAAAACACTCGGCAATGCATAAAATAGTTCAGATATATCACGCAAACAATTTCAACAAATCTTTTGAAATTCATAAAATCAAAAATAAAAGAAATTTATTGAATAAAACAAGAAGTAGGTAATATTTTTTTTCTGGTGAATTGAGGTTTGAAATTTCTTTAATTATTTAGTTATTAATTTTAGTATAATTTTCAAATAATTAGGTGTCGGTTCAAGGTGAAACATTTTAATAATAAAAAGTAAGTAAAATTTCAAAGTAGGTTTCACAAAAACAAAACAAATAAACTGACGTGTTCTGATGTGGCCACCCACTTGACCTTACCATACAATCTGGCCCC
This sequence comes from Forficula auricularia, assembly GCA_024734495.1. Taxonomy (NCBI): domain Eukaryota; kingdom Metazoa; phylum Arthropoda; class Insecta; order Dermaptera; family Forficulidae; genus Forficula; species Forficula auricularia. The sequence continues at coordinate 8,317,564 of JALMQS010000225.1, forward strand.
TAAAATTATTTATAATCATGTAGGGGGGGGGGGGTTAGTTTTTATATACTTCTGGGGTCCCACTGATTATGTATACAAAATTTGGTTGAGTTTGCTCAAACGGCCTAGATTTTTAATTTTTAACCCCCCCCCCCTCCACCCCCTTAATTTTGGGTCGATATGCACCAAAATCTAATCAGCTCTTAATCTCAATGGACCAAAACTACGTGTGAAATTTGGTTTCGATATACATACTATTTTTTGAGCTAACTTGTCCACAAAAATTTGGTAAAGCACAGACTAACTAACAGATATTTTGACAAAACAATTATTATCTCAAAAAATATATTTTTTTCTATGTTTACTTCTTAAAGCTTTTTTGTAGAGCCAAATGCTATGGTTTCGCTCAATTTTTTTAATCAAAATATTTTCAGCCGTTTTTGAGATATTTTGAAAAAAATTAGGAAAAAAAACACTTTTTTCATGCACGATTACAATACTTGACCATACCCTGTATGGTAAAGTAATATACTATATATATCGCGATACATACAATTTTAGTATTATTTTTTATGATTTTTTCAGTATACCAACTCTTAGGTATGAGAGTATTGTTATCATGCAGAAAAATATTCGTACTTTTGTTTAATTTAAAAAAAAGTTTAATATTTAATAATAATAAAAAATAATATAATAAATTAAAACCGGGCTTTAAAAGGCTAATAAAAATACTTTATATAGTAAACGGCGTAAAAGAAGTATTTTTCAAGATATTATTATTATATTTTTTAATTTCTGTGAAATCTGTCTTATAATTAAGAGCTAATTGGATATTCGTTAAGGTTCAGGTACATGAAGTTTATACATTTGAGACTTTTCTAAAAAGTATTAATATTAAGGATGTTTATTGTATATTAGTTTTTTTGCATATAATTATTTTTTTCAAAGAAAAAGAAAATTGTATTTGATTTTGTGAATGAAATTGTTTGCCCACTGAATTTTCAACCTAAGTGACTACTTAAGAGTAGGTGGGCGATTAGTATTTACTGCATTTGATATTGAGAAAAAACACTAACGTAGCTTAAAAATAATAATAATAATTCTAATCATAAATTAGAATAGATTTTCAATGCAGCTTATTTCTACTAATTAAATTTAGATTACAAACAAAACAACATCCCTGAGAAAGTCTTCTCTGTAATCCTTTTTAATACCATAAATATATGAAACAAAATGAATCTAAAACCAGGAATGAAATTAAAAACTTTTCAATATTGAGATGAATTTCATCTAACCCAGACAGAAATTCCATCTCTTTTCTCAACTCAACCAATATATAGATTTTCTATCTTTTTAATGGTATTTATTACTTTTTTCTCTCTCTCAAATAGCTTGTCGAATTATTTATTTATTCAGATTAACTAGTTTAATTAATAGAAAACTTTTAGTTAAATTAAAAAAGTTGATTCAATCGGCTTTCCATTATTACTTTAATTACATTCCCTTAAATGTAATATGTATTTGGTTCGTGGAGTTAACTAGATAAATACAAAATATTTATAGACTTGAAATTTTTGTTAGACTTTTTGATTATTTAATAGTCATTGATTGTTTTAGTAAAATCTGATCAAAGAAAATGACTCAGAAGAAGTGGATAGAATGATTTATATTTCTTTAGACCTAAGCTATTGTAATGATGCCAAATATATATAAGTGCAGACCTGTTTCAGACTATAAGTGTCCCAATACCATATAGAAAAAAGAGTGGACTGTCCGCTAATCAGTGAGCAAGTGCAGCTTAGTCTAATTGTTTTGAAATAAGCGGCACTTCTGCCACGCCTACTGATTAGCAGACAGCCCTCTCTAGCTAGAGCTTTCTGTATAGTGTATTCGGACCCTTAGGGCCGGTTGTATGTCGCAAAGTAAATGCTTTTTACCACTAACAAACGGTAGATGGTAAATGGAGGACCAGGGATGGCCAATCAGATGACCAGGCACTTTCACTGCCTGTCATCTGATTGGCCATCCTAGTCCCTCCATTTACCATCTACCATTTGTTAGTGGTAAAAAGCATTTACTTTGAGACATACAACCGGCCCTTAGAGGTTTATTTCTATTATTCTAGGGCCTTTTGCACTTGGTCAAAAACGATAGACGTTATAAAGAGAATATTCAAATATATTGCATTAAAAAATAGAAAAAATGTAAAAAAGGAATTACTTGGTGGCTATCTTACCTAATCTAGAAAAAAATTTTACTTTTTCCTTCATTTATCATTATACCTTTAATTTTTTTATTATTAATCGGGGGAAGTGTAACTTGTGTGATGTGAACTAAATACTACACGATATTATAAATGGACATTTTAATAAATTAATAAATTCATTTTTAATTTCATTATTTTTTAATGGCTTCTACATTTTTTCTCTTAAATTGTTTGTCTTTGTTAAAAAATACGCTCAAAATAGTTTTTTTTATGTTCAATTGCGCCTTTTAGTTTAATTAATAATGAACTTTTAGTGAGATAAAAAAACAAAAAAATAAAAAAACTGTTAACTCAATCAGTTTTCAATTTGTTAAAAATTTTTTTTCTTTTTTTTAATAAAAATTCTATTAAAATAGTAGTTTTATGAAAAAATTGATTGATCCAGATAATTAATGTTAAAATAGGGAGAGGGAGAGAGAGAGAGAGAATAACTATTGAATTTTAATGAGATAAATAAAAGTGGTGATGAATTTAATGAGAAGGTTTCGCGTTTTATTGACAAAAAATAGAGGGAATAATTTAGGTCATAGAAGTGCATAGTTTTTTTTTTTTTTTAAGATAAAAGAATAATTTCTGTATAAAACGTTTGTTTTAATTATCTGTTTAATTCCTTTGATTTGAATGGAGGCGAGTGGTTACGTCAAACCAGTCTTAGGACTGTATATTCTAGGAAGATGAATAAGAAATAAACTCACTGGCCATCCAAATGACTTTACGCCTGGGCCTTCACTTATATTTAATATTTAATAAAATCTTTTATAATCATTTAAAAATGAAAATTTAGGCCCTTGGATCAAAATCAACCAAATTTTGTATATGTTGCAGTAAAAACTCGTTTTTAATAAGAACGGGTTATTACTAGTTAAAACTCGTTTCACTGAATACCTTTGTGCCAACTAGAGTTTACTGATGTTCGTTGAGTTTGGTTCAAAGGTCTAGAAACTTCATTTTTGACCTTCCGCCTCATTTCGGGTGTTTATTTTCAAAATTTTTTAAACAATGTCAAAAATTAGAAACAAAGTTGTAGAGGAAATAATTTTTGACATTTTCGTTTAAACAATTTTGAAAATAAACACCCAAAATGAAGCGGAAGATCAAAAATGAAGATTCAAAACCTTTGAATCAAACTCAACCAACATGAGTAAAATCTAGTTGCCACAAAGGTATTTAGTTTTAACTAGTAAGAACCCGAACACTATACATAATCAGTAGGCTTCCAGAAGACTAAAAGTGCAAAAACTAACCGTCCAAAATTGGTGAGGAGGTCAAAAAATGAAAATCTAAGCCCTTGAAGGTTTTGATATTCACACTAGTTTTTGAGTTAGTGCGTCCAAAAAAATTTGGTAACGCACGTACTAAGGTACTATCAGACATTTGTTTTCAAAATATTTATTTTCTGGAAAAATACAATTTTTCCGATATACACTTATTAAGGGTTTTTTGTAGACCGAAATTCCATGGTTTCGCCCAATTTTTTTATTCAAAATAGTTTCAGCCGTTTTTGAGATATATCGAAAATAAGAAGCAAAATAAACACTTTTTTCATCCACGATTACAATATTTCTAATGTAAGGTAAAGTAAAAATGAAAAATGAATAAATATAAAAAGAGAGTAATGGGAAATAACTGAAATATTTTAATCTAATAATATTTAAAAATTTTCCCCCAAGAAGTACAACAAATTAAGTTTTATCATTTAAGACAGCATATTGTAAAGATAATTAGTGGGCTGTTTGGTGAGAGCTTTAGAAAACTTAATCTAAATAAAAGGTTATCCCGTTAAAAGGGCATTAATTTAATCCTTTTAATTAAGATAAACAGATTTGATCATGTACAAATAAATTTCTAAATGAGACAAGAAAAGCGACGTCAGCCGCCATCAGTAGTTAGGTAGGCTTAAAGAGAGGAGAGCGGAAGAGGAAGTGGCTGGCTTTGGGAGAAATAAATGAAGTATAAAGAGAGATATAGGAAAAAGAGAGAGGAGAGAGCTTGGGCGTGGGGTGTTTAGGCAAGTCCGGCAAACAACTCTCTGATTAGAACGCGCCATAATGGCTGGGGACATCCCAGGGGGTTTCATTAATCACGAGAGCAGGGAAACAACACCTAAGAGGACATGAGAGACCACCTGATGGGCCTTGGAAATACTATACTTATTCAGTAAAAAAAATACTCATCTTTTAAGGAAAAATTTAAAAAAATAAATTGATGTGGCAATCTACATGACTTTACCATATACCTATCCCCTCTTTTATATTTATTTAATATAATTTTTTTAAAAAAAAATAAAACCGACTTCAAAAAAATTAAATGAAACAACAAAAAGTCGGTGCCAAACAAACTATACCTATAAGCGAGCGTACCCGCCAAACGTACTAAGATCCTTCGAGTGCGATTCATAAAATGTATATGTATATACCGACTTCAAAAAGTAATTTCATGTTAATATTTCGTCGTTTAGTTGTAACTAAATAAGATAATTATTTTATACCTTTTAGTGGATTTTATTTTATTTTTAAGTTATTATTATTTTATTGTTGCATTTAATTTTTTTGAAGTCGGTTTTTTTATAAAATTTATTTTTATTTTTCTCTTTTTAGTGATGTTATTAATACTGACTTAATATAATACCCTGCATGCATCTCGTAAGAGAAAGCGTCGGGTGGATGAATCAGAAAATGATAATAAAATTCAATTCATAAATATAGAAATTCTCTCGAAACGTTTGCGGGTTTTAAATGAATGTTTTAAGATTTTATTCATTACTAGCTTCAAGGCCCGCCGAAGGCGGGCCTTTTGCTAGCCAGGGGGCTTCGCCCCCTGGACCCCCACGTGGCTGTTTTATTGATGTTTTATACACGTGTAAAGAGCACTTTCATATATCAACTCTTGTGAATTAATTGTAATATTAGATTGATGAAGAGGACAAAGTATATCTCTTTATGAATTAATTTAAAAAATTTATTTTTCCAGCAGAAGACAATATTTTATTGTCCCCTTCTGCTACTCAATTATTCGGCAAAAAGAACCTTTCAACTTGAATTAAAATAAAGTTTTTGTCTTGTAAAAATTCAGTAAATAAGGTAAAAATCGTCATTTGGGGAGAATTATCCTATTAAAAAATTAAAAATAATAAACTTTTAAAGTTTATTATTAGATTATAGAAAATTCAGGTTTAATTAGGCTCAAAATAGGTTTTTAATAATTTCAATAGGCTGAAATTTCCTAGATTTCAAAACAATATAAAAATGGGTTTTCAAATGATTTTGTTTTCTTTAAAGAATTCTACGGGCTAATTGAATTTTTGGTTTTAATCTTTAAAATATATTTTTATAGAAATTCCAAAAGCTAATGAATTCCTTTCAGTTACTTTAGTTAGTATAGTTTCAATAATCCTTTATAATTAACTTTGAAATAAATAAATAATATTGAAATGAATGAATGAGCTCGAATACAAAAGCCAAAAGGCTTAGTTCTTTTGAAATGGCTGAGGGTCTTAAATACAGTAGAAAAAGGATGAGGTGAGATTCCCAAGGATATTTTTAAGAAAAATTATTTTAAAATAACATATTTTATTTTAAATTAAATATTTTTCATCTATATATATAATCAAAATCTTGCCTCGAATTTTTTTATTTTTAACCGACTTCAAAAAAGGAAAAGGTTCTCTATTCGACTGAATTTTTTTTTTGTCTATGTTATCTCATATCTCCGCCAATTGTAAACCGATTTTGAAAAAAAAAATTTCATTGGGTTCAGTCTACCTTTCGATTGGTCCCATTTTTTTCATAGGTATTAGACCTTTTTTGTTAGGTTTGTTTAGGCCTAACTTCTTTGTTTATGAACCGATTTCGATGATCCTTTTTTTATTGGAAAGGGGGTATCTTAGGGATGGTGTCATATTAATTTGGTCAAGTTCTGAAGATATGATCACTATTAATAACATCACTAAAAAGAGGAAAATAAAAATAATTTTTAAGAAAAAAATAAAACCAACTTCAAAAAATTAAATGCAACAATAGAATACACTAAAAGGTATAAAATAATTATTATCTTATTTAGTTACAACGACGAAATATTAACATGAAATTACTTTTTAAGTCGGTGCCAAACATATACCTTTTACGAATCGCACTCGACGGATCTTACTTAGTACGTTTGGTGGGTACGCTCGCTTATAGGTATAGTTTGTTTGGCACCGACTTCAAAAAGTAATAAAATAATAAAATTAAAGAAAAAATAATACTTATTTTTATTTATAATTTTTTTTTTTTAAATCTAAACAAAATTTCAATTTTAATTAAAACGCAAATATCATATTAGTAAATAGATATAAAAATAGTGCCATTTCTCAAGAAAAAAATTTGATCTTTTTCGATTTCACACTTTATTATTAGTGATTTAAGATATTACACTATTTTAAATTTAGCATTTTAGTGTAGTTGAATTTTCACAGCTTATAAATAAATTTCACTCCTTCTTATTAGATCCTGAAGAAGGAAAGGTTTCAGTTTTTCGATTTCACTCTTTATTAATGCCTCAAACTCTACTACATGCCAAATTTTAGCATTTTATTGACTTTGAACTTTTACCTGATGAGACTTTAGAGTTTAGTCTATAAACTTAACTCTATTTATGGTAAGATGCTGAGGAAGGGAACATTTCGTTTTTCGATTTCCTTCTTTATTAATATTCCAAGCTCTACCAATATGTCAGGAAGAGAGATTTAAAATTGCATTCTTATAATGTATAATATCTATATATACCTATACGTAATATAAATATGTATGTCGTAGACAGATAGTAATTTCAGGCAAAAGCGACATCAATGGCTCTAATAAATGATATTATTGGATTCAAGGAACGTTGAAACATGTATTTCCGGTTTGGGGCTAGGTCATATTTCCGCTTAAAATAAATAGAAAGAGGTAATTGAAAGTGAAATTGAAAATCGGAGAGTGAAGAATATGAGATTTAAATATGTTTGACGTAAATGAATATTTTGTGGTAAGATGGAAAGAAGGGCAACCATAAAAAAGGGGAAAAGTTTTAAGTTAATTACGGGAAGGTAATCACGATCAATGCAAATAATTGGAATTGAAACTTAATTAGTATTCGTGGTCGGTGCAATCAAACAGGTGAAAAAGGATTAATTATATTGTCAGTGGTTTCATTCATTAACGAGGGAAATTTTCAACAAGGAGACCTTTATAAAATAATAAATAAATGGAAATGCATGGAATAATGCTTGTGGTTGTTTGAAGATTGAGAGGGCATTGACTGTCCTCAGGGAATTATGCTAATGTTCTAATTGTCTTCGTTAATGCACGACATGTGTTCTCGATCCAACGACCACACCCTAATCCGAAATAAAATGCAAATGACTAGATCGTTTTTTTTTTTAATTTTGATTCAAACATTTTGGTGAAACCTTTATAATGATAAAATCATAATGTATCTAATAGCTTTTTCCCTGTTGCCTTAAATGCGCACTGAGAAAAAGTGCTGACGTCATCGACTCTATTAGGCTTCTACGCATCAAATACTTTCTGCGCTTTTTTTTTTAATTTCGATTCAAACTTTTTGTTGAAATCTTTATAATGATAAAATCATAATGTATCTAATAGATTTTTTGTCTTGGCTTAAATGCGCACTGTGATGGAGTGCTGACGTCATCGAATCTATTAGGCTTCATTACATTAAATACTTTCTGCGCTTTTTGAAGTGAAACTTCTTTAGCGATGTTGCTGTTTAAAAATTTTTGTCACATTAAAGAAGAAATGACTCAATAGAGGGGAAATAAGGAAAGGGATCTAGTTGTGTGTACAAATTATCAAGTTTCACTTCCCCCGTGAGCTTATGTGGGTGAGGCTCAAACATATTTTTTTTAATTTCGATTCTAGCATTTTGTTGAAATCTTTATAATGATAAAATCATAATGTTTCTAATAGCTTTTTTGTGTTGACTTAAATGTGCACTTAGAAGGAGTGCTGACGTCATCGCCCCTATTAGGCTTCTACGCATCCAATACTTATGTGCAATGAGTGCAGTAAAGTGAGTAATAAATCGCTAGGACTGATAAAGTAACTATCTATGAAAGCAACTATTTTTCCAAACCTATCTATCATAGAATGTTGCTTTATCATTAATTTTTAACTATTTTCCCAAATTTCTATTGATAAATAATTGCAGAATTTCTTAATAATCAATAAATTATTTAAAAATATAAAGATACATTAGTTTAATAATACATAGGAGATTGTTTTAATTTAAATTATTGTTATACTTAAGTATTTTTTGAATTTTATCCTATTTAGCATTTTCAATATTATTCTTCCATTAAAAGAAAGAATTTAATTTTTAGGACAAATTCTAGAATTTTTGTAGAAATATTTTTTTATATACGATGAATCCCCTCTGATATCGCAAAATAAAAAATATTTCTACCAAAATCCTAGAATTTGTCTTAAAAATTAAATTCTTTCTTTTAATATATATTGGTTAATTTTAACCCGAACTGATTTTTTGAAAAAAAAATAAAACCGAATTCAAAAAAATTAAATGCACCAAATAAAATAATAAGTAGGTACTCAAAAATGAAATAAAATGCACTAAATGGTATAAAATAATTATCTAATTTAGTTACAACTAAACGACGAAATATTAACATGAAATTACTTTTTGAAGTCGGTGCCAAAAATATACATTTTATGAATCGAACTCGACGGATCTTACTTAGTTTGGCGGGTACGGGTAGTTTGTTTAGCACCGACTTCAAAAAGTGATTTCATGTTAATATTTCGTCCTTTAGTTGTAACTAAATTAGATAATTATTTTATACCTTTTAGTGCATTTTATTTGATTTTTGAGTTCTTATTATTTTATTTGTTGTATTAAATTTTTTTGAAGTCGGTTTTATTTTTATTTTTTTAAATTAATTTTATTTTTCTCTTTTTAGTGAATATTAATAGTGACTTAATATAATACCTTCCATTCATCTCGAAAGAGAAAGCGTCGGGCGAATGAATCAGAAAATTATAATAAAATTCAATTCATAAATATAGAAATTCTTTCGAAACGTTTGCGGGTTTTAAATGAATGTTTTAAGATTTTTTTGATAAAAGATTTTATTTTTTATAATTTCGATTATTTGCTCATAAGAATTGGAGATTTACGTTATTTCGTCATTGATCATATTATCAGAACTTGACCAAATTATTATGGGACCACCCTTAAGGTACCCCCTTTCCAATAAAAAAAAGAATCATCGAAATCTGTCCACGTGGCAAAAAGTTTTTGCTGAACATACTTAAAATAAATAAATAGGTATCTTGACTATCTTGGAGCTATACTGATCCAAACGCAGAAAGAATATTTTCAAAAAAAGATGCTCAAATCATTAGTTTTATTCTTCAATGTCTCTTTTCTTAAAATATTTCGTAGTTCACGGATTAGAGTATTAAAAATCCTGAGGAAGGCATGTTCGTCATTACCAGTTTAATCAGTTGGTATTATAAAGAAACAGTCTTTATTTTATTTCTTATGTTCTGTTCTTTTTTGGTTTTGTATTTTTTATCTGAACAGAAGATTAGCAAACAGAAAGTTGCTATTGAAGACATATGTATGGAGCATAGCCATGTACGGGTGTGAAACCTGGACAATTGGAAAAGCGGAGAGAAAGAGATTGGAGGCTTTCGAAATGTGGTGCTACAGAAGAATGATGAATATCAAATGGATGGATAAAATTACAAATGAAGAAGTTCTTGGAAGAATCGGAGAAAGAAGAACCTTGTGGAAGAGTCTGAAGAAGAGAAGAGGTCAGATGATGGGGCACACACTGAGACATGGGGGACTGCTTAGGGATATCTTGGAGGGGGAGGTGGGAAAGAAAAGGGGAAGGGGAAGACCCAGATTAGAATATTTCAACCAAATAATTGGGGATATGGGATGCCAGACATTTAGAGAGGTTAAACAGCTGGCGGGGGACAGAGTCGAGTGGAGACGGATTGTTGCATCAAACCAGTCTTAGGACTGTATACTCAATGATGATGATGATGATGAACAGAAGATTAATTAATAGGAAAGTAAAATGAATGAGACAAAACGGGATTAATAAAAATAAAAGTTAAACAAGGGAGATGAAAAAAAAGTTTCGTAAAAGAGGACAAGATAGATATATAGATAACAAATAATTTCAAATGCATTCATTAAAGGTTAATTACTAATAACAAATTGAAACGGCTATAAAATACAAAATACTGTATAAAAATCTACTTTAAATTCATTAGAATTTTTTTGGTTTATTTTTTTTCTTTTACTTTTGTTCTATCCTATGCTGAGGGATATTCACAAGAAGAGAGAGAACGAGATATAAAGGATGAAACAAATGAAAGTTTTTTTATGGTTCGAGGCAATTGTATTTGTCGGGTATTTGATTAGGTTTTTTTTCCTAAAAGAAAGAATGTCTTCATTGGGGGCGGGGGGGGGGGGGGGCGGCAAGGCTGTGACTTCTCAATTGAGTGCTCATTTCACAATAGAAACGTAGAATCGAATGGATGAAAAGGAAACCGAGAAAGGGTAAAGAGAATGAATTCAATTCCATTAATTATCTGATTTCTTTCGAAAAGTAATTAATTGTTAAATGATTAAGATACTGAAAATATACTGTGCATTATTGAAATCTCTAAGGAATAGTAAAAATAATAATAATAATATTAAAATGCTTTCAACTTTTGAATAATCCCTAAATGTATAATAAATATTTGGTTTTAATTCTTATAGCAAAGAAAAAATATTATTATTATTATTATTATTACCCCACAGAATTACTTAAATATAAGAGTTCAAATTGGCAATAAATAATCCATTCCATCTCAGATCTAATAGATGACACTCTCTTGTGGATTTTCTAAAAAAATATATTTGTATCGGCAAGTTGAACTCTTATAAAATAAGCTGATGTATATTTTACTAAAACAAATTTCAATAGAAATCCATTGCAAAAAATTAATTTAAAAATTTATGGCCCTACAGATACAATGTTTTTAATAAACAAATAATTAAATAAATAATTTATTAAAAAGCAAGACGTTTATGTACATTAGTTTATAAATAAAGGATTGATGATGGATTTTAAACCTTCGAAATTATTATCATATAACAAATACTTAATCATATAAATATATACCAATATACATTAATAAATTAATTAATTAATACATATTATCTTTATGATACGGCAGGCGTGTTTATTTGACTACTCAAGTACTTTACAGAAGAGCCTAAATTTTACGCAGCCTTTATGAAGACGTGACGAATGGATTGCTTATATTCAGGCGTTTGGTTCTTACAAAGCTAGAATTTTTATTTAATAAACTAAATGTAATCAAATATTATTAGGTTATTTATTTTTGCTTATTTTTCATGGTGAATAGTAGATTATTTACTACTTTGTTTGATTAACACCTATCGTTTGAATTAGTTAATTTTACAATATGTTCAATCCGAGATAAATTTTCTTCTTAAAATTTGTCCCTAGTAAGCCAAAACCAAAAGCAAACCCCTGACCTAGTTCATTTCGGCAGGGGCGGGGTGGGAGTATGGGAGTGGCCTTCTGGTTCTATTCCTGGCCCTTGTTATCAATGATTTTAAGAAAAGATTCTTTTTTATCTCTATTGAAGAAAGTGTATCTCAATTAAACTCCTAAAATCCTACATGTTAAAAATTTTGCGAGATTATGATTTAGAGTGCAGACAATATTAAAAATGACACTATCTCAAATCTCCTTAGAAATAAATATAAATAAAACAGTTTTTAGTAAATCATTTGATCCTTCCGATCAGCGTTGATGAGATCAGTTGTTGGGCGGATGGAGAGGGTTAAACTGTTCTTATCGAGATCTCGATATTATCGTAAAAGGAGATGAAAAGTTTCTTACCGTCCCGAAGTTGCTACTTTTTAGTAACATGCTTCCCCAATCCAGTTGGGTGCTTTTTTTAGAAGACACAATCTATATAAAAAGAATGGAATAACAGCTTCGCCGTTTACCTCTTGGAATGGAAAGCCTGTGGCCTGTGCTCTAATAGGCCATTCCGAAGATCTCGGACCTGCTCCAATATACCTTCCAAAGCAGGCTTTTTATCCGATCATTTCATTGCCAGTGTTGGAAGAAAAATAGCCTCGTGAGATATACGACTTTTACCTAATCTTGTTTTGATTACAAAGGAAATTTTAAAATTAAATAATTATAACGAGTATTTATCAAAAAATATAATTTTCTGTAATTTTTTTTTTTTTTTTTTTTTTTTTTTTTTGGGTTTTTCGGCCTTTCTAGCCATAAGCCATTTACAATACTATTTATTATTTTTAAATTTGTCTCTACCCCGGGGGTCAGATTTTAGCCGGATGCCTCGAGTCGGATTCGAACCCGGGTCCACTTGGTTAGCAGGATGACACGCTACCGCCTAGCCTATCTGACCCTCCCGTAAAATTATTTAGGAGTTTTGAAATGAACAACCCACCTCATAGACATAAGATTTAGATAAAATGACTATATATACAAAGAAAATGTAATATGTGACGAGTTAAAAAAGATAAAATGTTATTTAATTATTAATTCATCACCTGAGAGTCCAGAAAAACCTGAAAAATTTAGAGTGCAATAATATATTTATTTATTAAAAAAAACACAATTCTATGGCCACAATATCTAAGATTTTAGTAGAAGATATTTTTATATTGCATATCAGAGAGTTTCATCCCCCGGGAGTTGAACCCGAGTACTAATTTGCTTGCCGGGCAGTTAGCCTAACCCTCAAAACAAAAACAGAATCCGTGCTTCGAATTTGGCAACCCTACTCGGGACTCCCACTATGCTTCTTAAGGCCTTCCCAATCAATTCCATTGCATGTATGCAACATAATGGGGTCGGCAAGTGCCAAACAACTCATATGGTAGTGTAAATACAATAAAAAATACAAAGTTCAACTTCAAAAACATTAAAATCAGTTTTTCATAATAAATACTTTTCGGAATAATTTCTAGCTACTATATTTGAAAACCTAATTATTTTATTTGTTTTTTTCTTGAAATTGTTAAAAAAAATCTTAAGATGAGTTATTCATAGGGAAATGATTCTTTATAAAATGAAGACATTTTCTTGAGACAATATCTTTTTAATTCAGCAATGTTTTTTTTGACTGGATGCTTAGGGTACTTAAGTTTTACGGATCTTTCTTTTAGTAGCCAAGAGGGTGGGTTGGATGACTGGCTGTTCAAGAACAACGACAACCAGGCCACGTTATGAATATCTGTGTGCGCCTGGACCCAGAGAGGGAACGAGGGTTTAGGGGAGGTCATCAGGTTATTCTCGCTCAAAATGAACGTGAACAGCCCCAAGTGAGGGCTAAAGAAAGTCTCATCTCTGCCGGTCATCTGGCCACTTATTATCTTCTATTCTACAGGGGCTATAAACTCGCCACTTTATCTACCAAACAGGGATAAAAAGAGAAGGATTTTCCTGCCCTATTGTCAGATATTTATTTATAATTCAATAGAAATCAAAAAAGTAAGTAAATAATGGCTAAAGAAATCCCAACGATTAAATGGAAAATGAAACATACATTCTCTGGGTTATTGGCAAATATTACTCGGTATGTTCGAAATTCAGTTTTTTTTTAATCCTCAGTGTTTGTTTGATCATTAGTAGTAGTTTAGGTTGAGTTAATTTCAAATTGTATGGTAACTTTAATAACGATTACAAAACTATTATAACTTTTTCAAGAATAAATATAGGTATGTAGGTATACTACATGATTGTATTTTTGAATTATAATAGGTATATAGGACTTGTTCATTGCGATTCTGGAAAATGGTGCATTAAGGAGATAGACAGATGTCTAGCGAACACATTAAATTCTACATATTGGAAGATATTTGGACAAGATAATCAGATTACATCTCCACATACCTATTGTATTTGTGTATTTTAAGCTTTAAAGGCAACCCACAAATAATACTAGGAGTTAAATTGGAGTAAGCTAGATTATAGCTTTCGGGTTGGAATAGTCCAAACTATCCGGTTTACTTACAAAGGGTATTAACCATATTTAATACACTCAGCAATAGTGAAACTTTGGAAATGGCATGAGAATCGGCGTAAAAAACTACTAGGATCCATTGTTAGGTTTACAGATAAAAACTTTTGTTTAATTTTTGTCGAGTAATGAACATTAAAAAAAAATCAAAAAAATATTTCTGGGCTATCAAATGATTTTTTAAATTCAAACCCTTATTTGGGAAGATAATTATTTCGATTTTACAAATATAGTCATATATTAAACTAAAATAATTAAAGTTTAACGAAGTTGGATGTTGGAAGCAAGAGATGCTGTGGGTGTTCATGTGGATCCTCTGTATGCGTATTCAGAGGACATTTCAAACTGACCTCATCCCCCTGATGCCCCCATCTCGCGGCCGAAGTTCATTAGTGCAATGGACCACCCCCGGGTTGGGCAAGTTAAGGGAACTTGGGGGTGTTCATGCGGGGTGGGCTATTTGAGTTTGGTTGCTGAACGTTGGTTCTGTATTACTTGCACAATCTATGACCGAGGTGTCTGTGCGTGTGTGCGCATTGTGTCCGTGTGTGGTGAACGGAAGTGATGTGGGGTTTCGGAAAAGGGACCCAACTCTGCCCTTTTCGCTAATTAGAAAGGGAAATTAGTTCACGATATATAAACATGGGTGACTATTAACTTTGGCTCAATAATAATATATCGTAGTTTAGTGGTTTAGGATTTGACCTTATTACAAAAATAGAATCCGCCATGTCATGAAATGGTTTTCATTATTATTTATCAGAACAATACCTACCTAATATAATGTTTTATTGTTTTCCGTTTAGTAGAAAAATGCACACAATATAGAATAGATTTGTCCAAGTTTGTTACCTCTCTAAGATTGGAATTTATTTTTTGTTCTTTTTAAACTAAATTAAATAATTCTCTCACCTACATAAACTGAGAGTCAGGAATACCCCGTTTTGCGTGTGCCGTGATAAAAATATTGGAGATATTGATCACTTCTATTTAAACTGTAATAGATAAAAGAACAAATTTGACAAATTCTTCGCTAATATTACTAATGAAAAAATTATGCTTCCAACGCGAATGACAATTCTTCTCTATTTTACTAATGTTAAATCGGACATTTCAAAAATAATAATAAAGCATACTATATTTTCTCTATTGGATGGTTTTGGAATAATACTTGGCATTTTACTTCATTTCATATAATCATTACATTTGAATTCCATAAAATCATTTTCTAACTTATTTATAGTCTTCGACAATGATATGATTCTTAGAGGTCTTTTTCATCTTAGGTCTCAGTTTTTCTTCTTAAGATCAAAACAGGAACTCTTTTGTTTCGCCTAGCGCTTCGTTTTGGGGGCGCTATCTGGGAAGCATCTCTCGTCGTAGTCCCTTATGTTTTTTTAATTATTATTATACTTCAAAATCCGATCAATAAAGTAGATCAATGAGTAATTTATTTCTTATAAAATTCAGTACATTTCCTAAAAGTAAGGTCTTACTCTCTAGTAACCTTGTGTTCTAATATCTACATTATTTACATTACAATGGGATTTGTTATTATTTCACTAACTCAAAAGGCGAGTGGTCATATCGATTTGTTTTGGGGGTGCTCTGTAGGATGCGTCTCTCCGGTGTCATATTAGTTCTTATTATGGGGCAAAATAATATTATAATATTATGGTGTTGGCCAAATGCTTTGTTATGAGTTATTAGCGATGCCTCCAGGAAAGGGCGAAAAAATAATAATTAATTATTTTTACAAAATGAAGAAAAAAAAAACTATTTCTATAGCAAGTTTAAAAATAATTGGGAGTTTTCAAATTCTAAAGAAAACACGAGATATCATCAATTACTGAATTTGAGGTGTTAGGGATAATTTTTACTAAATGACAGCAGGTTTGATTTGACCCACTCGAGAATTAAATTGGGTTGTCATATGCTCTCCGGGTCTTGTGTTTTCTTTATAATTCACAATTTTGCTACTATCGGCAATTTGAACTTCATCATCATCATCATCATGATTCAGTCATTAATGTACATTCTTGCAGAATTTGAAGAGCCAAAAAAAATAAATATTTTCTTTTAGATCAGGAGTCTAAATCTTTTTAGAGAAAGGGTCATATGTGAACATTGAAAACTATGGGCGGGTCGGATATAACATAATATTATACGGAAATTATATTAATAGTACACTATTATATGACATTAATATTTAGTATAGTGATTATTTGTGAATTAATTCTTTAGTGGCTGCGGATCGGATTCAAATGTTTCAAGGGCCGGATTTGACCCGTGGGCGTAGTTTTGGGACCCCTGTTCTAGATAATAAAAAAACAAAAAATTATTGTCCGATTGGATAGAAAAAATTCGTTTTCTTATAATAGTCCGCTGGACAGACAATTCGTTTGTATATGTTTATTTGCATCAATTAGAAGACAATCTCATTTTTTCACTTTATAAATCAACATCTCTGCTATCTCTCTAAAACAATATTTTCAATTAAAAGTAGTTTTTATTTAAATAAAAAGCTTTTATAAAGCTCGCAAAATGGTTTAAGAACTATAAAAGTTAAAGAATTCGAACACATTTTCAAGTTTTGAATTATTATTATTGTTTTATCATTTTCGTCCATAATGTGTATATATTCGAAGGTTTATAATGGGAACTAAGGACAAGTTTTTTGTGTGATATTTTTATTTCCCAATTAACGTTTCGTCGACTTTGTCGACTTCTTCAGCTTTTAAAATAGTTACATCACACATTCGTCTAAGATACATTATTTTTCACATAGAGAAACAAAGAGGTTGTCCTTTGCTTGATGCAAATAAACATACACACATATAATCGAAATTATATACCTGTATATATGTTATTAATTTGTTTGAGACTATAGTTTCGAAGGTCCTCATCATCAGTTTTTTTAATTATAAATATTATTTTTCATTGGATCAATATAGCGTGGATATTGAAAATTTTTGAAAACATTTTTTTCCTTCTTTCTCAAAAATTTTCAATATCCACGCGATACTGATCTAATGAAAAATAATATTTATAATATTAAAGATTGATGATGAGAGCCAAGCCTTCGAAACTATAGTCTCAAACAAATAAATAATATATATACAGATATATAATTTCGATATGTATGTGTGTATGTTTATTTGCATCAAGCAGAGGACAACCTCTTTGTTTCTCTTTATGAATCAACAACTCTGCTACTCTCGGCAAAACAAAAACTTTTCAATTAAATTATTTTTCTTTATCTACCAATGAAGAATCATCAGAAACTTAAAAATTCAAAAAATTCGGTAAGTACATTCACATAAACAAATTTTTTGTCTTTTATTTTTTTTACTAACAATTGAATTAGATAAACAGTTTTAGAAACAATATAAACAGAATCAGAAAACACAGTTTTAAAACAATAGAATGAAATCATTTCAATTATCCATATTCTTACATAGAAATATCAAATTTAAATTTAAATTTTTTTGAATTTTTAAGTTTATGATGGTACTTCATTGGTAACGGAGTTAAAGAAAAATAATGTATTTTAGACGAATGTGTGATGTAACTATTTGAAACCCTGATGAAGTCGGCAAAGTCGACGAAACGTTGGTTGAAAAATAAAAATATCACACCAAAAACTTGTCCTTAATTCCCATTATTAACCTTCGAATTATTTTGTTATTTAATTATTTATTTTTATTTATAAAAATACAAGATGAATCGTATCTGTCCCTGTCAATTTTGGAAATAAAACAATTTCAAATAGAAATCTCAGAAATAGTCCAGAGTACTTAGCTGGCGACGTTCAAAGAGTAGAATCGAAACATTTGACGTGAAAGTTACCACTAATTATTTGAGAATGAAACGAGATGCTTAATTTGACGTTAAATTTAAGCCCATGTCAAACATGCCAAAGTTTAAAATTTCGTTAAGGATTGATTAAGCTGTTTTGTCGATGGAGAAAGTGTGTGTTCATAGTGGAATAGATAGGGGTGAGAGGGAGTAGGAGTAAAGAGGGTTCAAACTACCTTATTAATAACAGAGGAGTTGGAAACAATTATTTCCACAAAATGGAAAATGTTTCTACACTTAAACAACCCCTTGGCCGTCGCTTGCTCCAGCCAAAGGGGTTGCTGAAAATTAATTATGAAATTCATCATCATCATGATTCAGCCATTAAGTACATTCTCACAGAATTTGAAGAGCTAACAAAAAAAAATATTTTCTTCTAGATAATGAAAAATAAGCTGACGTGTTCTGATGTGGCCATCCACTTGACTTTATCATACAACCTGGCCCCTCACTTATATTTAATGTTTAATAAAATTATTTATATTCATGTAGGGGGGGGGGGGCTTACTAAACAAAACGAATTTATACCTAGATTGGATATAGAACCTATGAGAAATAACAGAATATTAAATTGAAAGTTTTTGTGCCGAGAGTAGCAGAATTTTTATATATTGAAGGAGACAATAAAAGAGTGTGTCTTCTGCTGGAAAAATAAATTGTTTAATTTATTTATAACGAAACTATAGTTTCGAGGGCTTTGGCTTCTTCATCAGTCTATTATAAATGATGCACAGGTATTGACTTGAATCAATTCCTGTGAATCAATTGTAATAGACTGATGAAGAAGGCAAAGTTTCGTTATAAATAAATTTAAAAAAATATTTTTCCAGCAGAAGACACACTCTTTTATTGTCTCCTTTAATCAATAGAAAATGATCAATGAACTTTTTCTAATAATCTCCCTGATAAAATACTCGGGTTTGTCAATTGAGATAAAAAGAATATATAACGGGAATTTATTCTAAAATATTTGTTTATTTTCCAGGCAGACTCGGGAGCGACAAGACGTGAATGGGAGACCACGAGCAGCTCATAAGAGATTCTCCAGCATCCTGGTGAGTTTATATAATATATTAAATTTTTCTCAGATCTGCATGTTGTTGGTTCGAGGTGTTGGGGTCAGATAATCAACGATTAAATTTTTGCAGTAAGCATGAATTGAACTCAGGCCTTTTGATATGTGTTTATATGTTCTTTAATTTTAATAATTTTAATAGCATTGAAATTTTGTGGCGGGTTTGACAATTTTTTAATACTAAAGAGGTTTGGCGTATTTCTAATAAAAAAAATCATCAAATCCTATGAATGGAACAGCTTTTATTATAACATTCTTTTTACTTGTGTCAGAAGGGTTGTTTTTTACCTCCTCGGGAATCGAACCCGAGTGCCAGTAATAGCAATCAGGGCCATTTGGCTACTCTGTGAGGTACGAAACCCTCTGGCATATGTAAACGCGTTAATTATTATCTAAAGAAATTTAAATCTATTACTATCGGCATCTTGAAATTTTTCATATTCAATTAGGAAAAGTCGAGGGGTGATCCGAAACCTAATATAATGTACACACTTCCTCTTTCATTTCCAAGTAGAAGACAATATATGAAGGGACATTATCTAATGAATTCCAAAATAATTCCAATTAATTCCAAAGAAGTATACACCTCGTTCCAATCGCGGTTCACCCCTCGGGAAAAGTCATTCATTCCATTGCCCTTTGAATTTACAATCTCTTCAAAATTCGAAACACTCAACCATCTTTATTTAAACTATATGGCATGGCTATGTGTTTAAATTCAGAATCACTAAATCGCGAAATTTTACAAATTAAGATTTACATCTTTGAATAAAATAATTAATGCGTTTAGATTATGAGGGCTTTGCGCTTCACAGGGTAGCAAAATGGCCCGGATTGCTGTTACTGGCACTCGGGTTCGATTCCCGAGGGGGTGAAAAACAACTCTTCTGATATAATTAAAAATAATCCATTCCATCGGATCTAATAGATGACACTCTCTAATGATTTTCTAAGAAAATTTAAATTTATTACTATCGGCAACTTGAAATTTTTCTTACTTTTTACTCTAAAATATAGCTTTCTGAAATTTCATATGAACTGTTATATAACAATTTGATTTCTAATTATAAGAAAAGAGATACACCTAAGTGAATGTGGTGTGTATACAGTATACACTCAAGCATATTGTCTGATCGTTTCATTTCTGATATTAACATAATATATTTTAGACTAAGTTATTATGTTTTAGGCCTCGCGAGTATTAGAAATCCTATCTAAAATGTTTGTGCCAAACTCCTTGTGAAAACGATTATAGATAACTTACTATGGTTATCCTCCCTCTGACTTTGATTAAGATAACAAACGAGTTAAATCAAAGATAATAATTATGCATAAATTAAGGGTCGATTTCGCTGCTGTTGTTTCTGAATCTGATACTAAAAATAAATTCGTCTGCCTATCTGTAGACAACTAAATTTTGGCTTCTGCCCAAAGAGAACATAAATATCAATACATAAGGATATATCTCGATATTTGACATTAATATTTATCCATCTGATATGATCAAATCTAAAAAGGACCACGAACTGTGTTTCTTTTTATATATTTGTATTTCGGAATTCAGGACTATAAAAAATATAACTCGGGAAAACGAGAGAGGCAAACAGATCTATCTTTGTTCTGTTATGATATGGACCAATGAAATGCATTCATTGGAGATTGGGGGAAACGATACATTCCAAATGATTGAAGGCATCTCCAAATCAAATAAATAAATAAACGTTTTCTCTATTATAAAATATAAAATATAATTAAAATAATGCGTTCATTCCCCAAGAGTGCTTTAATTTTACTTCAATTCGAAGAAGGTTTAAATATACTATCATTACTTTACCATAAGTTGTACTAGTTAGACTTAGATATTGTACAAAGTACAATGAAACCCCTCAAATCCGAACTAATTGGGGCTGTAGCCTGTTCGGATTAGCCGAAAGCTCCTTCAGTGAAAAAGTTGAATGAAGAAAATGGACTACCACCTCGATCTCTAATTCTGATAGACAATGCCCCTACTCACCCATCAGACATTCGGCTGATATGCGGGGATATAAAAGCAATTTTTCTGTCTCCCAATGTGACATCGCTGCTGCAGCCAATGGATCAGGATGTTCTACAGAATATAAAACTAAGCTACCGAAAAATGCTCTTACGATATCTTATTGAAGAAAATGGTTTTCTTTCTGTCCTTGAGAAGCTGAAGAAAGTTACAATAAAAGTCGTTATTTACTGGGTTGCAGAAATTTGTAAAAAAAAAAAAAAAACTCTTTCGGATTTCCCTGGATTTCGGACTTCCGGGGTTCGCATTTGAGGGGTTTCACTGTAAAAGCAATACCCGGTACTGTCGGGGAGCAGAGCTCACCGGACGAATGGAGTTAAGAATTAATTAAAAATTTTGCAATTTTTATTATTTCCTTATTCGTAAATGTATAAATAACCATGGAAATATTATTTTCAAAAATAGTTTTTTAATCTGTTTGTGTTTATCTGTCGTATCACGCGACACGTACTCAAGATTATTCAATAAGCTTGTAGAGAGTAAGTTTTATTGCCAGAAGGTTTGAATTTTCAAAATGTGGAAGTGAAGAGATTTTGGTTTTCTTATTTTAGAACTCGAATCTTTAGAAACTCTCTTAATTCAGTGTATGTAAAATGTGCTGAAATTTAATATAGATCTTGTATTAATAAGCTGGGTCTCTGTGTAAAGGCAGCTGCACACGATACTTGTTTTAATAATTTTTTGTCTGCTTGCTCCAACTCAAAAGCATCCCAGGACCAAAACGGAAAATAGAACATGTCCTATCTTTTAAATCAAACAAGCTAACCAGAGAGATAGCCAGCAGTGACGTCATTTCGATACCGACAGGACTCCAAAATGCAAAAAAATGCTCCCATCCCAAAAACAGGTAGAGGAAAAAGCCTCGTGTGTAACGGGCTTGAGTTTGAAGACTCTATCCTCCAACCATTCACAAAGAAAAAGTTGCCAAACCAACAAAATTTGCAAGGAAAATATACCAAACCTTGAATAAACGTCAAATTCTTTATTAATTAAATTTGATTAAATTTGATTAAAATTGAAACTTGCATCTAATTGACGTTTTAATATATCATATGTACGATTTTTTTATATATAAATTTACTATAGAAAGATTTTTTATATTCCTATAGTTCTTTCGCGTCGGTATAGTCTTTAAAGTTTGGTTTTTAATTAATTTTCTAATTAAAATTTTTGAGCCCTTATTAAGAAATTTTGTAAAAGTTCGTTTATGGAAAAATATTAAAAATCTAAAACCGAACGACCCTAAATACATATAAACAGAAATATACTTTAAAAACCACTTTTTCGGATCCTAACAAAATTCTGAGATTTGAGAAATTTTTTTCAGAAATATTATTTGATGAAATAAAATTTTTTAATATTCGAGAAGAAGCAGGGGTACCGCAAAGTATAGTGTTTTAAAGTCACGCCGGAAATTTTTTTATCCCATATTTTTTTTAGAAAATAAATCAAAAGAAAAAATATACATAGATAAAAATGATAGAAATATTTTGATGTTTAGATTATTCTTAAGTTCTCACGCGAAAGGTCTTTATTCAGATTGAGTGAAAAGGCTGGGCCATTCCATGCCCGAGACCCATTAACAAACCACCCACTCCTATCACTGATATATATAATTCTAAGATAACTTGCAATTTTTATGATATGTAGATGACATTTGAAGTAATAATTTTTCAAAATTTGTTTTATAGGAAACAGAAGAAATCTGAAACCTAGATAAAATTATTCTTATAATAAAATCTGAAATTGAGATATTTCGCACTCATTTGACTGATTTATATAGTCATTAATCATTTTTAATTTCCATAAAATATCATGAGAAAAGATTGAGGATTTGATAAAATCGTGATAGGAGATGATTTAATAGTGGATGGCTTATTTTATTTTTTTTTCAAATCAAATTCGAAATTTTGATATGATTGCAATATAATAATAAAAATAAATAAAATATAGCATGTTTACTAGTTAAAACATTATATTTAATCGCATCGAATATCTTCTCTTATAATGTTCATTCTTTAGAATCTTTAAATTTATAGGAGTATAATATTTAAATTATA
The DNA here is from genome assembly GCA_024734495.1 of Forficula auricularia. NCBI lineage: Eukaryota > Metazoa > Arthropoda > Insecta > Dermaptera > Forficulidae > Forficula > Forficula auricularia. The sequence continues at coordinate 8,340,947 of JALMQS010000225.1, forward strand.
CAAATGATTGATAATCATCAATATTTTGAGAGATAATACTTTATTTAAAATATCATTTACATACATTGAATCATTCTTTGGGCATAAAAAAAAGAATGAATAATTTTGATTACCTGGTCACGATCACCAGATGGCGTTTTTGTCGACTCACAGCTTTGCTCTCTATCTCATCAACTTTGGTGTTGACCAAGGGGTGAACCACGACCTAATATGCTGTACACCCACTTCCTTGTACTTCAAATATTTCCAAGTACTTCCAAATATTTTCAGAAATGATCCAAATATTTCCGTACTTCCAAATATTTCAGGTACTTCCAATCTTCCAAGCACTTCAGCTCAACTTCCGTCACCCAAATATTTAATTATTTTCAAATATTCCCAAAATTTTTTCAAATATTTCCAAGTACTTCAAATATTTCATTAAATACTTCAAGAGGTGTACACCTACTTCCAATCGCGGATCACCCCTCGGTGTTGACCTTTGAATTTTGAAAATTTTCAAAATTCACACTCACCAGATTCTATTTAAACTAAATATATATTGACTGCGAAATTTTACAACAAAGAGCTTTAATTAAAAAATTTGTAGCATTTGAGTTTAATTCACGAGGGGATTCAACCCTTCTAACAAGTAATACAAATTATTCATAACAACTCGGATTCAGTCGAAAATCACTTATTTGATTTTGCTATTTATAATACTAGAACTCAATCAATTTTTAAAGTGAAACTTCTTTAGCGACGTATCTACAATAAAGTGAAGCCAAATACTTCAGGGGAAATAATTTTTTTAAAACCCCCTAATATTTAATGACAAATAAAATTTATTAAAATTAGGAAATTTAAATTTTTATTTTAAAACCCACTAATATTTAATGACAAATAAAATTTATTAAAATTAGGAAATTTAAATTATTTCAATAACATCTATGGCTAAAGTTTTACTTGTGAGCTTATGTGGATGAGGCTCATACATATATTTTTTTTTCTAAGCTTTGTTTTGCTCTCCATTCCGCTATGTTTTTAGCCTAAAAAAAGAGAAGGATTGGTATTAAAAAGAAATTATTCTTCTGTGACAAAAACCAATTTATAAATTCTTGTTACACTTTGGAGTAGATGTGAATTGCAAAATCCCATTTCTTTTGACGATCAAATTGATTTTTTTTTAGAAATATTTAAAACTCCAAAGACAAAAGAGCAATTTGTTATTAGTTCTTTTGTTATTAGTTCTTTGATAAAACATCCGCCCATTTTGCCAAGCAACGCTTTTTCCATAGACATCCCCTCTACTTTCTCTCTTTTCTTTATACTGAAAAGAATTTATTTATTGAACTCTCTTCGATATGTATTCGATAAAATTTCAATATCGAATTGTTTTCTTAGCCTTAAAAATTAAAGGTATTTTGCAATGGGTGGGTGATCGCACAAAGCAACCTGCTCTGAGGCTCCCCCGGGGTTCCGCACCCTCCCCCCAAAATGCCTCGAAAATAGATGGAAATACCTATCGTGTTTTCGTATTATGGTATTTTATAGGCATTATTCTCTGGCTGCCTCGAAAACTAGTAAATTGTTAGCCGGGGCTTGTGCTTAATTACCTTGCGCGTGTTTCCGTTGCGATCCGCCCTTAAGTCAACCAGTTGGGTTTAATAAGATGCTAATCAGCAAGCGGATCTGTTTATTCCACCTACAGCTACAGTATACATTGTAATTGTTGTACACGTGTAGAACATTTCTCTATTAAGCATTTGTGACCGTGTCGACTGTCAGGTGGGGTCTCGGTCCCACCGCATTGCCTTCATTAGAATTAATTATACATACCAAAGGCAATATGTTGTTATTAATGTCTGCTGTCCGGGATTAAATATGGGTTAATCTGCCAAATTGCATGCCAACAGCACCTTCTCCCTCCGAGGGTACTCCTTTTAATAACTAAATTGGAGGAAACAGTGAAAACTTTTTTTTCAAACTCGGTGCATAGAATTTTAGTAATTTGGAAATTTTCCTCAGAGAACGGTTTTAAAACGTTGAAACTTCACAGGAAGATGTAGCTTGTAAAAACAAGCTTGTATGCATATTTAATTACAACAATTCAAAATAACAAATTCCATATAGAAGTTCTAAAGCTAAAGATACAGAAATTTGTCTCTTAGCAGTTGTTAGTCTAGGAAATACAAACATTTTGTCACCAAAACAGACTTTCCAGGGAATTCCCTTCTTAAGTTAATGAATCTAGACAGGCACTTTATGTAATAAATAGAGAAAAAAATTATATCTAAAATGGATTTTTTCAACACTTATCAGACATTTATCAACAAGAATAAGAAAAAAAGTGTGTGTACTTATGTACACGCGTTAGAAGTTATACTTCTTTGGCGTCTGAAAAAAAAATTCAAAAAACAAAACTGCAATAAAGATCGAAGAAAAATATTAAAATTAATCAAAAAGGTTTTATTTCAGTAAAAATAGCTATACAGTCAAAATAAACTATCATTAATTATCATGTGAACGAGTAAAATATATTTTTTTAAATATTCTAAGCTATATCCAAATGATTAAATATTTATTAAAAAATAATTAACTCTCCAGTAATAATTCTAGATATAATATTTACAGAATTAACCTCTAATATTTGAAAACACTCTCAAAGTTTTTACACAGTTTTTGTAACTGACAAATTTATATAATAAATATATATATTATTTAAAAATATAATATATAATTATTAAGAATTGATTATTAATATAAATAATATATTTCACATCCACATCAACTGGCTTATTGAATTTGAAAATAACAACACGTTTTGTTAGATTCCTTGCAGTCATTTAAAGGAATATATTATTTATTCTATTCTGTAGCAAACTTCATCATGTTAATTTTTGGGACATCTGCGCGCGCAGGTCACAAATTCACTCTCATCCAAACGCGCCAAAAGAAGTATAACGTCAAAAATTTGCCCTCAAAACTTTTATAAATTAGAGGTTTTTAGTATTAGTTTAAAAAATTTTATATTTAGTTAAATTTTTTTTCACAATTTCTTAAAACCTTTAATTTTTTTATTTTTTGAGGGCAAGTTTTTGGGCCCTTCTAGCCATAAGTCTAATTACGATACTGGATATATTTTTAAAATTTGTCTTTACCCCCCGGGGGTCAGATTTTGGCTGGCTGCCTCGAGTCGGATTCGAACCCGGGTCTCCTGGTTAGCTCGCTGTCACGCTACCGACTAGCCTATCGACCCCCCCTAAAAATTTTTTAAAAATACTGATGTAAAAAGATTAATTGTTTGAAAACAGGGCTTCAAATTCTCAAAAAAATCAAATTTCGTTTAATGTATGTAAACATTAAGGGCCAGTTGTATGTCGGTTCGTGAAGTCTTTGTTAAAGTTAACAAAGAGTAGAACCTTAAAATTCACCTTGTGCCCGGCCGGGTGGCCAATCAGATAACACGCACATTCATCTGATTGGCCATTCCGCCGCGCACAAGTTGAATTTTAAGGTCTTACCCTTTGTTAACTTTAACAAAGGCTTTACAAACAGACATACAACTGGCCCTTAGTCTTTCAATTCCCACATCCACAAATACCTTCGTCTCCAACCCAATCCCTAAATCTTTTCTCATTATCACAATGCAAGGGACCACCAAGGACTACAGAGGTTGTACTTTTTTGGTGCAACTTCTTTTTATATCAATATCATTATATATAAAAAAACAACAACATTAAACCCCTGTATCAATAGGCTTTAGCTATAGTACCAAGTTGAAAACAACTCCAGGAATAGGTGGCGAAACGTCGTTGATTCTGGTGAGAATTTCTCTTTAAAATCTAGATGGTTTTAGGCGAAACTCTCCACCGATATTAAATCTCTGTATTTATATTCGAGAAAATACGTCATACATATATCAGAAGAAAATGTTAGATATTTAAAATCGTTTAAAAAATTAAAGAAAAACCATAATGAAGGGTTATTTTCCAAAGGGTTAAATAATTTACTGTTTTTATAAAATTGTTGAACAATAATACTATATATTCGAGAATGTAATATTAGATATTTATACAGGTATCTAATCTGTGTGTAGGAGTTCATGGGTGTATGGGTTTGTGTGTCCAAGGATTTTCAATTATTTCGTAAAAGCCACAAAGCTCAACCTTTGAAGATATATTCTAAATGTATTATAGTCTTAAAACCATCTTAAGAGGATCAAATTATACACGATTTGCGAGATATTATTTAATTAATTTTCAACTAAACAGTATATAAATAATTTTTACTTTATTACAAACTCATAATTGGTATCTGTCCGTTTGTAAACAACGCTGACTGGTGGACAAATAAAAACTAACACAATCGGGTCATATTTATTATTATTGTAAAAAGAAAATTATTAAAAATAAACAAACAAACAAACAAGATAGATTATTAGTTTGTTGTTTACTATTTTATGTAATATTAAGTGCTTTATTTAAATATTCTTCGGCATCTCAATTGTGAAAGGCATGATCACTGTGCAGCTTATCCGTTTGTTTTAGTTATATTTTTGACCACGAGGTTGCGTAGTGGCAAGAACCATTTACTAATAGTTCTAAAAAGTGTAAATGAAACTTGGTACATTTTTAAAGTTAATATTTTACTTGTTTCTAAAATTAGGTCAAAATTAAAAATAGCAGTGATTTTTGGAAATCTAGGAGAAGCAGCTTCAAAGATAACTTTGCTTTAGACATGATGTGGGTGAGTGCGTGGGTTTCGTCTGTTTGTGCGAGGATTTTCATTTATTTACGAATGAGCTAAAAGGCTAAAGCTTTGCAGACATTATCTAAATGAATTGGATCTAATTTTGCTAATAAATATTAAGAGGGACAAAATCCGAGATTTTAATTAATTAATATTAAAATATTTTAAGCCAATACATTTAAAGGAATAAAATAAATAATAGCTTTAAAAAATTAGCCAAGGTAAACATCTGAAAATTCTAGAAAGTGTAAAAGCAAAATCGTCTATTCCTTAATTAATTTGATTGGTGATTTTTAATTTAAGCAAATTATTTAAATTTAAATTTGCATACATTTGGGATGCAAAACTTTAAACAACTAAATGATTACATCATATATTTTTTTTAATAAACTGACAACTTGTTTTCAATTTATTTATTCAAAATTTCATTTGATTTCCCAAAAGACACCAATTGTGAATTAGTTACAAATGAAACCAATAAATTCGAAAATTCTTTTCTCCCTTGATACATTCTTTCCATTTCAATTTTATCCTTAAAACCGCAATCTTCAATAGGTATACTTATAAAGGGTATTTAGCGAAGGAAATACACATTTTAAGCAAAAATTCGATTATGCTTAAAAATACCATATATTCCTACGTTTCTTATTCAATTAGATCAAAAATCTAAGGTCACCTGCGCCCCGGCCAAAACCTTAGTGAGCGCCTACCCCCAAACAGATATAAATATTCAAATAAGTATTTTACATACAGAAGAAAAGTATAATTTCGTTCAAATCTTTGCACACTTCCTCATGAGGGAAAATTTTACATAGTGTCCTCCTTTATGAATAATTTCTCTCCCTGGCTAAATTGATTAAACTAAATTTTATTTTTTTATTTTCTTAAGATGTCCAATCATTTACTAAATATTTATCAAAACCATAAACATTAATATTAATAATAACAGGGAAAAAATTTAAATTTAAATTTAGTTTCTTTCTCAAGAACCCAATCCATATCTCTTGTTTCTAAAACTATAATAACACAGTATTTACAAAAAATACGTAATTGAAATGTATTTTGTGAGCCGGATGCGTCCTGCGGGCACCTAGATTTAAACCACTGCTTTAAGGTCCAGATAGGTAAAAGTATAAGCTATGAATGACATCTATTAAAATGTGTATATGTAACGCCTAATTTGTGAAATGCCCTATTTCCAGAAATAGGCAATATTTTGCCGAACTCATGAATAAAACAAATCGCTTGCCGATTTCCGGAATTAAGAAATGTCATTGACGATTTCAAGTAATAAGCAAAATCTATTTATTATTTTAAAAATATATGTAGTTAACTTTAATTAAGAGACCACAGTTATTGAAGTGCCAGAACATACGCCAAAAAAATAAAAATGTAATTTTTATTAAACATTATACTCTCAAAGTAATTGAGCCGCGAAAGTTAAATAATATAATCAATAATTTCCTATATTAATTCTACATATTTAGATATCAAAATAAGCTGACGTGTTCTGAGGTTGCCATCCACTTGACTTTACCATACAACCTGGCCCCATCACGTATATTTAATATTTGATTATGTATACAAAATTTGGTTGAGTTTGCTCAAACGGCCTAGATTTTTAATTTTTACCCCCCCCCCCCATTTTGGGCGGTTAGTTTTTCAATTTTTAGTCTTCTGGAGCCCCACTGATTATGTAAACAAAATTTGGTTGAGTTAGGTCACACGGCCTAGATTTTTAATTTTTAACCCCCCTCCACCCTCTTAATTTTGGGTCGATATGTACAAAAATCTAATCAGCTCTTAATCTCAATAGACCAAAACTACGTGTGAAATTTGGTTTCGATATTCACACTAGTTTTTGAGCTAGCTCGGCCACAAAATTTGGTAACGCACAGACTAACAGACAGACTAACAGACATTTTGACAAAAAAATTATTATCTCAAAAAATATAATTTTTTTGATGTTTATTTATTAGGGCTTTTTTGTAGAGCGAAATCCCCTGGTTTCGCTCAATTTTTTTAATCGAAATACTTTCAGCCGTTTTTTAGATATTTTGAAAAAAAGAAGGAAAAAAACACTTTTTTCATGCACGAATACAATACTTGACCATACCCTGTATGGTAAAGTAAAAAAATAATAAAATATTTTTTTAAATATGTTGAATTAACATAAGAAATTATTGATTATACATATTATTTAACTTTCACGGCTCAATTACTTTAATTAAAATTTAAACTAATGTTTAAAGTTAATTTGTCTAAAATATAATACTCGATCATTTTTAAGCAAATTGTTGCATATTTCAAGAAATAAGCAAATTTACAAATTAGGCGTAACCTGTACATTTTATCGAGGGACTCTGTATAAACAAACATTTATTAGAATAATTTATTTTCGGCTGGGCGGGAGACGATGCAATTTTCCGCTCACTCAGCCGCGAATTGTCAATTTTCTACCACCAATTGACAGCTAGAAAAGGCTACTTTCAAAGATGGGCGTAGAAAAAAAAATATTCAAGCAAGGGAAAGAGAATTACAGTTGATGCAGGCTTTTCTATTCTCAGATGAAACACGTGATGTATCATTCAAATGGATTCAATTTCGAGCTGTTGTCACTTTCGATCCGGTTAGTGTAAGCCAAGCCAGGAATTGGGTGTTGGGTTAGTGCAGGACTGTCCAAATCATGGACCGCGGGCCCAATGCGGCCCAGGACTGCAATGATTGTGGCCCAACATAAAATCATAAACTCCCTTAAAACATTGGGATTTATATGTAGAGATATATTTATTTCCTTTTTCGAAATATGAACGTATATTTGTACAGTACGCAAAGCTTTTTTCAAGAAAAAAATTCACTAAAAGCAAAATTATAAGCTCAACTATATAAGATAAAAAAAATAATGAAGTTTCGAATATTTAAAAATTCTTCCTCTTCTCATATTTTCATTTTCTAAAATATTTATTAATTCATTAATTTATATGCTACGACACTAACCAAGTCTATAGTTGCATATTCTAGTACAAGGCGACAAGGAATTAGGATTTTCTAGAACAATCACAATTAATTGATAATATCTCTTCTGGAATAAAACTTGTCAGGATTTGTCTTTGAGACCTTTGCACGTTCTTACATGTCAATAGATAATGGATAGTCAGGGATTATTATATCTGTGGCCTTTTTAAAAAATAATATTAAGTCATGAAATTCCTTAAAACATTGAGATTTATATGTAGATACTGGAAAACACACAACAATTTTGCCTCATAATTTTTATTTTTTTAAATAATAAATCTGAAAATCTACTGAGAAGTTTTCGAAAAATAAAAGTGCTAATTTTAAATTTTGAATCTGGAACTAAATTTCAAGATTTCCGAAAAAATAATCATCATTTTTGGTCTATTTTCGACTCCATTTTTATTAGAAATAAATTTTCTACTTTCAAAATTTCTGATTGAATGTTCTAGAGAAGTGTTTTATAACTTTTTTCATGAGGCGATCCCCTTAGTATGAAAAAAAATTTCCGCAACCCCCCACCCACCGCTGTTTGTAATCTATAAAACCGTACAGCATTTTTATTAATTTTTATAATTAGTTATCGGCTAAATACACAATTAAATAACAGACATTTTTTATTTTTTATTGAAGCTTCGCGACCCCCCAGGTTTTTTTTGGCTTTTTAGGCCCTTCTAACCATAAGCCAATTTACGATACTATATATTTTTTAAATTTTGTCTCTACCCCGAGGGTCATATTTTTAGCCGAATGCCTCGAGTCGGATTCGAACCCGGGTCCACTTGGTTAGCAGGATGATACGCTACCGAGTAGCCTATCTGACCCCCCACACTTTTGGCTAAATATTAATGCTTTGGAGTTAACGTTGTTGCTTACAGAATAGTAATTTTAGGCAAGGAGGTGTTAAAATGAATTAACGCTGAAGTCGAATGTTAAAAGTTAACGTGTTTGCTTAGAGAATAGACAAGACTATGAGCTAAAAAAAATAATAAACTTCTTATTTCTACATTATTAACTATCTTTTTTGAATAACAAAATCAATAGAATTATAATATTTTATCCGCGGTCTGAGACAATAATTTTTCTTCAAATGTAGCCGGTGTAAGCCAAAAGGTTGGACACCCCTGGGTTAGTGCTTTGCAACAACAGGAGGAGGCGTTCTTTTTTTGTGACGTGAGTTTTCGCTCACATGCACCTTGATACCTCCAAAGCCATCCGCCCACACACACACACACATACACACTCTCCATGCACACATGTTCCCGAAAGGATCGATCTTGTTGAAATCCGACAAATATCGGCGCGTCTCGCCCTCCCTGTTGAATATCAGCCCTGGCAGTGGCAGAGCCACATTTGCCCTTGCAATTTCCTCCCCTTTTGGAGCCCCTCCATTCACACCCAAGCATCTTGCCTTCCTTCATATTTCTCTCTTTCGCTTCAACATACATCAGATTCTCCCTCTTTCTCTCTCAGTGCAATTTCTTTATTCACCCAACCGCCAACCAAGCAGCTCTTCTTTTCTTTTTCTTTTCTCCATAAATTCATTTCTTCAGACACTTTCGACTAATATTGAGTCAGGCTTTGATATAATCATAAAATTGAAATAATACAAAAACATTCTGATGTGACTTGTTCACACTACATGGGATTCCAAGCAATGGAGATTATTCTCTCCATTTTATTTATTAGTAACTAGCTTCAAGGCCCGCATTCAGCGGGGCTTCGCCCCCTGGACCCCCAGGTGGCTGTTTTATTGATGTTTTATACACGTGTAAAGAACACTTTCATATATCAACTTTTGTGAATCAATTGTAATAGATTAATAAAGTAAAGGGTGTGTAGTTTCACTGTGAAACTACACACTCTTTACTTTATTAATTAATATCATCTTTCATCTAAAACCTACACCACTTTCTAGAATTTTTTTCAAATTTTTTTCACCCAACCCAAAAGAAGTTAGGAATTTTTGTAAAAAATAGCTTTTTTTAAATAATCATAACTTTTTCAAAAATTTAGTCATCATGACAATTTTTTTTTTAATTTTTGGTTTTAAATGTACTTTAAAAAATAGATAGTTTTTTTAAATCTTTGTTGCAGTATTAAATTCTTCTTCAAAGATAATGTGTTTAGAACTATTGAGAATGAATGACACTCAAAAATCAAACAAATAGGGCTGCCAACACTTGTTTTTTGCTAAGTTAATTTATTTTATTGTTTGGCAAGCTATGTTGGTTAACCTGAATATTTTTTAGTTTTTCCTGAATTTTCCAATTTTCCGGACATCTTTTTCAATTTTTTTTTACGTATTATCCTAAATTGGACTATTACGAAGATTTAAAAAGAAATTAGCCAAATCGGTTCATGCATTTGAGAGATCTGCGCTTACAAAGAAACAGAAATTCATTTTTATTATATAGAAGATGAAGCTGTTGAAGCTTTTATTTTTGTGATTATTTTGATTAAAATTTGAAATTTTAGTTAAATCACACATAATTAATTATAATTATTTATATATTATATATATACGAACAAATATGGTAATACAATAAAACTACGACGTTTCGATCGACTTGTTCTGCGATCGTTCTCAAGTATGAGCATAGGTCGGTCCTTATTTTGGGTATTTTCGAATTTTTTACATTGACAGAGAATCTAATGGTTCGAAATAAATAAAAAAAAAAAATATCCCCCAAGTTTCAAGTCTCTATCTCAATTTTAACCTGTGGCCCACAGCGATGCAAGTTTCCCATCTAATAAAATGGGGTTTTTGGCACTGAACGATCAATTTTTCATTACGGCCAATCTAATGTTTCAAAAAAAATTGAAACTCTGTAGACCTTATCCTTATAATACTAGCTATCCTTCAGAATTTTTAAAGATTTTTAGCAATTATAATTTTGGAGTCTATAACTTACTAAAACTAAGATATAGCAGTATTTTATCTTGCTGTAACTCCAAAATTATAATAGCTAAAAATCTTTAACATTTCTGAAAGATAGCTACTATTATAAGGATAAAGTCTACAGAGTTTTAAATTTTTTAAACCGTTACTCTGGGCGGAATAAAAAATTGATCGTTCAATGCCAAAAACCTCATGTTATTTAGATGAGAAACTTACCTCTCTGTGAGGCACAGGTTAAAATTGAGATAGACTTGAAACTTCGTGGATATTTTTTTTATTTATTTCAAACTATATGAACCTCTGTCAGCGTAAAAATTCGAAAATACCAAAATTAAGGTCCACCCTAAAATGAACACCCACTCCGATTTTAGATTAACTGAATGAGAACGATCTCTCCATTATAATCTACCTGGGAAAAATGTTTACAGGTGTGGTTTCCCATTGCCTTCCAGCGATGCGCCATACATTTTTGATATATATGAAAATAATTGAAAAGTTTTTATTTTGCCGAGAGTAGCAGAGTTGTTAAATCAACCTCTTTGTTTCTTTTTATATATGAAAATAGTTTTAACTAGAGCGAGATTCAATCTCTAGCAAACTCGATCCAAGGTCAAGCCTATTGCTCAATTGGCGCCTCTGGCTTTTACTACAATTTGATAAAATACAAACTAACTTTAAAATGTTAAATTGATGATTCTAGTATAAAATTGAAAATACTAAAAAAAAAATGAAAAAAAGTTTGTTTTGCCGAGAGTACCAGAGTTGTTGATTCTTAAATACAAATCATTGATGTTGTCCTCTGGTTGATTCAAATAAAAACACACATCATTTAAATTTTCATCTTAGTTCTTGTTTTTTAGCCAGGTCACTCAGCAGTCATTTAAAAAAATCCAATCTCAGCTTTAATTAAGGAAAGATCAAAATGAATGTTTTTACTTTTAAATGAACCTATCAGGAATTAATTGAAAAAATAAACGAGAGCTCCGAGGTCTAAAAGTTGAAAAAAAAGGCAAAGAAAAAAAAATTAAATTATTTCTATTTGCGGAAAGAATTGAGAAGAAATTCTGATCAAATTGGACAGCCGGAAAAAATAGAATATTTAATTCAGATCAAAAGGATATTATGGGCATATAGGCAGCTAAAGTCTTATGGTGTCGAATTTTATTTAATGGTATGATTAAAAAGTAAATTCTTGGTTCATGCACAGAAAATAAATATAATTTATAAGAAAGATTGAAGATATAGGGCAAGCCTACGATCACAATTACTATTAAATAAAATTATATATATATATATATTTACATCAAGCAGAGGATACCCTCATTGATTTCCAAAAAAAAGACTCCAAAGGATCACATCTAATATTATCCTGTTTGTTTTTTATGTAGTATTAATTTATTTTATTAGAATCCAATTATCATGGCTTAAATTACAACGACTAAACAGCGCACACTGTTCTTATTCGATCACCGATCCAAGAGCTAATCGAGAAATATTTTTCTTAACTTAATAAAGATATAGAGCTCTTTAACATAGTATTATAAAGAGGTCAGCTATAATGTTTATTGTATTAGGTAATATATCTTAGTTTTTATATTAGTTCCTATAGGGTATGCAAGGGATACTCTTTGAGTTACATAGGTTGCATAAGCAACAGGGGCTCCAATCATTATCCAAGTGGCTTCCATATAAAAGGGATAATAAAAAATATAATATATACCTTTCATTTTATGAACATGGAATTATCAATTTTTAGGGGCCCTAGTCACTCTAAAAATTTATCTCTATACTCCAACAATAATAATTAATAATTTCAAAAAATTAAATGCATATCAATGTTATTTTGACTTATTATTTCATATAGAATTTATTTTTCATTAATTTATTGTTATGATTTTTGAGAAATTTAAACTTTCTCCTTGTTTGATCTCATCTTCCCAGAATCTTGCAGCATTTAATTATTCATGAGTAGGCTCGAGAATAAGACTCAGACCTCTGAATATTCCCTAGTTCTATCATCCGCCCTTTTTTTTCTAGAAAACATCAGATAATCTTGATTAATGAATTCCTACCAATAAAATACAATAAAGTATTATATTAAAACAAAAAACATTTGCATATTAACCAGAATGTACTCCCCCACCCATGGTGAAATTAGTAGTTTGGTTGAATGTTCTAGTTTTTTCATAAATTTTAGGCCTCCTTTGCTAAAGCCATTTAAATTAATGAAATGAACAAAATTAAAATTATTTTACATTTATTTAAAAATTTGAGCATCGAATATTTGAATGGATTAAATATATTAACTTTATATAAATCGAAAATTTTAAATTTATTAAAAATTGTCACATGGGAAATATTTTGATTTTTTTCGGGGGGACGGGAGAAAGGGCTTTAATGTGTTTAGGATGTCTGACTGGAAGATTTTTTTCTGCTCCCTCTTAAAAGTTTCAACAAGAAAATCAAAACCCTAGTGAGAGAAATATAGACTTTTAGAGTCACTATCTTGAAAATGGGTTCATTATTAAAAATCAGGAAAATTTTAACTCCTATTTCCTCATAGATAGTCATATTTAAATAAATCTACTAGCCACTTGACTAACACAAGGATATTCTTCATTGATACAATACAGTATTTATTTTCGGAGATTTATTTCCTAATTTCTTTAGTAATTTTATTGATTCTCATATACTTCTATTGTTGCGTTGCTCTTTAACTGAATTAAGCTTTGGTTTAAAAAAAGTAGCTTGATCTCTAAATTAATTATTTATTATTCCATTAGGGCTTCCCAATTTTTCACCACATTGGAGTGAATAATTAAAAAAGAGCCCTCATGTGAATTACAAGCAGAAAAAAATAATTTCCTCTGATTGTATTGCTTAGAATTGTTAGATTGTAGGGCCCTCAACAATAAACAGTTTAATTTAGAAAGTTAAAAAAATAAGAAAAAAGAGAACTTAAAGTTAAAAGTAGAATGGCTAGGAACTACAGGACTAGGCCTAATTTAGACTAAGTTCGAAGAACATTTAAGTACCATTGTGTTTTATAAAGAAGAAGTTTTAATGAGAAAATCATGGTAATTACTTTAGTTGGAATTTCGAATAATTCTTAATCAGTCAGCAAACAGCCTAAGAAAAAGAACTTTCGAATGAGCTGAAGAAAAGAGAAAAGTATAATTCGAAATACTTTCTTATTTATTAGATTGATAGAATTTACTAATATATTAGATTAGAGATAAGAATAAAATTAAATGAGCTTGATTTCACTAACCTGTTTTTTCACGAAGGACACGAAGCCATAACCTTTGGATTTGAGCGTTTGCGGGTCCCGCACTACTCTACAGTCTCTGTAAAAAAAGAGAAAATAATACGAATTAGATAAGTCATCAATAGAAAGTACAAATACACTATTATATATTTCACGAGCTTTTCGTGCGTGCCTTTGGCACGCCCTCGAAGCTCGGCCCTCCGGGCTGCTGCCCTGGCGGGCAGCGTCTCAGTCCAAACATTTTATTCCTCTTAAAAAACCACACTCCAAATGTATACCCGTAAACTACCAAAAATACACCGTCTTTTAAAAGTTTCGCCTCTTTAATTTTTGAGTGGCGAAGGGGGGGGGGGGAGGAATAATTATCAATATATTTAATGTTTCTTAATTTAAAATGAATTGGAGTCTTTCATTTCAAAATTCGAGTCCAAATTACAATTATATTTCAAATTTGCCTGGTTAATTAATATACATTTAATGTTTCTTAATTTAAAATCTATTGGTGTTTTTTCATTTTCATTCGAATTCAAATGAATACAATATTATCTCGACACAAAGTCTAAATCAAAAATATATAGTTTTAGTAACAGAAATCAAGTTGTAAATATTAATGTTGCATTGGTGTAATGGCTAGAGCTGATGTAGTATATTATAATTCTGCTGAGAATGAAATACAATATATTATTGTTACTGCCACTGAAAAAGGAGACAGAGGGGAATGTCGCATTGGATTTCCTTCACTGGCTTTTCAAAACCCTGAAGAAGGAGGGAGTAGGCTCCGAAACGTCGGTTTTATGAATAAAAAGATAGTGTAAATTATCTTCTTCTTTTTTTGGACTGCCTCATCAATATCCACTTAATTAAATATAAAGTTTTTATTTAAATAGGCCAAACGTTTCGTTGCTGGTTCGCAACTTAAACTTAAATGAGCCACTGAAGTAGTTGCGAACCAGCAACGAAACGTTTGGCGTATTTAAATAAAAACTTTGTATTTAATTTAAAGTCAACTCCCTACGATCCCATTAATTAATAACTATTATATTTTCTTTTTTAAAATATTAATGATTAATTTGAAAGTATTAGAAAAATAAGGACAAGTTTTTTGTGTGACTTTTTTATTTATCCACCAACGTTTCGTCGACTTTGCCGACTTCTTCAGGGCTTCAAATATTCATGTCACACATTCGTCTAAATTTTCCTTCAATGGTAACGAAGATAATAAGAAAATTTAGACGAATCTGTGAAATGACAATTTGAAGCCCTGAAGAAGTCGGCAAAGTCGACGAAACGTTGGTGGATAAATAAAAAAGTCACACAAAAAACTTGTCCTTATTTTTCTAATAAAAGTTTTCAAATTAATACAAATTATGAACGGAAATGATAATAATAATTAATGAATAATAGTGAATATTTTTTGATGTTTCGGAAATTGGGATTTCTGGCCAATTGACATCGATATTGGTTAAAGATAGTATAACTTTTTCTTTGGAGACGAACTGATATAGTAATAGCTCAGGATCGGGCCTAGACAGTCCAGAAATAAATAAGAGACTACTTCCAATAAAATAGTATTTATTGGAAATGTTTCCCCTTATAATATTAATTTGAAACCGACGTTTCGGAGGATCTCGTTGAAGAAAGAGGGAAGATCCTCCGAAACATCGGTTTCAAATTAATAATATAAAGGGAAACATTTCCAATAAATACTAATTTATTGGTAGTAGTCTCTTATTTATTTCTAGACTATTTCTATAATATTAATTTGAAACCGACGTTTCGGAGGATCTTCCCTTCTTCTTCAACGAGATCATCCGAAACGTCGATTTCAAATTTATATTATAAGGGGAAACATTTCCAATAATCACTATTTTATTGGAAATATTTTCTTATTTATTTCTAGACTGCCTTCACCCGGTCCTGAGGTATTTGTTAAAGAAAATTGAAAGGCCTAAAAGTTAAATTTTTAACCTACTTTATTAAAGGAGGAAGTTACTAATCACTATATACATATATTAAATATAAGCATTTGTCTAGAAAATTAATGCAGTTTGAATGAAAACAGGTGTATGAATCAAGTAAGTGAATAAATAAACAATAATTTTGAATCATTCAAATTTATCAAGTTAATCCAGAAAGCATATCCATACACGTTATCTTTGAAAAAAAAGTAAATTTCTTGAGAATTTTAATTGAATAAAATTTTGCAAATCTGCAAATTAAATTGAATGAAAAACAATTTTTTTTTTTATGAAATTTCGCAAGCAATTAAAAAAATAGTAAAACCTAGAAAAAAAATAATAATAAACGGTTTCAAATGTGTACTAAAAGGGATAAATATATTTTTTAAGCCATCAACAAAATTTATAACAAGTGAATTCTATTCAATAACTTTACAAAGTACAGATTTTGTAAATTGTTTATATGTAGTATATCATGCTATGGAGAAAGGAGGGGATATATTCGAGGGGTTTTGGTTTATTTACTAAAGGCTATAGCAGTCTTCAAATTCCATGGTTCTCATTCATGATGAGCAGTAGTAATAATAATAAAAATATTGGTATATAAAGTAAAGTGTTCATTAAACAAAATACTTCGCTATAAACGTTATTTTCAAAAACGACTGCCATTATACTCAATAATTTAGAAAGTAATTTCAATATTCCCATATGCTTTTAGCATCCAAAATCTTCATGCTTAAACTGAAAAAGTGTCAAACCAGCTTATCGTCAAGACATTATTTATTCTTATGAATTTTAGAGACTAGAAATCATTCGTCGCCTACTTCTTCCCCGAAATTTACATTCGCCAATCCTTCAAGACCTTGTTGTAGAGACACCTTAGTCTCCAGCCCTTAAAATAAACATTGTAATCTTCAAACCTTCAAAACCCGAGTGCATAAACACCTACGTCTCCACCCCCTCTCTTAATCAACTTTCCCTTCTCTTCGGTAATGTAAGGGTCTTTTGAGATTCACAGGGGCTGCATCTTTACTGGTGCGCCCCTTCTTGCATTCGATTGCATTAAAAAAAAAAATGTATTTTTCTTTCGAAAACATATAGGTCTTTCATGACCTAAAAATGTCACACCTTACATCTATCATTGCCAGCAAAATAATAAGAGTATTTTTTTTCTTGTGTAGCTGTAACAATTTAAGGGGACACATAAAGAACCAATTAAAATAAATCTCCATCAATCGACGTTTCGAATGTATCTTTTCAATTCTTCTTCAGGCCGATGAAATGTTACAATTGACAACAAATGTTTATATAATATGGACACCCGTAGTCAAATCGGTTGCTTATGTATTCTCCTAATATGAGTATTTCTTTAATATATCCATGAATATATTTTTTCTATTATTGACAGGCCCGTGGAGACCTGTTACGGGCCCTGGGGCAAAATCAAACCTTCAATGTTGGGAGAAATAAAAGTACTAGATTTTTCAATATGTAAAATATTTTATTATTTAACAAATAAATAAATAATCCGTAACATTATCTAATTTTGCTATTTAATATTTTTATATTTATAATAATTAATAAATAATAAGTAATAGATAAGATTGAAGTAGTTTTTGGACACGGACTGATAAGTGAAGTGAGTGGTCTTTAATGAGGCAGGGAAAAGTTCAAAAAAGAGAGATAAGTAATTATTACTATCTTTTTTTTATTGAATACCGACGTTTCGGAGGTTTATTCCCCCCTTCTTCAGGCTTTTCAAAGGTCAGTTAAGGATACCATATGATATTCCCCTCTGACTCTTCTCTCAGTGGAGGTAACAATATTATACATTATTTCATTCTCAGCAGAATTTAGTGTAGTAAACCTCCGAAACGTCGGTATTGAATAAAAAATTAATAATTATTTCTCTTTTTAGAACTTTGAACTGCCTCATAAAAATCCACTCAATAAGTAATTGATTTTAATAGTACAACAATTTGTTTAACATTGATAGTGCTGGGCCACTTTCGGGCCCGGGGGATACTACCCCGCCTGCCACCTGTCCCTCCACTTGTCGGGCCTGATTATTGATGGAAATATAAAATAACGATATTCAAAGAGTAAAAAAAAAAAAAAAAAAAATTGGAGGGTTTATCTTTTTATTTTCTTAATTTTTAATTTTTTTTAGAGACTGGAATATCACTGAATATGAATGGAAATTCAAATGAATTTATTTCTTAATTTCTCTCTAATGAAATGAATATAAATTGGAAAAATTCATTAAAATTGTAGTATAGAATATTAGATTCAATGAATAATAAACATTGTGGGAGCGTTGGAAGAGGGGGTGGGGGGAAGGATTTGTCATTTTCTTATTATAATTAAAAAAATCCTAACTACTTGTTCCTCTCTTTCCGCTTGGCCCGCTCGCATTGTCTCAACCTCTCAATCATTAATATGATAAAGAAAAAAAAAGCAGATAAAAAAAAAGAAAAGAAATATTATTGAACAGGAAAATCCCTATCTAAGAAGAGCTTATTAACCAGGAGATCAGTTTGTAATTTGGTACAAAGATCACGCTCCTCGTTCCTGCACCCCCACCATGATCCACCCCTTTTTTGCTCGTGACCCAAGCTGGGGCTAATTTTAAATTTATCCATTGACTCGAGGGATAAGAGAGGAGCAGATATCGCTAACGAGGGGCTGTGGACCTGCCAAAACTAGGGTGCAATTTCTGTTCACCGGGGAGGGGGTTGGATGCCACACAGGGGGGGGGGGTGAAACGTGATGCAAGACAGAAAAAGAGCGAAGACGAGACGCGGAGGAACAAGAAGAAGAGCACCCTGAAATTGATTGGAGAGACGGAAGGATCCTGAAGAAGGAAAAAAGCCTCGGAACCCCCACTGGGAACCCCCGGAGACTCACCCCCCATACGAAAACGACGACTTTGTCGACCTTCTAAGATTTCTCAGCAAGAGAGAGAGAGAAAAAAAGAAACAGCATCCTTCCGACAAAGTTAACTCGAAGGTTTCCCAACTCTACTCTTGTCCTCATCTTATTATATCTATATAGATATATATATATGCCGCAAATCTTATTTCAATTGGATTTAAGTCGGACAAATATTAAATTTGTTCGCTTTAAACCAAGAGATAAATCCAAGAGGCGTAATCTAATTTCATCCAAGTGCATAACAAGAGTTGACTTACAATGAAATTTCATCGCTCCAGATTTTTAAAGAAGAGAAAAGAATTAATTTTATTTTAAATCGATGAAAAAGTAAAAAGAGTGACAAAAAATATTTTCTCTCTTATATTTTTAAAATGGTAATAAGTAATTTTTGGGGTAAATCACACGGGTTTCATACAATCAATCAATAAATCAATTTGCAAAAGAAGTATGTTCTAAGAAATTATGTTATTCGGAAATTGTACTTTTCATTATCCTCGGGCTATATCTCTTTTTTTTTTTTTTTTTTTTTTTATAATGATATTGATACAAGTAGAAGTTGCACCAAGAAGGTACAACCTCTGAAGTCCGTGGTGGACCCTTGTAACGTGAAGATAAGGAGAGATTTAGGGATTGGGTAGCAGTCGAAGGTATCTGTGGATGCTGGTCTTGAAAGATTGAAGTCTAATGATATTAATTACACTGGTCGGCAAAAATTTATTACCATAAACCTAACAATGAATTCCAGTCGAGTTTTATACGCTGATTATCATGTGATTTCCTGATCAGGTCAGAGTTTTGAGATATTATCGGTCAAAATGACAAAAAAGACCATTTTGAAATGACAAAAAAGGCCATTTTGACATTAAACAGCAATATTTGCAATCAAAATATTTTGTTAACGTTATAGAAAACAGCTTCCTCTTTGATTTTCAAATTACCACTTGTTTTAGCTCAATTATGGTAGAACTCGAGTTATAGCTAAAAAAAACTAAGACCATATGTTTTTATCTACGTTTTTTATCCTTTATAATCTTTTAGTTATAACTCGAGTTCTAATTAAGCTAAAAACAAGTGGGAATTTGAAAATCAAAGAGGATGCTCTTTTCTATTACGTTAACAAAATATTGTGATTTCAAATAATGCTGTTTAATATCTAATGGGACTCGAAAATAAGGTCAAAATAGGCTTTTTCGTCGTTTTGACCGACTAATATATCTCAAAATTTTGACCTGTTGTAAAAAATCGAGAATTTGTATGATATAATCACTGTATAGAACTCGACTGGAATCTATTGTTAGGTTTACTGTTAGAAATTTTTGTTTAATTTAAATCCAGCAGTGTTATTAGAAAAAATAAATAAATAAATGAAGAGTTTTTCCTTAGTTTTTCAAAATATTTCCATAAAAATTAAAATATTTTGTTAAAAAAAAAATTAAATTAAATTAATTAAAATAATTTTTATAAAAAAAAAATAAAACCGACTTCAAAAAACTTAAATGCAACAAATAAAATAATAATAACTTAAAAATAAAATAAAATCCACTAAAAGTTATAAAATAATTATTTTATTTAGTTACAACTAAACGACGAAATATTAACATGAAATCACTTTTTGAAGTCGGTGCCAAACAAACTATACCTATAAGCGAGCGTACCCGCCAAACGTACTAAGTAAGATCCGTCAAGTGCGATTCATAAAATGTATATGTTTGGCACCGACTTCAAAAAGTAATTTCATGTTAATATTTCGTCGTTTAGTTGTAACTTAATAAGATAATTATTTTATACCTTTTAGTGGATTTTATTTTATTTTTAAGTTATTATTATTTTATTTGTTGCATTTAAGTTTTTTGAAGTCGGTTTTATTTTTTTTTTTTTATAAAAATTATTTTTATTTTTCTCTTTTTAGTGATGTTATTAATAGTGATCATATCATCAGAACTTGACCAAATTAATATGACACCATTCATAAGATACCCCCTTTCCAATAAAAAAAAATCATCAAAATCGGTTCATAAACAAAGAAGTTAGGCCAGAACAAACCTAACAAAAAAGGTCTAATACCAATGAAAAAAAACGGGACCAATCGGAAGCTAGACTGAACCCAATGCAAAAAAAATCGGTTCACATTTGGCGGAGATATGAGGTAACATAGACACAAAAAAAAAAAAAAATCCAGTCGAATAGAGAACCTCCTCCTTTTTTGAAGTCGGTTAAAAATAAACGTTTCGTCCCTGAATTCTGGCTTCTTCACTGGCCCATTTCATAAATTCATTTGTCAAATGTTATAACTATAAGAAAAAACATTTTAAAGGACAATCAAGATTGTTTCATATAGTTTATCTTTGATTTAATAACAGATTGTTAATGTTTCGGAAATAGGTTTTTTCTTGTCGTTATAACATCTGACAAATAATTAAAAAAACACTGCGTTCAATTTAAAAAATCTTATCCAACTCCCTACGATCCCTATTAAAAATTATTAATATTATTCCAATTCCAATCTCCCAATATGCCATTGAGAGGGATTAACTATTACATGTAGCATTATAATGAAACGAAGAAAATATTTATATATGGATTGATTAAACTAAATTTTCATTTTATTCGATAAATAAATAATCAAATAAAAGGGATTTATTGTCAGTGATGGATTTTATGGTTAAAAAAGCGTGGGTGAGTGTGATTGAATTTTCATTATTAACTAAAATTTTACTTTTGTTTTAATTGAATGTATAGGTCATGGTTCAAATCCTGGAAATTTCGAAAGATATACAATTTATTTAATTTTTTTACTTTACCATACAGGGTATGGCCAAGTATTGTAATCGTGAATGAAATAAGTGTTTTTTTCCTTCTTTTTTTCAAAATATCTAAAAAACGGCTTAAACTATTTTTATTAAAAAAATTGAGCGAAACCATGGTATTTTGCTCTACAAAAAATCTCTAAAAAGTGAACATCGAAAAAATTATATTTTCCGAGATAATAATTGTTTTGTCAAAATGTCTGTTAGTCTGTCTGGTTGTCTGTGTGTTACCAAATTTTTGTGGACGAGCTAGCTCAAAAACTAGTGTGAAGATAAAAACCAAATTTCACACGTAGTTAAGAGCTGATTAGATTTTGGTGCATATCGACCCAAAATTAAGGGGGTGAAGGGGGGGGGGGGTTAAACATTAAAAATCTAGGCCGTTTGAGCAAACTCAACCAAATTTTGTATACATAATCAGTGGACCCCCAGAAGTCTAAAAATGCAAAAACTATCCGCCCAAAATGAGGGGGGTGGTGTAGGGTCAAAAAATGAAAATCTTGGCCTTTTACCAAACTCAACCAAATTTTGTATACATAATCACTGGGACCCCAGAAGTATAAAAATGCAAAAACTAACCCCCCCTACATGATTATAAATAATTTTAGGGGCCAGGTTGTATTGTAAAGTCAAGTGGATGGCCACATCAGAACACGTCAGCTTATTTAGTTATATGTTTAAAGCCATAGGATTGTAGTCAACTCAGCTATTAATTGAAGATTCGTATTTCTGTAATTTACACTTTTTGAGATATCGATACAACAAACAGCGAAAACAGACTAAAATAACACACGCGTTGTAATCTGACCAGCTCGCTATTACAACTAAATGAATTCAACTCCATCCAATCGGATATTCGAATCCATGAGAAATAACAGATAAAATGTTTCTAATTAAATAGACTGATTATTCAAATCTTCAAAGCTATAGTCTAATAAATAAATTTGGTATATACAAATGCTTATATTAGTGCCCAAAATGAAAATTTTTGGAGGATATTGTTAAAATGTTGTGAATTGTCGGATGTATTTTAGATTCTCATAAACTGAATGGAATTCTTTGGATTGTACCAACTATGGTAAAATTAATTGATTAAAAATTTTATATTAAAAAGAATTTACTTTATTTAGGGTCGAATCTAAGATTTTTATAGAAATTTTTACATTGTATATCAGAGGGCTTCGTCCTTTCAGGAATCGAACCCAAGCGCTAACTTGCTTACCGGGCAGTCAGCCAAACCCTGATCTCTGATATGCAATGTAAAATTACTTTCTACTAAAATCTTAGATTTTACTCTATGGTAAATAAAGTAAATTATTTTTAATATAATTGTGGTTAAAATTTACCTGGGTTCTATTTTTAAAAAATTCCATCTTTTTTCAAAAAAATATGGTTAAATCTTTATATCAATTATTTTAAAAGTTTAATTTTTGGCTTTCGTTATATGTTGCATGTTTGGAGGTGATAATCTCAAGGGTCTGACTATGTTAGTTGACCGGAAAGCAAACTAGTGTTTGGGTTCAACTCCTGAGGGGGCAGGACTCTCCTATATGCAATGTAATCATATCTATTAAAATTTTTGCTTCGATCTAAATTCAAATTTATATTTTAACTAACTTACTAATTTATTCGATGGTGGTCTAACCAGAAAAAAATTATCCCGTTAACAACTTGGCCATCAAAAACTATACAAGCAAATTATAAATTTTATCCAAAGTCGCAGGATTACATTGCCAGTAAAAGCCCTCTTCTTCCTCGTATTAAATAATTTTTTGTTTTGATTTATTTAAACTGAGGTTTTGTTTTAAATATTTCTGTGTAAAGAGGCGTTTCCGCGTATAAACCTAAATGAAGTAAATTGGAATGGAATTAATCTAAAACTTTGAAACAATTCATTTTATAAATTATTTTTGGTTTTCCAGAAGAATAAACATTAAAATTAAAGAATTTTTCATTTCACTTCTCCTAATGGAGATATAGGTATAATATATATTATTTTAAGTTTTGAATAATAATAA
This sequence comes from Forficula auricularia, assembly GCA_024734495.1. Taxonomy (NCBI): domain Eukaryota; kingdom Metazoa; phylum Arthropoda; class Insecta; order Dermaptera; family Forficulidae; genus Forficula; species Forficula auricularia. The sequence continues at coordinate 8,364,580 of JALMQS010000225.1, forward strand.
TAATAATATTAATAATAATATGTGTATAATCCAAAGAGTTTACAATAAAACCCTCGCGTTTGATTACAAAGAGAAATTAACAGTTAATACTAGTATGTTTGTTTATGAAATTACTGACGGTCGGATGAACAGCACAACAGCCGTTGCTCTCCATTTAGAAAAGGGTTGCTTTGTGCGCACCCCTTACGTCCACCCCCGCAAACACACCGGTCCTTTCATCTTGGCCGAAAAGAGCCCCAGGGTGTGGATGGAATAGAGCGCAAGCAAGGGGTATGTCAGGGGTATACGCTTTCTAAAAAGAAATTAAATGCATGTCAAACTGACCCTTCCCGTTAATTCATTACAAGTTTTGCAGATGTGTTGAATTAACAACAGGCTATTGATAGAAAAGGAGATTTTGCCCAAAAACAAAAGTACAAAAAAGTATACCTTTGAATTAAATTAAAAAGAGAGAAACTGTTGGGGGAAAAACAACACCAGATCCCCATTAAGGACAGATTATTTATCTTTGATACGTAATCAGGTAATGAGAGAGAAACGTTTCTTTAATGGCACTATACAAGTTACTAATTCTAGCACTGTTGCGAATTCAGAATAACCACTATGCGTCAATAATAGCCTCTATTCACTAACAATAATAATAAATTTTCAATAAACATATAACCAAAGTGGTTAGTAAGGCAAATCGAATTTGGGGATTCATCATTCGCAAAACTAAATTCTTCACAAACACGACTACTATCAATCACTTGTACATAATCTTGTTTAAATCCGTATTGATGTATGCATCAACCATTTGGAGACCTAATTTGAAAATGAATATAGCAAGGCTTGAGAGAGTTCAGCATAAGGCGTTGAGGTATCTTGCGTATCTATCTGGCAACCCTATGTCTAGATTGGACCACGATTATACAGAAATTAGTGAAACCTTTAGTCTACCAACAATTCTATCATCCGTTGCTTCTGACAATGTATTAACTTACAAAATTATATCGAATATTACCTCGGTAAAGGAGGAAATTAAAAACCATTATAAGAATTATGTTGATAGGCTGGAGAACCATCCAAGTGATATGGTTAAAGGATTGTTAATCCCACCCTGTGAAAGAAGACTTAAAAAGTGTTTACCCAGTGATATACCTACAAGGTTTTAGTGACTTAATCAAAGTTTATTTCATAATTGCTAAATGTAATTATTAGAGATAGAATACAACTATCGGGTTGTTTCTTACATGTTTTTAGACTTCAATAAATCATTTACTTAATGTTAACTGACAGATTGTAAATTTAAGTGGAAATAATAAAAAAAAAAAAAAAAGAATTCATTGTCCAGAACTAAAGTCTCTTTTTCCTTTAAATAATCCTACATATGTACTTAGACACAACCAGCCTTTCTACCCTAAAGTACCAATCACGCGTCACGATGAGAACAATCCAATCTATAGACTTTGTGTTTGCTATAACGCTCTTTTCTCAAGAATTAGTGTAATAGATTGGGCTTCTCATCCTAATAGAGTGACTAAAGGAATTAAAGAAAATACGCTATCTTATGATTATGCTTTAAAATTCAAAATTCATTTATTTGTTATTTACAGAATTTATCTTCACTTAACAAATTACCTATTATATCTCTCTGTCTTTCTATGTGTATAATATTATGTTTAAATGTAACCAATTTGTAAAGACCTTTTGCCGTCGCAAATAAATAAATAAATAAATAAATTGAGTGGATATTGATGAGGCAGTCCAAAAAAAAGAAGAAAATTTAGACCAGGATGTCCAGCCTTTTGGCTTAAACGGACCGCAAATAAATTATACTAATTCAATTAATATTATTTGTTAATCCAAATAGATAGTTAATAATGTAGAATAATGATATCCACCATGACAAAGAAACAAAAATGTCATAGCATAATAATCTTCGAGTTGTTTTCCTTCAGGATTTTGTTTTTAAATCACTTACCACTTCATAAAGTTTTACTGAAATAATAAATATTAAAAAAAAAAAAATATGGAAATATGAGATGAAGAATAATTTTTTAATATTCGAAACTTTGTTAGTTTTTTACTTGATAATTATGCTTATAATTTTGCTTTTAAGAATTTTATTCTCGAAAATAGCTTCAAGTAGGTATTTTTAAATTCATATTTCTAAAAAGTGAATAAATATTGTGAAGCCAGGAGCAATATTTCTTTCTGAGTAGATAATTTTTATAAAATTTTTATAAAGAGAATATTATTAATTTTTTTTTTCATTTCCATATATATTATTCAATCACAAAGAATGGTATGGGTTCTTGGTGAAACATTTTAAATAAAGTAAAGGAAATTTTTTAAAAAAATTTAAAAAAGTTCGAAAATTTTTCAAAATTTTCTTTACTTTACTATAGTCTCTAACAAATAAATTATATGTAGACAACCTTATTGATTTCCCCTTATGAATCAACTCTACTAATCTTGGCAAACTAAATCCTTTTTAAGAAATATTTACATTATGTTGATGAAATTCAATTTTAAATCAGCCGATTTTTATTTTAATAAAAAACCACAAATTAGAATAATAAATTAATTACTAGATTTCTCAAAGGTTAGTAAATTATAAACGAGTAGCGGAATAAGAATTATACCTGTTGAGTGCAAGAGAAAGAGAGGGTGTGCGTGGGTGGTTAAAAAGCGCGTAAAATCCAACCATTGTAAAGGTGAAATTTTCGCAAAGAGGTTGATTAAAGAGCACTTTATTTTAAGCTTTAAGAAGGGTTGTATTGGAAGACGGCGTCTCTGTCCAGCGCTGACCCATTAAACTTGCAAGCCGACAGAGGGCGCTAATGATCTGCAAATTATTCACGAGTGTCAGAGGCGAAGAAGGGCAAGCAACGAAAGATGCCCAGCACAAGAGGGACAGACAGACAAACTCGTCTTTTTCTCTTCATTCGTTATTTAAAACCAAATAAAATCCTTAACAAATGTGCGAAAAATAGACATTTCTCTCATAGTATATCGAATATAAAATTTAAATAATGAAAATGAAAGTTTTTGCCGAGAGTAGCAGAATTTTTATATATTGAAGGAGACAATAAAAGAGTGTGTCTTCTGCTGGAATTATAAATTTTATTTATTTATAACGAGACTATAGTTTCGAGGGCTTGCCCTCTTCATCAGTCTATTACAATGGATTCACAGGAATTAATTCATTTTATAATTCCAGCAGAAGACACACTCTTTTATTGTCTCCTTCAATTTAAATAATTAGTTAAACTAGAAATAAAATTTATTTATTTTAATTCTAGTGTAGAAATTAATTAATTTAAGGGAGGAATTAAACTGAATAAAACTTGAAAAATATAATGAAAATTATTAAACTTTTGTTCTTATATATGAAGTGAAGGAATATGTTCATAGAAGTGTTTTCGTCATTTCTGCTTTTCTACTTTGTGCAGCGAAATTTCCCTTTAACTATTGAGACGACAGGTGGGACCCTTTGTATTAATGTCAGATTTTTTAGAGGGTGTCAAAAATAAATTTATTCACTTTATGTCAAATCAAATAGCGAATTTCTTCGCTCTAAATACTCATCTATTAAAATAGATAAAAATATCTTTAGAACTAATATTTTATTTTTCTATGAAAATCAAAGATTGTGACGACAAGGGGACCCTTCGTATTCATTTCAGATTTTTTCGAGGGTGTCAAAAGTAAATTTTTTCCCTCTATGTCAAATCAAATAGCAAATTTCTTCTCTCTAAATACTCCTCTATTAAAATAGATTAAAATATCTTGAGAATGAATAGTTTATTTTTCTATGAAAATCAAGAATTGAGACTACAGGGACCTATGTATTCATTCCAGATATTTTCAAGAGTGTCAAAGTTAAATTTTTTCCCTTTATTTCAAAACAAATACCTTATTTGGTCTCTCTAAATACTCTTGTATTAGAATCAATCAAAATATCTTTGGAATTAATAGTTTATTTTTCTATGGAAATCAAAAATTCTGACCACAGAGGGGACTCTTTGTATATATTTTAGATATTTTCAAGTGATCTGACATTGAACTGAAATAAAAATTTAATAATGTCCCTTTATTAGGTAGCATTTTATAAAAATATCTACCAAGAAATAAATATTTCTGTCTATGCAATATTTATTTACTTTTAGAAAATTGTAATTAACATATACGTGAAGCTATTTTCAAAAATAAAATTCACTAATAGCAAAACTATAAGCTCCACCATCTCGTAAAAAAAAATCATGGAGTTTCGAATATTTAAAAATTATTCTTGATCTCATATTTCTATTTTCTTAAATATTTATTAATTCACTAATTAAAACTTTCTAAAATGCTAAATGATTTAAAAACAAAATCCTCAAGGAAAAGAACTCAAAGATACTATGACAATTTTGCTCTTTGCCATGGTGGATATTATAATTCTACATTATTAATTATCTTTTTTGATTAAAAAATATCAATAGAATTAGAGTATTTTATCTGCGGCCCGGGACAATTTTTTTCTTCAAATGTGGCTTATGTAAGCCAAAAGGTTGGACACCCCTGATCAAATTGCTTATTCCGATGACCGCTATACTGGAATTCTCTTTCTGGTTTAATCTTTCCCAATTCTAGAACCTTCAAATACGAAGTTCACAAATTCCTTGGACTGAAATTAATCAGATATATTATAAAAGTTGCAACCCTCTCTTTCTATTCCATTTTTGGAAGCAAACATTTTCCAGGATTGAAATATTGATACCCTGATTGAAGCTCAAAATGTTTCCTCTTACTTTGTGCAAAAAGCTCCCAGGTATTATTTTAAGGAATAATTAATGAGACAAGTTTTCCTATTCTGTAATTATGACGTGCCACTTTTGACATCCCTTGAGAATATATGTGTGTGTGTGTCTGTGTTTATGTGTGCGTGGTGGTATTACTCCCCCAGCAAAAAGCTTTGTCCCTCTTATCTCCAGCGAGAACAGTAACAAATTCCAAGTTTCAACTTGCCTAGTATGTTTGTTTCTGTAAACTTAGATAAAAAAAATACTGGTTTTAATCATAGTTGTATTTTCAAGGGTTATTCTGCCCCTCTGCATCAGCCGAAGTTTTTCTTCCTTTGAGGTCAATAAAGTTTTTTTCTCTCATGGAGTATGTGAGTGTTTTGAGCCTCTTTTGAGTAGTCTTTACAGTTTATTTATATATAATTCCATTTGAATTTAATTTCGAAGTCTACCAGGCCTTGTGCAAACTTGAACTGCATGTAATAAATAAGATCTTTTGTTTATTTTTATCAAAATCGTTTTTGCAAAATTTTGAAAAAAAGTTCTGAAATAATGTAGTCTAAAATAAAAAAGAAAGTAAGTAACCAATAATAGACAAATTCCTTTTAAATATTAAGCAAATTATTATAAATTCCATTATAAAATAAGATGATAAATAGTTCATTCTGAATTGGAAATTCTTTTTCTTTTTAGAAATGTAAATAATGACATTTCAAATATGAATTGTGATTAATCTAAGAACCGGTTGAGAATAATACATAGGTCCTATTTAATTCCAAAAATTTGGTAGTTTAAAATGTACTTCAATAATTAGAACCAAACCTATGGTAATGTTTGTTTCATGTGAGTAGATGATCAAAATAATTTATTTTTTTTTTAATTCAAATAATGATAAAAATAATTTGATTTGAACATAAAATTACCTACATTGGTGTAGAAATAATTTTTCCTAGATAATAATTATACACTTATGTACTAACTCGTATTTGATAAATAATTAATATCTTTAAAAATCATTATTATAAAGAGATTTTTTGAACAATTATTTTTCTCCTCTCGGTAGCCTCTATCGGAAAATACAATACTAAGAAATAATATTAATAATTTTTCTAAAAGCATCATTTGCTTGAAGAAAACATGGTTTGCACCTTTCATGGTCAAATTTTAAATAAGTATGTATTGTTTTTATTTTTTAATGAGCTCTAGAGAGACTGCAACTCCTTTCACATTCCCAATGTTTGTAATCTTAAATCATCCGGCTTTAAAAATAACTTCGACTCCAATCTACCTTCTCGATTAAATACATTTTGTTCAATATTAATAACTCCTCATATAATTTGTTCTCTTGTAATTGCTAATAATCTCCATAAAAAAACAATTCACTTAATGTGTCTATATATTGATTGTATCCGATCGATATCCACAGTGACATTGACGTCAATTTACTAAGATGGAAAAATAGTTCTCATTCATCTATTATTTAAAAGAAGCTTTTAATTAAAAACAGGCCATCATGGAAAGAAAAACAAAACATTTTTTTTAAATAAAAACAAAATTCGACCCCCTCCCCCTCCCCCCCCTTACCCAAATTGTTTTTTATATCATATAAATACATTGATTTTTAGGGTTCTTTATAAACTTAAAACAGAACTGTAATTAGTCTGTCTATGGTATCTTTCCATAGGTTGAAGCAGTGTAGCTCGTTAACTAAATAAGACTTTTCGACTTCTAATTTATATGTAGTTATTCATTTTTCCCAAAATCAAAATATTACATTACAATTTTTATAGGATGATTATTTTCGATAAATTTTTAGGGGTCTAAAATTGTTATGAATTCACTAAAAGAATAGACCTATTATATTTTTTAAAATTGTCTTTGTTTTAAAATATGTCTGTGTGTAAGGGATTATTTATTAACACGAATTTCAAAATTTTCAGACCTCCTCTGTGTCATATTCTGTCACATTTTCTTCAAGTCCCACTCCCCTGTATAGTGACCTCACACTATCTCTTTTATACTCTATAATTTAATCATTGTAGATTGTATATTTGAAAAAATTTTGACTTTTGTGACATAACAATTTTTAAGATCTCCGGGGCCCCCTGTCAGATTTTGTCACAAATCTGAAATGGCCCCTCCTTCCTTACTGTGTGACGTAATTTATAGACGGGCCCTAAAATATACATTAAAAAACTTCCCGGAATATTCCTCTCGAATTCGTCTAGTTGATAGTTAATAGAAATAAAAATATTTCAAAATTTTATTTAATATAAATATTATTTTGATATTTTTATTGTAATACATATATTACATATATAAGTTATATTATTATTATTTAATTTTGGGCCGGTGAGTCGGGTTAGCTGAGCCAGCTAACGCACTGGCCTCGCTTCGGCATCGATCGATTATGACGATGTTGGAGTAGAAGGCCGGGGTTCGATCCTGGCTGGCAAATAAAAATTTCTACCAGCTAAAAACTCGGCTCCCTCACTAACCCTACTAACACTTTACTTGTCTGCTGTCTAGATGAGCTTTGTTCCCGGTGACATTAAATAAATAAAAATAAAAAAAAAATTGGGCCCTCAAAAAAATTTCTGGGAACTACAGAGTGAGATAAATATCTTATTAGGGGAAACTGCAATTTTATCTTAGAGCTTAGACTGTACAAAAAAACAACAGTTTGCGAGCCTAACTACATAGTATCTATTTGACAATATAATATGTTTTTTTTTCAAATTTATATTTATTCTCTGCTAAATTTAAGCAGCCCAGTGAATGTTAACATTTGTTTTTGGAAATCAAATATTAGTTATTTTTGAGATTGATGATTATATTATCGGTTAATCAATCTTACTTTTCTTATTCTTAATGTCTACGCTAAAGGGAATTTGAACATCCTGTATCCATTATCCGCTAAGCAAGCCAATCACGGATTCTCTCCTTTCTGCTTTTATTTCTCTCTTGATGTAATCTTACAAAAAATAATAATAGAAATCTTTCTTTTCAGGTCCCTGACGCATCATTTCAAGCCACGAGTTTTTTTGTTTGTACAACCGGTTTAATAAAGCAACTGCAATTCCGGATCAGATAATCGGTAAGTACCTACCTACATTAATTTTTAAGAAAAAATATTTACTCAATGGTTTCGAAGAATATTGATTCATATTGATGATTGATAATAAACATGTTTAATTTATAAAATCTAAAACTACTAATACTATTGGAATTTATATTTTTAAATAAGGTTTTGAACAGAGAAACGTCATACTTTAAAAATTTTAAATTTGAATAAAATTACATTCATAAAAATAAATTAATAGTAAATTAAAATGATTTATTAATTTGATGCAGTTTTAAATTTTGATCATAATATGTAGGTATAAACATTTTTGTCCTAAAATTACTAAGGAAAAATCTATTCACATACCTAAATGAAAATGTTAAATTGGATTTCCTATATAATAAATAAACGAATAAATAAATAAACACCTGGTGTGTTTCTTAATAGTTGTGCTCTTATGCGGATATCGGGTAAGTTACAATTTCAGAGTTATTTTGAGGATTTAGAAGAATAAATCAAGTTTTTTACTTTTAAAAAGTTTAGAAATGACGTATGATGATTTTATGTCATAAATTGAATATCTTTTTCATTGATTAAAAAAGTCATTTCTATTTTTTTTTCTTCAAAATTCATTATAATTATTCGGCTTTGGAACACTATATATGTATCAGTGGCGGTTGGTGACTTTTCAACCAGAGGATGCTGTCCAAAAAAGTACCCTTTATTTTTTTGAAATTTTATTTTAATCTTCGCTTATTTTTTGTAAATTTCATCGAATACGGCATCATTCTCGTTATTTATTTTTTAAAATTTAATAAAATTTTATTAAATTTAACATTATATTTTTTTTAATTTATTTTGGGACCTTCGTCCCAAACGGATACTGCTTTGTGTGAGTAAGAGTAGGAGTCAGAAATTAAATCTTGTAACTTAAACTCACAAGACCCTGAGATGGAAATCGACCATCTTCCACAATGAACCAGCCTGTCCTTAAAGAAAATCTTAAATTTCTTCTAATTCTATTGCCATGACTTGTCTATAGTACTCTCAGTAGTTATTTCCCATCTTATATATTGAGAGTTCATAGAAATGGATTATTCCAAAAATTCCCGAATCATGTCTATTTATTCCTTTTTTTGTATTATTACTATTTTAATAGTTTCTCAGCGAGAAATTTTTTTTTTCTTCGACTAAAACTCGTCTGAACTTGTCTTTGACACGCTTGAACTGGAAGATATACAAGGCAGGGACTTATTCAAACTCGTCTGGACTTGTCTTTGACACGCTTGAACTGGAAGATATACCAGGCAGGGACTTATTCAAACCTTCTAAAGGCACCCTTTCCAGAAAATCATTCATTTTGATCGCCCCTTAAAACTATAAACAATTTTATTTCATTACGAGAATCAATATACTTTTCAAAACAAAAAAAATGTTTTTTTATAGAAAACTTGAAATAACGGATAATAATTTGAACATTTAAAGATCCTCCTGAAATTTTTAAGTCGATCTTATATATTTATGAAAATACTTTAAATGTTTCAAATTCTAAAGATGCGCCGAATCCACAGCATCCATGGACGTCACTGATATGTACTTATATGCTTTTAATATGCCAAGGCCATTTATTGGAAATAAGAGTCGTTAAAAAGACTAAAAATTTTAATTTTACCAAAGGTGGTCTAACACAAGAGTTTCAATATAATTTAAAATAAAATTATTTCAATCAAAAGCATTGATATTGCCATGATTTGTAGCATATTTATTTTATGTTCAGGTGAGACGTCTCTTTTTCATAGAATGTATTCCCTTATAAATAAGTCCCTGTTTTAAATTGGATTATCCTAATTCCTTCACTTTTTACACTTGTTTAGAATAGCTAAATAATACATACGACAGAGCAAAGAGAGCCTTTTATTTATTTATTTATTTATTTATTTCACTCGCCAGTAATTATTTTTGACTCCCGTATTTCGAATCGCACACTCCTCTACCCCTATTTAAAATAAAGGGATGATAATAATTCAACCGGGGTGACATTTTCGGTTGCACAAATTTAAATAAATTCCCCATCAATACACACCTCACTTGTGCTTTACGTCTTGAGTTGTGTCTCTGTTTTATTTTTTATTTTTATTTTTTTTTTCATAGAATAAAGCCAATAGACTTTGTTTGGCAACGGGATGCTGTTGGGTTCTTTGGGGGGAGGCGGAGGGGGCACATTTTGATATCAGCCAGCCAGCCGTGACACATTAGAGCCCCCAAAAAGATTGAAAATGGAAAACGACCCTATATAAAACTGTATTTCTATCATATCAGCGCTTGGGCATTTAATAATTTAATAGCAGCCCCGATACAACCGAATACAATGGCGACTCCGTTATGGTCTTGAAATATATAGCAGTAGTCGAGTCGGATGGGCGACTGCATGAAGCCATGGGCGCTTTTTTGGCACCCATTCTCTTCCTCAGGCTTTCCCGTCTATTTATTATAAATTTATAAATATTGTTAGTATCATCTATCATATAGTAGAGAGGAGAAGTTAGGGGATGGCCTAAGCACACTGTGTGAAGCTATTTAGAGAGGGAGGAAACCGAGTTATCAATTCGCTCGTTTTATTTGCAACGAAGTATCAAAGAAAATTTAATTGAGCGAAAAAAAATATTTTCCAGTACAGATAATAGGTTTTTAATCAATTGATTACACATTTCAATAAATATTAAAAGTAGAATACTTATTTTTTTATTATTAAAGAAAATATTGTATTTAAAATACTCATATTAAGCTCTAAAGATAATTTCTTTACTATATCAGTATATAAAGTGCTTATTGTTTTGGTAGTCAGTCGAGAGGGCTCGAACACTAGCGGAAATATCCGAAGTCATTTTCAAAAAATTCAGCCCACCAGATGACTTGGGCTTGTTTATTGTTAAAATTACGAATAACACAATAAATAATTACAACTTTTCAATCGATTAATTCTGCGGTCCTCATCAACATGATTGACCCACTTTTATTAATTTAAGCCTTTGAATTCAGAATGACAATTCTTTTGAACAAATCATTTATAATGGATTTAGAAAAGATCTAAATAATAAAAATATTAATATATAGAAATCTCGAAGTTGAAAACAATAATTAAAAATATTTAGTGTGACTTCACCATGAACCTTTATGATAAACATAACTCTCCACCCTCAAGTATATTTTATTACAAAATAAATAGATACCTATATGTAATTCTACAATAAATTCACTTTGATAATTTTTCAGTTCTTAAAAATTCAAAAAGTCTTTTTACTTTATCCAATGCAAAGCATGGGTAAAGTATTGTAATCGCTTTAATTTTGATCTATGAATTTCTAGTAAATTTGAATCTATTACCATCGGCAAATTAATATCTTTCATATCAAAGTATATATGTGTTGAGTCATCAGGAATGTGAACTTTTAGTAAAACTGCATTATTGGTTTGTTAATAAATATGTATTCAATTGTTAAAAAAATGTCGTTTTAATAAAAAGTTTCAATAAAAATTTCCGTCAGAAAAACTTTACTCAATTGATGGAAAAATTGAAAAAAAAAATATTTGAATGAACTGAATCTATGATTAGCGAATGATAATCTGATTATATCCTCTAAAATTAATTCGAATGAAAAGAAAGAGTGCATATTGAAGGCCTGATCTGCAAACCTTGCTCATTGCCTCGGGCCAAGAAGACCTTCAAACGCTGCTGGGATGGGAAAAACCATTTTACTATCTCTCAAAGGGACGAACAAATTTTGAAAACCGCTTAATTAAATAATTTGGAAAAGATTTGGAAGGGCGTGGTGGCCAAAGGGGGTGATGGGGGTGGTGACAGTGAGGGAATGTAATTAAATAGATATTTCAGCAGCGGGACTGAAGAATTGAGTTGGGTAATGGCTCGACTGCAAGAGCTCCTCTTGGATCTAATGAATTCGCTCTTCGGGGCCATGTCGGTGCCAATTAACTTGGACCAGCCCCTAAATGGAACGAGCACCCCCCGGAAAGGGTTATCGAGTGTCGACGACGACGACGCTTCTCTTCTAGTGCTGACCCGGAGGAAGACCAAGAAGATGGTGGCTGGCGCAATTAACGAGAACACTCTTGAGTAGATCGGATTGAATGCGTGGAATAGATAGACTAGTCGGCGGATTTGTTTCGTGTAGCGACGGATGTAAACAAACGAGCGGAAAATCTTCTATCGGCCAGAGAAATGATCATTTCCATCAAAGGAAATTAGCAGCTTAATTGATTACCGCTATGGGCAATATCTACCTGAAATGGTCTGTGAATAGCAAACAAGGATACATTGGCTTCCATCCGCCGGCTACCATATATTAAATTGAAATTTAATCATGAAACGAAATTAAAATATTTATTATATCGGAGAATAGATTGAGATCAAACAATATTGATCTAAACAGAAATTATTGAGATTGTCCACTGCTTGAAGCAAATATTTATTTAAATTGAAAGTTTATTTTTGCCAAGTGTAGCAGAATTTTTATAAATTGAAGGAGGCAATAAAAGAGTTTGTCTTCTGCTGGAATTATGAATTTTTAATTTATTTATAGCGAGACTATAGTTTTGAGAGCTTTGCCCTCTTCATCAGTCTATTACAATTGATTCGCACGAATTAATGTATGTAAGTGAGATTTACACGTGTAATTCCTGTGAATCATTTGTAATAGACTGATGAAGAGGGCAAAGCTCTCGAAACTATAGTCTCGTTATAAATAAATTTAACATTTATAATTCCAGCAGAAGACACACTCTTTTATTGTCTCCTTCAAATATTTATTTATTAAAATATTGTATCTGTAGGGCCATTTAGAAATTCTATTATTTTTGCACACAGTAGTAATTTTCTTTGATTTCAATGTAATTTCCGAAATATATTCCCCCTGTGGATCGGGGGTATAGAATAGGTTCACAGTATCCCCTGCTTGTCGTAAAAGGCGTTGGAAATGAGGCTTAAAACCTAACTCCATGAAAAACTTCCTAGTTAAGGAAGAAACACAACCTGGTGGATTTCACAGAATAGACCACTCGTTAAAGCAGATCAAGGAACATTTTGGAGTCTGTAAAGTGAAGCAAAGAAAAAGAATTATAAAATTGAATAAGAAGATTGTTGTTTATCAATAGATTTGTTTCAGTTTAGATTATATATTTTTACTGAGATATTCTCATCAACGTTTCAGTACTTAATTTTGATCGTCGTGCTCGAGAATCATTCCTTGAGTGAGAGCGTTTTCCCTTCCCAAAGGCTTTTATAGAAACAGGGATACTGAAAATGCTTTTAGTCATCTCTTAGAATTACTTCACATACACTTGAAAATTTTGATCACATCTAATTAAAAACGGCTAATTTATTAGGTGATTTAACCGAAACTTCCATTCTTAAATGACTCATATTAAAATCAATTATATTATATAGATCAACTGGTGTATGCATCACATGACTTACACTTACAACTACCATGGCTTCACGACTTATCATTAACCCGGAATCATTTTGAAAAAAAAAAAAATAAAATAAAAATTAATTTAAAAAACTCAACGTGGGTCAATTTGAACCAAAATATTGCCATTCCGTTACTGGTTGATTTCTACCTTACGTATTAAATTTTATTGCTTTGTTACTTATTGATGCTGAGATATAGCGCACTAACCATTTTCGGGTGGGTTTTGGGTCTAACACCGAGAAAACTGGTTTAATTTTTTAATTCTCAGTTTCTATTTCTTAAGCCCCAGAAATGAACTTGTATAGTTTTGAAGATAATGCTTCAAAAACTGAGCCTCCCGAAAGTGAATTCATTTCTTTAACTTTCATGCTTTGTCAAGTAAATGGAAGTACTAATGAATTTTGTGTTTTTCTATCATTGTCAATTGTCATTTACGTATTTATTTTAAACCCTGAATTATTTTTCAACAAATTATCCAATGAAAGAGATATTAACAAAACGAAAAAAAGGAAACGTAACAAAATTAAAACATCAAAAGATATAAAAACAAAAGACTATATAAATTAGATTGAATTAAATAATAACTGAGAAACGCATATATACATACAAACAGAAACATTAGAAAATAAACAAACAGAGCAGCAGAAAGCGAGAGAGCAAAGGTTGAAATGAACTCATTTGAAAATGGTCGGAGAACAAAAATAAGTTAATTGAGTAATGAGGAAGCGAATAAATAGAGATGTAGAAAAGGCAAAGTGGAATATACGGAGACGAGAGGGGAGCGAAGGAAACACCAGTTAATGAAATTATTCTATGGAATTTCATATGAAATCAAGGCAAAGGGAAACGAACGAAAATACCAGAAAAAGCTTGTATTTATACACAAAGATGTCCATGAAATTTTGAACAATTTCTTTTGTGTCTTTTGTGAGCAAAAATGAAAAAACATTGTGGGCGAAAATATAAATTCTTACATATTTATAGGTATATGTATAATATTTAGAGTAAAGTTACCAAATATGCGATAGTTCACTAATATGCGACACCACTATTTTAGCTATAAGGAGGTGGAGAACTCTACCGAAAATAATGTAAAACATAAGCCAGGAAGGGGAAAAAAAAACCTTCTCCCTTTAAAAAAAAAATGTGAAACAATATTTCAATATTGTATGAAGACGACATTGATATAACAAAACCCTGATTTCGGCTGTAGTTCGTGTATAGATTGTATTTGAAAAAATCTCCTTTGTTGAGATTTTAAGTGTATCATTGAAGTGTATTATTTTTAGTCAAAGGTGAGTGAATATTCTGAAATGTTTTATATATTCTTGTTTGTCATAAAATTATCTATAATTAGGGATGGTCGATTAAATTTTAATCCGACTATTAACTTTGTGAAGTGTCACTTTTTATGCAACATGGTTAGTTCCTAATATGAGTTACCACGTATTGCCGATAATATACAACAGTATCTTATATTAGGCAACCATGCTCTTTAATGTGAAATCTTATCATTTTGAATTAATAGGAAGTATATCTCTCAGAATAATGGCATCTAGTAGTAAAATTTCCTTTTAGAATTGATGTATTTAACTTTTTTGGTACTATCTTGGCACTATCTCATATTTGGACACCTCTTTTAAATTTCGCAGATTTGTTAACATTTTTATTTTTTAAGATAACATTGTAGTGCTTTTGAATTTTGCAAATTTGATCGATTCCTAACGATTTACACAGTTCACATGTACATTAAATATAATAATAATGAGCATCATAATAATTTTTTTGTCTTAAATCTTAATTTTAAAAAGTGTGTCTCATATTAGGGAACTTTCCTCTAGATTTACACCAAGCAGAGGATTGATTTCTCTTTAAAAATTCAGATTCAATTGAAAATAAGAGTAGATAGAATTGATTATAGGTATTATTCACAAAACCGTCATTTCTTTACTCGGTCACATCCTTAACCTAAAAACAATGAGAGCATTTGAAAAAATAATATAAAATTATAATTTTTATATCAAAGAAGAGCATGGAATCGAATCCAGAAAAAAGGATCGGTAAAAGAACAATTTTTATGAATGAATTTTATTCGAAGGATAAAAAAAGAATCGAGCCGCTGAAAGAGAAACAAAAGTAATCTTTATTAAATTTAATATCAAGTCGTTTGGACGATATTTTTCTACGAATTCGTTTCAAGCAAGCCAAAGTCTAGTATAGGCAACTTAAAAGGATTCTAGGATCATTGGTTTTCTCTAAAGTGACATTTACTTTTAGCATCGAGGATTCAAATATGACCTGAATATCAAAATATCTATTCTCGTGGCAAATCTACATTTTATGGACTTTAATTTCTAAACGGTTTCTGTTTTTATTTTTGTATTTTTTTGTATTATTCAAAGAGGGGGTTGTGGGATTAAGTATCGACCTCCGAGGTCATCGAAGAACCCGAATAGGCTAGAAAAAAAAAAACATTTCGAGTCAGGGAGGATGGTACTCTGGTCCTTGAATACCAAACAGTACCGAAAAAATCCTTGATCCGCCCAAACCCCTGCACACCCACCCCGAGTCCACCGCGCGCCCATTTTCATTTTATATATAGAGAAAAGAGACGAACGAGTTCTTTTTTACGCTCCCTAGCAAAGCATTACGACACGTCAACACTAATGGAATCAAGTCATAAAAGTGCGGGGCGGACAATAAAATTGATCTGAGAGCGTTAATGCTTTCGAGGCCACCCCCGCAAACACACCGAGCCCCTTCAACCCTAAGCAGACCTACCAAGCCACCCCACGGACTCTAATGGGCCTCATTTCTTACCCTCTCGTCCAACATTCATGCTAATTTGGATATTTATTTGAAAGAATTTTTAATCAATCAAGATTCGAGCGTGAATTGTTTTTTAACAAATTACTCAGTGAAAAAGAGGCAGATAAAATAAAGAACGCTACAAAATTACAATTTCAAAAGATATTAGGCTGTTTAGTCTTAAGTACCTAGCGTTGCTCGATATTTTTTGGTTTAAAAGCGATTTATTAATATTATTTTAAAATTTAAATTCAACTAAAAGGGTAGATTTGTATTTGAAATCAGAATTAAATGAAAATGAAATTTGCTCCAGTCTTCATCAAGACATCGCTGTGCTCAATGTTTTTCACTTGCTATACGACAAAGGGAATTTACCTCTATCCAATCTGTAATTTGAATACCAGATAAACTATTTATAATTAAAAGGACTAATAATGAAGATAAGACCATCGAAACTTTCGTCTCTAAAAAATAAATTATATTCAAATTTTTTTTTATATTACAAACCAAATTTAGGGTGGGGGGAGGGGAATCGAAAAAATGTTACCTTTCCATTTTTAAAGGCCACTCAATTATATATTTCTAAAGAAAAACATTTTCTAGCCCCCCTCTAAATTCGGTTTGTAATATAAAAAAAACTGAGCTGTGTAAAATTATGACCGATTTTGATAGTAATAACCCGTGCCACCGAGGGGATGAAATTTAAATGCGGTTTAACACAGGAAATCGTACTTTTTGAGACTTTTGAATGCAACATTCTTATAGTCCAATAATTTGGCATGAAAATGTGTACCTTATAGGTTTTAGGATCCCTGGACACGAATTTAATGTTGAAAAAAGATTTTGAGTATTGACAAATGTCATTTTTTTTAAATTACGTTTTTTAAGGTCTTAAAGATATCATCTTGGAGGGGGGGGGGGGGGAAAGGGGAAGGGGAAAGCCCAGATTAGAATATTTCAACTAAATAATTGGGGATATGGGATGCCAGACATTTAGAGAGGTCAAACAGCTGGCGGGGGACAGAGTCGAGTGGAGACGGATTGTTGCATCTAACCAGTCTTAGGACTGTATACCTACTCAATGATGATGATGATGATGATAAAGATATCAAACAAAAAGTCAAAAAAAAAATTCAACATTAGATTTGTGTTCAGCGACCCAGTGGTCGAACTGTTTATGAAGAGAAAATTTGTGGGTAAAACCACCTAGAAAAGATTGCACATTTTTAATCAAAAAATTCATCAGAATCCACGATGTTTCGACACCTATTTCTGTAGTGTTTTTAAACGCTCTGGGAGAAGTCTATTGATTTCACACTTGTGAGTATAACAGCCAAAACTGGTATGTTTTTAATCCGAAAATGTGTAGATATACTGAATTAATTAATCTCTCTCTCTCCTACATATGACAATTCGATTTTCTACTGATTTCCTGGACCGAATGTTCTAAAATCTAATCAGTTCTTCGTTTCTGAAATAGAAACATTTTGGTGCCAGAAACAAAGTTCTTACGTAATAATAGTTATAATGGGTTTCTGAATCCAGACTCACAGACTAAAAGAAACATGCTTGAAGATTATTTTCTCCAAGTTTCAGACATTTTTAACCCCGATAAACAAAATAAAATTGTAATATTATTAAATACGAACAGCTACCTAAAAATCCTATTAGCACATTTGGTCTAGAATGTTTTCTAGACACTAAGAGATCTTCTATATATCTTAAAGGCATCTTAAAGACAATAAGAGGTAAATAAGACATATTCTAGAGCAAGTGTTCTTCTATCTGGGAAATGCTTGGAAAATGAGTAAATACATATGTATAGTTCAAAAAATTAGACATTTTTAGGAAAAACTTTTTAACTCATAGTCCTTTGTCTTTCCTCGTTGTGTTGGAATATTTTTTTTTCTTCAGTCAGCATTTCTCTTCAGTTCACGTCTTTTGGTTAATAATACAAGCTAGTATTCCAAGTCCCAATTAGTGTCGATATATAGTACAACTTTTGATATTTATAATTTCTTTTATATAGAAATGCATATTTTTTTATATTCTTTGATCTTGTGACAGTTAATTATCTATTGTAAAAAAAAGTACATTTTATCTTAACTTTTTCTCCGGCCCTCGTATTCGATTTACTTGAATTTTCCTTGAAGGCAATAAGAGACTCGTAAAAGCCGAAACGAAAGACTTGAAACTTTGCAAACTTGCTTAAAAAAATTTTCTAAACAAGATTAAAGAGAGAAAGAAAGATAAAAAAAAAAAAAAAAAAAAAACGACATTAAAAATATTAATTTTCTACTCTTTTGTGGTTTTCTTTTTTAAGTTCTTTATTATATTTGGGTTGATTATATATATTGGAAAATGCCCCCAGCATTTCTGAGTCTGACAATTATAAATCCTTTAAGAAACAGGTTAACAAAAAACTTCAATTGCTATATATATACAGTATATTCCATTTACATATAACTATATATCGTACACTGTAACTACTCACCATATATTCTCTATTTTTCAAATATACTAGAGTATATTTAGACCAGGGATGTCCAACGTTTTGGCCTACACGGGCCACATATGAAGAAATATAATTGTCTCGGGCCGCAGATATATACTAATTGTTTGATATTTGTTAATCAAAAAAGAAAGTTAATAATATAGAATAAGGATATTCACCACGACAAAAAAAGCAAATATAGCATAACATAACAATCTTTGAGTTCTTTTCCTTCGGGATTTTGTTTTTAAATCAATTAGCACTTAAAAAATTTTAATTACTGAACTAATAAATAGGAGTATTTTAGTAAATGGAAATATGAGATGAAGAATAATTTTCAAATATTCGAAACTTAATGATTTTTTTACTCCGATGGTTGAGCTTATAATATTGCTTTTATGGAATTTAATTCTTTAAAATAGCTTCACTCACGTACATATATGTAAATACATATTTCTAAAAGGGGAGTAAATTTTGTGAAGCCAGGAGTATTTGTTTTTGGGTAGAAATTTTTGTAAAATTCTAATAGAGACATTTTTAAATTTTTCTTTCAGTTCAATGCCTGATTGCAGTTCCATAAGAAAGTCTACTGGTAAAATCTATCTAATAAAAATGGAGTCAAAATATGCCAAAATTGTAATTATTTTTTCGAAAATCTTGATATATTTTTTAACATTCAAAATTGAAAATCTGCCTTTATTCTTAAAAAACTTTTGGGGAGATTTTTCAATTCCTTCTTATTTTAGAAAAACAAAATTATAAGGTCAAAATGTATAATATCAGATATGTTTTCCAGTAAGTAGGTACGTAAAAATCTTTAAGGAAGTTTAAAATTTTATTTCGGGCCGCATTTATTACAGTGGTGGGACGCATGGCTTGGAGAGCCCTGGTTTAAATAAACAATGCCTCTTTTATGTTAAGTTATAATAATACGGCCAGGTCATGATTTCATTAAATTAAATCCAAAAGAATAATTATTTCTATCAAATTGGGAGGATGCGTGTTTTCTTTTCAATTGAACTGAAATTTTCGTAGCGCTAATTAATCCCGAAGTTCCGATCGAATGCATGTAAAGCGCCACCCGCATCGGGTTCGCCAACCACGTATCTTTGGCTTACTTCTCCCTCTTGGACAAGTCTGAGCTTGTTCGCTGGATTGCTGAGCCAAGCCGCGCGCGCAGCCTAGTCCAAAGTCAATTATCTATCAATACTTATACAATTCATGAATATTTTTTATTTTTGAATTTTATTACCAATACCCAACGAATTGAAGATGGAAATATTATTTTCTTATCAAAATTTGACATCTTTACAGATTTTTAATTTACTAATATGTATGAAATCTTGAATGAGAAAGTGATGAGGATAGGTTATTTAATTTATATAGGTATAATTTTTTTATTATTCTAATATGATACTCATATTTTTTTTAATTTCTCACAAATGAATACCTGGGTAGGTAAAACGTTTTTAATAAAAATGAAAGTATTTTATTCATTTGTCAAGTCTTCTTATGATTTAACTTTGATACCTTATTCCTTAGTAGCACAATGTTTCAAACTATATTTTGAGAATCTATATAGTCCCTATATAGATTATATAGATTTTGAGAATCTATATAGGCACTATATAGATTTTGAGAGTCTATATAGGCACTATATAGTTGCTATATAGTTTGAAACATTGTGCTACTAGGGTTAGGATTTAGAAAGGAATTAATATCCTTAGGATTTCCTTTCTTGTAGACTTCAATTTCTTAATACTATTTTCCGATTTTTTTTTTTATCCAGATGTTCTTTACTCTGTTTCAGTTTATATTCGTCGGCGATTTGAGTCCTGAGATCGAGACCCAGACACTACACGAGGCGTTCACTCCATACGGAGATATTTCGTAAGTACCTATACCTATATTCTTCTTTGCATAAATAAATACAAATCTTTTATATTCAATTTAGAAACGTTTTGGGAGACATTTTTATTAATTTTGTAAACTAACTTATTTAATTTTTTTTTTACTTCATTGCTATAATTGTGATGGGAGATATTATCATATATAGGACAGACAAAAGAACA
The DNA here is from genome assembly GCA_024734495.1 of Forficula auricularia. Lineage (NCBI taxonomy): Eukaryota > Metazoa > Arthropoda > Insecta > Dermaptera > Forficulidae > Forficula > Forficula auricularia. Next base: position 8,385,276 of record JALMQS010000225.1, read on the forward strand.
AAACAGTATTGAAAATCTAGATAACACTATAAATATTTGATTAGAATAGAAAGGCATTCTTCTAATCTTTTTTTTTTTTTTTGTTTTTTTAATGATATTGATGTGAGAAGGAGATACACCAGAAGGTCCATCCCATAAAGGCCTGTATGGGCTGGCCACTCCATCGTGAAAAGAACAGAGTAGAAGGAAAGAAGCCGGGATCACGAGGCAAATCTCAGAAAGTTAGATACAATCCAATTTACTAAGTTTTTTAAGGGCTTCGAGCAGTGGTAAATTCTCCGCGCGATAAATTAGGTTAAATTTATCTCCCACTTAAGGACACAAATCGTCTGTTCCAATCCCAAAATTTAGCAAAGGGTCAGTTATTCGATTTTGATAGAAAAATAAAATTTCATTTTCATTAAAATTATACTATTATTTTAATTAGTATTTCTTATAGAGATGAATAGATACAATTTCATTGAAACATCTTTCAAAAAATTACTAAACTAAAGGGTGTTATAGTCTTGCAATGTTTATTTTTTTACTCCTGAAGTAGGTCAATTGATGGTGATAACTAGGAAATTCATATAAATAAATAAAAGATAATATATCAAAATTATAAAATGAATTTCAATAGGGTGATAAATAATCTTTGAATTTTTTTTTTTTTTTTTTTTTTTACTTATTCATTATTAGGCCTGAAACATGGAGAACAAACATTTCAAACATGCATTTTCTGTCCGTGTGAGTTATGTAAATTTTCAACTTTCTAGTTTAATCAGTTAGCAGAGAAAAAATTGATAAAATGACCAAAATGTAGTCATATTGACACCTTCTGATGTGGCCATCCATATGACTTAACCATACACCCTGAACCCTCTCATATATTTAATATTTAATAAAATATTTATTATCATTTAGGGGGGCAGGGATTAGTTTTTGAATTTTTACTCTTCTGAGGGCCCACTGATTACGTATACAAAATTTGGTTGAGTTTGCTCAAATGGCCTAGATTTTTATTTTTCGCCCCCCCCCCCCCCAAGAAAAAAATATTTTCGTTATTATAAGGTCTTTTTATAATATATTTCATTTTTGTTGTTGTTTTTTTAGTTTGATATTAAAATTATATTATAATTTTAATTTTTAACCCCCTTTAATTTTGAGTCTATGTGCATCAAAATCTAATCAGCTCTTAATCTCAATGCACCGAAACTACATGTGAAATTTGGTTTTCATATTCACACTAGTTTTTGAGCTAGCTCGTCCAGAAAAATTTGGTAACGTACAGACTAACAGACATTTTGACAAAACAGTTATTATCTCGAAAAATATAATTTTTCGATGTTCACTTATTAGGGCTTATTTGTAAACTGAAATGCCATGGTTTCGCCTAATTTTTTTAATCAAAATAGTTTCAGCCGTTTTCGAGATATTTCAAAAAAACAAGCAAAATAACCACTTTTTTCATACACGATTACAATACTTGAACATACCCTGTAAGATAAAGTAAAAAAATCGAATCATTAATTAGGGAGATTTTAAGGTTTCTAGCCAATGAGCTGAAATGTGACAAACAAATTGATAGATACTAGTAAGCTGATCTTTGTGTTAAGTTTAAGTTTTCTTATTCAAATCGTAATCTTAAAAAACATCAATCAAAATTTGCAAAGATCGTTAGAAGTCTTTGAAAAGGTTTTTATATTTTCGTCCAATTTATGCATGAATTCTAGTAATACCTAGTTCAGTTATTAAAGAATGGTATCTTGTGTTCTGAGAAGATATTTCTGAATAGAAGTATAACAGTTAAGTTGAATATCAAAAGATTTTTTTATGAATAGATTAGAAACCCCCCGCTTTTCATTTTTTTATTTTTATACATATATAGAAAGTAAATATATAATTGAAAATTCAATATGGCGTCAGGTCACTTGCGTATTCAGGTTAGCCTTTGTGTTCGACCCCTTTAAGATTTAAGGGACCGCTCCGGGTTGCTTGGGGTGCAAGAGAGAAATTTAAGGGTCAGTAGAATGGGTGACTTTGATTGAAATGGCCGATTCAAAATTAAACTTGGGAACGAGCGGAACGGAACGGCCGGCTATGGACGCTCCAAGGAATGAGCTTGTCAAAAATGGAACGGCCTTCCTTCTCCAATTCCACCGGATTACATTTCTCTGATTGGAATTCTTCACTGCTTCGTAAACTAAATAAATAAAAAAACTGAAGTCAAAACAGACGCGATAGTTAACTGGGAAGAAAATGTATTGTTCTTATGGAAGAATAGAGATAGTTAACTTACTGCCACCAGTAGTCTGGAGAGATGAATTCGCTATTCCATTACAACATGTAATTATAAAGGTGAGGAATGCACGGAAGGCATTCCCAAGATAAATAAAAAGATGAATATCAATCAAATAAGATTTATTCTAAGCTTTTCTTTTTACACTTTTGAACCGAATTTCAGAGGATCTTGACTCTTTCAAGAATTTTTTAAAGGAATTATCTGTCGGTTCTAGTTGAAACATTTTAAATAAGAGTGATAACTTTTAAGGAGATAGGTGTTGGTTCAAAATGAATCATTTTTTAATAATAAAAAATTAGGTAAAATTACAAGGTGGGTTTCATATAAAATAAAATAAAACAAAAGTGAGTTTTAATTTCGATATATTAATCAAAACTCACTTTTGTTTTATTTTATACCAGCTGCAAAGCCCGCCTTCCTTCCAATTCTTGCGGACAACAGTCCTTATGGAACATTCCAGAATGTTCCCGAAGTTTCTAGAAGCTTCCAGAAAGTCAACGGTAGATATAGTACACAGGGGGCGGAGCCATAAGTGGGCGAAACCGGACAAACCAATCGAGTCCTTACTGCTTTATTATAAAGTATTGATTATGCGAAACCCACCTCGTAATTTTACCCAATTTTTTATTATTAAATAAGAATGGATTAATATACAAGGTAGATTTCACATAAATCCTTTTTCAAGGTTCAACAGCTCAATGAAGGAAGCATGTAACAATTTTCTATCTTGTCTACTTTATCATTGGTGAAGAAGGAGGGAAGTTACACCGAAACATAGGTTTGTGTAATCTTCTTTTATTGGCAATAATCTTTTTATTTATCTTTGGACTGCCTTCCTTTCAATCTTGAGTTTTATATCTATCAGTTCGTCTCCGAGAAAAAACCAATACATGCAATTACTAATTCAAAATAATTTAAAGAGATGTAATTTCTAAATCTGATTTTACTCAATAAAAAGCTAGTTTTTTGAACAAATCAGGATTTAGAGGGGATTAATCTCGACAGAACAAACACCATGGTAGTATTTATAAGAAAGGAACTATGATAAGCCAGGGAATATAGTGAGCTAGTTGAAGCTGGGTCTCATCTTGATAAATTATGAAAAAAAAATTCAGTCGAATTGAGAACCTGCTCTTTTTTTGAAGTCGGTTAAAAAAATAAAAATAAATACAAGTAAAAATTTTAAATTCGGGCGATATAGATATACAATACATATACCCTTAAAAATATGTACATCAAAAATTAAAAACCCATTTTTAGACTTGAAAAAAAGTTTAAGAACTGATACTTGTTTTTTTCTTTATGACATAGGTATCTACATTTTGTTTATTTATATATTTTTCACACTCAAAATAATCTCGATTGTTCAAATTATTAATTTAGCTCCCTTACTCTTCTTATCGTCACCCTAATGAGCAAAGGTCTTAACTCCAAAATAGGTTACAGGAGAGCTATAAAACTGTTTCGGTTAGCAACCTTCCCAAAGCAAAGAGCCTTTTTTAATTTAAGTTTTTAGACTAGAAATAAATTTTTTGGAGTTACAACTTTTTCTGTGCTTGTGTAATGGACCATCAACTGTTTGAATAAACCCCCCCCCCCCGGGAATTTATAAAAAGTGGAGTTATGACCTTTGCGCGAAGAGAAAGGAAAATCTTAATTTTTGAAAAAATGTATTATTTTTAATACACGTTTCGGGCCTAGTCGAACCCATCTTCAGTTATTTTTTTGCTTAGTTATATGCTAGTATGAATATGCAGGACAGAATGTAACGATACTTGGCGAGATCAAACGAGACCAAAAGAGAGCAAACGAGACCAGACGAGACCAAACGAGACCAAACGAGACTAGCCCTGATGAGACGAGACCGAGACTGAGACGATACTGTCTTTTTTGATAATTCACGAGATCGAGACGATATTTTCTCAAGTCTCGTCTCGTCTCGTGCGAAGCCCTAGGAATAGGAGCCAAATAGTCATTTTGGTGAAGAATTCGAACTCAAATTTTCTGCCCAGAGAGTTTGAACGTTTTACACTCGTTTTAGCCCTGCTTCCATCTGAGAAAATCTCAACATGAATTTTTTCAAGAATATTATACTCCGTTTGATATTAGCAAATATCTCTATTTGTAGTTTAAAAATGCAAATAATATTAAATAAATACATATTTGAGAAATGTTAGAAAGTCTTTGGTTGTGTTGCCAGTTAGCTTTCTTCTTCTTCAATTGCGTTGGATTACACTTTCCTGATTGGAATTCTTTGTTGCTTCGTAAACTAAATAAACAGCGAACTAGGACTGAAGACGAAACACAGTTTTTGCGTAAATACGCTAATACGAATGAATGAATGAATGGATATAGAAAGGGTAGATGAAGGGCGAATGTGGAGAGAAGGGGAGATAGCAAGAAAACAACAACAGCAACACCAAGAAGACGACATAGAAAGAAAATTAGTTTACAAAAAGCGATTAGACAACGTTTAAATGAGCTCGAATGTAATAATAGTAAACATGTCACCTTGAATAAGAAATGAACTAAGTTTGCCAAACAGGCGGAAGATAAGAAAGGGTAGAAATCAATGGAAACATCCAAAAGAGAGGGGGATAAGGAGGGGAGGGAGGGTTGCAAGAGAATCATTTGACAAAAAATGGTATCAAAACATTTTTTTCATCTTAAATTAAAATAATGTTTTCAAATCTAATCATATTATTATATATTATTAAAAAGAAAGGGAAAGAAGAAAAAGGAGGGGAAAGAGAGAGGGAGAGAAAATACCAAAATGTAATCAGATAAAAAGAAGGGATCTTAGGGTTTTTATTTTTCATTTTTTTTTTTCTAAATAGAATTTCAATAGAATTTTTGTTACAAGAAGGAGATCCGATTTAGTATAAAATTGAAAATATGATTGTCATTTTTATTTTCACTCATCGATTGTATTGAGTGGTGATCGGAACGGAAATACAGTTTTGAAATGTCTAAAATTCAATAAGACTATTTTTACTTACACTTGTAAAATATGCATAGTTAAATTGAAAGTTTCTTTTTTCCGAGGGAACCAGAATTTTAATAAATTAAAGTAGACGATAAAAGTGTGTGTCTTTTGCTAGAAAAATATTTTTTTTAATTTATTTATAACGAAACTATAGTTTCGAAGGCTTTTCCCTATTCATCAGTCTATTACAATTGATTCACAGGAATTGATATAAATCTCGTTATAAATCAATTAAAAAATTAAGTGGATATCGATGAGGCAGTCCAAAAAAAGAACATAATTTACACTATATTTTTATTCATAAAACCGACGTTTCGGAGGATATTCCCTCCTTCACTGACTTTTCAAAACCCTCAAGAAGGAGGGAAAAGCCTCCGAAACGTCGGTTTTATTAATAAAAAGATAGTGTAAATTATCGTCTTCTTTTTTTGGACTGCCTCTTCGATATCCACTCAATTCATTTATCAGTCCGTCTCCAAAAATTACTCCAATCTTATCAATTAAAAGATTTATTTTTCTAGCAGAAGACACACTCTTTTATTGTCTCCTTATTTAATATAAATAGTTTTCAATATGAAATCAGCGAAATTGGGATTTGGGTTATCATGAAGAATTGTAAGATCCGGAGGCCTATTAAATGTATAAAATGAAGGTCTCCTTTGATGGATGCATATAAATATATAATACCTGGCGGACGGAGCGATGCATTAGTTAAAAGCGATTTATTAATATTATTTTTAATTTTTAATTCAAATAAAAAGAGCAATTTTTATTTGCAGTCAGAATCAAATAATATTATATATATATTGGCAAGTTTTGAACTACTTCGGACATTATCAAGGTCTCTCTATGCAGAGGTCAATTTGTTGACCCCAAAACCCCCTTGACCGCTATTTTCAGTGAAATCGTTAAGAGTCCTCCTTTTCGAGAAACCGATATTTTATATAAATAAATATATTTCTAGGGATCGAAATGTTATGATGTATTTGTTTGTTTCAATAAATATTATTATATAACAGTGCATAATGTGTTTTTTATCAAAGCCTTCTATTAAGTCAAATTAATTAAAAGGAGTTAAATCTGGCTTAATTGCTTATTTGCAAGACCTAAAACTAAGGGTAGATACATATTTTATATTGGGGAAAATTGCTTTATTCCAAAAATTATCTCTTTTTTCTTATGGTTATATATTCTATTCGTAGATGGTAAATTTTTGGAATTATGAATTATTCAATACACCATTCTAAGACTACCATGTCGAATATATTATTTAATAGAGTCAGATTATTTGTGCCTTTTGCCTATGCCTAAGTACTTGAGGACGACTGCAGCGCCGCCTTAAATATATGCAACTAAATTGTCACACTTGGTGCAGAGTTGTCAATCCCGGCAGGTGTATTCACTAATATTACGAAAATAATTATTTGGGAATCATTTCACACTGATGGGATTATTTATCGTACACAATTATTTATTATTTTTATTGCTCGATGTACCATCGAAGCCGGCCTGAGATTGAGTTTAAAAATATTTCAAAATAATATATACATGTACAAATTAAAGGCACAAAATCACACAAGTTTATTTTCCATCTGTGTTCTAAGGCACTCATCTTATCCTATTTTATTATTTATATACGACTTAGCAACATATCTGAATTTTGTAATGTATTATTATTTGTGGATGATATAAAGCTATTTTTAGAGATTTCCACTGAACAAGATTACCTAAGAATGCAATCTGATCCTGAATAAAATAATAAATTGCGTAATGCGAACTTGCTTTTCCCTAAAACTTTGATAAATGTTTACCTTATTAGTTTTTCTAAACAACCTAACCACTAGTTCAATTATACTGAAATGGCACTACCTGTTTTATAACTTTATTAAAGACCTTGGAGTTATTTTCTGATTCCGAACTGCACTTTTTAAAGAGCACATCACATATGTGGTGGGTAGAGCTAATCAGAGTTGGGGTTTTATATCTCGTAGCACTAAGTCATTCAAGTCCTGATGTTAAATGCTTTCATTCAACTCTTAACTAAACTATATCATGTAAAGATTCATGGTTGGAGACTGAATTGAGTGGGGACATTAGATAGACTGAGAGTTCAGCAGCACAAAGTTCTAAGAAATTACCATCCCTTACTGATAATCCATTGTCAAGATTTAACCATGATTACACTCTTGCTGCTGAGTCTTTCTGCCTAGCTTCTGTAAATTTCTGTATGATCGTCTCTTGATTGTATATTTATATATAAAATTATGTTGTCTTAGTAAAATGTACAGAGTCATGCCTTTTCCTCTACATAGCCCCAATTATGCATTAAGAATAATCAATGCCATTCAATCCAGAGATGCCTACTGGTAGACATCCTGCGGAAAGAAACCAGTGTTCAGACTCTGCCATTGTTACAATGAGTTGGCACCAAATTGGTTAATCCTCAGAATTTTCTTTGAAATCAATAAGGTAGCGGCTTTATTCAAGAAGCTCACACTAATCTATGAATCAATATACGTTAATGTATAATTATGTAATGTGTTGATGCATTTAATATATTTAAATATATTGTGTATGTAATATATAATTTTAAAATTTTGTAAATTGAGGCTTCTAGCCGTTGAAAAATGAAATGAAATAAAATAAATAAATAATATGTATTTTTTTAAATTATTATAGATGGACCAAAATTTTTACTAAAGAACTTAGAAAACTGACCTCAGATGTTGTTATTCAGACAGTTTTATTTATAGCATCGATATTATATACAGAGCTGTTGAACGGTTATATTTAAAGGAGTGAAATGACACACAATAGTTATGATTATCAGTTACACATTTATGCCTAATTTCACTGAGCAAAATAAAATTGCCAAATCACCAAAATTTCCAGAGATTTTCTATAAATATTTAACAGTAAATAATGTGGTTTTTATAAAAGCCTTCTACTAAGTCAAAGCAATTATTAAATAAAAAAAGAAAAATACTGCTTATTTGACAAACCTAAACTAAGGGTACACATTTTCTAATGGGGAAAATTTCTTTATTCCAAAAATTATCTGCTTTTTCTTATGGAAACTGATTAGGTTTCGGGCTTTAGAACTTCCGGTTGAAAAATCAGAAAAAATAGAGGATGGGCAGATTTCGAAAAGTTCAAGCTAATAATCTGAAATTCATGAGATTAATTTGTATGTATTAAAAAATTGGTTATCTATTCCAGGTTTCAACATTCTAGCTAAAACCATTCGCTGACGAAAAATTTCCGACCATAACAATTTGAGGAAGAATAATTTTTCTTCTTAGACTGCCATACCTTCGAAACGGGTGTCGGCGCCTCTCCACATGTTCTGCGTGTTTAGTTATTTTACACAGATATAATGGACCTACTTTTTTTAACGTGCCGGTTCCGAACGGCTAATTTGAGAGGTTACTAGTACCATACTCTGTTAGGTTATTAGTTTCCAAGAGAGGCACGTAAAGACGACCTGTTGAGTACCTGGTTGGAAGCGACCCCAACACTCGCAACTACTGACCCAGAATCGAGTATTAAAAAAAAAAAGTGCAGTTTCCTCTTTTCCCTCCACTATTAGTTAGAATATATATTTATAATTAATTTAATTATTATTAGAAATATGCAATTTATTTAAAAAAATATAATAATTTATTTAATCCTGCCACTCATAAATTAATTCAAAAAGCCACATACACAAAAAAAATTAAAGCTCTTGCTGCCCTGAAATTCATTAAAATTTTACCAGCTTACGTTTTTAAAAAGTACTGCTGATTATATCATCTCATATAAATGCGCTTTATAACTACTATTTTTTTATAATGGTTTTTAAATTATAATAAATGTTTATTATTTATCGATATTACATTAAATTAAACTAGAAAAAAAGAAAAAAAATTAAAAATCCACAACATAAAATGAAGCAAATTCATGATTCCATAGTTTGATTAGATAAAAGTATAAATAGGTGAGCAAGGTAATAAGAAAATAATATTAATAAAAGGTGGGTGAATTTACTTTAAATAAAAGGCATTCACATTAAATCAAATTCAACCTGGAGAGTGTTTTCCCACATTAAACATATATCATATTTTTAAATTGGGGGACGAGTGAGGACGGGGGGTGGAAGGGTTAGTTAGAGAAAGAGGTTTATCTTTCACTTTTAGAATTAAGCTTTTCCATATATATTTGTTTAGGGATTTAAGGGGTGAAAAATCCTAGAAAATCCAAGATAAAAGAAAACAGATTATTGAGCTTTTTAGTTAAAGGGTTGGAATGCGAATTATAAATAAACTGGGAAAGTTTTATGAAAAAAAAAATGAATAAATAATGCTTTAGGATGTGGAAAACATCTTTTTAATTTGATCAACAAGTGAAGCAAAATGTTGTGAAGATGTTGAGAAAAATATGTTGTTGAAATACGTTTAGATTTTGGAAAGAATATGGATTAAATTTTGTAATCAGTTCTTATCAGAAGCCAGTGTAAATTATCCCCTGAAAAGGGATGGAAAGTATAGAAAAAAGTCCTCATAAGCGAAAGTTAGGACTTTGACTGAAATCATTTGAAAAGATAATTAGTCCTAGAATACGACACTTTATAAAAACTGCCTTGGGATAGAGTAGGTAACACATCTCTACAAATTTTTTTTTCTTTGTCCTAAAGTTTATTTCATGATTTTTCTATTCATTGTGCACCACAATAAGTGAAAGTATCTACATTCTGTATAAGTCTCCATTAGATATTTAAACAGCAATATTTGAAATAAAAATATTTTATTGATGTAATAGAAAATATTTTTTGATTTTCAAATTACCACATGTTTGTAACTTCAATTGAACTTGAGTTATAACTAAAAGTAAGACCATATATTTTTATATATGTTTATTATTTTATAACTTTAGTTTTAGCTTGGTTATAACCTTTATACTAATTTGTTTTAAAAATGTATAAGTAATTTGAAAATCAAAGAGGAAGTTGTTTTCTATTACTAAAAAATTATTGTGATCTCAATTGCTGTTTATCTAATGGGACTTGCACAACAAATATTTCTTTGCCGTTTTTAATTGATATTATCTCCAAAACAAGAGCTAATCTGTCATTTTTATGGCATTGAATTGCAGGTGGAATACATGAAGAATCAGCTTATTTTTGAGTTCGAGACATTTTCATTGTTAAAAGTGGTGCGTAATCTAAAAAAATTAAATTAAAAATTAGCCCACGTCACTTTCTTCTGAAAATGAACAAATTATCGGCAATTATTGTCTAGTGGTTCTAGCCTGAAATTTGAAAATAATAATCACTTTAATAAATATTAGAAAACAAATCAATCATTCAACAAATATTTATAAATAATGATGAGTGATTTAAATAAAAAATTAACCTTTGATTAAAAAAAAAATTCGTTTATCGATCATTTCTAAAATTGAATTTTTGTTTTTCTAAATTGCGTTTTCGCTTTGGAAAAGTTAATTACATATCAGGAACTAACTTGGGAATACAATTTTAGACATTTCCGACTTCCAAAATAGATTTGTCTATTTTCAAAACATTTATTCGTTTATATTTACTTTATCATTCTTTTTTTAAAGAACTATTTTTTCCAAATTCCCATTGATGATGGGAGAATTTCTCCTGAAACGTTCGGATATTTAATAAACAATAATTTTTAAAGAGTTAATTGTCGGTTCAAGGTGAAACACTTTACTTACTGGATTATTTAATAAACGTTTATTGATTGTATTATTTAATATTTTAATTGATAGTATATATAGAGATATGTTTTTTGGACAAGCAGAGGATTTTTTTTCGTTTTTCGGCCTTTCAACCCATAAACGAATTTACGATAAATTTTTATATATATATATATATATATATATATATATATATATATATATATATTTAATTTTGTCTCTACCCAGGGATCAGATTTTAGCCGAATGTCTAGAGTCGGATTTGAACCCGGGTCCACTTGGTTAGGCAGGTACGCTAGCCCCTGGGTTTAACTCTCCGACCCCCAAGAAGAGGATGTCTTGGTTATTTTGAAAAAAAATTGATTGTTGCCTTGGCAAAGTTAATTCTGAACTAAATTTTAGTGGATTTCTCGACGCGATTAAAAATACAAAAAAATTGAAGAAAAAGTAAAAACTTTTTCAAGACTCGCTTCGCTTGTTAAAGAGCCGCAACAAGTAATTTCTTTTGTATATTTTTGTCTGAATTTTAATTAAGTTCAATTGAATATTCTCTCTCTCTCTCTCTCTCTCTCTAATGAGTATCGTTTTGGTCCGAGTGCAAAAGGCCATTCCTAGAATAATAGCAATTAAAAAATTAATCTCTAATAGTCTGAAACAGGTTTGGGGTTGAATTGGGCAGGTTTGAACTTTGAACTTGTATTTGGCATTGTTGCAATACACCTTAGCTCTAAAGAAAGAGAGATGATTATATCCGCGCTCTTTTTAGTTATTTTCACCAATGAAATTCTAATGAAAGAATCATTCACCCGCACATTAAATAATATAAATTGAAAACTTGGTACACTAGAGCTGCCCTAGTAATTATTAATCAACTTAAATATAAATTGTTCATTTATGGCTTTACTACACTGCGCGTCAAAAAAAACATAACAGATTAATTTTTACTAATAAAATATAAATTATTTATCAAACATTTAATATGATATATTTTAAACATTTCTTAAGAATATCAACAGATTTTTAAATAATTTTAATCAAAAATTACCTTTTAAATAAAATAAAAACAAATAAAACGATATTTCTCTGATTTCTGATATCTCCATTAAAATCGACCAATCCCTCAGTTTCTTCAAATAATTTGTTATTAAGCCTCTATTTGAATGTTTTTTCGACTAAATACATCGATTTTGGCAGAATCTATAATGCTAAGCGGCATAATTTTGATGTGTCTAGTCGAAAAGACACTCAAATAAAGAAGTAAAAATAAATTAATTAATTAATGAAAAACAGGGATTGATGGATTTTAATAGAGATATTTTTAGTAAAAATTTATCCGTTACTTTTTTTTGACGCAGAGTGTATAACATCCTCTTAAAATCTCAATAGAATAATTCAAAAAAAAAAATTTCTGTCTTAAAAACCAAATATTCCAAAATAGTACCTACTATGTATTGATACAAAATAATTTTTTAACTTTGCGTTCTTGCGTTATCGTAGGTAACGGAATTCAGACAAATAAAGAGGAAAAAATAATCATTGAAAACTATTTTTCTCCGCGTTTCGGACATTTATAAAGCACAATGAGCAAATATTTATTTTTATGCATGATTTAATAGTAGGAACGGAAGGGAGGAAAGTAATTTTTAATCCAAATTCATGCTAGTGATAAATATTAATAGTTTAGCTCAGTTAAGAGTAATTAAAATACAGCCTCATTGATTGTTTATTTCTTGTTAAGAATAAACCATATATGGTGCAATGTTTTCATATAGCGTTTCTAGAACCATTACTTTCTCGTAATTTCCATCAATTTTGAGAAGGGTATCAAACATCCTTAAGTAATTCAATTTTTCTTGACATATAATTCCTTTCGACTCTCATGATTGACAAGCAAGACAAGCCCTTACAGTGAAATCGATCCGTTTTGTCAAGCAACGCTCGATTGTTTTCCAAATATGATTTAAGTAAATAGAATGAATGAATGAAGGGAGTGTCGGGTATGACAAGCCATATACGTTAATTAGCTAGTTGAGTAGAATGGAGCGAGTTTTCTTTCGCTCTCTTGTCGTATATATTTAGCCCGGCTCGCGCTTGGCGCCCCCCCTGGCTCAACAAGTTGTCTCTCTTTAAGCGCACGCGTGTCCCTGACCCCCCGGCACCCCTTGCGCCCCCATCTAAGCTGCCCTCACCCACAGACCCCCCTCAATTGATTTATTCTGTTTTAGTGGGTGACAGCTACTCGTTCTGGATACGCGTGTACCTATCCGCTATGTGCTAGACTTTTCGACACTTGACATACATGAAAATACTACTAGTACTACTAATTATTACAGGGTGATTATTTCTACATCTTAAATTGGGGGAAAATATTATTGGAAAAAAATATTTAAGTAATCATTCAGAGTGGGAATTTAATTACCTATATGTTTAATCATTTTTATTATATTATTAAATGAGCAATTCTTGTATATCGTCGCCCAAGGGGTGATCCGCGATTGGAAGTATTTTGGAAGTACTTGGAAATATTTGGAAGTACTTGGAAATATTTGGAAGTACGTGGAAATATTTGGAAATACTTGGAAATATTTGGAAGCACTTGGAAATATTTGGAAGGACTTGGGAATATTTACAAGTACTTGGAAATATATGGAAGTACTTGGAAATATTCGGAAGTACAAGTGGAAGTAGGTGTACAGCATATTAGGTCGCGGTTCACCCCTCGTAGTCCCCTTAGAGTGTAAACCTGCTAGCTCATAACAAAGAAAATTTATAGCGCAAAGAAAAAACAAACAAAATTTAATATTGTTGTTATGGAAAGAAACTATTTTTCCAATTTTTTTTCTACAACTTACAATCGTAATTTAAAGTAGAAGTTTTACTTGGACGATGATGCATTTCTTTTTCTTTCGATCGGTATTAATATGTCATATATGATAAAAAATGGATTTACCAGGTTTACACTCTAAGGCGACGATATATTAATTTATATAGAATCGGTTTCTCGAAAACGGATCTAATGTTTGCGATGAAATTCACGGATTAGGGGTTGTTTGGCTCGATAAGTTGATACTATAATATATGGCAGGGTCTCATCTCCAGGTATAACTTTAATTTGATTGTTTTTTCTTAATGACACTAATTATTCACATGTGGGTGCGTCATTAAAAAATTATAATTTTTTTTTTTCAATTTTCTTTTATTAACAATTTTTTTTTTAATTTTAAAACCAAGTAATAAATAGTTCATTACAAATATTATTGTGTATTAAATTAGAAAAACTTAATTAAATAGCGATATTTTCTATTGAAGACGGAGCGTTAGAACTTAAGGTAGTTCTTTCGCAAATGCGAAAATTCAAGAAGTCATTGAAACTTGAACTCTTATATTCAATTTAAAATAAGCTGACATGTTCTGATGTGGCCATCCACTTGACTTTACCATACAACCTGGCCCCCACTTATATTTAATAATTAATAAAATTATTTATAATCATGTAGGGGAGGGAGTTTTTGCATTTTTAGATTACTCTGGGCCCACTAGTTATGTATACAAAATTTGGTTGAGTTTGGTAAATGGCCAAGATTTTCATTTTTTGACCCCCCTCCCCCATTTTGGGGGCTTAGTTTTTGCGTTTTTAGACTTCTGGAGTCCCACTGATTATGTAAACAAAATTTGGCTGAGTTTGATACAAGAGACTAGATTTTCATTTTTTGACCATACACTCCCCCCCCCTCCCTATTTTGGGCGGTTGGTTTTTGAATTTTTAGACTTCTGGGGGGTCCACTGATTATGTATACAAAATTTGGTTGAGTTTGCTTAAATGGCCTAGATTTTTAATTTTTAAACCCCCCCCCCCCCACCACCTCCCTTAATTTTGGGTCGATATGCACCAAAATCTAATCAGCTCTTAATCTCAATGGACGAAAACTACGTGTGAAATTTGGTTTTGATATTCACACTAATTTTTGAGCTAGCTCGTCCACAAAATTTTCTAACGCACAGACTAACAACCAGACAGACTAACTAACTAACAGACACTTTGACAAAAC
Organism: Forficula auricularia; assembly: GCA_024734495.1. Classification (NCBI taxonomy): domain Eukaryota; kingdom Metazoa; phylum Arthropoda; class Insecta; order Dermaptera; family Forficulidae; genus Forficula; species Forficula auricularia. The sequence goes on from JALMQS010000225.1 coordinate 8,400,292, forward strand.
AATTATTATCTCAAAAAATATAATTTTTTCGATGTTCAGTTATTAGAGCTTTTTTGTAGAACGAAATGCCATGGTTTCGCTCAATTTTTTTAATCAAATAGTATTTGAGATATTTCGAAAAAAAGAAGGAAAAAACCACTTTTCATGCACCATTACAATACTTCACCATACTCTGTATGGTAAAGTAAAAAAGTCATTCTATTGGACTTTTGAAGTCTTCTGGAGATTAGAAAAAAATCCCATGTTTTTAGAATTAAATATAATTAAAGTCTGTTTACTAGAAAGTTACATGTACAAATTTTATTCTTTTGTTTAAGCCTTTAATTACTAATATTTTGTTCTGTTTATTAAAAACAAAGTAAAATATAAATATCTACTTGCTACGTCATATTCCGAGCTGTTCACCGATTCACCATGAAAAGTTTCATTTCCTCACGTGGAATAAATAATCAGCTTTTACTGTATAGAATGTCTGATAAGCTTTTGAGATTCTATCACGAGAAGACGAGCAACTTCTGGTCTCTCTATGTGTGTGAAGGGTGATACCATTCTTTCTCTTATCCCGTCAGAAAGTAGAAAATCTGTCTGTATGTTTTCACAAGTTGCTCAAATGATGATCTGCTGCATTGATCAACTGCTATATATATATATCTTTTTGAAGTCCGTTTAGAGCTTATTTGGCCAACTTCTATCTATACTAGGAAATCTCTTAAGGACATTGCGTTTTTAGTGGGGATAGAACTTTTAAGTAGCCTTTTAAGTTTCCTCAATCATTTAAGTACCAAGTTTCTGATATTACAAGCTCCAAGTAGACTGAAAGCAAAAGGACTGAAATTACAAAATAAGATTGAAGCAAGTTTGGTTTCATCATTCTGCCCATTAAATTGTTCTTCGATTTATTATGTTTCCAGCCTTGGTCATGGCAGAATGCTCAACGTTTTCTGTTTGATTCTTGTCCTCCCAATTAATGTTGACGTCACAGCTTTAGGAATGTATTCATTTGTCTCCAATCCAACCAATTGCACTATCTGCTGAAAATTACGTAATGAATTGCCCAAAGGAAAAAATTATTAGTTTACAAGGTCTAATAGTTATTTATAATACCAATACAATTTTAGAATTATAATTTAATTCCAAATACAATTTTACACACAGAACGTTCAATCTAAAAATTTTCAGAATATTTGATAGTTCCGATTTTCGTTGCATGTAGATTGGAGAAACTAAATCCAAAATAGGATAATTTATCAAGTTATCCGATAATAACTAATATTGTTTAATTGGTAGATTCAACAGTTCACACTTGTTGGTAATATAATCTATGAAACACACACTATATTTTGTTTCAATTAATTTAATAAATGGCTTGGTACTTATTCTCTCGAGGAGCACTCTCTATTGTAATTATGGTCTGGTTAATCTTAACTAGAATAACAACTAGCGACCTTAAGAGTTTTTTTATTAGTTTTTTATTATATAAATTCCAATTCGAAATAATTTAAGTATTATGCGGATTGGACTGCTAAGATAGGCTTATCATGATGGATCTTGTGCAGAGGTAAATGAGGTAATCTAGTTAGTATTTTCATAATTTTCTTGCTATTGAATATCGTCATTACAAAAAATATAAAAATAATGAACATTGATTGTCATCCAAAACAAAAAGTATATAAATTGAATAACAAGAGCTGATTTTAGAATAGAGTCAGAGTTGGGCCATTCAATTTATTAGTTGATGATTTTTGTATAAAGATATTTTTGACTTTTAATTTTTTGATATGAAAACAATTGCTGAAAAGCGTATGTTTGGTGTTCGATTAATTTGCTTAACAGCTTGCAGCTAGTTGTAAAAACATAAGGAAAATAAGCCTAAAAAAAAAATAAAAAAAATAATAAAACTAAAAAACAGTTACCAGTATATTCTAAGTATTTGTCCAAGAGATGTAATTTTCCCAAAAGTTTTCCTTTCTCATATTGTATAGATTTAATGAAAAAAATTAAAAATGTTAACAATTATTTTTAAGTACCTAAACGAATTAACACATAAAAAAGAAAGGTGATTGAAAAATGATATTATGGCCTGTTATTAAGTGAATTCTTTCTTTTCAGAACAATCCTATTCTACGGTAAGTGTCTTCTTAAAGGAAATTGCTGCCAAAAACCCTTGATCAATAGAGTGGACCAAGGAAGTTGTTAAGAAAATAAATTCGTTAATGGGTTGGTTGGACACCATTAAATAGGGAATGCTTTTGGGAAATATTAATAATTAACAAAGTACTGTGTGGCGATCTAACATATTTAGTAAGAAGGGTAACCAAGCGAAACAAACTAGTAGAACAAATAAATAACAACGTGGTAAGATTTAACAAACTAAAATCAAATATTTCATTTAAAAAAAAATAAATTCATTGAATTAACTTAGTGAAAACATCTTTATCGGGAATAGAAAAGAAAGAGAGCATAGAAGTCTAGAGTGTGAGATAGAACCCACTATACCATAGGCTGCGAAAATGTGCACCGCGACGGTCATTCCATGTGCGCCGTGAAGCTATATAATTGAAGGAGACAATAAAAGAGTGTGTCTTCTGCTGGAATTATAAATTTTATTTATTTAAAATTTATATCGTTAATATATATATTATATGTTAGGGCTCTCTTGAGGTGAGTGCTGTGTAGTGCTTTGTGCGCCCCCCATCAAGTCGATGGGGTCCTAACAATCTGTTGAGTGCAGGTTGTAGGTTGCGTGTTCATAATGGTGTGGTGCAGGGGAGGGGCTGCTGGTTGGCATTTGGCCCCTCCAGATTCGCGTGTCCGAATCCGTTCGCTACTCCAGTCGAATCGAGTCGCTTTAATTATAGCATGGGTGAATATAAGTGTGTTCTTCTCTCCTGGAATTATAAATTTTATTTGTTAAAAATTTATATCGATTTATAAATAAATAAAATTTATAATTCCAGCAGAAGACACATTCTTTATTGTCTCGCTCAATATATAAAAATTCTGCTACTCTCGGCACAAAAACTTTCAATTTAGCTATACAATTAAATTGAGCAAGACATTTGGTCTACAACTGAAGCAAAAAAATGGAAGTGAGGAGATAAAAATTTATTTATTATTAATTTTTATCTCTTACTTACGATTAGACATACATAAACCGAAAAAATTTACTTTTGACCCTCGAAAAAAATGCAATGAATCCAAAAGGTCTCCCCTGTGGTCTAAATTCATGATTTTTTGAGAAAAATAAACTAAGAATCCCAAAGATATTTTTTATTAATTCTAATATAATATTGTTTAGAGACAACAAATAGGCTATTTATTTTGATATTAAGCGGAAAAAATAAACTTAAACACCCTCGAAAGAAACTGCAATGAGTGCAAAGGGTCCCCTCTGTGGTCTCAATCTTTGATTTTTTTAGAAAAATAAACTATGAAATCCAAAGATATTTTTATCAATTATAATAAAAGATTATTTAGAGACAAGAAATACGCTATTTATTTTGATATTAAGCAAAAAAAATAAACTTTTAACACCCTAGAAAAAAACTCCAATGAATGCAAAGGGTGCGCCCTGTAGTCTCAATCATTGATTTTTTTAGAAAAATCAACTATGAAATCCAAAGATATTTTTATCAATTATAATAAAAGATTATTTAGAGACAACAAATAGGCTATTTGTTTTGAAATGAAGCGAAAAATTAAACTTTAACACCCTCAAAAAAAAAAAACTAGAAGGAATGTAAAGGGTCTCCCCTCTGGTCTCAATCCTTGATTTTTTTAGAAAAATAAACTATGAATTTCAAAAATAATTTTATTAATTCTAATATAAGATTATTTAGAGACAACAAATAAGCTATTTATTTTGATATTATGCGAAAAAATTGAACTTTAACACCCTGGAAAAAAAAACTGGAATGAATGCAAAGGGTCGATTTTGATAGAAAAATAAAATTTCATATTCTTTAAAATTATACTATTATTTTAATTAGTATTTCATGTAGAGATGAATGTATATAATTTCATTGAAATATCTTAAAAAAAAAAAAAAAAATACTTTTTCCACCCTTTGAAAAACAGAAAAGTAGGTAAGGGTCCCCCCTTATCAATAGTTTTTCGATTTTGATAGAAAAATAAAATTTCATTTTCTTTAAAATTATACTATTATTTTAATTAGTATTTTATTAGAGTTGAATGGATATAATTTCATTGATATATCTTAAAAAAAAATTACTTTTTTCACCCCTTGAAAAAGCAGAAATTTAGCAAAGGACCACCATCATCAGTTAGTCGATTTTGAATGAAAAAAAAAATCATTTTCATTAAAACTATACTATTACTTTAAACACCCACGAAAATATATGGTATGAATGCAAAGTGGTCTCAATCTTTGATTTTTTTTAGAAAAATAAACTATGAATTCCAAAGAAATGTTTATCAATTCTAATATAAGATTATTTAAGGTCAACGAATACACTATTTTTTATACATATAAAGCGAAAAAAATAAACTCAAAAAAAAAACTGAAATGAATGCAAAGGGTTTCCCTGTGGTCTCAATTCTTGATTTTTTAAAAAAAAAAAACTTCTAATTCCAAAGATATTTAATTCGATTCTAATACAAGAGTATTTAGAGAGACCAAATACGGTATTTGTTCTGAAGACAGAGACAGAGCAGAATATGTTGGCAAGTCACCTCATGGTTAGCATAATTATTTATTTTATTTGCTTTAAAATTAATAATTAATTTTTTTTTATTTCATTATTGGCATCGGGTAAAAACCCATTTTGCCAGAAAAATGTAAATACCAATCAAAAAATGTTCAACCCTCATCCCACACGAATACATTCTGGACATTTTTTATAATATTTATATTATATAGAAAGAAAGAGAGAGGGAAATCGAAGATACCCACGATTATATTTTTCACTTCTGTCGGGCATCCCGTTTTTATTCTCTGCTAAATCCTTCAATATCTGCTGAGCCAAAAATTTGAATTTAATTTTTGTCGCTGACTGAATTGTTCGATATTTTAAATTAAAATGAAATAAAGAAAAAAAAATACTTGGAAGAAAACTAGAGAGAAACAACACAGTATGGGTGTTTATGTTTATTTCGTTGTGATTTGGCTCTTTTTTACATCGTTCCTTTCTTTCTATATAGAAGCATTACTGTGTGTACTTATAGTGAAAAAAAGGTAGAGAGCTATTTATGGTTTCTTGGGGAAAAAAAGAAATCTGCAAACGTAGTAGAAGGGAAACAATCTTTTGCTCTTTCGTGGATGATGGGGGGGCCCCCCCCCCCAAAAAAGATCTACTTGCTGCGATTAAACATACAATTCTTTTCCTTCGTTGTATTTTTTTTTTTTTATAAATTTTTTCCTATAAAAGCATCAGATTGTTCTCTCTGTGCCCGTGTTCCATAATTTACATTTTATATAGCCGAGTCTCTCACCCGTTCATCCCCATTTACCAGCGCCACCTATACAACCCGGCCAGCAAGAATAAGCGCTATGCATTATGATTAGAGCTTTTCGTTCATTCTAATTAATGGAAATACTGGCGGCAGCTAAAAATGTTAAACCTACACACAATTTCATTCTCTTTCTTTATCTATATATCTATATATCTATATATATAGAGAGAGTCTAGGTGAGGATCTTCCAGAGAAAGCCATTTTTTCCACACGGTGTTCATATTTCTTTTTCCAACTTAATTCATTCCCACCCAACCCGCCAACCAGCTTATAAAATATCCAAAAATATGACTTTCGAATATATCGATCCGGCAAATCTCATCCCGCTGTGATAAGCTCTTTATCCTTCAGCCGAGGCCAAAAATAATGAACTAACCAGGAAATAGATGGTTATGTATAAAAACCAGCCTTTTAGATTTATATAAATAAATAATATCCTAATCTCTCTTAAGTCTTTTATGCCTCAATTACGGAGGTGTTGTAGTTTTATTTTCTAACAGTTGAGTTAGAAAATAGTGAGTAATAATTATTCTCTCTTTTTTTTAGGGACACTATTTTTGTAATTGCTGCCCTGGGAGCCACCTTTAAATTAATTTCGGGGTGAAGATAACTGACCCGGGTGGGATTTGGTCCAAGGCCATCTCGTAGGTAAGTAGATCAGAACATCTATTAAATTATTTTAGCTCTAGAACTTGATAAATCTTCATAATTTGAATAATTCAAATTAATAATAAACGATTGGTATTTCAGACCAAATAATGATTAATCTCTAATTTTTTAATAAATTAGTATCTAATTTATTCTTCTATTCCAAACAAATACCTCGATTTTTTTTTAAATCTGACTTACAGTGTTTTTTAAGTTCATGAGCGATTTGATGCTATATTTTTACTAAGACTTAAAATATAATTATTTTTAAGAAAGAATTTAAATTTTAAGGTCAAAATCCAGATTTTAGTAGAAAATATTTTTACATTACATATGAGAGGGTTCGTAAGGGGATGGATACCTATATTTGGTTTATATCGTGAGCCCTTTTAAAAAAAAAAAAAAAAAAGATACTCAAATCTTCGGGTTAATAATTATTTTTATTATCCGTTATTAAAGATAAGAGTAAATAAATATTATATGCAATATTCATTTAATTTTATTTTATTTATTGGGCCTCCGAGTAGCGGGCCGCCTCTTACAAGACAAAAGATACACAAATTTATTTACAAATATTTCACACTTTCGGCTTCAGAACAAATTAATTCAGATTCAGAGCGGGTGGCTGAGAGAGCCAGGATTAATCCTGGCTCACATTTCACATTTCTTTTTTTACTTTATTTTTTTTTTTATTCACAAAAAATAATCATACGCCACCCGCTCTCCTTCTGCCGAAAGTGTAAAAATTAAGAAGAGATCCCCTCATCGCCCTATATGTCAAATCGTTTATTGTTTTTTGGGATATACCCAGGGCGATGAGGGACTCCACCACTTTATGCCACCACACTCCCTTCCACGAGAGTGTGATGGCCTCGACCCTGACCGAGCCCGCCCCGACGCCAAATCGCTCCGCAATATTATCCACCAGACTGGTGTTGCCCCTATATTTTTCTATTTTGTTTCGGTGGGCAACACCCAGTCCTGCAAGCGCGGAAACGATCTGGACGTCCAAAACGCACACCACCTATGAGTTAAGGATTCTTGGTCACTTGTTTCACATTAAAATTAAAAAAATTAAAAGATGTAAATTTTTTCAATATATATATTTCGGGCTATCAACCCATCTTCAGTTATTTTCTGTACTTCCTGAAGATGGGTTGATAGGCCGAAATATATATATTGAAAAAATTTACATCTTTTAATTTTTTTAATTTTAATGTGAAACACGTGACCAAGAATCCTTAACTCATAGTAAATGAATATTACATATAATATTTATTTATTCTTATCTTTATTAAAGATGTTTCACCTTGCACCAACACCACAATCTCTACTAATTATTATCTGTTATTATTGTTTTCAAATGCTTTTACTTTTATTGTATTTATTACCTATTCTTTAAGGGGAAAATATGCCCCAGGCCAGGACTTTGTTATAAAATTAATAATATATTCTAAATTTCTTATTATATAGCTGTAACTTTTATACTATTTAAAATAAATGGTCTTAATCAGGAAGAAGTCCTGAGGCTCAAAACTTTTCCTTCGGAAAATAGATTTTTTTTTCTTATTTAAATAAAATTAAATAGGTATGCTAAGATATCTATCTATCAGTGGCGTGCGGTCCATAGATGCTGTGAATGCGAAGCATCCCTAAAATCTCAGAACGTCAAGAATATCTTCAAACCGTGTCATATATGAACTTGTTTAGTTTTATTTCGTTTAGCTTTAATTTAAAATTTATAGAACTTTTTAACGTTAGAATATGAATAGAATTTCCTTATTATCTTATGGAAAATATTGTGATTTTATGAGGTTCTAAAATAAATTAGTTTACATGTACTCGACGTCTGACTTTAAAATCTATAGATTGAATAAAAAGGCGGATTTCGCTCCTGGTATATATATAATGTAGTCAAAGAAATATATTTGTTCATTCTGTGAATTGATAAATATATTATTTATACATATACCATATATAAACTAACTCTATCAAAAAATTGTGAATCTACATTCGAAATGCATATATTAAATTTAATTCATTTTAATATGACTGGGCTAAAAAGAATTAGGCTTACATCTTTTTTTATTATCCTACGTGTTCATTTTATTAGATTGAGTAATCTTTATTGATTTTATATCAGAGTAAAATAAACCATTACCTACTCAACTTTTTCATGTTTTATTTATTTAGCACTTATAAAGGTCCTGTATCAATGCTTGTCAATTATGGCAACCCTAAGTATATGACTTGAAATTGAGTCCAATATTTTAAGAATTCAAATCTCTTTCGATTAATATGGACCACTGAGTGATTTAATTACATATCTATTATTAGTAGGAGAAGTTCTTAGGCGGGTTGTGGAAAAAGCAAATAAAACCCATTAATTGACCATCGTACAACGTTTCGGCAATAGATTCCGTTGTTCTCAAGTTCTTCGTCCCAAATGAAAAACGCGACCAAGTACTTGACAAAGACAAAATATATTGTCGAAACGTTGTACGATGGTTAATTAATGGGTTTTATTTGCTCTTTCCAAAACCCTAAGAATTTCTCATACTAATTTAACTAAATATGGATGAGATCTATAATGAACATATTTATTAAGTTATATACGATGTACATTATAAAATTATATAATCACTAGCTGCGAAGTTCTCTTTCGGCGGGCGTCTTACTCGCCAGCTACGCCCCCTACACTCTCTAGTGCAGAGGTCTTCAAATTTTTTCACGATCGGTACACTAAATTTTCAGTAGAAGTTCCGCGGTGCATATCTCTCAAAACGTAGAAAATAACAACTTCAGTATATTTACATATTACATGTAATACCGCGTACAATTATCTAATCATTGAATTAGATTCTAATGATTTTTATTATATAGCTCTTTTTATTTATTTATTTTGAAGATGTAACATTTTTTTTAGTAATGAAACCACATCGTCGGTGCATTGAAAGTTGGTCGCGTTGCATAGTTTGAAGACCCCTGCCTTAGCGGGTTCCAAGATAATAATTTAAATTTCCTAATTTTTTTTGGCAAGAACTATTAGTGGGGTTTTAAATTAAAAAAATCATGTCGGCGTCGTCGCGCAAGCCGATTAAAATAGGTATAGATAAATTAACTTTTAAACGTTAATTTTATTTTTTTCTTAAAGCAATTTGAACCGCAAAAGTTAAATAATGTAATGAATAATTTCTTATGTTAATTCTACATATTTAGAAAATTATTTTTTTATCTTGTGAAATGAAAAAAAATGAATTCAGCACCCGATGGGATTCGAAACCGTGTCTCTCTCCTTTAGCCGAGGAGCGCCTTTCCACATTCAATCTAAAGATCTATCCTGACGGGATCATCCGTAGCCTAGTTGGTAAAGGCGCTTTTCAACTAAAGGCGAGAGACACGGGTTCGAATCCCGACGGGTGCTTGATTGATTTTTTCTTTTCAAAAAATAATAAAATAATTTTCTAAATATGTAGAATTAATATAAGAAATTATTCATTACATTAACATATTTAACTTTCGAGGCACAAATTGCTTTAAGCTATAGGTAATTGAAAATTAAATATTAAAAATGCGATTTTTATTAAAAAATGACATGATAATTAATTTTTATTTTAATATTGGTTATTTGTCCATTTTCAAACGGCTCACATGTGTATCCACACATCCATACCCACATATGTTACATTATATTATATAAGGTTAAAATGGAAACCTGCCCCCGCCCATTTTAAAAAAGGTGCCACTGAAAGGGCTCTAACAGTCCCACTAAGTGAATCAAGGTTTATGTTAATAAGAAGAAAAAGCTTGCCAGAAAAGGCGTTCTCGGTGCGCGTCTATTCCATTCTATATCTTGGAACATGGAAGGAAATGTAGAAAAGTGCTTTTGGGAAAGTTTTTAAATAGAAGTAAAGCCCTAGAGAGAGAGGCCTATAAAGATAGAGGTGGTGTCGATGACATAGCCGGGCGGGCTCTATGCTCTATAGCGCTCTCATTGGCCACTTGATCAGCCCTTAAAAAAACAAGCACCGGAATATCGCCTTAATCCATCCCTACGACTTCCTGAGCACTTTAGAAAAATAAATTGATAAAAGCTATCCTATTTTCTTTTTTTGGAATAATAAAAATAATGGATAATAAAAATGGCGATCAGATGATTCTTGGGTTAATTCAGAGATAAGATTTTCGAAAATCATATTTTTAAAGATGATCCTAGCAAAGTTTTATATATAACAGGTCTAATATCGAAAATCATAAAATTCCAAATTATCCACTCTGTATCCTTTTTTTGTACCATAAATTGAGAAGGTTATATGAGAATAAGAATAACATAAAATGGAAGCAAAGAGTGATAGAAAGACATTATTTATCATATCAGAGATTTACGATAATCCCTCACACTTTTGCAACTAAAATGAGCCATTTTCGTATCATTTTTTAATCTAAAATCTAATTTTACAATTTGGAGAAAATATATATAAAATGAAATGGAATGAATATAAAAAATTTAATATGATTTTGGATTTCGGGTAAAAAAAAACCAATACAGATAAACTTCTCAATGGGCACTTATAATTCTTTTTAGCGTAAACCAGTAAATTTTGGTATTTTTACTTCCTCTTCAAATCAAATTATTATTATTTTTTAAATTTATCATAAATAGTATTTTTTATAAATAGGTAAAAATAAAATGATAGAAATATTCATTTTAATTTAAAATTATTAATCAACTTTTAAAAAAAAATATATGTTTATAAGAATAACGAACGGTTTGAGCTAAGTTGAAATCAGTACTTTTGCAATAGAATTTTTTGTAGCCAGGTGAGAGAAAATTCTATAATAAAACATAAAGCTTGGGATGGTTCCTATTTTATACGATTGCCTAACTCAGTATGCCGTTTTGACCCATGTTACTACAACATTAATAAATTAATAATGGTCTCAATAAAAAATAATAGTTAATTAAAAAAGAAATACAGTAATAGCTCCCTTAAGGTGAAGAATGTGTTCCAAATTTTTATGCCGTCTGCAAAAATACGGGATCGGTAAAACATACATTAGAAGAATATATCAATTAGAATTATTAAATTATTATGAAATTATTTTAAAAAAAAATATATAAATTTCCTCCCCTTACCTTAAAAAATAATACTTTTAATTTGAATAAAGTTATAGTGAAATAACGTTAAACGGGGTAACCTTAAACTTAGGTTATGTATTAGAAACATACAGTATCATTTTAAATCTCAAAATAAATGTTTGTTTATTTTAAATATTGTAATGTGGAGCGCAAGTGATTTTAATGATATTTCCATTGACTTATCATTAAGGTGGGATTTATTGGTTTCAAGAAGGTTTGGCATGGTCACGTGAAGCGTTGTGGTAGGTTGATTGGTCTGTGTCTTTTTAATCTTGTTGGTGGTAATGTATTTATTATGTCTTGAGCGTACTCATTTGGGTGGTGAGTTAGTTTGTTTAGGTACTTGTGTCTGTGTTGTCTTATTTCGTCTTTGACGGAAGTTATTTCTATGTCTTTTAGTATAGTCGTGTTTGGTACCCCTCTGGGGGCATCACCGATTGCTCTCAGAACTTTGTTTTGGAGTTCACTAACATGAACTAGAAAACGTGAAATATGTACTTTTGAAATAGTATTTATGTATTTAGGGAGAGCAAATCTGGGTAGTTGCTTCTAGCGTATGATATTCTATAAGGGTTGAAAAAGTTGCATAGCTCCAGGAACAAGGCAAGCTTGAAAGCATGGGGTGCATGCCACATACTGTTTAATGAGGGATAAAAGTTCAAACCTTCAAGTACATTCGCCTTAAGCACAACAGCTGAATGTTTCCATTCTTCTATCTATGTAGAATGTAATCAATCATAACTTAAGTAATTATCCCATCTTCTATTGTTAAAAAAAATCATAGGAATCTTTCAAGGTTTTATAATAAATTCAAAGGAATTTCTACTTAAGATTAATTATTATAAACTTATTTATTATTTAAAAATATTTCTTGAAATGATAAGGAAGTCTTGGGAAAATTTTTGAAGATGTAATTCAAAATGAACAACATTATAATTGCGAGTTAGTATTTGTTAGTGTTGTTCATATTGAATTACATCTTCAAAAAGTTCCCCAAGGTCTCCTAATTATTTCAATAAATATTTTTAAATAATAACTTAAGGGAACAACATCTAGCAACTGTATTGCAAATTATATATTATTTATTTTTATTTATTAATTAATTTATTTTATTAAAGTAGGTATTACAATATTATATTAATTTATAGAATATAAAAGATTGGCATCCTAAAAACAAAACTGCAATAATTGCAAATTCGTCAGTTTTGTGAAAAGGCCACCGTATACTGTAGGCAGGGTTGCCATAATTACAAAGCATTGATACGGGACGTTTAAGACCTAAATAAATAAATAATGAAAAACGTGAATATGTAATGGTTTATTTTACTCTGAAAAAGAATCAATAAAAAGTAAGCAATCTAATAAAATGAACACGTAGAATAATAAAAAAGATGCAAGGCTAATAATAATCTTTTTTATTCCATTCATATTGCCATACTAGACGTTTTCCATGTGCATTTCAGAAAACCCCAATTCTTTTTCAGAATTCTTAATTGAATATTAGAAAATCACAAATGTATTTCAGAAAATGTCTCATTTGTTTAGTTAGTTGTTTTGGTATATATGTTTATTTTCTAAAATTAATTTGATAATGTTGTATCATTCGTATCCATAATAAATTTGTAACAGGAATAGTAGGCAATTGGATAAAATTAAAAACAGAGAATTTTTATTAAATTGGCCAGACGTTTCGTAAATTTATTTTGACTTCCTAAGTGACCCATTTTTTCACTCTTTGTCAAAAAACAATTTCACTATACCTAAGACAAAACATTAAGAATCTTTTTACCTTACCATACAGGGTATGGTCATGGCTAAGTATTGTATTTTAACATATTCTTGACTCAAATTAACAATCTTGGAAGTGACTTTTCTTCAACAATTAAAAAAAATGTTTTTTTTACAGAGATAGAATGTGTAAATTAAAAACTAAATATTAAAATGACGCGCCATCGCCCCTATTGACATTTTTTTAATTGTTTAAGAAAAGGCACTTCCAAGATTGTTGATTAATTTGAGCCAAGAATATGTTATAAAAAGATTAATGATTATTTGTCTTATAGTGAGATTGTTTTTTGACGAAGAGTGTAAAATGGGCACTGAGAAAGTAAAAATAAATTGACGAAACGTTTGGCACATTTAATAAAAACTCTTTGTTTTTTTAATTTTATCCAATTTCCTACTATTCCTGTAACACATTAATTTGATATTTTCTAAAATAAAATTGGAAAACGGGTAGATTAATCCAAGATGTGATCTCAATTCCATACTAGATTAATTAATACAAGAGATGGATGGTTATTTCTTTCTTCTAGTTCTTGTTTCTAATAACCATCCCTGGAGTTTGCCTTAAGTCTTAAACAATTATGAAGGGCTAAACGGGGGATATCGACTCATCTGTTTCGTGTTAATTTGATTATTTTGGTGTTGGCTGCTGCTAAAAGGCCGACCACCCCCAGAGGGGCAGCATCACTGCTGTTCAAATTGCAACCGGGCCTTTCCCGTCCGGATAATCGAGTCTCGTCTAATTATTTGCCAGCTCTCGGCAATGGATACTAGAAGAGGCGGATTTTTCCAACTCACTTGATGAGATTGGAAGCCAAGCCTCTTCTTCTTCCATTATTCGTTCGTTCGTTTATTCGTTTATCGCTTGTATTTAAATTCGATTCTATTACTATTTAAAGAGAAAAAAGTGGCAAAAATGCTCAAGGAATTTTTCTAATTGTATTTATTTTAAGATAATAGGTGATGACAGCGATTCTTTCATCAAAATCTAATCATGGAAAATGACTAAAAAGGTCAAGGATAGAATGATCTCTCTTCCTTTAGATCTAGGCAAGGGTGGGAAATACAAGTCCAGGCTTATTTCAGACTATTAGACATTAATTTCTTAATTTATATTATTCTAGGTATGGCCTTTAGCCTTTTGTACTTGGATCAAAACGATACTCGTTATAAAGAGAGAAAATATTCATTTGGACTTCGCTAAAATTCAGATAAAATTAAAGAACGAATTACTTGCTGTGGATAGAATGATACGTATACGTACACTTTCAAATTAATTCAAACATTAATTTAAACTTAGTAAATTAGATTGTATCTAACTTTCTGAGATTTGGCTCGTGATCCCCGCTTCTTTCCTTCTACTCTGTTCTTTTCAAGATGGAGGGGCCATCCCATACAGGCCTTTAGAGGATGCACCTTCTGGTGTATCTCCTTCTCTCATCAATATCATTAAAAAAAAAAACAAAAAAAACAAAAAAAAACATTTCATATGATAAATGTATAAAGAATTTGAACACACTTTAATTACACAACACCAATATTTATTATTTAGTGAAGCTACTATAACTTCACAAACTCACTGCACACTCTCAAATGATTTAAAACAGCGAAACGACGCAATTGATAATTTAATAACTTATTTCCTCTGAAAAATTGATATTTCTAATATTTATTATTGAGGTGAATAACAAAATGAAAAATTAATAAAATTTCCATTTTTAAATTCTATTTAAAAAATCAAAGGGTCTTTAGACACTTGACGGGTATTTAAATATTTATGTGATTATATGCAAATACAAATTAAAAAATAAATAAATAAATAAACCGGAACGCTTAGAAAAATTAACCTTAATTAATATTTTGTTAAGTGAGATGGTGTAGGTTCTAGGTGAAACATGTTATAAAGGGGAAAAGAAATTTTAAAATATAAATTACTAGATAGGTTACCAATAAATTGTGTGAAACCTACCAAGTAATTTATATTTTAAAATTTATTTTTACCTTTAATTCATATTCTTTAGCACTTCTAGTTCTTGATAGAGTCAAAAAGAACCGGATCTCCTTTCAGGACCGTTCCCTTCAAAATTAAGCCCAGATTCTACGGAATATATTTTAAATTAAGAAAATGGAAAAATAATGGATTTCGGATGCGAAATTTTTAAAGAATTAAAAAATTCCTATGATTGTTTTAAAATAGTCTTTGAACTAATTACTCAATGAAATCTTAATGATATTTTAATTATAATCAGGATATATATATATTTTTTTACTTAGGATTCAAGAAACAATATTTTTCTCGTAAAGGATAAATATTTTTGCTTACTTGGAGTCTTTATAAGGTTAAAAACTATGATAATAAAACTAGAGCAAGATGCGAGGTAGGTTTTACAAAAAAAGGAAATAAAACAAAATTGAGGTTTAAATTCGATATATTTCGGGGGTGAGGGTTTACTTTGACTCCTGATGATGGGCTCACCCCCGAAATATATCGAATTTAAAACTCAATTTTGTTTTATATCTTTTTTTGTGAAACCTACCTCGTATCTTGCTCAAGTTTTATTATTATATTAAAATGTTTCACCTAGAACCAACACCTAACTCCTTAAAAGTTATTAAAAACTATGGTATTCAGTGTTAAGTAATTAATCCCCACAGTTCCTAAAAAAATAATTAATATAAAGAAAATTTGAAAAATATTTTTGTACTTAGCAGACTTTAGACGTCTAAATTCGCAGAGCCAAGGTAGCAAAATAAATTTACAATTTACAATAACTCTATATATATATATAATTCCACCTTGGTACGGTGAGGGAGGAATTGTAAAAAAAATATACCTATATTAAAATTCAAAAAAAATGCCATGGATTTAATTACTTTACATATTGAGGCTATAAGTATAGGGCATTTAATATAAATCAATTTATTATTTATTCGAATAAAGCTTTGGAACAAAACGATTTCCAAATTTGTTTTCCCCCTTTTTACCAAAGTCATTAAAATAAAAATGTTTAATCCTAATGAATTAATATCTCGAATTCCGTCAACATTTTGACCCTTTTATTTATTAGCAAAATTACAATTCATTTAGAATAAATCAGTAAAGTTTAAGCATTTTAGCTCAATCGGAAGTTAATGAAAATCCTCGAACAAACAAACAAACCCACGCACTCACCCATACAGATATTATATATTAAATTCAGAGACATATATACGAATATGAAAGTTTTACAATGATTTAGATATTTTATTTTTTTCTACAAGCACTATGAATTAATTCTCAGATATGTGAAAACTACTGATAAACTTCATATATTTTATAAATTCTCCAAGTTATTTAGATATATTCCCATTAATTCTAATGAAAAAAAAAGTTGTAATGAGCGGTTGAATTATAAATATATAGCGTTAATTGTGCGTTTATTTTGCTAGCTTATATCTGCTGAATTAGTGGTCTGCCTGCCAGTACAAAAATATTTTTCAAATTTTATTTTTACTAATTTATAAGTGATAAAGACAGGGCAAGGATAATGTAAAAATTATTTCAAATAAAATAGATTTATTGAACAGACATTTTTTTTTCACACTCAAAAACCAGCGTTTCGGAAGATTTTCCTTCCTTCTTCACAGGGTCTACAATTCAATATAAAAAAATTTAATATACACAACGGGGTTGGCTATCATTTATTTCATTCACAATTATACATTCATAAATACATAATATACTATATATACACATATAGCAAGATTATAAAATATATATAGGTATATATATTATTCGAGACAATTTTTTCACTATCCTTGGGCTGCCTTTCCATCACTTTTCAATCAAAATTTCTATCAGTCCATCTTTCTCCAAAGAGAAAAAAAATTCTTCTAGTTTATCTTTTTATTTTTGTATTATTATTATTATTATTATACGAATTAATTCACTTTCTCAGCCTACGTTGGTAAACTTTCACCTATCTTTTAAGAGTTTAGACCTTGTTTGGGCTTAGGCTCAGTCGATGTGGAAAGTGGATCCACCCTAACCCACATGATCCAACCCTCGTATAATCTTCAATTTATGAACCTTACACAATGTGACATGTTTGCAGAATAACAATCTTGAAGATCCATTTAGGCATATTGATCTTCGCCAGGTCCCTCTCAAAATTTCTGTCTCAGACCACTCATGTTTAAATTAGGAAATTATTTAATCAAATAATAAGTGATTTTATACGTTTCACTAAGTAATAAGAAAAATTAAGGATATAAAGAAAAAGATTTTGTATCTTGTTTATTTAAAATTAAATTCCTAAAACCGCCCCTAAAATGTATGTTATATAGAATGGTTTAAGGTTGTTGGTAAAAAAGTATATAAATTATATATTGGTATAAAAAATGTATTAAGATTTGTTCTAAATCTGGTTAACCTTTATAATCTCAAAAGATGGCCCCTCAAATATAAAGAGCGTCATTGAAATTTCTTGAGGGAGGGGGGGGGGGGAGAGGTTTATAAAATTGTTGAATTTTGGAATTAAATGTCAAATCTTATAACTTCAACAAAAGGTAATAAAAAGTTCTTCTAATTTTTTAGAAGTGAATAAATTGGGGGTATACAATTCTTGAAGCTGGGGAGGGTACTTTTAATAAAACTGGGGAGGGTGAGTCATAAAGCAAGAGGGATGAGCACTCCTGAAATATAAATATATTAATAACCCTTATTTAAATAAACTCATATGGATTGATTGAAAAAAAAATAAAGTAAAAAGAAAATAAAAATATATATTGGTGAAACCAAAAGAAAATTGAAGACAAGATTGATAGAACATGAGAAGTCTGTAATACATGGAAATCTTGTGTCGGCGTTAGCCATACATGCAGTAGATAAGGTTCATAATTTTAAATTTGACGACGCAAAAATTTTATACGCTGAAAGTAATACTTTCAAAAGAAAATTCTTTGAATCTATATCTATAAGAAAAAATCTAGAAAGAACTGTGAACTTCAAGGTAGATACAGAAAATAATAGCAGATATTATTCTGGAATATTGAATAAGATCAGCGAAAGAAATTAGTATTGTGATGGATTTTTTATTATTTTTTCCGTGTGTGGACAGAAGGACATTTTAATGTTTTTTGATTAAATTTTAGAATACTAGGGGGATACTGGAAGGTTTTTGGGTTGGCAATACATTTTAGGGGATTTAATGTTTCGGGATGTGTATTCACTGGTGCTGTGTGTGTTGAAAATTGGAGTTCTTTGTGTTATCGTATAGATCAGTAAATAGTAAAAATAGAAAAAGGAAATAATTGTGATATGTATTCAGATGAATCAGAATGTGATTTGATTGGATCAAATAAATTTAAGATTGTTCAAGGTATGTTTGATGCTTTTTTTGATGTAAGAAAGAATGTAAATAATGTAAAAAAGATGTGATGTGTTCATTTGTTTATAAAATTATAGATATTGGAAATAATGAAAGGATGGTTTTATTTTTAGGCTGATGATGACATGAATGTATATGTCGAAACGTCCCTTGATATAACAATAAAATAAAATAAATGAAAAAAATATAACTGTGTTATTATTTTTTGCAAACAAAGAAAATCAACATCTATTCTAAAAGAGAATTAAGATCCTCGAAAAATAAATAAATAAATGAAAATAATAAGGTATAAAAATAATTTTAATATTGTACAAAGATTATTTATAGAAAAATGAAAAATAAAAATAATAATAATCTCATATTCGTTTTTATTTAAAGAAAAAAGTAATAAACCTGGTTTATCTATATATATAAATAAGCTTTCATTTATATACAAGGGATACGTGGTATTCTATTGAGCTGCGGAGTGGATAAGTAAATAAACAAATTCAATTTGGGGAAATATATATTTTTAGAGGGAGTTTTATCTTGTATGTCGGCGACTTGAGATGAAATACAATTACGACGGGAGATAAATCAAAAGACCGTCACTTTTTTCGAGATAAATCTTTTTCCTGCACCTCTCCGTAGTGTGGGTATGTGGTACAATGAGCGATGGACAGCCATGTTCTCAAGGTTAATATTTTCTTGAAAATTGGACGCTTAAAAATTCCCTTCGTACGGTATCTATTGCGAACAACACAAAATTGGGGGAGAATAAGATCAATCACCTCAAAAAGGGGGGTAGATTGGCTTTCTCTAAATTCCACTGAATCATTATGAAACAGACATTCTTTCCTTTCGAAAGAACAATCCCAAAGGTATTTTACTTTAGTATTAGAAAATATGAATCATTTAAAAATCCCACAAAAAAATAAAAATAAATTAAAAATAAATACAAATTAAATATTTTTAATTATAGGGGTAAGTAGAATTCTATCTCGAAATCCTTAATTTAATGTTTTTTTAAATTATTGTGGATGTTGAACTTGAAGGAGTTTCGATGTCAGGAACTTGAAATCCACCAGTACACCATTGCAAAGCAAAATATATTCACGATATAGGTATTGAAAAACTTTTATTTTGTTCTAACCTGATCTTAAATGCTTCCAGGTTCAACATGCACAATAATTATTTAAAAAATAATAATACAAATTTTGATCATTTAAAATTTTTTAAATTAAGCCAATTCTAAATGAAAATATTTTGTTTTGCTGAGAGTACAAGAGTTGTTGATTCATAAAGAGAAATCATTGGGGTTGTCCTCTCCTTGATGAAAATAAACATATACATAATTTCTCTTCACAAAAGTATTAATATGAAATGAAAAAAATAGATAAAATAGCCAAATCTAGGTATAGATTTAGTCGAGAGATAAGAATTGCCTGGTAGATAGGCAACTAATACGACTGCATTGGGAAGCATGAAGTTCATAATTATTTCACCACGGGGCAATGGGTGGCCTTTTATTAAGCAAATTTTTTAGAGGCTTTCAATGGATCCTTAGTCTTTTTATCTAGATTATTATTTCTCTGCTTTACACCAATAATTAAAGAAAAAAAGTAAAAATTTTTACCCTGATTCTCAGTCAATTTTCCGAATTTTATAACAGTTCAAAGTTTTGAGATGTTTTTGTTCTAAACGCCAAAAAAAGCATATTTTTGAGGCGCCATAGATATGATAACAGCAATATTTAAAAGCAAGATGTTTTGGTCGCTTAATAGAAAACAGCTCTTTAATTTTCAATTTACAGCTTGCTTTTATATAGATAACTTATTTAAAGCACAAAATTAAAACTACATTATTTAAAAGATAATAAAATTTCCTAAATATAATCATATGGTAATAGTTTTTTAATTATAAATCGAGTTTTATTTGACTAAAATCAAGTATTAAACTGAAAATCAAAGATGAAGCTTTTTTTATTAAGTTTTATTAAAACAACTTGATTTCAAATATTGCTGTTTCATATCAATGGCGTTTTAAAAATAGACCAAATTGGCATTTTTCTGTGTTAAGATAAAAAATCTTAAAACTCTGAACTCTAGTAAAAAATCCAAAAAGACCATGAGAATTGGCGTTTAAAAAACTCTACTAGGACCCATTGTTAGGTTTATTGAGGAACGTTTTTGTTGAACAGTGTTATGAATACGATTGAAGAAGTTTTTGAATATGGACTGATAAGTGAATTTAATAGATTTTGATGAGATAAAAAAAGAGAGATAATTATAACTATCTAGGTATATTATTCGGATTTTTGAAAGGTCAGTGACGAGAGAGATTGTATTTCCTTCATTGACCTTTCAAAACCACGAAGAAGGATGGATTAAACCTCCGAAACGTCGGTTTTGAATAAAAAAGATAGTGTTATACCCGAGGGGTGATCCGCGATTGGAAGTAGGTGTACACCTCTTTGGAAGTATTTTGAAAGTACTTGGAAATATTTGGAAGTATTTGGAAATATTTGGAAGAACTTTGAAACATTTTGAAGTACTTGGGAATCTTTGGAAGTACTTGGAAATATTTGGAATTACTTGAAAATATAGTATTTGGAAATATTTGGAAGTACAAGTGGAAGTAGGTGTACAGCATATTAGGTCGCGGTTCACCCCTTGGTTATACCTAATTATCTCTTTTTTTTAACCTTGGACTGCCTCATCAAAATTCATTAAAGTGTTATGAATTTTTGTAAAATATATATTACACCCAATCTCCCCAATGGTCCCCCATTTACCATAAAGTAAATAAATTGAACTTAAATCGCTGCTTTGATGGAGCATATAATTTAATTTTTAATGTGCTGTTGTTGACACGGAGATAGAATGAATGTCCCCTCTAAATTATTAAATGCAAGAGCAATTTAGGGCCAAATTGGCTGAGTTGGTGTGAAAGTAGAAAACGAAACTACGTAGTACTACTGCCAGTACATGCACTGATTCCACGCTCCAAGTTTATTATCGACCCGAATGAATCGAGATCGAGGCCGCTTTTCATAAAGTTGGGTATTAATCAAACTTTCGCATCAAGTTGGAACCAATAAATGCATATCTATATTTGTGAATAAAGAAAGATGGCTGGCTTCTTGAGATGGGGAACTTGTGATTGGCCTTATCGAAGAACAAGAGAGAAAGCGAGAGCGAGGAATTAATTGAAAAATCTTTCTCGCTCTGTCTCTTTCTTTTTTACCTTCCTCTTCATCTTTCGTTGGAACATTTAAATTAGAATCAAACATCGAGGACAAACAAGCCACGCGTGACAAATAACGCCGAAATTTAACTACGGTTCATTTTTGAATTAAAATTAAGAAAGTAAATATTTTTCTTGGAAAAGTAATTAACTTCTCATCCGGGTTTTGAATTCCAGTCTCTATTTGTTTCTTTGTTTGGGCATATAAAGTATTCGGCAAAGGTTTATATTTTTAATTAACTACAGATCTACTAAATATTTTATTCTCCCGGTAAATAAATTAAAACTTTGTTTTACAATTAAAAACAGTAAGTTTTTAGAATTTTGAAAAATTTCATATTTTTTACAACACCGAACAAGACCGATATCAACATTTTTTTCAGTTATGTGTCAATCCATTTCAAATCCCCAATATAAATAAAATGTGTTGCTTATATGATTTTATATTTTCCTGATTTTTTTATCATGAGTTCCCAAAAGGTAGACATTCACAAAACACCACTTGAAAAACATTAATATGTCATAGTTTTTTTTTTTGGCAGCCATTTTTACAATGGTGCTTGGGCATATTTTAATAAAAAACGTAGTTTGCGGAAAGTTTCATTGCCAAAACATTTTTAAAGATAACAGAATAATTAAAAAACTAGTGTGTTCAGCATGAAATGAACTTGAGGTATACATTATTTTAATTTTTCTATCATGCAAGAGAGTCAGTCAAACTCTTTTTATAAAAACTCGGAAAAATTGTATAAATCGTTACTTTTTAAGACCATAAAGCTTTATGAAGGACTAGAGACTCACTAATAATAAGTTATTTCTGTGTTGTATACTTATATAACTACGTATAAGTTGTAGTCCTGAGAATGCACTCGTTTTTTGATATCAGAAAGGTTCACCTCTTCCGAAGTCGAACCCAAGATCCAAACTTTGCAGTTCGAACATTTGGTTGGCGTAAGCTTCGGGATTTTAACCCTTGTGACGTCAATATCAAACATAGTT
This sequence comes from Forficula auricularia, assembly GCA_024734495.1. NCBI lineage: Eukaryota > Metazoa > Arthropoda > Insecta > Dermaptera > Forficulidae > Forficula > Forficula auricularia. The sequence goes on from JALMQS010000225.1 coordinate 8,422,930, forward strand.
AGATCTTTAATATCGGCCTTTATTTATTTATTTTTTCAAATTTTTGAGAAAATAAGACAATTTAGAAATTTCAAAAATCACTAAAACTTTGGACAGAGTACCAAGTCTTTAAATATTAATTCAAACCCAGCATCTTCGTATATACCCTAAATGGTTTATTACTAATTAAACTAGTAAAGTTAAAAAATTCGGACTAATAGCGTCCTGACACGGGTTGGGACAGTCGACACCCCTACCCATGGACGCTTCTGTTGGGACGACCCGTGTAAATAGGGTGAATTAAAAGAAAATAATGCAGTACCTTGGATAGGAATAATTATTATTAAAAAGAAACAAGTGTATTTTTTTGTAATTTTTAGTACTTTATTCTTCTTTGTCATACTCGTTTCCAAACGTCTGTAAGTGAGTATCCTCCCCATTGTATTTCCTGGGGAAATCTTTCTCAGGGTGGTTTCCCATTAGGGTCAGGTTGGCCGAATGATTATAGAGCATGCCTTCTAATCAAGCTAAAGCGGGTTTAAGCCCGACTCGCTTGAAATATTTGACCGGCTATAATCTGATCCCTTCAGGGGAAGTCAATGGGAAAGCACCCCTGTGAAAAATTTCCCCAGGAAAATTACACTGGAGAGTATACTCTCCACAGTAATAGTCGACGCTCGGAGAAAGTTTCCCACTGCGTTTCCCTAGTTTCGAATTTTTGACAAAAATTATATAGGTTGTATTGTAGTAATTTTTGGAGACGAGCTGATAAGTGAAATAAGTGGATATTGATGAGGCAGTTTAAAATTAAAAAAAAATAAGGTAATTTAGATTATCTTTATATTCATAAACACGTTTCTGAGGCTTATCCCTTCCATCTTCAGGGTTTTGAAAGGTCAGTGAAGGATATAAAATGTAACATTTTCCTCTGTCTCCTCTCTCAGTGGCTGTAGCAATATTATATCGCATTTCATTCTCAGCAGAATTTAGGGTAGTGATTCTGCTGAGAATGAAATACGATATAATATTGTTACTGCCACTGAGAGAGGAGACAGAGGGAAATGTTACATTGGATTTCCTTCACTGACCTTTCAAAATCCTGAGGAAGGAATAAGCCTCCGAAACTTCGGTTTATGAATAAAAAGATAGTTTAAATCGAGGGCTGAACCGCGGCCTAATATTGTGTACACCTACTTCCATTTCCACTTTCATTCCAAGTAGAAGACAATAAATAGATGAAGGGGCATTATCTAACGAATTCCAAAATAATTCACAAAGAGAAACAAAGAGGTTGTCCTCTGCTTGATGCAAATAAACATATACACATATATCTCAAGATGATATATCTGTATATATATTATTTATTTGTTTGAGACTATAGTTTCGAAGACTTGGTCTTCATCATCAGTCTTTCTTCAATTATAAATGTTTTTCATGGAGTCAATATCATATGGATATTGAAAACTTGGTGTTCTTTCGTCACTGCTGGAGGGCTAGGAACTCTTCTTCTATATCATCTTGAGATATCATCTTGAGATATATGTGTATATGTTTATTTGCATCAAGCAGAGGACAACCTCTTTGTTTCTCTTTGTGAATCAACAACTCTGCTACTCTCGGCAAAACAAAAACTTTTCAATCCAAAATAATTCCACATAATTCCAAAACGTATACACCTAATTCCAATCGCGGTTCACCCTTTGGTTAATTATCTTCTTTTTTTTAATTTTTGAAAGCCTCGTCAATAACCACTTTATGAAGGTTGTTTTGACTAAAACAATATTAGATCCCGAGTAAACTTGATCAAACGCTCTACCGGCGCAGCGCATCAGTGTACTTTATTATTAAAGGGTGTTTATTTGTTTGTGTGTGTGTGTGAAAGAGAGAGAGATATAGAATGAAAAAAAAATCAGAAGACAGCCGCCAATCAATGCGACAAGTTGTCTTATCAACTAATTTGCATCCACATCGCTTGCGTCGTCAATGGAAATTTAATAATATCGACTCGGGCGTTTCTTAAAGAAAAAAAAAATTAATTTAACGATGATGTTCCCCGAAAAGTTATAATGAATTGCACGTTTTTTTTTTTTTTTTTTTTTTTACTGGAACTAAGACGACGAGATCTATTTTTATTAAAATTAATAATCAAAAACTCTGTTAATAAGTGATCTAGCGGACGGAGTTGTTAAGAAAGTTTCTGGAGAAAGGAAGGAGCGGGGACGAGGGGGATGCTCCTGAGGGGGGAGGCGAGGTGTATTTCCCGGGGTTTGGTCCAATTATATTTTGATTGGTGGTGCTTTCGAGTTGGGCTCCAAATGGACATCTGTTGAGCCAATGTCTTAAGCGCAGCCGCCCGCCGCGAAGACAAATTAACTTGCCGAAAAGATTTAGCTAATTCCAAACAAATTCTTTTCTTCATGCAGCATGAAGGGGAGAGGGCGAGTTTGATTCCGTTGTGTTTGCTCTTTTTCCCTCTCCCTTTTAACGAACTTAAATTAGATCTTATCTTTTTTTCTTGTGTTTCTTTGACATTTGATTTTGTTTAAATTCCTGTTTCGATTGTTATACTTGTTGCTTTGCTAAACATTCAATAAACCTTTTTAAGAAATTTTTTTTTTATTCCCAATTCAAAGTTTCTATTTTTATTACTTTCTTATTATATTGAATAAGCATTGGAATGTCATCTCCGGAATGCACTTTTTGAAGTTTTCTAGTTCCTAAAACTGAGGTTTGAATGGAAGGCAGTCCAATGATAAAAAAAAGATTCCCAATAAAAAAAAGCAAATAGAGTAAATAATGAAAATTTTAAAAATATAAAAATTCTACGTTGGTTTCAAAAAAATAAAAGACAAGATACTTATTAGCATGATTCTATATATATTTAGGGGTACGAGCCCATATTCAGGAGTTTAAAGAGAAAACCTCGGCCTCTTATCCCGAAATATATATAGAGTCATGATAATAAGTATCTTCACTTTTATTTTTGTGAAACCTACCTAGAATTTTAAAATTTTTAAATTTTCATTACTCTATTAAAATATGTTCCAACAAGAACCAAAATTTCTAAAGATAGCCCGTATAGAAATAAATAGATTTTCCAAATGTTTTTTATATATTTTTAGAAAATATAATAAAAATATAAAAATGTTATGTTAAGTTTATATAAAGTATATGTTTTCTATATATTCTTAAAATATAATTATTTTTGTTTTAAGAATATATAGAAAACATAAACTTTATATAAATTTAACACAAAATTTTATATTTTTAATATATTTTCTAAAAATATATAAAAAACATATTTCTAAAATCTATTTATTTCCATTCGGGATATAATAACTATATATATATTATAACTGGAAATATAGACATATGGTATATTATAGATGGAAATAATGAATCTGTTGTCTTCTCCAATTATAAATAATTATAATTATAATTATGTTACAAGTAAATTCGTCATAAGAAATTCGGTTAATAAGATTTATAGAAAAAAAACGTGTTTAAAAAATTGTGAAATTTAAGGAAAAAAAAAAATAAAACATTTGAAAATTCTTTTCCAAATTCTTGCTTGGGAGAAATTTCAAATTTTACAAAATGAAGTTTAGGATTAAAGAATTGTTATATTAATTATTTTAAATACAAATAATAAATATTGATGGATAATATGACATTTTTGTAATAACAAATATAATATCTGATAATTATAAGGTTTTTATATCTATTAGAGCAATGTTTTTTTTTTTTTGTAAACTTGAAGATGGCTTTTCTATTAAAGCCGAAACTGTATGAACTTAATAGTGAAAAAAATAAGCTGACGTGTTCTGATGTGGCCATCCCCTTGACTTTACCATACAACCTGGCCCCTCACTTATATTTAATATTTAATAAATTATTTATAATCATGTAAGGAAGGGGGGTTAGTTTTTGCATTTTTAGAATCCTGGTCCACTGATTATGTATACAAAATTTGGTTGAGTTTGGTACAAGAGCCTAGATTTTCATTTTTTGACTATAAACCCCCCCCCCCTATTTTGGGTGGTTAGTTTTTGCATTTTTAGACTTCTGGGGTCCCACTGATTATGTATACATAATTTGACTGAGTTTGCTCAAATGGCCTAGATTTTTAATTTTTAACCCCCCCTCCCTTCACCCCCCTTAATTTTGGTTCGATATGCACCAAAATCTAATCAGCTCTTAATCTCAATGGACCAAAACTACGTGTGAAATTTGGTTTTGATATTTACACTAGTTTTTGAGCTAGCTCGTCCACAAAAATTTGGTAACGCACAGACTAACTAACTGACAACCAGACAGACTAACAGACATTTTGACAAAACAATTATTATCTCGAAAAATATAATTATTTTGATTTTCACTTATTAGGGCTTTTTTGTAGACCGAAATGCCATGGTTTCTCTCAATTTTTCAGCCGTTTTTTAGATATTTCGAAAAAAAGAAAGAAAAAACACTTGTTTCATGCACGATTACAATACTTGACCATACCCTGTATGGTAAAGTAAAAATTAAAATTGTATTTAATTTAAATTGGCCTAATCCATCTTCCCCGCACTAAAGTAACTTCTTGATCTACACATTTAAGATGATTTAAATTAATTAACTTTTTTTTTTTTTTTGTTAGTAGAGGCTGTTTTTTTTTACGATTATTTACCTAGCTATATATTTTTTCTTAACAACCTTTCGGTCCTTAATTATACACGCCAGGAGATAATTAATCACTAGGGGTAAAGTTGGGACAGTAAATTTCCTTTTATGGTCCAGTTGTTTCTACTATAGCCTCAAAATCATTAATTACCACCTGAAGACTGTCGGATCATTAGTCGTGGAAATATTCTGTAAAACACTTGCCAAATGAAATAAAATAAATAACTATAGTACTAGTTGTATATCTTTTCTCAAAGTTGATTTTTGTAATTTATATATAAGAGGTATTTATTTTTACTTAAACTGAGAACAGGTGTTTTCATGCTATGGATGTGATTTATGATAGAAAAAAGTAATTAAGAATACTTGATAGATAATTCTGTATAACCTTTCAAGTAGGTCGTGTGAAAAAGCAGGTGCGGCACCGGTACTTACCTACAAAAAAAAAAAAAATATATTAATATTAGAGAATATTTATATAGAATAGAGTTCAGAGACACAAAACAATACAACAAATCAGTAACTATGGCTAAACACGGCCTACCCTAGGATCAACCCAGGAAAACCAATTAATGAATTGATAATGAAATAAAAAAAAGTTAAGATGAGTGAAAGTCGTGTATATGTTATGTTTAATTTGAAAAATTGCTTATTTCTGGAAATATGCAACAATTTTTGAATTAGCCAAATGCTTGTCGATTTCGGGAATTAATTAAGAAATAAAGTAATGAAAATTTAAAAAAAATTAAATTTTTTTTTTAAATTTCCATTACTTTATTAAAAATATATTTCACCAAGAACCTACACAATTCTCCCATAAGAAAAAAAAAATTAAGAATTGTTAGTGACGATTTCAATCTAGCGGTAGTTTTATGTAAGAAAATTAAACTATTAATATTTAATATTATAGTACCTGGCCAACAAGCGATGCTCGGTAACTTTTTGCTTCAAGTTAAAAGCTATATATATATAGTACACGCCCCCTGGACCCCCCAGATCTTACCCCACCCCCGAAACTACCCGCCTCGTCCCACATCCACCACCACCTCCAGCCCTACCGTAATCTCCACAACCACACCTACCTCCCGCCCCCAGTTTTTGCATTTCTAGTCTTCTAGTGACCCACAGATTATGTGTATTTAGGCATAATAAATAAATACTGTATAATTATTTTTCTTAATTAAATAACAATTTGTCGAGTTTTATAATTAATTAAATTGTCAAATTCTAATATGTAATATTTGTGGGATTTAAAACTCGATTTTTAATCAATTAAATTTCCCAACTTTTAATATATAAAAATAATTGAATTGATCTTATTTTGGAATTTAAAATTAAAAAACCAATTATTTATTAAAAGGAAATTGAATAAATATGTAAATATACACTTTTATCGAGACAACCACCTGTGAATAATTATTTCAATTAACAAAAAACCCATCACTGTGACAGATTGAATCGCCAACACAAACCCCTCTAACCCGTGAATTTCATCCAAATCGTTAGAGCCATTTTCGAGAAACCGATTGGATATATACATATACAATAATTGCTCGTTTAATATAATAAGAAAGATAGGATTTATCTAAAGTGCATACTTACCTAAATTATATGTGCTATTTATTTATAAAAAAACTTTTGTTTAAAATTTATCTAAAGTATAATATATTTACTAAAAATTACATTTTTATTTTTTTAGTGTATGTACATACATTGTACACATGAACAGCCACTTAAATATCTGTGATTTATTAATCAAAGTTGACATGTGTTTAAAGTAAAAAATTACATTCTGCTTATTAGTTGAAATCGCCAATGGCTTAATTCCGGAAATCGACAAGCGATTTGCTTAATTCATAAATTCGGTAAAATGTTGCCTAATTGCAGAAATTGGGAAATTCAGAAATTAGGTGTAACATATACATGGATCTATTTGTTTGTTTTTGTATTATAAATCTTACAGAATCAACTTATTATCAATTTTAATACAGTGAATTAATTGATAAATTAAAATGGTAGCTGAATTAATTTATCCCAGCCACGTGAGAGACGAAAGAGATAATTAATTAGTATTTGTTTTTTGTCTCTTGTAGGTTTCGTTTTCTTTATACAATTATAATTGATCATCTCTGATGGATTTTCTTATTGGATCCTCTCATCTCGTCAAGGTGGCTTAGTAGCTTCCAAGCAGCCTCCCTTGGCACCAGCCAATCCTTGAATTCACCCCTCTTCCTTGAACCAACCCAAAACAAACCACCCTCTCTCGTTCTCTGTGCAGTCAATTTCCGGATAATCTGCCTAAGGATTATAAGAAGCGTCCGATATTCGCTCCTTTAGAAATGGGGAGGTCGAAATCGAAAGGTGGCAACTGCTTTGAACAGCCAGCGAGGGAAAAAAAAATAAAGGAGCAAGAACTAGCCGTGTTTGTGTTTGTGTCTGTCTAAGGTGAAAATGTGTGTGTGTGTGCAAACAGGGCAAGTTTCAATTGATCGAGAAGTGTCTCGAATGTTGGTGCTGATGCTGCCTTCTGCCCTGGGCCGCCCCCGATACGACAAGTCCCCCGTCTAAGTAATAACAAGAGCACACACAAAATACACACACACACACATAGCAATATCGAAAAAGAGTTGCCCACCTTGACTTTTAGCAAAGTAGTAAAATAAAAAAGAAATTCCGACCATATTGTCTCTGAATATACACAATGGCAAATAATGAAATTTTTCCCTTATAATAAAATTATTTCGTGAAAATTGATTCAATATATTTTTCCTATATTGGATTTCATATTCTCTCTCCTATTTTCATGATTAGTCTATCAAATGTTGCAGAAATAAAGAAATACACTACTACTAAGAATCGAAGAAATCTATTTTTAATGAAAAATCTTTCCCCACTTATAAGATTTAACCTTTTGATTTCTATATACTTAGAAAGAAGTGAATAAATTAAAGCTTTGGTAGTTAAATTTTGTAAGTGGTCCATTTCAATTGGTGAGCAGTTTATTACTTTAACTTACATGTTAAGCTATGTAGTTAGTGAAATTAAAAAGTTGTAGTTTGTCCATAAGAATTTGAAAAAAGTTATAATCGATTTTTTTTATACATATCGTGACAATTTTACTTAAAAAAATAAAATTAAATTAAATAAATAAAATAATATAAAAAAGCAAATAGAATTTAATTTTTATAACTTTAATCCAACTGGAAAATTAGCATTTGTATATATATATATATATATGTATTTTTCATAATATATATAAAAATGCGTGTGAGGAATAACTTTCCTGTTGTCATTTCGCACATTATCTTTTATAATTAGTGAAATTAAAACAGAGCTATTAAATTAGCCAACTTTTGGACCCTATTTTATTATACATTATATTTATGACGGTGAAGCTGGGGAGTGTGTTTTGTGCTTTTTTATGTATCTTAATTATTTACAATTAAAGTTTTAACCCAGATTTATTTTTCTTGTTATTTGATTTGTTTTATAAATTAACGAAAACAAAATAAAATATACTCGGATGTGTTATTTATACTAAAATTATTCAGATAAAACAATTGTGGATGTTGATGATAGGTGCTTTCTTTCTATACTTAACTGATAAGGGTTCTAGTCAGAGTTACTAGAATATACAGGTCTGGTCATAACTTCTCGGCCAAGCTTTGTAACGTGATGATGACGTAGATGCTTCAATACAATCTATGATGTCAGACCTCACGACAGTTCTTGTTTAAAATTAAGTTTGGGGTTTCAAATACAGTAGAATCCCGATATATCGTATCTTCAAGGAGACAAAGGAATAGTACGATATATCGATATGTTCGCTATGTCGAGAGTAAAAATTAAAAATACGATATATCGAAAGTTTTTATTTTTTTTTAAATATTGACATATTGTTTTTATAAATATGTACATATATACATTTGATTTTACTTTAATTAACGAAATTTTCCTAAAACACGACTCTAATTCAACGGGGGTACTAAAATGCACTAAAATGCATTGTTTTATATGATTTAACGAGATTTTTCCAAGGGACCAGCACTTTCTTACGTTTTAACGGGATATACGATATATCGGGATTTTACTGTACTTCGAAACTACATTCATAGCTTTTTTTCTTCTAGACTAATATAAGATGATTTATTATTGACTATGAATAATATTCGCCTAAGATGCAACGTTAAGTCCGATTTTTAAAAAAATCGAGGTTTTTGTTGTTTAGAACTATAAAGAATAATTTATTAAAAAATCAGAAGTCAAACATTATTTGGCCATAACTAATGTTTGAAATGCCACTTGTTCATTGTTAATTTGAATTATACGAATTACGAATAATTATGTTATTTATAATCATCTAAAAAAATTTCAAAAGCAAGAATTTATAAGTTTAAGAGCAATATAATAATAATAATTTAAAAAGATAAAAGCTAAATTTAATACTTAGTATCCTAATCTTATTTTGATAGTATGTATAAAAAAAGTTTGGTAAAGGATTGAAAAAAGGATATGAAATGACCGAACCTTGAAAAATACCAGTGTTTCGTCCCACGCAGGGAATGAAGAGCTTCAAGGTTTTTAAGAAGCATATAATGTCATCATAATGATCTAGATCATGATAAAGTTTAATAGAATACATAGGTTTTCTCGAAACTCCTATTCACTAATCGAGTGGAAATGACTTAACTCAATGATCGGGAACAATGACAAATTTAAAAACTAATAGGGCTGTACGTATCATTTAGTTTGATGATGTGTCAATTCTTTCTTCCTCAGAAGAGAATGAAACCTTCATTTTGAGTTATTTGACAATCTGTTCCCTTGTGGGCCGGGTGTAGAATAGATCCATAGTATCCCCTGCTTGTCGTAGAAGACGACTAAAATGGGTTGCACGTATGGCTAACCTCACTCCGTAAGAAACTTTCCAGTTACGGAATCAGTTCATGACCGGACGCATTTCACTGAATAGACTAAATCATGGGGAGAACGATTAGAAGAACCTTTTAACTAATGTTTGTCCTGGGTACCTAAGAAGTTTTGAAAAAACTTACTATGTGATCAAATACCTTTTAGGGTTTTTTTTGGGAGATTTCAAAATATATTTCCTCTTCTTCCAGTGCCATACTCGATTCCGAGCGTCGGCAATTACTATGGAGAGTATCATCTTCATTGTAATTTTCACTGGGATTTTTTCACATGGGTGGTTTCCCATTGCCTTCCCCTGAAGGAATCAGATGATAGCCGGTCAAATATTTGCAGCGAGTCGGGCTTGAACCCAAGCTAGCTTGATTAGAAGGCATGCTCTTTAACCACTAAGCCAATCTGACCAAAATTTACACTGTTTCAAAGATATTATTATTTTTCTGACTTCAATAAAGGTTTTTATTTTTACTTTATACTTATTTTATTTAATTTAATTCCATGCTAGCAATTTTTTTATCCTTTAAATGTCGTTGCTTTCGTTTATTTTTCAAAAGGACTTTGATTTTGATTATATGTAAAATGTTGAAATTCCATAATATAAATATAATAAATTGCTAAACTAATATGTGCTTCAGTTTTATTTAAGACAAAAAAGAAAATGGAATGTAAAACTCGCTCATTTATCATGTCTATCATTTTCATTTTCCAATGAAATCCACCCTCTCTCTCTCTCTCTCTCTCTCTCTCTCTCTTTTGGGAAATTCAATTTTATTTGCAATAAATAATTAATAAATGTGAGAAGAGAATGTTCTCCTTTAACGTTTAGAACAAAAGATGATTTAGATGACCAGAGTAATTTAACTCGAAATCGAAGAGGTTGTCGATAGAGGGTGTGAATGGAGGTTGTTGGGTAGGGGAGGGGCACTAGGGGGGTGATACAGGGGGATGAAGGGGTGTTAGAGGGTGAAAAAAGAAGAAAAATAAACAGCAGATGAAAATAGTGAAACTTTTCACGGATTCAAACTAAAGCGACGGCATGGAAGAACCAACCCTCTGGAAAAAAGGTACAATTGACTAATTTTTTTTTTATAATTGATTTGACGGTTCTTTATTTATCTCTAAAGCAGTGTTGGTTGACTCTCGATTCACAGTTTTTCAATTCATTTTTAAAAGTGTGGTTAAACAAAAATGTTTTTCATTATTCAGATATATACAGGGCAGCTAAAATTGTCTTATAAAATTTTAATTCCCTATTTACAGTATATATTTAAAAATACTACCTGAAATAAATCCTTCAAATATGCAATTTTATGCAATATTACTCAAATATGCAAGTATAAAATAATTGATCCCCTGGGTCGTATGTGTCGGCAAACAAAATATTCATTGCATAGGAACCCGGTCTCTACTTATGAGAAAAGAGCTAAAAACTAAAATTTTGGGAAACAATAATTATTCATTTCTAGATCAGGATTTCTTCAGATCTACTAATGACACTGCTAAGTTGAAATTTGGGATGAAAGTTAGTTTTATGACTAAAATGCTAATTAAGAATTTTAAAGGAGAAAAAATAAATAATTCTGAAATCACATTTTCATCCAGTTTCAGTGATTTTACGTCTTAAAAATAACCTAAATAAATTTCAAATTTCTGAACCGATAGTTCTAGAGGTGACTGTGGGTCAGTGGTCACAGTGTCGGGCCGCTGTCCTGAAGTATGGTGGTTCGAGACTGAGTCTCGGCTGATATTTGCAGCCGCCTATTGGAAAGCAATGTCAAACTACCAAGAGTATAATTGCCTTGTCAACCTCTTCAAACTAGCCGTTCGGAACCGACGCTCAAAAGTAGGTCCCGTATATTTGTATAAAGCAGCTAAACACACACAGCACAGGTATATGTGGAGAGGTGCCGAAACTTCATGGAGACCTGATATACCACTTAAGGATGTTCTTTCGCGACAATCCACACACAAAGTTTTACCCTCGTAACCACTCTATAAATATGAACGGAACTAAAATTTTAGGTTATGTTTTTTTAACGTGACTGTCCACTCAGACTACGAAATCTCACACATACTTGCCGGATCGTGTCCAAGCCATTGTGCTTATATCCCCTCCACTAAAAATAATCGCCCAAATATGTTTTTTTTTTTTTATCAAAACTACGTGGGAAATAATTTCAATTTTTTTTAAGTTATTCCGAATTTATTATTCTAACAAATTTAGTTTTTCATCAAGATGGTGAAAGTCCTTCAATGAAAGAAAATAAAATAATGATCATATTCCCACCCTTTCTCTATCTACCCTATGATAAAAATGTCATTTTTAATTACAATAATTTCATGTTTGGTCTGGTAAATCGTCTTCAAATTTTAAGAGTATGTATATTATGTTCTAATGACTTATATTCCAAGTTTCAAAGACTTCTTGAATTTTTGCATTTGCGAAAGAACTACCTTAAAGAAGTTCTAGAGAAATCGTGATGAACAAGTATGAAGATGTGATTTTAGAAATTTGTCTTTTGTTGGAACTCTTGAAAATTTGAACTTAAAAAAAGCAATTAAAGCGAAAAATATCCGAGCAACGCTTGGTCCGCCTGGTACTTAACAACTGAGAAGAGATGTTCTTTTAACGATTAGAACAAAAGATGATTTAGATGACCAGAGTAATTTAACACGAAATCGAAGAGGTTGTCGATAGAAAACTCTGTGTGAATGGGGTTATTGTGTGTGTGGGTGTGTGGGCGGTTGCTGCACGAGACACAGGGGGTGCAGGGGGGTGAAGAAAGAAGAAAAATAAACATCGGATAAAAAATAGTAGAGAATGTAAACTTTGCACGGATTCGAGCTAAAGCGACGGCGCGGAAGAACCAACCCTCCAAAAAAAAGAATGAAACAAAAGAAAGCTGCAGATGAGAGAGAATGAAGGGTGGATGGGTGGCTGGTTGGTGTCCTGGAGCGTGTTTGCGCAAGAACTGTCTCGGTGGGTTAGCAGTTAGCTAGCAGTGCTCGGCTGCTTCTTGGACCTACGGCGAACAAAAGGGCCTTAAGGGCAACGGAAAGCCCTCCCAACCAACCAGCCCCGTGGCCCATTGTGCACACCGATAAAATACTGTTAATTTGTTATGAAAATAATAGTCCCGAAAAAAAAGAATGAAAAAAAATGTCTCTCTTTATGACAGCCGAATTTAAAATGATATTAATTATTTAGGTTGACGGAAAGGGCTAAAGTTCTTTTGCGCGTGCCAATTAGATATTTAGCCCCGAGCTTACCGGGAGGGCTAAACTAAGTGCATCATTAATCTTAACTTGACTATCGTCCTATATAATGGAAAGTACTCCAACGACCTCATATATTATGCGGGAATTTCTTCCAAAATAATAATAATAAATAGATAATAGTGCCAGATTTTTTTTTTTTTAAGGAAAAGAAAACAAAATTAAGTGGATAATTTCATTTTACAATTAAATGAAAATAAATGTGAACGTTTTAAAGCTTTAAAGAAAAAGACGATTATAGAGAAACGTTTAAATTGAAGAACTTGCATTTATAAAGAATATATAATTTTTAAAATCACCCAAGATAATTGCAATTTAAGGCACTTTATTAGTGAAGATATTTAGAGAAAACTACCCAGCGCTTGTTTATTATAAGATGAATAAATTTTGACTTTAATATTTACCACGTCCATGGAAATTATTTTTTTCTACTCAATATAGAATTTATTGAATTGTGTTCACTTTATGGAGAGGAATAAATTCTTTTCTGAGAATAGCCACCGGGGATTGTATATGTCAGGGTATCCCAAACTTTTCCTTCCGATGATGGACAATTTTAAAATTTTTGAAATTATAAATGAACACCTTTTTTAGTTTATAGAGTAAATAAATATATTAAAAGTTAAAAAAAAATATATTTTTAATTGTGAAAGTTAAATTATTTTGTTAAGGGAGAATAGTGTAGGTTCTTGGTGAAACAAATTTAAATACAGTAAAGAAAATTTAAAAAAATTTTAAAATACATTTAAAATTCTAGGTATGTTACACAAAAATTTTCACCTTTCAAGAAAATTGGTAGGATGATTTTAAAGAAGTGGAGGCCAAGGGCGAATCCAGGGGGGCGGTGGGGGCGACCGCCACCCCATAGAGGCCCGTGCCTGGCAAAAAAAAATTGTAAAAAAAAAACATTTATTTTTTAAAAAATTTTAAAATTGAAAATAAAGTTCTAGTGTGTGTGTGTGTGTGTGTGTGTGTGTGGCGTCTCTGGCCCCTCCCCCCCCCCCGCTTGGACTATTCGATCGCGACACACTTCCGAAATAAAAAGTAGATCTTATATACATCGGGCACCTTATATACATTCTCCCCACCCCCCCATCATAAAAAATTCCTGGATCCGCCCTTGGTGGAGGCTGTACGTAAAAGTCATGTGGCACATACACGTGCAGATTTTTAATTATGATTATATCCTCTTTAGACATCTCTCAGTGTTTCAATCAAGATAATTTCTGCATGACGTGCTCTTAGATAATGCAAATTAAATGTATTAAATTATGCATAAAAATAAATATTTGCTCATTGTGCTTTAAAATGTCTGAAACTCGGAGAAAAATATTTTTCAACTATATGAATTTTTTCTCTTTCTGTTTCTAAATTCCGATACCCACGATAGTCCAAGAAAGGAAAGTCAAAAAGTTCGTTTGTATCAATACCTAGTACTGATTAGATTTTAGAATATCTGGTTCAAAACAAGAAAATATTTTTTGAATTATTCTATTGAGATTTTAACAGGATGTTATTATTATACTATAGCTATAAATAAACAATTTATATTTAAGTTTATTAATATTTACTAGGGCAGCTCTAGTGTACCGAGTCTTACAAAAGTTTTCACTTTTTTTTATTTAATGTGCGCATTTCTTTCATTAGAATCTGATCGATGAAAATAACTACAAAGAGCGCGCTCAAACCTGCCAAATACAAGTCCAGACCTGTTTCAGACTATTAGAGATTAATTTCGTAATTTCTATTATTCTAGGAATGGCCTTTTGCACTCGGACCAAAACGACCCTCGTTATATAGTAGAAAGAGAGAAAGAGAGAGAATATTCACTTGGACTTCATTAAAGCAAATACTCATCTCAATAAAAAAAAATTGATTTGACGCATGTCAGATTAGAACCAGAGACCTCTTGCATCAGAGGCCCACACTCTACCACTGGACTATAGAACTATTTTAAAAATCTTTGATTTTTACTTTTACTAAAATGAATATTTTTGAATTAGGCTTTATTATAAGTGTGGAAATAATTGAATATATTATATATAGCTATGTATTTTATAAATAGAATTTATTGAATAAATTTGAAATATGTATAATTGAATTAAGCTGAAAGAGGGACAACAATTAATATACTATACCTATATATTTGATTTTTTTAATTTGAAAACGGTTCTCAAATAAAAATCGACATTTTTATCAGAATTTTAAATTAAAAATAATATTAAAATAAAGCTTTTAACTGAAGAAAAAAGTTACCGAGCATCGCTCGGCGCCTCCAGGTACTATATCTTTAAATGAATTAGTTGTATAGGTAGTACCGAGTGGTTAACCGCGATTGAAATTAGGTGTACACGTCTTTGGAATTATGTGGAATTATTTTGCAATTCAATATATATATATATATATATATATATATATAAAATAAAAACAAAATAAACGATATATCAAAAATGGTACCTAATTGAATAGATGCTGTAGCTATTTGTCCTTCTGCTCCTAAAGCAGAGTGTTGAATTATTCTAAAATGACAATTTTCCACTGTTAAATAATCGTACCAACAGACAATTTGTCTTTAAAACAAACACTAACTTGAATACAACCCTTCCCACATTTCAGCTCTTTTCTACCCGAATACTTTACTACATTTCGATGAAATAATATATCTTAGAAACAAGTTTCAAAAAATTAATAAATTTAGAAAATAAATATATATTTAGTACAGTTTGTTGGCTCGTTGCCAGGAATTAAACAAAAATAATTTGAAAAAAAAAATATTTCAAATATGATTTACTTTATTATTTTATTTATTTATTTATTTTTTCAAGTGATAACTTAAGAATTAAAAGAAGAAAATGCACAATTTGTTTTCTTTCTATGTTGTCGTCGCTGTTGTTATTGTTATAATTTTCACTTGGAGAGTGGTCAACTAGTAAATGGATATTATCTAGCATAAAGTTGGTCTTTTTTCGGCTGGGCTTATGTATTTGGCGCCCAGCCCTCTGGCAGACAGGGAGTATTTCTGGCCTGGCCCTAAGAGGCATAAACCCAACGCCTTTTGGCTTAGAACAACCCTTCCCTTTGCACCGATCCATTTAATCGTCTGTATGAACATTAATTTTCAATTTAACCCCCGAAATCGTGGAGAGGAAGACAAGCGTCGCGCTCACCAGGGGGCGGCACGCTTCTTTTAACCCGTGCCAAATTTTCACAAGGGATGTGTGGATAGCGATTTACACCCCCAGACCTCTATCCGCCAATGTCTAGACTAACAGCATTGCCCAATATTTTAAAAAGAGGAATTTTTTAACTTTGGTTGTTTTTCTTCCTCTTTTGGTGTTAATTTCAAATTAAAAACCATCATCCTCAATTTTCGGCTTAATAATGTATTTATTTAGGTATTAATCGAATAAAATCGTCTTAACGTAAAATACAAAATATCCACATGCAATATAAGCGATATATACCTACATTCAAAAGCTTTAAAACCGGACACTTGATAATTTTTAGATAAAATGAATAAGTACAATATTAAAAAAAAAATTATTTATTTTCTTAGAAAGACGGATTGGTAAGAGGCAGTCCATAAATTATTTAAATTTTATTTTTCAAATTCCGACGTTTCGGAGACTTTTTCTCTCCTTCAGGAGTATTGAATAGTTATTGATGGGCGAGCATAACTCGGACTCCATTTGTCTCTCCTTTCAGTCATAGCATCAATGTTACAATATTTTTCAACATTATATCATAATATATATAAGTGTACTTAGTCATAGTTGTAGTTAAGATAACTTAAGTACACTTATGATATAATGTTGAAAAATATTGTAATATTGTTGCTATCACTGAAAGGAGAGACCGAGTTATACTCACCCATCAATAAATATTCAATACCCTAAAGAAGGAGAGAAAAAAGTCTCCGAAACGTCGGAATTTGAAAAAATAAAATTTAAATAATTTATGGACTGCCTTCCATTATAACTAAAGACCGGATTCTTATGCAATTGCATATTTTGTTTGCCGCACATACGACCCAGGGGATCAATTATCTATCCGAATCATGCATCTAGGATACTGTTGGTTAAATTTTATACTGCATATTTTTGCATATTTGAGTAATATTGCATAAAATTGTATATTTGAAGGATATTGCATAAAATTGCATATTTCGCGCCAAATAGAGATGTTTCAAACGTAACTTTTCGGAGAAAGAATGAAAAAAAGATGAAATAAAACGGGGACAATAATTTAAATTTGAAGAAAACAAAAATAGGCCTGATCGACAAGAGTATAGTGTAGGACGGATTACAAAGGATGTAAACATAGCTAAAAAACAAGATTCCACTTATTTTTCTTATTATTCAGTTGTACTTTGACTTGACTAGATACTTTATTCTACTTGAAAATGTCGAAAAGTTTGCAATCTTTTTCTTTCAAAATAAAAGTGGGGGTTTTAAGTTCCTTTAAATTCGCCCCCATTACGTCTGTGGGTGTGGATCACTCCTTTTCATCGTATAAATCAATTTTAAGTGACCGTAGACATAATAACCTGAAGATAATTTAGACAAATACTTGTAAACATAATTTATTCACATTACAATCAAATTTTAATTATTTTTGAGATCCTTTATTAATTATTTCTTTTTTTTAATGGCCTCCGGGAACTTTAGCCAATTTTGGCCATCGAGTGATCGTGTGTGTAAATTAGTGTAGGGATCAGATTATAGCCGCCCAAATTTCGCATTATTTCTTTATTAGTTTATTATTTGTACGTCAATAGGAAGAGGTGGTTAATATAAAAAAATAAAAGCAATACAATCGCTTTCTGTTAAATAAACCCCCCCCCCCCTACACGCACACTTCCATATTTTTTTCGTTTCTTCAAATATATAGTATTTTTGTCTTCAATTTTAATTGCATAAAAAAAATTATTTTACTACTGCATATTTTTGCATATTTCAACGTATACTGCATATTACTTACATATTTCAGTATTTTTAACTGCATATTTTATTTCATATTTTTACAGTTTTACTGCATAAAAATTCGGTCTCTAAGTAGGTTATAAAACCTACTTATTAAAAAAAAATATTTCCATATTTTGACTAGATGGATATGTAATTAAAAAAATTAATTCTTAAGCCAAAATGGCATTTTAATTTTTTTAGGCTTAATAAATATAATTTTAAAAAACAGAAAATTGTAACGGCTATCTATTAAAATGAAGCAAAAAATGATTAATTAAAAAAATGTTTCTTCATGTCTCGTATATGAGCTTCTTTCTATACAATAAAAGTATGAAAAGTTTCGAAGACAAAGAATAAATGATCGATTTTTCATTAAATTGATTTTTTTTATTTTCGATATAATATTAAGTTTCCATGAATTAATCGAAAGTCTTAACATTCTAAATTATGTCTATTATTATTTAATATATTTTGGTTCGGTTATTTTATGAGACAATTTATTTTAATTCATTTTATCAAAAAATTAAAAATTATCAAGTGTCCGTTTTTTTTTGTTTTTTTTTTTTTTTTGATGATGAGTGTATATATTAGAAGTATTTTAATTAGGTATTATTATCATTTATTTATTTACAATTTGATTACAATTAAGTTAAATTACAATTACCATCCTTCTAGTCAAGCTAACGCTGGTTCAAGCCCGATGTGCTGCAATCCGACTTTAATCTGATCCCTACCAAATTGAAAAAAATTAATTAATAAATAGTATCGTAAAATGGCTAATGGTTAAAACCGAGAACCCCCCCCCCCCCGAAAAAAAAGACAATTACAATATTTTTGACAAATTTGATTATACATTGTATATAAACAAATCCTTAAGCCGTAATACTAATACGACTTAAGTATTTGTTTATTTACAGTGTAAAACAGAATTTATCAAAAAATATTGTAATTGTAATTAAATTGTAAATAAATAAATAAATAAAAAAAAATAATAATAATTTCTTTTGGAAAGGCGGACTGTAGAATTTTAATTATAAAAAAAATCATAATTCTGACAAGAAACGGCATGATTCGAGCACTGTTAAAGGAGAGAAGAAAAGAGTTTCTTGAAATGTTTCCTTCTTGACTCTTTAGAACCCTGAAGAAGGAGGAAAGATTCTCCGAAACGTCGGTTTTAAGAGAATAAAAGTGACGTTCCAATAAATGTATTTTATTTTATTTATCAATATCCTTGGGCTGCATTCCATCAATTCTCCATAAGCGATATATTTTCAAAATCATATTGATAAAAGAGAGTCAAAATTAGATTACAAGATTCGACCCAGACAGGTCGTCAGACAAACAGCCCGAGAAAAAAAGGTTGTTTTCTCTCTTTTGGTGTTAATTTTAAATTAAAAGCCATCATCTTCAATTTTACGATTTTATAATGGATTTTAATCAACCGGGCTTTAAATAACCCTAGGGGGTAATAAAGATAGCGAAGAAATAGTAGAAAAGAAATTACAAATTTAATGTCCACAATTCTTCAATATATATGATAAAAAATAGTCCCATTTGTCAATAGTAAAGTGAAAGGGTTGGTCTCGTAGGAATCCATCCCTTTGCCTTTAAAGAAAGTTTATGGAAGAAAAAAAGAGACAGAGATAGAAATAGAATATTCAAGATAGATGTAATAAAAACATTCTTATTCGGTAGAAAATATCTTTTTAAAATCAAACTGTAATACTAATGGATAATTATTATGATATTGTTTTTCTATACCTACAGAAAATCCAATTTTTGTACTTGTACATGCACATGAAAGAAAAAACTAGTTAAAAAATCCTATAATGACGCTAGTATAATAATAACGACATCCATCAAAAGATGGCGACTCAATCGTTTGTATAAAAATCAAGTTCACTTTGTTTTTAATTAAATGATTTGTTTTTAACCCATTACCTCCCACTGTCCTATTTTTAGGACACTATGTTTACTATTTTTTTTTAACAAGTAAATATTTTTCTGTGTTGTTTTTTTTGTTAACTTTATATTTTTAAACTATTTTTCTATTAAAAACAATTTTTTTTGTAGTGAAATATAATTAAGCCTTTTAAATATATTATTTTAAAATTGATGTTTTTTGTTGAGATTAGTAGAGCATTCTTTTTCATTTTAAATATCAAATAACAAATAAAACCACAAGCTTCAAAGTATTTTAAAATGATTCTAAGACCTTTACTTAATATAAAATAAATAAGAAAACGTCCAAAAAATATTTTGGAAATAAGTTACATATCATCCAAATGAGCTGTCCTATAAATATGACACTGGGGATTCGTATTAATAATTTTCCCGCGCAAATAATGTTCAAGCCTGCGCATGAGCAGATTTGTTAAGAAATTTCGTCTAAATGATTGTTTTAGAGGGGGTAATGAGTTTTCGTTAGTTGATAAGTTAACTTTGAAGAGAATACACCACGTGGCACTTTGTTATTTTGATATCGAAACCAATAAAAATCAGTGAATTAGAAGATAGATAAATGTAAGTAAAAAATATTTTGAAGTTGTTTTTTTACCAAACGGAAAAAATTGCTTTTTTTTAATAAGCGTGTATAAAAATATATTTTTTATCTATAGATCAATGGATCCAGTGAAAAGAAAATACAAAAAGGCTTTGACGGTGGCCGAAATATTAGAATATCTTCAAGATATCGAAGATTCTTGTGATGAAGATTTGGATGATCTTGAAATAGCCATATTGCCTCCAGACGAAGTGGACGAAATGACTGACATGGAAGAGGATCCTGACGACGATATGGGAGTTTTACCCGTGTCAGATGTAGCTGGTCAAGTGGAATTTTCATGCACGATTGATAACGTGGAGGAACATCATGCCATTCAACTCCCATCTCGTGCTTCCAAAACAGTTACCTGGCGCAAGTGTAAGCCAGTTTATTCTGAAATGCAAAATGAGTCGTCTAATAATGCTAAACAATGTTTGGAAAATATGATTATTTACTTAAATGGAAAGTCAGCAACAGAGTTATTTGAAAATTTGTTAAGTGACGAGATTTTACAATATATTGTGCAGGAGACTGTAAACTACGCCAAAAATTATAAAAATGATTTGAACTTCAATCTAACCGTCGATGAGTTAAAAGTATTTATAGGAATTTTGTTTTTCTCCTCGTATCACCACTTGCCTCAAAGCAAACTTTATTGGTGTAGAGACGCTGACGTACACGTTCCAATTGTTCAAGAAGCAATGTCCCGAAATCGGTTTGATAAAATAAAATCTTATTTACATTTCAATGACAACTCAAGAATTGATAAGACTGATAAAGCTTTCAAAGTTAGCCCTTTTATCGCTAAAGCTAATGAATCGTTTAGAAAATTCGGGATATTCGAATCAAATGTAGCTATTGATGAAATGATCGTCAAATACTTTGGTCACCATGGAATAAAACAATTCATAAAAGGGAAGCCCGTAAGGTTTGGTTATAAGCTTTGGGCTCTGTGTGGAGTTAGCGGTTATTGTTACAACTTTTCATTGTATACTGGCAAGGATACTCAAAACTCTGTTAGTACTGGCGATGGTTTGGGTGCAAGAGTGGTAAAAATGTTGCTCGAGGTATGTACGGATCCCAGTGCACATGTGGTCTACTTTGATAATTTTTTTAGTAGCATGCAATTGTTTATCGATTTGAAATCTAAAGGGTTCAGAGCTACGGGTACAGTACGAGATAACAGGACTAAGAAATGTCCTATCATGACAAAACAAGAAATGAAAAAGAAAGACCGAGGATTTTCCGATCACCGTTTTGATAAAAATAATGAAATATTATGTGTGAAATGGCATGACAACAACGTAGTATGTCTTTTGACTAATTTCGATACTGTTGAACCTTTTGTAAAAACTAATAGGTATTCTAAGAAAGAAAAGAGCAAAGTGGCTGTGAATCAGCCAAAACTTATCCATAATTATAATAAAAATATGGGAGGCGTCGATAAGCATGATTGGTTGATTTCTAAATATCCAATTCGTTTTAGAGGTAAGAAATGGTATTGGCCTCTAGTCATTAGAATTTTGGATATGTCCCTAGTGAATGCATGGATTATTTACAATCAAGTAAATAAAGATGATACAATCCCTCTTCTGGATTTTAGAAGAAGGGTTTGTTTTTCTTGGATGAAAAAAACTGAATCTATGGCGAATAAACCAACTCCGGGGACTTCTGAAGTTCTTTTACAACCTGTCAGGTTTGATAATATGGGCCATTATATGATGAAGAGAAACAAACAGCGGCGGTGCCAAGGGCAAGGTTGTACAAAAAAACCCCTAACTTTTTGTAAAAAATGTGAAAAGACACTTTGCAGTGATTGTTTTGTATCTTATCACACGAAATAAGCTTCTACGATTTTATTCTTAAACTATTTGTAATTTAATTTTAAAATAAAGTTGATTTTCTTAAAATTATTATCTTTCTTGATTTCTTATCATGAAACCCCAATGTCATATATATAGGACAGGCTGATTCACCTATAAGGAATAAAAAATAATTTTTTTTATTTCAAATTATTTCTTTTTAATGTATTAAAAATTAGATTTGATGACCTGAATAAAAAATTCCAATTTTTTCGATGCTTGGGAAGTAATGGGTTAAGGAAATATTTATTTCAAATAAACATTAATTTGTAAGTAAATAAAAAAGTGAGTGTACCACTCCACCACTCGTTTCAGCGAGGTCCCAAAACAAACAAGCATATAACTAAGAATATTTTCTAAAGGGAACACTGGAACTACTTTACTAATCCCTGGACTAATTTTGAGATTTCTGGTCTGGCTAACTTTTGTTTTCTAGTCGGCAAATTTATCTGTTTTAAATGGTGAAGTGGCTCTAATTGCTTTATTCAAAACTCCTGCTAACGTTTCTGCCTTTGATTAAGGTCATCTTCAGAGCTAAAATTATCAGAGTAACAATGAACATTATTTGACAAGAATACATTGGAACATAATTAAATGATAAAAAAGATATTTGTAACTTTCATAATTTTTAGAGTAAATTTTTGATATGAAATTAAGGTCTAAAATTTTGAATAGAATTTTGATTATATATTATTAGTAATAGGGGGAAGTTGGCAAAATCGTACCTGTCACTAAAATCGTACTACATTCAAATTTCGCTTAGGATCAATCAATTGTTCACGGTTACTATCAACAACTTTTACCACCTAATCCATATTTATTTCAAATTAATCTAAAATAGTATAAAAAAGTACTAAACTACTAAAAATACAGAAGCTCTTCGAACGAATTGAAGATGATAGGTAAGTCTACTATAAAATTTTGATCATATTATAATTACATTGGCTCTTTTAATAACAGATAAATTTTATTTATTTTTACATTAACATAACCCTACTTTTCTTATTGTACATATAAGAATTCTTCAATCACCTTAAAATTCACTTTGAAATTAAATATAACGACATTTCAATGTATCTGCTGAGTATCCGAAATCGTGCTACTATGTAGTTTTAAAAATTGTAGCAGTTCTATTTGGGTACATGAAGCCTGTGCACGTGGTACAAAAACCACCAAATGTTATTGTCCTCAATGTTAAATAAAATTAGTTTATTATTTATGACATGGGATACGATTTTGACATGAGGTAGGATTTTGAAGACCAACCTGTACGATTTAGGATACCGGTTGTCAAAATCGTAACTTTGTCTACCTGTTATAAAAATCTTAATTCACGGTGGCGCTGAGGATTCTTATAGGTGTTAAATAAAAGGCTTATTTTTTAGCAGTTTTTTAATTTATCCAAATATTTGGGAAATTTTTACAATATTCTTTCTTCAGTGGACCTCACCCAAAAATAACCGTATTTGCTCAGTTTTCACACAGACACAGAGACATTTAATTTCCTTCTGCTCTCAAAAAACTCTATCAATAACAATTTTTAATTTCTTTTGATGCTTTAACAGACAAGTAAAGTTAATTAGCACACTTGTCTGTTAAAAGCATCAAAAAGAAATTTTGTTTTGTTTTTTGAGGCCGGAATTAAAAATTACGAAAATGAAATGTCTCTGTGGCCCTGTATTCGAAATTTGAAGACTGAACAATTACGGTGATTTTTGGTTCATAATTTGTTAAGTGGTACGATTTTGCCTACTTTCCCCTAACATTCTTTATTGTGAAAATAACAGTTCCGAGTCTTGCCATTTCATTTTATTTTTTATTTAGAATAACAGATAGAATCTTGTATTCAAGAGAGTGGGATTTGACTGATGGGCTTAATGTGTTTAATTTCCAAATGTAATAAAAAAAAATCCAACCCATTCTATTGTAATGTAAAAGAAGTATTTTTCAATTAAAAGAACCAGACCAAAAGTCCCGGAGTAGAGAGCAAAAAAAAAGGACGAAAATGTTTCTTATCATCCAAATGAAAATCCATCTTTTTTAGACTGGCGTTAAATTCAAGCAAGTAAACAAACATCCGTCCATTATCATAACCCAAACGTCTCCTGGCGTTCTCGGGGCGGAGATTGAGGCGCGGGCAGCCAGGGGGAATCCCCCAAACTCCAGGGGGTTCAACCGGGCGCTTTTTAATTAATCGGGGCGTCATGGGCGGGCGACTGGCTTGATACTGAAGAGACTGAAGGGCTGGCCACTGCGTTTAATCAACTGATGTGTTTCTTGTAATGAAAATGAGTCGGACGACCCGAGGCCTCCAGCACACCCCCATTGCACCCTCATACCCCTTTAAGCTCGGCCATATCGGACGAGTCGCCTCAGGAGCGAAGGCATAAGTCAGTTAAAAAAAGAAAAAAGAATACATCACATTTTATTTCGATTATCCAAATCAACCAAGCATTTCGATGCATTTGGAGGGCAAGAAATGCCAATTGGAAGCAAAAAAAGCACACACATTGTGTACTTTGCTCTCCCTTGATGGGTTTTTACTTTCCCTTGTCAAATTAAAATAATGGTTAAAGTGGAGAGTATATTGAATTCAAAGAAAGAGAGAACAAGGAATTTCTTTCAATTAATTATTTGAAAATTTTTATTTACCTTTAAAAAGGGAAAATAGCTTCCATTAAACATAATAAAATAAATACTAAATTATTTAAAGAGTGAAAGTTAATATTTTCCGGGTAGAAATACAAATATAACCAAGTAAGAAAACTATTTTTAAGTTTTCTCAACATGGAACACATATTTTTTATGACCCCGGGAACCAGATCCTAAGAGATTTACATTTTCATAAACATATGTGTGTGCATCGCCTAATATGGGTGAAACCTTATTTTACAATCAGAGAAAGTGATTATTACATGGAGATGGCATTAGCTAGTATAAGAAGTTTTTTTTGTAACCTTTGGCCCCGTAAATTGTTCATAAATACTTGAAATTTCTTATGTGATATTTTGAAAAAACAAGTGAATGTTTATTTATAAAAATGCTTATTTTACAATATAATAGTTCAAATTACCGATACAAATAGATTTTTTAGAATATCACGAGTCTCATCTATTAGATCCAAAATGGAATGGATTATTTTTAATTATATTTTCTTAAAAAAATTTAAATCTCTTTCTATGGGAAACTTGAACTCTCATATTTAAATTCGAAAAAGTATAATGTTGAGCCTAATGAAACAACCCGGTATGTACTGATTTCGAAAGTTTAAAAATAAAGCTACTATTTACTATAAACGACGATACTAAATTTAGCGCATAAAAAAGTAATATAAATTATGTATTAGAAGTTTTTCTTCAGAAACCGACTGATAGATATTATATTTGAGGATTTAATGGACAGATGATTCCCCCAAAAAAGAATATTTATTGGAAGATTTTTCTTTTTAGTTTTTGAATCTACGTTTTGGAACATCTTGTCCACTTCTTCAGGGTTTAAAGTGCCTTGTTCCTTTTCAATGTGCCTGGTCTACATTTTCAACACAGTTTAATATAAATTAATAAAGTAGTGTGTGTAGTTTCACTGTGAATGAAATAAAACCTCAAAGAGGTTTATATAAACTCAATATATTTCGGATTATTAGTCCATCATTTTCAGGTTAAAAACTGTTTTTAACCTGTAAACTCCTGATGATGGACTAATAATCCGAAATATATTGAGTTTGTATAAACCTCTTTGAGTTTTATTTCATTCACTCTGAAACTACACACCCTTTACTTTATTAATTAATATCATGTTTCACTTAAAACCTACACCACTTTCTCTAAGAAAAACAGTTTAATATACCTAAAGTGTTGAGAAATTATTTTTTGTCTTTCCATCTGTTCTACTGATCATGAAAAGATTAAAAATACTTTCTCAACACTAATGAGCATGAAAAAGGAGTCAAGGCAAATTATTACATTATTCTTTCATTGACATTTTGAACCCTGAAGAAGGAGGCAAGATGTTTCAAAACGTCGATTCAAAAGCTGTAAAAAGAAAACCTTGCAATAAATACTCTTTTAATCATCTTTTTATTTATTCCTGGGTTGCTTTCCATTAAATCCTCAGTTTAATATATCAATAAATGAACTTCAAAAAGTAAATTCTCGAAGAGTCGATCACACTCAATTTTATAAGTAAAAGTATTGAAAAAAAAACAACTTAAAGATGATGTTTTATTGATTATATCTTTATTTTCTTTTTTCTTTTGGAATTATTGAATTGAAAAAAAAATAAACTAGCCAATAATGGGAATTTAATAACAAATCAATAAATGAAACGATGGTCTTCTTTTTACTTTATCCAATGCAAAGCATGGGTAAAGTATTGTAATCGCTCTCGGGGCAAGCGTGGCTTCAAAGGGTCCTCAGGTAAAGACTACGGAACCCATGGACTCAATTAAAGTCACAAATTGTAGTATTCAATTAGGTTGAATTTTAGCACGTGACGGTTTTGCCAAAAATTACATGGGGTCTCGTCGAGAGGCCAAAAAGGGCGATTTTTTCATTTAGTGCGTGCGTATGGATGTATGTATGGATGTATGTATGGATGTATGTATGTATGTTATCGTTTTTTTGGCCCACGATTTTTTCCACACCGTTGCACCGATTGAAATGAAATTGAAAACCTACCATTAGTTTAACAAAATGAAGCGCTGATTAGTTTTTGGTACATATCGACCCACAAACATTAGTACTTTATTTCAGTACTTTTTTAGTTTTTTCTAAATATCTTGAAAATGACTTAACCAATTTTGATGAAATTTAATATCCTAATTAAGTACCTTGGGGACCACAAAAAGGATAAATAAAGTTTTTAGTAAAATTATATTTTAAAGTACTTTACTCTAGAGTAAGAGAGTACTTTTTTAATTTTTTAAATTCTTTAAAATTTATTCATTTGAACCTTTTAATATAGCTCATTTAGCCTTGCTTAAATAAGAATGGATAGGCTTCTCTCTGTGAAATGCTAAAAATTTGGGAGGAAATTTTATAAGTAACCATAGCAACTGCGTTGTTTTCTTATCCCTTACCTTTGCAGAAGACATAGAGGAATCGACTTTAAACCAAAAATAGCGATTGATTCTCATCAAATACTTGAGGAATAACCATTCTATATTGGATTTTTGACGTTTCGGTTTTTATTGGTGACCATTTCTGAAGACATAGAGGAATCGACTTTAAACCAAAAATAGCGATTGATTCTCATCAAATACTTGAGGAATAACCATTCTATATTGGATTTTTGACGTTTCGGTTTTTATTGGTGACCATTGCTGAAGAGATAGAGGAATCGACTTTAAACCAAAAATAGCGATTGATTCTCATCAAATACTTGAGGAATAACCATTCTATATTGGATTTTTGACGTTTCGGTTTTTATTGGTGACCATTGCTGAAGACATAGAGGAATCGACTTTAAACCAAAAATAGCGATTGATTCTCATCAAATACTTGAGGAATAACCATTCTATATTGGATTTTTGACGTTTCGGTTTTTATTGGTAACCATTGCTGAAGACATAGAGGAATCGACTTTAATCCAAAAATAGCGATTGATTCTCATCTAGTACTTGAGGAATAACCATTCTATATTGGATTTTTGACGTTTCGGTTTTTATTGGTCACCATTTCTGAAGACATAGAGGAATCGACTTTAAACCAAAAATAGCGATTGAGTCTAATCAAATACTTGAGGAATAACCATTCTATATTGAATTTTTGACGTTTCGGTTTTTATTGGTAACCATTGCTGAAGACATAGAGGTATCGACTTTAAACCAAAAATAGCGATTGATTCTCATCTAGTACTTGAGGAATAACCATTCTATATTGGATTTTTGACGTTTCGGTTTTTATTGGTAACCATTGCTGAAGACATGGAGGAATCGACTTAAAATCAAAAATAGCCATCGATTCTCATCTAATACTTGAGGAATTACAATTCTACATTAGGTTTTTGACGTTTCGATTATTATTGGTAACCATTGCTGAAGACATGGAGGAATCGACTTAAAATCAAAAATAACGATCGATTCTTATCTAATACTAGAGGAATAACCTTATTGCATTCCATTTTTGATGTTTTGACTATTAATGGCAACCTCTACTGAAAAGTTTGAGTTGTTTGCCATAAAAGAATTTAGTCTTTTTGATTTTAAGTCTATTCTTCCACGTTTTCAGTAGAGGTTGCCATTAATAGTCAAAACATCAAAAATGGAATGCAATAAGGTTATTCCTCTAGTATTAGATAAGAATCGATCGTTATTTTTGATTTTAAGTCGATTCCTCCATGCCTTCAGCAATGGTTACCAATAATAATCGAAACGTCAAAACCTAATGTAGAATTGTTATTCCTCAAGTATTAGATGAGAATCGATGGCTATTTTTGATTTTAAGTCGATTCCTCCATGTCTTCAGCAATGGTTACAATAATAACCGAAATGTCAAAAATCAAATGTAGAATGGTTATTCCTCAACTATTAAATGAGAATTATTTTTGAATTAATGTCAATATGAACTACAAATTGCAAGTGATATCTGATTAATAATAAAGGAACAAACATATTAATATTTCAAATGAATTTGGATAAAGTTTAGCAACGATCCGTTGCAGTTTATTTTTTTTAATAATCTTAAAAGTCTTGCTTGGCGAAACAATGAACACGAGAGAAGAATTTAAGCCTAAATATTTATGTGCGTTTTTACTATCGGCTTACTTTACAAGAAAAGGTTTATTTTTAAATTAAATCCTAAATCGTCCTGGGGCTTGGGCATGGGAGGGCAAAAAAAGGGGGGGGGGGTTCTATCTCCTATCTAGATTTTCATTTTCGCTCTTTAACCTTGGGGGCTTGAGCGTTGGCAACGGCGCCATAACAGAATAGGGAGAGGCCAAATAATACAAGAAATAGTCTTTCTTGATCCTGTTGTTCTTTTTGTGGTCGTTTGTTGTATGTCTTTTGTTCGAAATACGCGAGCCCTTCAACTTCAACACACAACTTTTGTATGAAAATTAAACTTTCCCACCGTCATTTATAATTTATTATCTTAACTTTGTTTGAAGATACAACACAACAACAGCAACTACTACTTCTACTAATGTTAATACTACTTACTACTTCTACTACTATTGCTAATATACTACAAAACATGGTCTTTTGTTTTCGTAATGACAAGTTCGAGTCCATTTCGATATGGAAGAAGATCATTAACCCCTTCAGACCCGAATTAAATTGAATCCCAAAAAAAAAAATATCCCCCAAGTTTCAAGCCTCCATCTCAATTATAACATGGGATTTTTGCCATTGAAAGATCAATTTTTTATTCCGGCCAAAGTAATGGTTCAAAAATTGAAACTCTGTAGACTTTATCCATATAATAGTAGATATCACTCAGTATGTTTACAGATTTTTTAGCTTATTATAATTTTGGGGTCTATAACATAGTAACTCCAAGATATACGCAGTATTTTATCTAGCTGTAACTCCAAAATTATAATAGCTAAAAATCTGTAATAATTCTGATGGATACCTAGTATTATAAGGATAAACTTTACAGAGTTTCAATTTTTTTGAACGATTACTTTGGCCGGAATAAAAAATTGATATTTTAATGCCAAAAACCCCATGTTATCTAGATGAGAAACTTACATCGATGAGGGCACTGGTTATAATTGAGATAGAGACTTGGAACTTGGGGGATATTTTTTTTTATTTATTTCGAACCATATGAGTCCTTGTCATCGTAAAAATTCGAAAATACCCAAAATTAGGACTACCCTAGTGTAAATGTTTATTTCCATCAATCAGAGGACAACCTCATTTGATTTATCATTATTCACATACACACTAGGGCCGGTAGATTAAAGCACCTAGTCAAAAATTTTAATTTTAGTCAAAACAAAATATATTCTTATAATACACAGGCTAAATTATAAATTTTTATTTTTATTATTGTTTTAATTAATCAATAAATATGGATTAAATCTTTAACCATTTATAGTAAACATTTTTAATGAGAAAATATCATTAGAATGGAAGACTTTTCGATATATATTTGTCAAGTCGTTTTCAAGTACTGTGTAAGAATGAGGAAACCATGTTTGTCTTCTTAATTTTTAGTTTATAGCTCATTTCTAACTTTTAATAATATTTTCACAACAATTCGTAAACGTATTCCGTAAATATGATCCAGGTAATACTGACCATCTTAATATTTACACAATTTTTTGAAAAATGAATAGATAAAAAATTATTAAAAAATGGAAATTTTATTTTTCTTAGCTTGAAAATTTTATAATTTAAATTTTTGAAGTGAAACTTCTTTAGCGACTTACCTGTTTGAATTTTTTTGTTACTATAAAGGGAAATGACTGAATAGAGGAAATAAGTGACAAGCCTTGAGTCCGAGAAAAGAAGCATGTGTTGGGTATTAATTTTTTTTTTTTTTTTATTCAGTATTTTAGACTTTAGTATTTTATGTTTTTCAGTTTTGGCCATAGGAGTTAGGATATGCATTCAAAAGAACGTTTTGTGTTTCTGTTGCATCATCAGGCGCTCTCTATTAAAACATTACTTAATGGCCCTTAATTAAATTTTAAATAATTTTAAAAATACTAATAGTTTAGAGCATTTTAGAGTTTTATAATTTTTCTTTCATGATTTTATTTAGACTTTGTTCTCAAGGGGTGGGATTTTTTGGCCCTTATATACAAATTGCATCTATCGTTAAAGAAGTTTCCGTTCCCCATGAGCTTATGTGGATGAGGCTCACATATATATTTTTTATCCCCCACTTTTGGTCACCTATATATACTATATATTGGATTGGCAACTAAGTAATTGCGGGTTTTTTTTTTTTTTTTAGAAAATCAAAGACAATTTTTTCATGGAACTAAATAACTTTATTCTGTAATGTATTGCCCATTTTGATCAATGACCTTTTGCCATCTTTCAGGCAGCATCATAATCCCACGTTCATAAAACTTCTGGATTTTATTAGCAAAAAACTGAATCAGGTACGATTTGACATCATCAACATTATTGAAATTTTTACCATTCAAGGAGTTTTGTAAAGATCGAAATAAAAAGTAATCAGATGGTGCAAGGTCAGGACTATATGGTAGATGTGGCAAAACATCCCAAACAGGCTCCAATAATTTTTGCCGAGTGACCAAAGATGTGTGTGGCCTTGCATTGTCATGATGGAATACAACACCTTTTCGATTTGTCAATTCGGCCCGCTTTTCTTCAACTGCATTGTTTAATTTCGTTAGTTGTTCAATGTAGACAACAGAATTGATCGTTCGGTTGGGTGGTAAGAGTTCAAAGTAGACAATTCCTTTGTAATCCCACCAAACTGATAACAAAACCTTCTTTTGATGAATACCAGCTTTTGATGTTGTTTGAGCTGGTTCACCTGGCCTGCTCCACGATCTTTTCCGCTTGATATTGTTGTAAACAACCCATTTTTCATCGCCAGTTATCAGTCGTTTTAAAAATGGATCATTTTCATTACGATTCTTTAGCAAATCGCAGCTGTTAATGCGTTTCTTTCAGTTCGTGAGGAACCCATGTATCGAGTTTTTGAACATAGCCAAGTTGTTTTAAGTGATTTTCAATGCATGTATGTGATGTATGCATGAAGCTTCTCTGCAATCTCACGTGTTGTACTGTGACGATCCGAATCGATTATTGCTTTGATTAGGTCGTCATCAACTTCAACTGGACGACCAGAGCCTTTTTCATCTTTGAGTGAAAAATCACCAGAACGAAATTTGGCAAACCAATTTTGACACTGCCGTTCTTTAAAGGCTTCGTCGCCATAAACAGCACATAACTTTTTGTGAGCTTGCGATGCATTTTTCACTTTGCGGAAATAAAAAAGCAAAATATGACGAAAATGTTCCTTTTAATTTTCCATTTTTCAACGAACGCCAAACGAAAACTACGCAACCGATCAAAAAACTTTTTTTACTGATTGACAGCTGAATTGCCAACTATCAAATAACAAAATGTGTTTTACATTTGGATTACGCCAGCAAACCTAAAAATTCAACTGAAGCCATCTATGAGTGAAATCCGCAATTACTTAGTTGCCAACCTTATATTATCACCGAGTAAAATTACATTCTAGAAATATGAATTCGTCTTTTTGTCCTGAGCATCGCACTTAGTTTATCAATTACTTGAGTTTCTTGAAAAATAATTAAAATCATTTTCTAAAAGGCAAAAAAGCTTCGTCAATTTCAACTTGTGCAATGGAAACTTTTAATGAGCATGTATCAATCGCAAGCGAGATTAGAAATTTACTCGAGCCTAACTAGATGCATTGACTCGAGGGTAGAAATGCTGCATCTACCCCTTTCTGCATCCCTTTCTTTTCACCCCCTCTTGACGAACTCGGCTGGGTGTTTCAACGGAAATTTCCTCCTTTACAAAAAGACGAGTAGGTCATTAATTCTTGATTGAACTTTTCAATACATCGGCGTAGTTCATACCCGACTACTATCTGCCCTTCATTTAGTTCTTCTTCTACCCAACAACCTACCAAAACAAGAGTGGATGAGCGAGCGGGAGATTGATCTTTACAATCCGGAAAAACAATACATATTGTGAGTGCGCCACGCGACTTTCACTTATACCTCCCATTGTTTGAAATCATCCTGAATTTTCCCCCATTTAAATCGCGGTTCACCAGAAACCAAAAGTGGTACTTCCGGTGGACGATTTGATCCAAATCCTTACAGTGGTTCCTATCAGTGGTTCTTAAGCTATGGGTCGCGGCCCAAAATTCAATATTCTTTAGTCCAAATATTTTACCTATTTTCAATAAGTTTAAAAATATATTTTGATTTATTCAATACTATTAATTAAAAGTGAAAATATGAAAAACACATGCTTTTTCAGTAAATTTTCCTTGGATCGAAAAGTAACTTTGGTTACCTTAATTGTTATAAAAAAATTATGTATATGTGAGTTAAAAAATATCATGATTGTAAAATTTAAGAAAATTATTTAAGTATGGTCTAAATAAAGGTAATTAAAAAAATATATCTTTTTTAGGGGGTTGCAACATAAACATATTTCACAAATTTGGCTCGCGGCTTAAAAAGGTTAAGAACCACTGCTATATATGACCACAAAACCAATTATTGTTCTAAATTCGCTTTCTATCTAGTAAGGCTATCGTTTAATTCTACTTAGGGCCGGTTGTATGTCGCAAAATAAATACTTTACCACTAACACAGGATAGATGGTAAATGGAGGGACTGAGGATGGTCAGTGCCTGGCATCTGGTTGGCCATCCCAGTCCCTCCATTTACCATCCATTTACCAATGGAGGGACTGGGATGGCCAACCAGATGCCAGGCACTGACCCTCCCAGTCCCCCCATTTACCATCTATCCTGTGTTAGTGGTAAAAAGTATTTATTTTGCGACAAACATTGGTAAATGGATGGTAAATGGAGTGACTGGGATGGTCAGTGCCTGGCATCTGGTTGGCCATCCCAGTCCCTCCATTTACCATCTACCCTGTGTTAATGGTAAAAAGCATTTACTTTGCGACATACAACCGGCCCTTAGAGTGACAAAGAGAATAAAGCTTTTTGGAGATTCAAGGCCTCAAGATGAAAACCTCGAAAGAAAAATAAAAAAATACAATACTTGCATTTATATAAAATAAATATAAAATAAATAAAGTAAATGTAAAAAATAAAAACTAAACATAAAGAAGAATCAGTGAGGTTGTCCTCTTCTTGATGAAAATAAACATATACATTACACATACTATTACGATTATATTAATTAAGAACTCGTAATCTCATTTAAAACATTTATTTAACAACAACATCAACATATAAATACAAACAATAGAACGATTAACAATACATCAAGTATGCGTTGTACGCATCAATTCTCCCCTCCTTAGAACGCGAACGCAACTTCTCACAGGATCATTCTTCTTTCTTCCTAGGTTTAAAATAACTTGAATGATATTTAACTAACCTTCCCCTTTCTTGACTATTTTCAATAATTTTTGCTCCATCCTCTTGAGTCACTACCAGTCTATTCGCTTCCTCTCCATTCTTATCCCAGTCCAATCTATACAACACTTCGTTAATTAAAATGAAATGTGGTGCCAATCTTAATATCTTCTTTCTTACTTTAGAATTACTAGGTAGGTTCGATTCTTCTAAATATAATTTTATTTGATGAAATAACTCTTCCTTATCTTGATTTAATTTCATCTGCCCAGCATCTAGTTTCTCCTCTTCCATTATATTCAACTTATCCTCATTGGCTTCCTTCAACCAGTCCGGAATTAAATCATCTTCATTAGTTAATACCCTTCTTCTTTCCTCTATTTGTAATTCCATTGATGGCCGAATGATTTCCGAAAATTTATTCATACAACAAATAATATGACTAGAGCTCTCACTTTCTATTCTTACTTTCTTAGGGAATTCTACTGCTTTTTGGACAAGTAACTCCCTTTTTCCTTGCCCCTCCACTCGTTTCCCTTCTTGAAGCAAGTCTCTTCCCCATGTCCTTCCCGCCTACAAAATCCACAAAAACGTCTATCCTGAATGCAACTTCTATCCTGAGTGGGACTCGTCTTCTCTTCTTTATCCACATCCTTTAAATCCCTTTCTATTTCTTCTAGCGTCTGCATAAACCCTTCAATATCAGTGAATTTCATTCCCCTAATGGACGATCTAATACGTGGAGTAATCATCTCCACTAAAACTTGCAGGATTGAACCAGCATCTTCGTCCGGAAAAACTCTCTTATATAAAGCCATCTTATTCTCAATAAATAACCTTATAGGTTCGTCCCTTCTCTGTTTCTCCTCATAAAACATAACCTTTAACTTTGAGACTACGATTAAACTATCGTATTCTCGGAGAAATTTCATTTTAAAATCTTTCCAATCCAACGCGGGAAATTGATTCACCACCCGCCACCATGTCTTGGCCTTATCTAACAACTGATCCGAAACCACCATGAGCCAAACATCTTCCGGTACTTTATATTTTAATAGAGTATTCTCGACCTTTTTAACCGACTTCAAAAAAGGAGGAGGTTCTCTATTCGATTGAATTTTTTTTTTTTTTTTTTTTTTTTTTTTTTTGTGCCTATGTTACCTCATATCTCTGCCAATTGTCAACCGATTTTGAAAATTTTTTTTGCATTGGGTCCAGTCTAGCTTCCGATTGGTCCCATTTTTTTTCGATTTTTTTCATAGGTATTAGACCTTTTTTATTAGGTTTGTTTAGGTTTGTTTAGACCTAACCTCTTTGTTTATGAACCGATTTCGATGGTTCTTTTTTTATCCGAAAGGGGGTGTCTTAGGATGGTGTCATATTAATTTGGTCAAGTTCTGATGATATAATCACTATTAATAACATCACTAAAAAGAGAAAAATAAAAATTTTTAAGAAAAAATAAAAACCGACTTCAAAAAATTAAGTGCAACAAATATAAAAATACACTAAAAGGTATAAAATAATTATTATCTTATTTAGTTACAACTAAACGACGAAATATTAACACGAAATTACTTTTTGAAGTTGGTGCCAAACATATACCTTTTATGAATCGCACTCGACGGATCTTACTTAGTACGTTTGGCGGGTACGCTCGCTTATAGGTATAGTTTGTTTGGCACCGACTTCAAAAAGTAATTTCGTGTTAATATTTCGTCGTTTAGTTGTAACTAAACAAGATAATAACCATTTTATACCTTTTAGTGTATTTTTATATTTGTTGCACTTAATTTTTTGAAGTCGGTTTTTATTTTTTTCTTAAAAATTTTTATTTAAAAATAACTTCGGATCTTCCTCTGGGAGAGCTCTAAACACAAGAAGGAATTTTCCCACGTCTGCTAATTGAATATTCCTATTAATCTCGAAATCACTAGCCTTTTCCGAATTTTTCTCCCTTTTTATCATTTCTTCCAATTCTATTCGCTTGTTTCTTTCCTCTTCCAAATCATCCTTTAATTTCTTTATTATTTCTTCAAAATTATTTTTTAATTTATTCACCTCCTCTCCCAAATCCATTACTCTATGCTCACCTTTTTTTATATCATCCTTGATCTTCGATATCTCCTCCCTCGTTATTTCCATATTCGAAAAATCATTTTTCTTATTCCTCTTCGCCAGTGGTCCACTAGGTTTTTTTATCATTTTCACATTGTTCGGGCGCCAATATTACGATTATATTAATTAAGAACTCGTAATCTCATTTAAAACATTTATTTAACAACAACATCAACATATAAATACAAACAATAGAACGATTAACAATACATCAAGTATGCGTTGTACGCATCAATACCTATATATAAGGAATATAAATATGTATTATTATTTATGAATTTAGGTCATTTATCTAAGATTTTAATAGATATGTTTATATTGCATGTAGGAGGGGTTTTGTCCCCTCAGGGAGGTAAGTGTCTCAAGGGTCTGGACTAGTTGCCCGGAAAGCGTACTAGTGCTTGGGTTCGACTCCCGAGGGGACAAAACCCTCCTACATGCAATATAAACATATCTATTAAAATCTTAGATAAATGACCTAAATTCATAAATAATAGTATTATTGATTCAATATCAAAAGTTGATTTTGAGAAGGAATTTCAATCTTTCTTTCTCAAATAGATACTCATTTCATTACAAATATTTGCCTATGCATTGGTCCGATGCTGAATCTTTATTTCAGTTAAGCATTAATTTTTACTATTCCAATCGAGTTGAATGGAGTGAAAATCAGTGGCTTTCGTTATATGTTGCATGTTTGGAGGTAAGTGTCTCAAGGGTCTGGACTAGTTGCCCGGAAAGCGTACTAGTGCTTGGGTTCGACTCCCGAGGGGACAAAACCCTCCTACATGCAATATAAACATATCTATTAAAATCTTAGATAAATGACCTAAATTCATAAATAATAGTATTATTGATTCAATATCAAAAGTTGATTTTGAGAAGGAATTTCAATCTTTCTTTCTCAAATAGATACTCATTTCATTACAAATATTTGCCTATGCATTGGTCCGATGCTGAATCTTTATTTCAGTTAAGCATTAATTTTTACTATTCCAATCGAGTTGAATGGAGTGAAAATCAGTGGCTTTCGTTATATGTTGCATGTTTGGAGGTAAGTGTCTCAAGGGTCTGGACTAGTTGCCCGGAAAGCGTACTAGTGCTTGGGTTCGACTCCCGAGGGGACAAAACCCTCCTACATGCAATATAAACATATCTATTAAAATCTTAGATAAATGACCTAAATTCATAAATAATAGTATTATTGATTCAATATCAAAAGTTGATTTTGAGAAGGAATTTCAATCTTTCTTTCTCAAATAGATACTCATTTCATTATAAATATGTATATTGTATAAATTGATAATGGTAGGCACATCAGTTATAATTAAAATTCTTTCATGGTGAAAAAGCATCCGCCAACCACCTTCGAGTATATTCCACTATTTTGCCACTAAGTGCAGAAAGTAGTTGAGTTGTGAAATATGCCACCCGTGTCAACATGTTAGCATCCTCTTCTCTGGCTTAATCCGCTTCTCTCTTCCCTTATTATAACAAATTACACCGTTCCTATTATTATTCTACCACACCAAGTTACGGACATATTTTTTACAATTTAAGTCACTCAATCTGACACTCAGATTCAGTGCATGTTGAAAAGTTAATTAAATTGTCTTTTTGTTTTTTTAAGAATGATGTTATCGTCTTTTTTTAAATATGTTTAAGATCTTAACACCATGAAACATCACCTTCAAATAACCACGGTTTACTGATTTATCAATCTGAATTGAAAAAGTGCGATTGCGTTTTGTGCTTCTGTGTTAAAGACACATTTGGATAATCAGGTTCTAACTCTATAATAATAAACTTTTTCTGGTCGCTCAATGCCTGAAATGGTGTTGCCAACAAAAGATCGACATTCATACTCAACCGCCCTCCTCTCATTTTATGAATCGAACTCGACGGGTCTTACTTATTAAGTTTGTCTGGTAAGCTCGCTTATATAGTTTGTTTAGCACCGACTTCAAAAAATGATTTCATGTTAATATTTCGTCGTTTAGTTGTAACTAAATAAGATAATTCTTTTATACCTTTTGGTGCATTTTATTTGATTTTTGAGTTCTTATTATTTTATTTGTTGCATTTAATTTTTTTGAAGTCGGTTTTATTTGTTATATGTATATTTATTAAAAAAAAAAAAAAATGGAAAGTGAAATATTTTAATCGACATGCGTAACATTCTTTGTGGAGACTCATCTCTCTCTCTCTCTCTGAGGCTGATTCAAGTTGCCGATGGCAGTCTCTGTTTTCTATTGCTCAACTTCTCTTGAGCTTGAGCGGCAAACGCGGGCCGGGGACATTAAAACTTTAGGTAGGATTTTTGTTCTTTGTTTCAGAATGGGTGTGCGTGGGTGTGAGCGACATTCCTTTTAATTCTTGTGAGAATTTCAATTTCGAAACCTCGAGACGAAGGAAGGGCTCATAAAAGTGAGGCACAAGGGATGAGAGGGCGGATATCATAGCATGCCTTGCTTGCTTCGCTTATCCTATTAATCTACGATAGCTTTGCGTGATAAATATGCCCCGGCGCTTTATTTAACAAATGACGGAACTCAACTGGAGTTTTTTTTCTTTCATTTACTTGTAATGTGATTTGAAAAAGGTAGTGGGTTCACTTCTAGATGTTTTGACACTCATTACTACAAGAAGGTAAAATTGACTTCTTCTCCTGGCGACCGCAAAGAATTTTCTAAGTTGGATACAATTAATTTCATCGTCAAATTATTAGTTAATTAAATTAAGGAAGTGCGGTGTTGGTTTATAGTGAAAAGTATACAAATTATAATTATTGTGAGTTTGGTGGAGTTTCACAGAAATGAAAGATTTAAAGAGTTGCTATAAACCTCAATATATTTTGAGTGTTAACCTAACTTCATAAGTACATAGACGTCTATGTACTCGTGAAGATGGGAAACAACTCGAAATATATTGAGGTTTATAGGAACTTTTTTAAATGTTAAATTTCTTTAAAACAACAAAAAACAAAAACTCCCCTTAAAGTAGTTGTTTTGAGACAATACTAGCAAAAAGTTAATGCTAGAGTATATAGAACAGACAATAAGAATCCATAATTCATAATCCCAAAACTTTTTGCTGTTTATGTACCACTACTAGCCAATCCTGTACTCGTTTGAAAAAAGCTTGTATATATTTTATCATAGAAATTTCCGATAAAGTACATTATAAAGGGAGATTTATAAAACAAAAAGTTCTTAAAAAAGCGATTTTTTTTTTTTTTTTTTTATAAATTTTATTAAACCAATTATTTTACATTAATTAATGTATACATTGTATTTTTGCTTCGATTCCGGAGATTACTTCTCCACCATCGAGTGTCCTTATTCATCTTTAGTCCTTGTTTTTAATAAGAGGAAAAATTTAATTAGATAAAAAAAACTCTTTTCCGATAATTATTTCAATTCCATTATTCCCCAATCAAGTCGATTGGTTTTAATTACCCCCTTCTCCATCCTTCCTCGGTCTTTAATAAGCGATTGAAAGCTGTTGCGACAATGGCTGAGGCGAAAAAACGTCAAAAAATTACTAAAGTTAATCCACTTTTTAGGTTAAATAAATGCGATGTTGCCAGATTGTTTTTAGGGTAAATTTTTCATTATTTATTCATTGTTATCTCAGAAACTGTGTTGTAACTATGAATTAAAATTTTCTTAAAAAATGTATTAATTATTGTTTAATGTTTGTTTAGTTTTTTTAACAATGGTAAGAAGAATTTCTTAATTATAATTTTATATGTATTTAAGCTTTCCGATATCCCGTATAGTGCAATGTACAAGGTTAGTTACTTTCTGTACTTCCTGAAGATGGGTTGATAGCCCGAAATATATATATTGAAAAAGAAAAAAAAAATTATATCTTTTAATTTTTTAATTTTAATGTGAAATAAGTCACCTAGTATCCTTAACTCATAGTAAATCAATATTAAATATAATATTTATTTACTCTTATCTTTATGTTCAAGAGTCTGAAAAACTCTATCTTTGGAATTTAATATCTCCGGAACTATATTGTTCATCAATTTCGTTTTTCCACCAATCGCAGAAGTATTTAAATAATAATCTGACTAAATTTCAAAAAAAATTCTAAGAAAACCCATATGGTGAAACAACTATCTTATTTATAAAAATAAATTATTAGTTATTTATTTTTTACATATATATTGTTGAATGTAGGTACCTATATAAATCTATACATACCTACCTATAATGAAAAAAATTTATTGATTGTGAATATGCATATAATTAAAAACAAATAATCTGACTAAATTTCAAAAAAATCTAAGAAAACCCATATGGTGAAACAACTATCTTAATTATTTAAATAAATTTTTAGTTATTTATTTTTTACAAATAAATTGTTGAATGTAGGTATATAAATCTATAATACCTATAATAAAAAAATTTATTGATTGTGAATATATAATTAAAAACAATCTTAAAACGTTTATTGGAATATCAAACGTTCCGGGATAAATTTTCCCCTTAACAACAATTTTTTTTTTTTTTAAATTTGAAAAAAAAGTTGATTTAAAAAAATATATATAAAGCACCTCTTAATAAATTTTTTGAAACTAGAGCATATGTCAATTTCATCTACATTGTCTATTTTCAAAATATGCTTTATATTTCTTTTTTAAAACAGCCATTTTTTCATATTTGTAAAGGGAGAATCAATTCGGAGGAAAACGTTTGGTATTCCAATAAACGTTTTACGTTTATTTTTATTATAGATTTCTATTTATTTAAATCTATAATATAATCTCCAAGCTTATCTCACTTTTATTAAAAAAAATTCCAAGTATCCCTAGTCTCAGTGTTTTGAGCTTATATCATCTTTTACTGGAAAATAGCTCTCAAGCGAATTTTTTTATATAATTATTCATATCATACTATCTGCTGTATTTTTTTCTCTTTTTTTATGGAAAAAAATTTGAATACCGAGATTTTTTTGGATTAAATAGAAAAAAAGAGGGAATGAATGGAAGCTAAGGAGCATATATGCTCCAATTGAGTGGTTTATTTCTAAAAATAAATAAATAAATAAATAAAAAAATAAAACTAAACTCGCTGCTTAATGATTTGAGTTGAAAGGTGAAGCGGAGGTAGCCAGGGGTGGAGAAAGTAAAGTGGAGAGCTGCTCCTTCATTCTATTATGTAGACGCTCCCACTCACTATATAGTAAAACTGGCTCTTAAACCTCGTCAGCCCTGGAGAACAAACAGCACTAAAGAGAGAAGGAGGGGGCGAAGTATGGGTGGGATTTAGGATGGGGGCCCACAAACACTCAAGAGCCCCCCCCCCCCCAATGTTTTCCGTTCTATTATAATTCCATGGAGGATGCTGGAGGAGACCTGGCTCTTGCTGGAAAGATAATTTGGCAATCGTGCAGGAATGAAAAGGTGATTTCGTCTTCCTCCTACCTGATTCGTCAACAACTCTTTTCACAATGCATCTTTATCACTTTGACATTTAAGATATTACCGAGGGATTAGAGCGAGGTGAGATGTTACACAAAGATCTGGGCTCACCCAGAAAGAGTTTTTTTTTTATTGAAAAATTAATTATCACTAGGGAATGTAAGTATTTATTAAGAAACGGATTTATTTTATTTAGGGACAAATCTAAGATTTTAATAGAAATATTTTTACATTGCATATCAGAGGGCTTCGTCCCCTCAGGAATATGTTGCATTTCGGAGAGAGATTTGTCTTAAGGGTTTGGCTAAATGCCCGGTAAGCAAATTAGCGCTTGGGTTAGATTTCTGAGGTGACAAAACCTTCTGATAAGCAATGTAAAAATATTTCTACTAAAATCTCAGATTTGTCCCTAAATAAAATAAATTCGTTTCTTAATATTATTGTGGTTAAATAACCTGGGTTGAATTTTGAAAAATTCCATCTTTTTTCAAAAAAAGAGACTCACAAAAAGATGCTTAAATCATTACATTAATTATGTAAGTATTTATGTCTAAATATATTTCATGTTTAGTAAATTGTAATGTCATTTAAAAACCACCTCATAACCTGAAATATTACAACAATGATGCACAGATTTTCCTCGATTTCTTAAAATTCAGAATTTTACTGGAATATTGCAGTAAGATTTATCATCAATCTATATTAACCGATAAATTCATAGGCTATAATAGACTTAATATCCTTCTGTTGCATATGCAAGTGAAATCTGCCGTTATAATTGATATCTCCGTACCTCTGAGACGTAACATCAAAAAAACAGAGACGGAGAAGAAATAAAGTTTCAAGAACTAAAATTATTGGATAAAAAATACTTGGTAGGTTTCACATTAAGATATAAAAAATAAAACGAATTTATTTTTTGAGAATTCGAGAGAAATTATTTTTCTCGCTCAGATCTGATGACCTTTTGTTATTTGAATTTTTGTTGTTTAAAATTTCGATCATTTCTAAAATTAATCATTTTTTTTTTAATCAGTCCTATATCTAAAATTATGTGAATAGAAAAGTCAAAATTGTGTTCCAGATTTGTTGAATGGTTAGCATGGTAGATTCGGAATTTTTTTGTTTTCAAATTCCTCACGAATCTAATGCGCTTCTATATATTTAGTCATGAGTATAAAAAATTTTCGGGCACTGAACAAAGATTCTTTTCTACTTTTTAGTGCATTTTGAAATAAAAACGCGTTTTTTTTATTTATTTATTTGATTTAGTATATTTTTATTTTTCGTTTCGATTTCCGTGTTGAACGAGTTAAGTTTATTTTTTTCCCAGAAATAACTAATCGATTTGAGAATAAATGCTGCTTACCTGACTACGTTTGCCAGCCATTCATCCCCTTTTATTTATTCCAATAAAATCTCGACATTCAGACATTTTTACCATTAAAAAAAAAGCAGCATGTGTATGCATGGTATAAAGAGCTTTGAGTCCACTTTCTATACCAAGATTCTTGTTCTCGGTTTCAGAGAAATATTCATCCCCTTTCAATGTAGCTGAACTGGTGAATTAAAAATCCACATTCATTATCCCCCCCTTCGACGAAATATTTTAATCTTCTTTGTTACGACCATAAATATTATTCCTATTTTCATCTAATTGCGTTAGCTATTGGTATGATTTATTACTTTAAGCTTAAAGAATAACACCAATACATATTTCGAAAGGGGTTGAGGGTTAAAGTAGAATATTACAAATTTCACCCAGATTGAAAATATATAATTTATTTTTTCTTAAACTGTATGATTTATTGTTGGTTGTTTATTGAGTATCTGTGGTGGTGCGTAACTGTTTTCAGAGGGAGAATAAGGGTTCGAAAATTTAGTAAAAATAAAATTTTTGGAGAAATTTTCTTATATGATTATAAGATAGATAGATAGATAACCTTTAACAAAATACTCAATATTAGTACTCTAAGCTGAGGTGGAACTAAAATCTCGCAATGAGGGATTCCCGAAGTCAGAAGTGACCCTAATTTTTTGAATTTATTTTTTATTTTTATTAAAAATGTCCCTGATTTAAATAGAATAGAAATACACTGACAAAAAACAACATAATTTTTGTTCAGACTTTGCATAGACTATATATAAATTATCCCTAGTCGCACAATGTTTCAAACTATATAGTAACTATATAGGCATAGGAATGCTTTGCTGGGAGGTCGAAAATTTGTTATTCCACCTTTAACTAATAGGTATATGTAAAAGAAAGTAAAGTGGAAGAAAAACTAACAATTTTGGGACGGTAGGCTTTTGAGAAATTTTTAACATTTAGGAATTTGTTATAGAATATCGATGGTGAAGGTTCCCAACCTCCTATGTCAATTTTTGAGGTTTTTCAATTATTTTCCCTAAATGTCAATTAAGGTGTTCAAACTCCTATGTTGTTGTTTTATCAATTGAGCGGTAAATATTAGCACTACCACCTATGTCAAATCATTTGTAAAACCTATTTAAA
The DNA here is from genome assembly GCA_024734495.1 of Forficula auricularia. NCBI lineage: Eukaryota > Metazoa > Arthropoda > Insecta > Dermaptera > Forficulidae > Forficula > Forficula auricularia. The sequence goes on from JALMQS010000225.1 coordinate 8,467,243, forward strand.
ATATAGTTTTAATGCCCTTGGCTATTTTGACATAGAAGGTTGTGAACCTTCACTATCGATATGGACAAATGGACATTTATGAAAATACATATAAATCTAAAAATAGCACACGGCTTCAAACATATTAAAACAAATTTGTATATCGAATTTTAGCTCATTAGCTATACTCATTTATTAGCTCTCTATATAATGTTTGTTTGTTTGTTTGTTTTGTTTTGGGATTTTCTGAATACAAACATTTTGAAACAAGAATGAACGTTCAACAAAATTTTACTTGATTTATTCTGGGCGACAAAATTCTGATAGATATGCAGAAAAAAAGAATGCTTTTAACTTTTTGCTAATGTTTCAGAGATATAAAAAGAGAAATAAAATTTAAAAAAATGTCATTTCGCACTTATGGTATTGGCCAAAGATATTTATTTATTTATTTAAATTTAAATGTATTTACATACATATATATTACGTTATAATACATAATTACAATTAAGTTCTTCTAACTTAACTTCTAATGTCTATGTAACATTTTTTAATTATCACTAATATGATTCCTTAATTTTATTTTAAATAAAGTTAAATTAGTTGAATTTTTTACATCAGAGGACAGAGAATTGAATTCCTCAAGCTCTCTAAAATACAGTGAGTTTTTCGTCAATTCTTTATTTATCTTATGTACATATATCCTATCATTATAACTGGTATAATGTTCATGCATTTCATTTACTATTGTGAATTCTAAATACTGTGGTAATTCCCTGTGATACAATTTGTAGACAAAGCTCATTGTTTGTAAGTACAGGAAATCACTTACATTCAAAAAACCTAGGCATTCCAGAATGGTTCTAATTGGTGTATATCTATCACATTTCAAAATAGTTCTCAGACACTTATTTTGTAGTAACTGTAGCTCATTTATATTATTTTTTGTACCAAATTATAAGATTGTTGGACAATAGTAAAAATTGGGATTAATTATGCTCTTATAAACTGCAATTCTATTATTCATATTTAAGTTATTGCTTATTCTATTAAAATAATTAACTTTTCCATTTAAACTTCTAATTAGTTCATTAAAATGCATTTTAAAATTCAACCTGTCATCAACAATAACACCAAGATACCTTATAGAGTCGACATATTCCAGTTTTACACCACTCAGCCAAATCGGAGATATGCTTTCCCCACTAGCACCCATTATCATTACTTTTGACTTTGCACAATTTATTATAAGTTTGTTGACTTAAGATTCAGGGGACCAAAAAACGGGTATTTCTGATAAAAAATTTTAAATTCAATTTTTATTATTTTTATTTATTCAAGGTTAAACTCATACTTATGACGGTCCTACTACGGTCTAGAATGGGATGAGAAATTCTTCATTCGGACTGAAAAAATCTCTAAGAAAAATCAATGAGATTGTCTTCTGCTTAATCTAAAATATTATAGATAAGTTTGCATACATGTCATTTATGACAATTAGATTAAATATCCATCATGATTCATAAGCTACATATTTTCGAGAATTACTACTTTCTGATTTCTCTAAAATCTCTTCCAAGTTTGAACCTTTCTTGTTAAATATAATTTCCCTGAAGCCTCAAAAATGTAAAAATAAATAATTTAATTTAAAATGAATTACTAAAAAAGCAACATGGAGAAATAAAATAAAATTTGATACATAAATATTTATTTTATTTTGTTAAACATTTCACCTTTATGATATTAGGCTCATTATTCACATTCACAGGTAATGTCCAAATAGCCAAAACAATTTTAGAAAATAATAGACTATTGGCAAAATGGCAAACATTACAGCTTTAAATTGTTCTGGAAAAAGAATAAAGTAAATCGCTACCCCTTCCCGTAGTAACAACATCTCATTTCAGCTCTAGTACAATTTACTTTTATGAAGGTGACTAACATAATTGTATTTATTTGATTGGTGTTCAAATGAAAATATTCCATTGTATGGTTTTATGTTCTGAATGGTGAGAGCTTCTACTCAAAAATACAATTTTCTATTTAGTAAGAGAATCAGAGTTGGTGTCTTTTAAAAATAAATGGAAATCCCTCGCCTGGTTCAATTATCGCTCTACCGAATATTTGTTCAAAGTAAAATATATGTATGGTGTGTGCACCATACTCGTTCTCTTATAAATCCCTTTAATTGAGATAATATTACTGGAATGACACATGCTGGCTGCAGTATAATGTATAATCATAAACATCAACTTACTGCAATTTTCAAATTATTCAGCAGGAAAAATTAAATTTAATTAATTCAAAAATTCCCAATTTATGTTTTGCTTATTTGTGTATAGAAATCTCTAGAACCTGAAAAAATATTGTTTTCAAGCATGAATAAATTTTTTAAAATTTGATTTACTTTAAAATAATAGTTGAGAAAGCCCTAAAGTTGGTAATATTAAGTAATTCTTGTACCTGCCGGTGTTCAGAAGTAGGTTTTCTTGAAAATATGAAAAAATGTACTAGATAAAGGAGGCAACAGCCAAAGATGGAATCACTGGGTTCAATAAAACACCTATAATAAGACGTTTCGGTCTGAATTTTATTTGGCCATCTTCAGTCAATTAGAAGTTATACACAAAATGCGGTACACATATGTGATCGAACCAAGCCTTGTCATAAATAAAAAAAATTTTAGCTTCATGTGAATTTATAACGTGCCTGTACCCAAAAGTTTCAGAATACCTCCTCCTTCATCTAGTACAGTTTCATCACAGCCACGAACTCTAACAATATGAAAAAATTCCACAAATTCTTTCATTCTCTCCTTATCATCAAAAAATAAGAACGAATTTGATATTTCAAGTATTTTGGAAGATATAAGATACAAGACACTCTATGCTAGTTCGACTAGCACTTGACCTGCTTATTCTGTCTAGATTATGCAATAAATTAGAAGAAGCTCGTTCAAAGGTCGATCTTGTGTTAATTATTTGTAATTGCAAAAAAAGAATTAATTAGATTTTCGAATTACTAACTTGAGAACTTCCGGTTGAAAATGTAGAAAATCCGAAAAGAATCGATTTGTTATATTATGAGGATATATGGAAAGCTTATAATAGCTAATAAGCTAATATTGGGCAAAAAAAATTAGTAATCTACCTACATTTAATTCAGTTTCAGTTTTCGAGCTCAAACCATTTCATTACCGAAAAATTACCAAATCGCCAAAAATTGCAGAGAGTGATTCATTATTAAGTATAAGATCTCATTTTTTGAATGTAATATCTATGAAATAATGTTATTGACAATTTCCAAAAAATTAGACTAATTAACTACTGAATATGGCCTATAAGTGATGACTGAAGCTGTTTAGTGAATGAAAATCAATCAAATAGAATAATTAACTAAATTATTGTAATTATTTGAGGCGTTCAAAAGCAGAGTGGACCATCCCAATTTTGGGTTTTTATGAGAAATCCAGCAGAATAGAGGTAAATGTTCCAGTTAAAATGGTACCTGTCCTGTAATCTAGAAGGACGTTTAAAAACTAAATTTGAACCACTCTGTCTATTTAGTTTTATCAAAAACCTACTTGGTTATAGAGATTTATCAGCGAAAATGAGATTTGTGGGTTGGTCCAATCTGCTTTTGAACGCTTCATTTCATTCTGGCTTATAGTTCTAAAAAATTCAAGAGTGTTTAATCAGTTGAGTTTTGGAAGAATTATTTAATAAATATTTAATAATGACATTATTTGTCTGTCAATTTCGCCTCCACCTGAAAAGTTCCAATGAAATAGAGGACTTTTGTGCCTGTCATTAATGACTTCTAAAATGCTTGATTATTAATGATTTATCCAAAATTAAGAATCAATATGTACAGTGTCTATTCTAAAGGGAAAATAATATCTCAACAAAAATAATATTTAATTGTAAGACAAAATTATGTTTATCTATAATAGCAGAAAGTATTATATTATTATTATTATAAAATGCTTAAGCTCATCTCTTTTTGAAGTTTGACTGTTATCACATTAAATAATCAAATAAGCCAACTTAGGGATGATTTATAGAACCACTATAAATATTTTATATTCGATATTGTTGGTTTATTTCAAGTTGATATGATGATGATGATAATTGATAACTTTGATTTATTACTTTGAGGCCTGATAATATACGAAAATATAAATCTTCTTGGTTTAATCACAATAATATGTGAACACTTTGAAGCGAGGACGAGGAGGGTGAAATGAGGGGCGAGGAAGTAAAAAAGGGATATAAAAGTGTATCAGCTGAGAATTGTATTATAATGAAATAGTATGTTTAGCAAAAGAGAAAAGTATTATAATTTGAGAAAAAATGTGTAGAGATCTTTTAGTTTATAGTAAATATAAGGTGAGGACCAGAAAAGTATACATTTTGATAAAAAATTTTTTTTATTTTTTGCACTCTCTCTCAAGAGAAAATATATTTCGGAAATTCGCCCAAATGAAAATTTTTTCAATATAAGAATAAAAATTAATTTCTCAAAATATTATAATATAATAATATTGTTAGAGCTCGTGGCTGTGATGAAACTGTACTAGATGAAGGAGGAGGTATCAGGCAAAGATGGAATCACTGGGTTCAATAAAACACCTTTAATAAGACGTTTCGGCCTGAATTTTATTTGGCCATCTTCAGTCAATTAGAGTTATACACAAAATGCGGTATACATATGTGATCGAACCAAGCCTTGTCAAATATACAAAAAATTTTTAGCTTCATGTGAATTTATAACGTGGCTGGACCCAAAAGTTTTACTCTTTCATTCTGAAACTTTTGGGTCCAGGAACGTTATAAATTCACATGAAGCTAAATTTTTTTTTATTTTTGACAAAGCTCATATGTGTACCGCATTTTGTGTATAACTCCTAAAATTGACTGAAGATGGCCAAATAAAATTCAGGCCGAAACGTCTTATTAAAGGTGTTTTATTGAACCCATTGATTCCATCTTTGGCTGATACCTCCTCCTTCATCTAGTATAATATAGTAATATATTTTATATAGTATTTCATAAAGATGAAAATAAATAGGTATAGCTTCGTCTGAATGCTTCGAAATAATTTAATTTTTGTAGGCCCTTTCAAGAAAAAAAATTAATTGAAAGATGAAAAATATTTCAAATTTGGTTGAAAAATAAAATGTGATTTATCAAGATAATATTCTTATTTTTAATAGAGTATTTCATATAGATATATGGTAAATAAATATAATTTCGCCTAAATAGCTCGAAAAAATGTTCATTTTGCAACCCTTCTTAGAAGAAGAAATTTAACAAAAAAATGTATTACTATAAGCAAGCTATGACTTGTCTATAGTTACTATTAGTTATTTGAGATTTTATATATTGGGAGTCCTTAGAAATGGATTAGTCCAAAGATTCTCGAATCATCTTTATTTATTCCTTTTTTATATTATTACTATTTTAATAGTTTCTCAGCGAGAACAATTTTTATTCGACTAAAACAAGTCTGAGCTTGTCTTTGACATGCTTGAACTAGAAGATATACCAGGCAGGGGCTTCAATCAGTGCCCTTTTAGGAAAAATAATTCATTTTAATTGCCCCTTGAAACTATGCAACCATTTTAGTTAATTTGAAAATTTAAAGATCCTCCTGAAATTCTGAACTGGTCCTTATATTTTTATGAAAATACTCTAAATGATTCAAAATTTATTCATCCACAGCATCCATGGACCGCACGCCACTGATATAATATATATAGGCCTTGATTGGTTATAGCTAATGAGCTGAAATCTGGCACGCTATCTATTGATAACTGCTCATTTATTGAAAGTTTCAACACTCTAGATCAAATTGTTCTCTTTAATAAAACTATCAGGCACACTTAACATAAGTTTATTTACACTTAAAAGACCTGATTTGATTTTGGTTGAAATAGAATATTACTTAAAGGAAGCTTACTTTAGAAGTTTTTTCTTTGAAATAATTAATATATAGATATTAACATTTTCACCATGTTCACATCATAAATCTTTTTTATCTTGTTTATTCATGGTTTTAAGGATCTGAATTTTTTTACAATTCAAAAAAATGATATTGTTATTCGAAAAGTTCAACTCAATCTGAATAATTTTTTTTTCATCTGTATGACATATAAAAAATAATATTATCAACATAATCTGGAGATTTAGGAATATTTGAAATTTTTTTGAAAATTTTAAAGTCTTAAAATCTTGAAAAAAATTATTTATTCATTTTTTATCTCCCATGTATCTTTATTCTAATTACATTTTTTAGTCCACTTTTTTTGGAAAATAGAAAAAATTAAAATTAGGCCTACTTTTATCAAATCCTAATATTTTTTATTTTTAAGCCAATATATTATATAAAATGAAGGACCTACTATATTTCAAAAACATGTTTTTTTAAGTGGATTTTTGATGAGGCAGTTCAAAGTTCAAAAAATGGAGATAATTTTAAGTATCTTTTTTATTCAAAACCGACGTTTCGGAGGTTTATTCCCACCTCCGGGGTTTTCAAAGATCAGTGAAGGAAATCCAATGTGATATTTTCCTCTGACTCTTCTCTCAGTGGCAGTAATAATAATATACAGTATTAAATTGAAAGTTTTTGCCGAGAGTAGTAGAATTTTTATATATTGAAAGAGACAATAAAAGAGTGTGTCTTCTGCTGGAATTATAAATTTTATTTATTTATAACGAGACTATAGTTTCGAGGGCTTTGCCCTCTTCATCAGTCTATTACAATGTATTCACAGGAATTAATTTATGAATGAAAGTTTAAAATCTTTCATGTGGTTAGGTTAACTATAGTCTCGTTATAAATAAATAAAATTTATAATTCCAGCAGAAGACACACTCTTTTATTGTCTCCTTCAATATACAGTATTTCATTACCAGAAGAATTTAGTGTACACTGAGAGAGGAGACAGAGGGAAATGTCACAATGTATTTCCTTCACTGAACTTTCAAAACCCTGAAGAAGACGTCGAAACGTCGGTTTTGAATAAAAAAAAATATTTATAATTATCTCACTTTTTAGAACTTTGGACTTCTTCTTCTTATAGTGCCATGCCCGAACGGGCGTCGGCTTCTCTCCACATATACCTGTGCTGAGTATGTTTAGCTGTTTTACACAGATATACGTGACCTACTCTTTAACGCCGGTTCCGAACGGCTAGTTTGGAGAGGTTGAAAAAAAAAAAAAAAAAAAAGCATTTATACTCTTGGTAGTTTGCCATTGCTTTCCAAGAGGAGGCGACTTCAAATATCTGCCGAGACTCAGTCTAGAACCAGCATACGAACTTTGGACTGCCTCATCATTTTTTTTTTAATATAGAGGGAATCAGAAAAGATTTATACTAATAAAATATTTTAATTACTAGGAAAATCTATTTATTGTATAGTAATGGAAATAAATTCATTTAATATCTACTATATATACATATACGAGACTCGTGTGCTATTGCAACGTGGAGCGCTTAGATCTTTGTGGTATTTTATGGCAACATGCGAACGATACGTGTGCTGAGAGGGGAGATAGAAAATGGGGGTTGAGCAAAGGATGAAAAAAGAATATCACCTGCGATTTTTTTTTTAATATAAATTCCTGTCTACTTAATTAAACTTGTACACAAACGGGGGGAGGGAACAGTTCTAAAAGTTATTTCATAAATATTTAAAGATTCGTAAGCCTCTTAAATTTTCGAATATAAAATTTATTCAAACCAAGGTGTTTAACCGTCGAGCCTAACCCTATTAGTGGAAACTTGCAAGTTGCTGCTCCCAAGTTGAGCACTGGTTGCAAGAGGCTCATTAAGTAGAGTAGGCGACACCAGTTTTGTTTGATTTAAGAAATGATACAAGAGTTTTAGTGAGAATATCTATTAAAATACTTAATTAAAAAATTTGTTTTTTAAAAAAACGACAAGGTTTCGAATTTTTTTAGAGGTAGAATTTGTTCGTCCTGTTAAAAGTTTTCTACCTGTTCCTGTTATATTTTTAAAATATTAAAAGCCATTTTGTTAAGGGATAATTCGGGTATAATGGTTCTTAGTTAAACATATTTTAGTAAAGAAAATTTTAAAAATATAAAACTCTAGGTAATTTTCTAAAAAGTCATGCTAACAAGCATCTAGTCTTTTATTTTTGTGAAACCTCTTCTACCTAGTATTTTATATTTTTAAATTTTTTAAATTTTCTTTTCTTTATTTAAAGCTATGTAGGCAACTTTGCATAAGGTATTCGATTTTATATAATAAATCTCATAATGATAATGTCATTCATTAGGTATAGAAAATAATAATAATAAAAGTACTTGTTTCTATCTGTTCTATGAAAAATATTTATTTTACAAAGTTAAATAATATTTACATAGATAAGAAATTCTATCTACATATATAGATGTTAGGATTTGTATAAGTTTTGGAATCAGTAGTTAAGTTGGTTGGAGTTATAATCCGGAAATAGGAGGCCCCGGGGTCAAATCCTAACTGGACCCAGTGTATATAATTTTTTTTCTTTATTTTGTTATATAATTTGAATAAAACTAGGTACCATATGTAACATAAAATATAGGGAAAAGGCATAAAAAAAAAGAAAATAATTTTCCAAGAGTAGTACTGTAGTTTATTCCTAAGTAGAAATCACTAACCTACAATTAAGTTGTCTTTTGCTTTTCTATATTTTTTTTTTTTGGGGGGGGGGGGGTGTTGAAAATTGTTGCAAAATTAGCATTAATATACTAATACGTTCAAATATTATATCTTCCAACAAAAGGCATAAAAACATCTTCTAATTCTTTAGAAGTGAATAAAATATACTGTACAACTAGTACTTTTCAAACACTTTACAACAATACTCCTCGGGAAAAAGATTTAGAGTAGGAATACTGTTTTTTCTCTATCTGTAAGGGGGGGAACGTTACATCCGGAAAATGGTAATAAATGGGATCATTGTAAGGTAATTTACTGTATATTCACCTATAAATAGATGTATGTTTATTTGCTTCAAACAGAGAACAACCTAATTGGTTTCTCTTTAAGTATAAAAAGATACACAGATTTATAGATTCATTATAGTTACTGATGACAGCCAAACATATTAATTAACACAGATCATTGCAGTATGATGATGTTTTTAATTCATAGCAACAAATTCGTTTAATTATTATTCTATCAATGAATTTTTTTTTTTTTTTTGTTATTTGGTTTGGGAATGAATTCTTTTTCGTACTGCTCACTTTTTAAATTACGATATTTGAAGAGTTCGTCAAAAAGTCACTTGTCGTCCTCCGATCTCGCGGGGGTCACGATCAGGATTTATTCAGCTCTTCTTGGCATGGATGGAAGAGTTGACGTGCGAGAGGAAGAGGATGATAAAAAAAAGCCGAACTCGGGAGAGGATTCGTCGTCATCGGATTGGATTTTGATGATTGGAGAGAGAGAGAGAGGCTTGACTAAGTCAACAACACCCCGTGAATAAGGGAGGATCTCGCTTCCAACTCGAACAACTCCAGCCCGATTCTTTGCTTTATCTCCCAGAAAGACAACCGCTACGAAAAACAAAGCCGCGATGCTTTTTCTACATCGAGAACGTTCCTATATGAATGATGTCACCCCACACAGCCGAACTAAAAAACTTTTTCATTCACTATTGGCAAATGGTAAGTACTGTGTTGCCGCCAAGTTGTAGAAATTGAAACTAACGTAATTGGGTCGCTGTTCTAAATGTCATTTGAGTAATTAAAGAATTTTATTTAATGAATAGGTGAGGTTTTTGTTTACATGTCATTTAAACACTGATCAATCAACTGTCAGAAGACCCAATTGAGAGAGTTCAAGCTTTCACCGCCAGTTGGCGTATCTGTAATTTCCAGTTACCAATATACAGGGTGCCCCAAATCTCAACGATAAACCATGAACAGAGGATATAGGCTAGTTTATGACGGTCCAGAACTTTTATTATAATATTTTTCTAGGTTTTGTAACGTCATAAACTAGCCTCTATCTTCTGTTCACGGTTTATCGTTGAGTTTTGGGACATGTCGACTGCGGAGCGATTTTCGATCATTTCTTATTTATTCATCTTTACTCACAAATTTAATTAAAAATGAAAACATAACATGATGTAAGCCTTTTTACTATAGATTCTAATAGAAGACTTAGGCGAAACATGTCGATTATAAACAACAATAAAATTGGAGGAAAAAGTGGAAAGGTACTCTCATAAAGAGAAATCAATGATGTTGTCCTGTGCTTGATGCAAATAAACATTTACTAATATATACCTAACAAATAAATTTATTTTATTAAGACTAGAGGCTTGAACTTCATCATTAGTCTTTGTAATCAGAAATATTTTATATGTTATTTCTCATGGGTCAATTGTCCGATTGGAAATAGAAAATTCGTTTTGTTGTTATAACAAGCTATAATCGATTGCTCGTTTATTTATTTTTCTTTAAAATTCTTAAATGAGTATTTATTTTTTATTTTGATAGAATATTAATTAATATTGATAATTCAAGAAGAATACTCAAGAATGAAAAGTTTTAGAAAGTTCTTTTTTCTACCAAAATATTTGCATTTTTGTAGTCAATAACTGATTAGATTTAGCTTCAGAACTTTGAGTTCAAAAATGGCGAAAACAAACTTTTTTCATTGATTTTATTGATAATTTAAGACCATGTCATAATAAGGATATAATGTAAAAAAGCGAAGGGTGAACAGCGTAACCTAAAATTGTGTATACCTACTTCTACTTCCACTTTCATTTCCAAGTAGAAGACAATAGATTATCTAATGAATTCCAAAGTAATTCCAAGTAATTCCAAAGCTGCTGTACACTTAATTCCATTCGCGGTTCACCCCTCGGAAAAAAGGAATTTCTTGCTGAGATCCGAACTGGCTAATGTACCGTGTCTTGAAAAAATTGTTACTTTTTCATTATTTTTAGGCTTCAAGCAGAGGTGGATTGAAGTTAGTTTCTCTTTTTTTCTAAACACAAGTAAAATAAAATAATAAAAGTTAGAAGTAATTGACAATCCTTTTATTGAATTCCCAATAATACTTTTGCATGTTTTGAAAATATTATAAATACAATGCTAGAGCGAGGAGGATAATTGTTATTTTAACTTGGAATATATTTGAAAAGATATGAATGGAGATAGAGATAAAATGCAAGGAAAGATTATTGGCCGGTAGATAGGAAACTTCTCCGAGCTGCGCGTCGGCTTTTTCCCTCGGGCGCCCGGTAATAACAGGATATGAGTGTGCGGGCTGGGCGCTGTATCGTTTGGAATATCCAAAAACCGTTTTGGAATAATAAGCGCAAGTAGACCCAGCTGGGCCTAGGCTCCGCGATGGAAATATTCTTGCCCTCGCAAAAGAAACGTAAAAAGAAGAAGAAGCGAGAGGAAGCTGGTAAATCGCCTCCGCCCCCGCAAACGCCACCCTTTCTCTATAAAGAGTTTCCAGAGCAGCGTTTGTTTATATCCACCCATCCTTTGAGTTCAACCGAAAAGTGGAAAAAGGAAAAAACGACCCCCCCCCCCCCCGTACTTGTCACACACCGAAACTGTAATGGATAAAGACCGAATATTTTATGGAAGGCCACAAATGTCATCTCTTCTAGAAATAAAACAACAAACAACTTTAAGTAATAAAAAGGATATGAGGCATAATTAAGATGAGCGACATTAAATGAAAAGACAATAAAATCTATCTGTCATGTCGAACAAATTAAGCCAGACGGGCCGAGCAACTTTTCCTAACTACCTTAGGACATATATGGAATCGATCCTTTCAAGATATTAAGAATATTTCGATAATTCAAAACAAACTTCCATTTTACTTTACCAGCCAAAATATTCGAAATTATTGTTATTTTATTTATTTGTTTTAATTTTTTTAAGTAATTATTTTTTATTTTATAATAAATAAATTGACACGTTCTGATGTGGCCAAATGTATTAAAATTAAGCGATTTAAATGTTTATTTTAAAACCCACTAATAGTTCATGACAAATAAAATGTATTAAAATTAGGAATTGAAAGTTTTTTTGCCGAGAGTATATAATTAAACAAATAGCCGCTAAAAAACGGTTACGAGGAAACCCTTATTGACAAACTATTAAAAAAGAAAATTGAAAAGTCAACTCTGAATCTGATTTAATCCAACGGTCCGAGCCAGAATCAAAACCAAAATTAATAATCCCATACTATGGAAAAATTTCGGAAACTTTAAAATTAAATTTAAATTTAGGGAACGAAGAAAAGTTTATTTTTATTACAGACAAAAGGATCAGCCGGGGCTCGAACCCGGGATCTTTAAAATTAAAATTCAAAACTTTAGGAAATGAAACTATTTTCAAATCCTCTAGAACATTGGGATCTGATATTAGCAATAATAAGAAAGACAAAATTCAAAAAATGGACAAAAAAGGTGTCTATTCCATAACATGTGGAGAATGTGATTCGACCTATATAGGAAAAACTGAACGAAATTTAAACACATGCATTTCGGAACACAAAAGAGTTTTTATAGGGGGTTCGGGGCATAGTGCATTTGCAGAACATTTAATCTCCGAGAAACATTGTTTTCCAGATGAATCAAATATTAAATTAATTAGATCAGAATTATATCCCTTAAAAATTAGTATTTTCGAATCGTTAGAAATTATAAAATCATACAATAATTCACCAAAAAAATTCTTAAATCGGAAAATAGAAATTCCCGAAAGCTTTATTTTAAAAATAGCCGCTAAAATATAAACTTCACGAACGTCACCTACAGCCAAAATAATAAAACAAGTATAAATTTCAATTCTTAACTTGCCCACCCTGAAAAATTTCTTAACCTAACCACATGAAATATTTTAACATTTCAATCATAAATGAATTCCTGTGAATCCATTGTAATAGACTGACAAAGAGGGCAAAGGCCTCGAAACTATAGTCTCGTTATAAATAAATAAAATTTATAATTCCAGCAGAAGACACACTCTTTTATTGTCTCCTTCAATATAAAATTAGGAAATTTAAATTATTATTTTAAAACCCTCTGTGGAGTCCAGGGCGCTTACCCTCTGTCCAGCAAGATCCACGCGGAAGGTGGGCTTTGCAGCTAGGATAAATAACATTAAAGTAAAAAAATTGTGCAGTTTATCAAGTAAAGCATTTTTTTAGTTCTGTAAATTTATTGAAGCTCTTTAAAGTTTGTTCTAGTGTTTAAATGTTTGTATTTGCAAAAAGATGAGGCTTTCAAATTTTGGATAGATATTTTCTTTCTTTTCAGGCCCAAAAGATAGCTTCAAAATGATCCAAATGACGTCAAGATGATAACAAATAAAGTATAATTTCGTTTAATACAAAATAAAATAATTAAATTAAAAATATCATTATGGTAAGTGAAATCAAAAAGTGTTTTCAGTAAGGTGGTCGTAATTCCTTCCACTTGTTATGGGTAAATGAAAATAAACAATAATAACAAAAATGTAACATTTGCTAAATCGCATCGATTTCCATCCTCATTTGATAGATACTAAACGAATGAGATCCAATTATTTGAATAATCGAGCTGGGATTGGTGAATGTACGAATTTCCCCCAATAATTGAATTTGTAACAAGCGCCTCTGTATGTTTTATTGACGAAATGATCAAAAGTACAAACCGACACGTCCCCCTCTGGGAACAAGTGTACAACCCCGATATGATAGGTTTCCACTAGAGCTCGGCTAAATCTACTACATTCACGTTAAGTTTCCACCACAATGTGACTATATCAATTAAATAATTTCCATAAAATGGCGTTAAATAAATCTAAATGAAGGAGAATAATAATTCTAAATATCTTCATTCGACATTTTCTTATGTTTCAAATAAAAGATCTTATGATCCTTGAAAAAATGAGAAATTTTAAATAATTTTCTAATTTCAACATAAATCATATAACAAAAATTATTATTATTATTCTCTTTTTCAGTGCGTCGACTACTGTGGTCATTTGTGCCTCACGTAGGTATATTCTCCTTGCTATTTTCCGACCCCCGACACTCCAGACAACCTAGAACCGACTTCGTCGGGGGACAGCCAGGCAAGCTTTTATGCATCCTGACTCATTCCATTGTGCCGGGATCCAAGCTGCCGCGGGAAGGCCTCTAGGGACGGAAAACATTACTAGGTAAAAATCTTATAAATAAATATTAAAATCTTCAATGAATTGAGAAGCCGAAATTCACCCGGAAATTTACTGGTGTTTGTGTGTTGCTATCTATCTCAGCATCAATAAGTCATAGAGAAACAAAATTTGAAATTTAAGCTAGGTATCTTTTGGTCCAAAACGACATAACCATTGTACATCTGAACTTGGAGGTTAGGGTGGTTTTAATTTTTTATTTCTGGGATTTTTTGAAAAATCACTGTGCTTAACAATTATCATAAGTTCAGCGATGTATATTTTTTTATCTCTATTGAAACACTGTAAGGGCCAGTTGTATGCAGGCTTGCAAAGTCTTTGTTGAGTTGACAAACGGTTAAACCTTAGTATTCACCAAGTGCCCGGCCGGTTGGCCAATCAGATGAAAGTGCGTGTCAGATCTGATCGGCCATCTGGCCGGGTACATGGCGAATACTAAGGTTTGACCGTTTGTCAACTTAACAAAGACTTTACAAGGCGACATACAACTGGTCCTTAATGGGCTAATTTGAGAGCGGAAAATTGGCAAGGTGTTTTTAAAAGAAGGTTACGTAATAAGTAAATAATAAGTAAATAATACTAAGTTCTGTAGTGCACACAGGAGTCGACTTATTTCTAGTTAAAGAATTGTTTCTTTTAATTGCCCATCAGCATTATTAAAAAAAGTTTTATCGGTATTTAACATTCATGTCATAATAATGTGTTACGTTTTGCATATAAATTGGAACTTATATTTAAGTTGATGGAAAGAATATTAGTCCTTCTATTAAAAGTAACTATATTCCGTTTAGATTAGGTCTTGACCGTGTGCTAAATATGCCTCCATGAGAGGGAAGAAAAAAGTCCGGAAGCTGCAATTTGAAAACAATTAGCGCTTAAAGTGGGGAGATCTCATATCGCCAAGTGGAAAAGAACTAATGGAGCCAAAGGGCGAATGAGGAGGAAAGAAGGCCATATAGCCTGCCTGTTTGCTAAATGGATTTTTAAAAAGTTGAACCCGAAGAAGCAGACCAAGAAAAAAATGCATCTAGTAATTCGAAAATAGCTCCCGAAAAGGGAAACAAAACAACAAGCAACAACACCCCCGGCCAACAAAACGTTCCAAAAAACAAGAAAAAAATCCTTTCTAATTGAGATGAACCTAGTCTCTTATCTTTCTTCGTTTTTACTTACTTTATTCTCTGCCAGACATTATTCTGATAATAGCTCTAGTGCAGGGTGACCTATTAGATAGCGAGTCATTTGTTTTGCGTCTTAATTCATACCAAAGGAGATATAATCTTAAAACTTCATCGACAAAGGCACAGAAGTTACTGGAAGTGAGCATGACATATGTGCACCTTATACAACAAGTGGTTCGAAGAAAATATGCAATTAAACCATCTTTTTCATATAAAAGTTCAAGTTGACGATAGAAATAGATTTTAAATAGGAGGTTGTAATCTAGTAATGAAAAATTAAAAAAAAAAAAAAAATTAAATATAAAAATTTTAATAAACTTTTTTCGGGTTAGTATAATTTTTATTTTCGCCATTTGGTTTGAATGGTAGTGAAAATTTTGCTACACTTTAAATATATGGGGAGCCGGGTTAGCCGAGCTGGCTAACGCGCTGGCCCCGCTTCGGCATCGATGATGACAATGTTGGAGCGGGATGCTGGGGTTCGATCCTGGCTAGCATATAAAATTTCTACCGGCTAAAACTCGGATCCCTCACTAACCCTACTAACCGTTTACTGATGTGCTGTCTAAATGGGCTTTGTTCCCGGTGACAATAAATAAATAAATAAATATATATATATATATTGCATGTCAGAGGTGTTTTCTTCTGAGGGTCGAACTAACATGGCAGGACAGTGTGTTAGTATCTGGGTTCAACTCCTAGGGGGACGATCCCTCGGATAATGGAATATAAAAATATTCTACTAATATCAAAGAATTTAAAACCTTAAAAACTAAATTCTTTTTATAAAAATTCTGAGATATTTTTAAATTTCAAAATGTTTCATAACTTTATTAAAATATGTTTCACCAAGAACCTACACCATTCTCTCTTAACAAAAAAGGTTGTAATCTATTACAGAGGTCCCCAAACTACGGCCCGCGAGCCAAATCCTTTTCCACCCGGCCCGAGGATACTACCAAATTAATTCACAAATATTCACTATATTAAATATTAATGCCACACAATAGCGTATTATTAATATCATTTCCGTATAATATGTTATATCGGGCCCACTCATTTGTTCACACGTGGACTCCCCATCTCTAAAAATTTTTGAGGACCCCTGATATATTGGATCCGAGATGGAATGTATTATTTTTAATTATATAAAATGTCAAAAGTTATTGGCTAAAAAATGTTTCACCAAGTACCAACACCAAATTCCTTAAAAACTATATGTCAGAAGGGTTTTTTTCGATTACCGAGGAGATACAAAAAACTCTTCTGACATAAAATTGAAAATAATCCATTCCATCTCGGAAAAATTTAACTCATTGAAGATTCTAAAATATTTATTAATCCGTCGGAGTGTGGGGGTGGGGGAGTGGAGTGAATTCACAGGAAAATTAGAAACGCTGTTTAATTATCATATTTAAAAATGACTGAAACGTGGAGAAAAATGAACTTTAAGCGTTGATTTTTAAACTTTTTGTCTTACTAAAATTCTTCCAGTTCAAAAATACAGAAAATTTTTCATGTTTTTTTTTTTTTAGTTTGAGAATTTTATAATTTTAATTTTTTAAACTCACAGCCCTTTAATTTTTTTTTCCATTTTATCAAAATATAATCAACTATTAATCTTAGTGCACCAAAACTATATATGAAATTTCTATTCCCAAAGGGCTACAAACAACTCTTCTGACATAAAATTAAAAATTATCCATTTCATTTCGGAGCTAATATATTAGATTACAATCTCTTGTGATTTTCTTAAAAATAACTTTTTAAAATAAAAACATATTTTTATTTTAAAATGCACTCACTAGAAAGTAGAAAATAAACGCTCTCAAAAAATTTTGAGCTTCATATATGAGTAAAAGGGTAGGTGTTTATTTCAATTAAATTTTAAAATAAAAGGTCACAAGATTTTATTTCTAGTCGTAATATAACAGACCCGACAAAAAGTTTCTAGTCGTAATATAACAGACCCGACAAAAAGTTTATGCTTTGGACTACCTACTTGTTTCTCATTATATATAAGAAAATGTTTCTATTTATCTGGGTTTAACAGAGTGGTTCAAAGTTCGATGCCTAATGTACGCAATGGTCATTTCTATTTCTATTTTAATATCATAAAATAATTGTTAAGTTATGTAGAATGAATTACTGAATTATTTTAATTAATTACCTATAAAGTAAACCATAGGGTCAACAGTTGACCTATGTACCTACATTGTGTATAAATAAATAAATAAAGAATTACTGTATCTAAATAAATTCAATTATTTTATAAAAAAACAATCTGAAAACATTTATATGAAATACAAAAGTTAGGGGTGAAATTCTCCCTTTATCAATTGAAATTTAAGTAATTTGAAAAAATAGTTGCTTTAAAAAATAAGCTTACGTGTTCTGATGTGGCCATCTACTTGACTTTACCATACAACCTGGCCCCTCATTTATATTTAATATTTAATAAAATTATTTATAATCATGTAGGGGAGGGGGTTAGTGTTTGCATTTTTAGACTTCTGGGGGCTCACGGATTATGTATACAAAATTTGATTGAGTTTTGTACAAGGGATAAGATTTTTATTTTCTGACTCCCCTCCCCACCCTTTTTGGCCGGTTAGTTTTTGCATTTTTAGATTACTGTAGGCCCAGTGATTATGTATACAAAATTTGGTTGAGTTTGCTCAAATGGCCTAGATTTTTAATTTTTAACCCCTCCCCCCTTCTACCCCCCTTAATTTTGGGTCGACATGCACCAAAATCTAATCAGCTCTTAATCTCAATGGACAAAAACTACGTGTGAAATTTGGTTTCGATATTCACACTAGTTTTTGAGCTAGTTCGTCCACAAAAATTTGGTAATGCACAGACTAACTAACAGACATTTTGACAAAACTATTATTATCTCAAAAAATTTAATTTTTTTGATGTTCACTTATTAGAGCTTTTTTGTAGAACAAAATGAGATGGTTTCGCTCAATTTTTTTAATCAAAATAGTTTCAGCCGTTTTTGAGATATTTCTAAAAAAAGAAAGAAAAAAACCACTTTTTTCATACACGATTACAATACCTGACCATACCCTGTATGGTAAAGTAATATTATAAATCAACTATAAACGAATATTTTGAAACAAAGACAATGATACAGATTGTCTTCGAGATTGTTAATTAGATTTTTTAATTAATTAATTAATGCCCGGTTTTTAACTTAAAAAAAATATTTTAAAAAGCATATTTTCATTTACTTTTATTGATTTATGATTATAGTTCCGAAGGATTTGCTTTCAAAATTAGGGTATGAATAAAATAAAATTTCATTTAGCCATTTGCGCATGCTTAAGCAAAAATTTCGTTAAATATTAATATATTAAAAAAAATAAAATCATTTAACGAGATCGCGTTATTATAAATTCGTAATGTCGAAATTATTCTAGCCTCCAACCATTGAAACAAATATTTACTATTTTAAAATTTAAAGTTTTTAAGGCGAATTCAGTTGGTTCTCCCCCTAACCAGTGAGTGAGCTATTTGGGCCAAGTTTGGCTGGTTGACAAACTCGCAAAGTCAACACTGGCAAGTTTTTAAAGAGTGGAAGACGCATCATATCATCATGAAAAGAATCAAACACAAATATTGAAATCGAAGCAAAAAAAAATGGAAGGAAAAAATTTACTATTCTCTACAAATAAAAAAAGTTTTATTTGTGCCATGCATTTAAATATCAAACAAAAACAAAAACAAAATTCAAATTCCAAGTAAGTAGGCCGAAAAGCTTATTTTAGCAAATACAAGCATTAAGTACAGACATATATTATATATACGGAGGGAGAAGGTAAATTCTAACGGATTTGGCAAATAGAATTCAATCAGAAATCTTAAAAACTACCCTAAAATAACTGACATCTAAAATATCTTGTTTCAGGAAAAATACCTTTTTAAAAACACACACATACACTCTCGCTAACAGTATATAGGATTATGAATAAAACAGATCCAGTGGTGTAAATTTATTTCAAGTTAGATACTTGAAATTACAGCAAGCACTATTGCGTTAAAAACGCCAAAGCACAGAAAATTATAATTTTATTATTCCAAATTATAAATTTAATTAAGTGGATTAATGGGGGATCGGGCTGTCAGAGAGGATAGCATACAACCCTGCTAATCATGTGAACCCTGGTTCGAATCCAACTCTCAGCAACTGGCTAAGATCTGATCCTTAGATAGAAGACAAAATTTAAAAAATAATAGCATCATAAATTAGCTGATGGCTAGAAAGTCCGAAAAGCCAAAAAAAGGGAATCCGAATTAGGACCGTTTAAAGAAATCACAAAAGATTGTCATCTACTAGATCCGAGATGAGATGGACAATTTGTAATTATATGTCAGAAGGGTTGTGTGAAATTGTCTAAAATATAATAAAAGATACAAATTTTTCATCTTGGCTTACTCCTAGTGAAGGCATCAATCAGCAAAGCAAAAGTAATGATTTTTTCGTAATATCTGTTGCGAAAGTAACTTTTTACTTTTCAATGTATTTTCTGTTTGATTAATTAATTATGAATTATATCTCTGGATATAAATTTTTAATGTATATTATCTAGTAATGCTCAAAGAGATCAACAGATCTCAGAGTAAAAATCTATCTATCTATCTTATTTCCCCTCCAGTCACTTCCCCTTTATTGTAACAAAAATAACAAAACAGAAACGTCGATAAAGAAGTTTCACTTAAAAAAACAAAAAAAGAAAAATTGTTATGGTGAATGTGCCAAATTCCCCCCTTTTTTGAATTTCTGATGGTTTGTTATTGGTAAAAGAGAGAAAAGAAAAATAATGTATTTAGACATGTAATGTAATCATTTGAAACCTTGAAGAAGTCGGCAAAGTCGAGGAAAAGCTGATGGAAAAAAAAATAATTACACAAAAACTTGTCCTTTATACCCTTAATAAACTTTCTCATTAGTTAGATTTATGTATAAAATGACGTATTATCCAATATTACCATGTGAATATGTGTAATAATGGTCAATAGATGCCATCCATGGTAAAATAAATTTACATTTTGTTTAGTCTAATCTCCTTCATTGATTTAATTATATGTATATCCTGATGATTACTGCTTGAATTAATTGGTGGTGTAACAGTAATTGACATTGCTGTTACAGGCAGAATTTCGTCAATATAAATAGGCAAAGAAAAGTCGATGAAACGTCGATATGATTGGTTTTATGGCTGCTTTCCCCTATTCCTATGTGTAGAAATATTTTCATTTATTTTTTATTTGCCAAACGCGTGACAACTATGCGTGGTTTGGTGCTGCCCGGGCTTCAAACTGGGCCTCTCTATCAATAGAACATCCCCTAACGGAATGAGTTAATTTAACTCATAACATCAAAGGATTGTATTTTTCGCCCTCAGGCTCTTCAAGGGGCCAGAGTGGAGAGAAATCCCCGGAATAGGGGTTGAAACTAACAGGCAGGGCTGATAACTGTGTCCATTCTATTTGAAATTTTTTTCTTTTTTTGGTCATTGCCATCCTTTCCACCCTTTACTTCTCGCTTTCCAAGGGTGATTTGTGATTTTCGTCGCATCAGCCGTTACTGAACAATTTTATCAGAGGGCATCACACACTCACTCCTTTTCTAAAATGAAGACGAGACCGTTTCCTTTATTACTTACTTTTTCCATTTTTTTTCTATTTGGAATATGTGAAGTTCAGAGAGTGACCCTTTTATAATTTATTTTATTTTTTTATAGTAACCGATTTATTAACTAGAAATTTAATTTTCATTTGAAAAAAGTTACTTTTTAGAATTTCATACAAACATGAAACAGGACCCTTATTAGTTACTACGAAATTGGCTATACGTCAGGTCAAATAATATAGAACATTTACAAGTGATATTGCATTCATTTTACGTGAACTCAAAAATTACACTGCTTGGCAAAAATTAAACAAAAATTTGTAGCCATAAACCTAACAATGAATTCCAGTCGAGTTTTATACGCTGATTCTCTTGCAATTTCCCGATTTTTTACAACACGTCAGATATTATCGGTCAAAATGACGAAAAAGGCCATTTTGACCTATTTTCAAGTTCCATTAGATATTAAACACCAATATTTGAAATCAAAATATTTTGTTGAAGTAATAGAAAACAGCTTCCTCTTTGTTTATCAAATTACCACTTGTTTTTAGCTATATTAGAACTCGAGTTATAACTAAATAAGTAAAACTACGTGGTTATAAAGGTTAAACAACATATGGGGTTACTTAATTGCATGATAATCAGCGTATAAAAATCGGCTGGAATTCATTGTTAGGTTTACGGTTAGACAGTTTTGCCGACCAGTGTTATATTTTCAAAATTTGAATTAGATGTTTATTCTGTGTGATCGAAAATTAAATCAATATTTTTTAATTTTGGGGGTAGGGGAGTATGATTATAAAAAGCTCATTAAGTTATTCTTGTGGTCTTGGGGTAGAATATTAGATTCACAGTATCCCTGGTTGTCGTAAAAGGCGACTAAAAGGGGTTGGATGTGAGGCTAGCAAACCAACTTCGTAAAAAATTTACCAGTTACAGAAGAAACACGTCGCCTCGCAACAGAATGAATTTCACGTAATAGACCACTCAAGAACAATGAGAATGATGTGAAGTAGGTCAAAGAACCAAGCAGAGGAAGAAGAGATAATTAAGTGGAATGAAACTGAATTTTTTTTAATGTAATTCACTTTAAAATGACAATCGGAAGAAGAGGAAATCCAAGGACCCATTTTCGAAGGATTTTTGTATCTATCTTAATTCCGAAACGAAACTTTAATAGCCCAAGTATTTTGTGAGTTATTATGGTTTTTCTTATCTATACGAAAAGTTATTAGTTTGACAATTTACCATTATGGCAACTGATGATAAATGGCTATGATGTTGAACTTTTATACCAAAAGTCCCTGGATCATTTCCTGGACAAATTGTATTTGAAAATGGTTAATATTCAATTATTTGTAATTGGTGAGTTTTTTTATTTTTTGCTTTTATTTTTTAAGAATGAAAATTGCAATTTTGTGTTTTTTAATTCCCAAACGCGAAAATTGATCGAAAGAAGAATTATTAAATATATTTGCTCGAATCCGACAGAGGGTTGGTTGGTTCATTTATGTGAATACACCCAACCGACGCTTATCTATCTATCTCCTGGGCATTTATCATCTAATCAAGAGAATTTGTTTTTATATAAATGAATCCAAATGGAAAAACGTTTTATTTTCATTAAAAAAAAATCAATTTGGAAACAATAGTGGTCCATGGTAATTTATCTCATCTATTGGAAACGTACTTAATTGAAATCTACTCTATATTATTCTTCTAGTAATATATAGAGACAGCACAAGTTTAGTGGCTAGAGCGATCTAGAACCAATCGCCCAAATGGGGTTGATTCCAACACATGTTAGAAAATTAAAATTTCATCACAAACAAAGGGAACTTGTGCTTGAATAAAGATAAATAAAAACTGCTTTCGTTCTTTAAACAATTGACTGAAATACACTAATTTGTACTGTGGGAGCACATTTTATTTCTTAGGCTCTCTTCATACTAGACGCAACGGAAACTCGAGTATCCTGAGAGTATATTAGAATCATGATCATTGAGTATACAGTCCTAAGACTGGTTTGATGCAACCACCAGTCTCCACTCGACTCTGTCCCCCGCCAGCTGTTTGACCTCTCTAAATGTCTCGCATCCCATATCCCCAATTAAATTTGGTTGAAATATTCTAATCTGAGCCTACCCCTTTTCTTTCCCACCTACCTCTCAAATATATCCCTAAGCAGTCCCCCATGTCTCAGTGTGTGCCCCATCAACTGACCTCTTCTTTTCTTCAGACTCATCCACAAAGTTCTTCTTTCTCCGATTCTTCCGAGAACTTGTTCATTTGTAATTTTATCCATCCATTTGATGTTCATCATTCTTCTGTAGCACAACATTTCGAAAGCCTCTAATCACTTTCTCTCCTCTTCTCTAATTGTCCAGGTTTCACACCCGCACATGGCTATGCTCCATACATATGTCTTCAATAGCATCTTCCTGTTTTCTAAGCTAATTGAAGGGGAGCATAGTAGTTTTTGTTTTGAATTAAACCCCATTTTTGTTTGGGCAATACTTGATTTAATTTCGTTTTCGCTCCTCCCATCCCATGTTATTTTACTTCCTAGTTAGCGGAATTCTTTAACTTCCTCTAGGTTTTCTTGGTTAATTTTGATGCATTCCTGTCTCGTTTGTTCTTTTTTTTTTTACATACTAGGACCTTGGTTTTATTCTTGTTTATTTTCATTTTGATTTCTTCTATTAGGATTTTTTGGTTAATTCCATTCAGGCGTCCTCTAATTCTTTTTTTGTTGCTTCCTAAAAGGGCAATGTCATCGGCAAATCTTAACATAGCGATCTTTTGACCTTGGATTTCGATACCTGTATCAATTTTTTCTTTGAATTCTTTTATCGTTTCTTCCATGTATAAGTTGAAAATCATATTAGAATCCACTTTCAATATGTTGAGTAGCGGAGAGACACAAACAGAGCAATTCTCAAGAGACGCGTATTCTACCAGTCCGCAACTTGCAAGGAAGGTCGCGCATCAGTTGAGTCTTTTGTGCGTCTCCTGTCCTTGAAGGACACATGGATTAATGAATAGAGCTACAACAGAGTTCACCACAGCTAGAAAAGCATGAAAATAATTATTAATGGTCATATAAAAAGTGCGGAATGAAGGATTAAAAGCATCTCAACAAAAAACGTAGAAGTAGCCCAGTTAAAAGTTTTATTTAGAAAAAAAAATATACTTTTTATCTACTCTTGTCAAAAATAAATTTTTAATTTTTGTTAGTCTGGTTAAATAAAAAGAAATCATAGAGTTTACAGTTCTAAGGCTGTTTTGACGCAATCACTCCATTAGACTTTATTCTAAAATCTCTTTCAAATGCCTAAAAAAAAACTATTGCAATATAAATAAGTACTTACCTATAGTTTGGTTATCTATGAATTATCTCAAAAAAAAAATAATCGAAACGTTTATTAAAATTTTAACAAAAGCAGCAAACACAAATTTAAAGAGAAATCAATGAGCTTATCCTATTTTTGATGTCAATAAACATATAAATTACATATATATACTAATTATAAATTCCTATGTATATTTATAATTTATTTGCTTCAGATTATAGCTTGGAAGCTTTGACCTTGATCATCATTTTTTTAATTAGAAATATTTTATTTGTTATAATATCTGAGGGGGTCAATTACCTTAATATATATATATATAAAGGAATTATTATTTAACGGGTTATAGTGGTGTTTCACAAAGAGGAAATAAAATTAAAAAATTAAAAAATCTTTTAAATTATTTTGGAGATTTTTTATTTATCTCTATACATATTTCGCTATGAACCCTTCATCAGGAGGTTTAACAGTTAGTTTTCTGTTAAACCTCCTGATGAAGGGTTCATAGCTCCGCTGAAATATGTATAGAGATAAATAAAAAATCTCCAAAATAATTTAAAAGATTTTTAAATTTTATTTATTTCTTTGTGAAACACCACTATAACCCGTTAAATAATAATTTTTCAAGTTTTAATTATTGTTTTACTATAAACCAACACCGCTTTCCTGAACCTTTATATATATATATATATATATAGAGAGAGAGAGAGAGAGAGAGAGAGAGAGAGAATTCGTTATGTCGTTTATTTACAAGATCTTATGGGGTTAGCTTGCTATAAGAACGTTTGAATTTTCTATATCGATTAGGTAATTTTAACTCATGAGAAATAACAGTTAAACATCTAAATCAAAAAGCATCTGATGATGAAAGTCAAAACCATCGAAACTATTATTCAAACAATAACAGAACTTGATAAGGTATTTAAAAGAAAATGCAAATCTTTTATTAAACAATCTTGAACACGTTTATTTTTTATTTGACGGAAAAGTCATCATAACTTTTCAACATTTTTGAAAACAACACAATATTTTCTACATACGTAGGTATTTATTTTTGGTATATGTATAGAAGATGACAACTCAATGGATTTGTCATTATGAATCAACAACTCTTGCTAACAGCTCATTAATTACAATTTTTTTCAATTGAGCAAAAATGTTTTTTTTTTAAATAATATTAATACGAATATCTTAATTGAATAGAGGGGAGCAATTCTGCATGCATAACTTGGCTGTCCTGCATGCATATATGATACTCGAGTGGGTATTTCTGTCCATATACCATTATCCATCATAGCTCGGCTTGCTTTGCCGGACATTTCGACCCCCAACTGAACTGAATATGCATGCATGTTGTGGCTATTGCATTTTGCATACACCGTTCCTACAGGCCATGTTGCAATGCAATTTTTGCAGTCTTGTTTATATATCTATCTATCCAAGAGCGAGAGGGTGAATAATATTGGGCACGTCACGTGACTCATCGGCGGCCGCAACACATCGCGCGCTGCTGTATGTGGATTTTCATCATACACGGGTTTGTTTTTAAGTTTTGGCATTTTTTTAAATAATACAGATTGGCATCTTTTTTAAATTATATTTTAACATGCATTTTCGGTTAGGCTTTAGGTATATAAATAATATCAAAACATGGAACATGGAAGCAAAGCATGATTGAAATTGAAATCAATGGATACCCTTCTTTTTCCTCGACCCCCCCCCACCCACCCACGCAGAAATATTGTTAATTAAAAAAATATTCTCAATACTTATCAACGGATGGATTTCGTTGCTGTTTTGCTGTTTCACCAACCACATTCACAGGATAAAAGCAGAGTACTTACCTAGAACAAAGGAAAACAAAATTAATCAATCAAAATCATAAATATATAACAATATTTATATAATATTATTGAACAGTTTGCTTAACTTATTGGAAAGGTCACATGACGAATAAGTTTTATGGACTCTTTTTACTTTTAGCTATCATGAGTTTATATCAATGTCAAATTCAGAGAAAACAAGCGTTTTATTATACATAATAGTTATTGTACACAATATTTAATTTATTAAATCATATTATTTGATCTTTTGTTCATTGTATATTTCCATGAATTTATGCATTTTCGCTAGAGGGGTGGGGTTGTACTTTTCTATAAAGTTCACCACGAGTGTCAACAGTTGACCTATGTACATTTTTTATAAATATAAAATTACTGTAAATAAATAAGGTCACAAATCTTTTATAAAAAAATGAAAAAGTTTATTTGAAATCAAAACGTGTCATCGATGAAATTCTCTCTTTATCAACGGAAATTTAAGAAATTTTGAAAAATAGTTGCTTTAAAAAGTAATATAATTCAACTATATAATCCATATTTTGACTATAAACAACGATACAGATTGTCCATATCAAATATCCGAATTTTTCATTCAAAATAATATGATTTCTAAAATTAATCTCTGGATTCAGCTCTTGTCAAAGTCTCAGCTGAAAAAGTCAATAAAATGTCCTAGGTTAGTTAAATAGTTAGCTTTTCTAATATAATATTTATGTTAGTAAATTCTAGATTTTTAATAATGTTTTATCTGTCCTATATATGTCCCATCACAATCGAAGCAATCAATTTAGTAATCTAAATTATTTTAATTTAAGAGAGGATTTTATCTTTTTAATTTTGAAAAAGGGTGAATTGGTTGGTTTAAAAGTGGTATGAATATTATGAACTAATAATAAAAAAATTAAAGAGAAATCAATGACATTGTTCTCGCTAGAAGCAAATACACATACACATATACATATACATTATTATACCAAATATAAATATGTAAATACATATTATATCATTTATTTTGAGAATATAATTTCGAAGATTTGATCTTCATCATCATATTTTTAATTAAAAATTACAAACACAATGGTTTTGTGGCTGGCTTGCTATAACAAAAAAAATCGGTTAAATGAATCCATGAGAAATAACGGATAACTATAATAAAATATGTCTAATTAAAAGAGCCTAATAATATGTGAAAACAATTAGGATTATACTTAAAGAAAAAATTTACCATGTACGCACAAAACTCCTGAATATAGGCAATCAATTCGTCATTCAGGCAAAATTTGAAACCAAATGTATACT